>OZ020605.1:35356814-36556814 GCA_963971545.1 Philophylla caesio | reverse complement strand
TAAATAGCTCTGTGAGAGGAGTAGTGATGGTAGCGTAATTTTTAACAAGTCTTCTATACCACCCGCATAGCCCTAGAAAGCGATGTAATTGCTTGATAGAAGTGGGTATTGAAAAATTGCGAATAGCATCTACTTTTGACGGATCAGTGCTTACTGTTACGTTTCCGATTATGTGGCCAAGATACTTGACTTCCTTTAAAACAAACTTGCTCTTTTCAAAACTAATCCTTAGACCAGCTCGACGCATAGCTAAGGCAACTTCTTGCAGTATAGCGAAGTTATCATCGAGTGTTTCGGTAATAATCAGGAGGTCATCCAGATAAACAAATACTTTTACAACTATGGTTACTGGTGAAGACCAAGGGCTTTGCGACTCTTCAATGACACCGAGATGCAGCATCACCAAGTACTGCATTCGATACAGTACTAATAGATACCATCGGACCATTTCAAAAATCAGAAAATGGCAATGTATACGCAGTCACGATGATATGCGACTTGACAAAATATCTAGTATTAGTCCCAGTTACTGACAAAAGTGCAAAAACAATTTCAAGAGCTATCTTCAAAAATTGTATTCTGGTTTACGGTCCAGTGAAAAAAGTTACCACTGAGATGGGTACTGAATACAAAAATAAGATTTTTGAAGAAATTTTCTAGCTTCTGGGAATTTAGAACATAACATCTACCGCCTACCATCACCAAACATTGGGAACGTTAGAGAGAAATCATAGAACATTCAATGAGTACATAAGATCATACCTATCGGTAGATAGAACAGATTGGGATGAATGGCTTAAATACTTTACGTATTGCTATAATACTACACCTTCAATGGTGCACGATTATTGCCCATTCGAATTGATATTTGGCAAGTCGCCAAGTAACTTTGACCTGCTAAATAATGCAGAGGTAGATCCACTGTACAATATTGATGCATACGAAAAGGAAATAAAATTTCGTTTGCAAAACGCTCATAAGCAACCAACGGCATTAATAGGAATCCAGAAAGCTTTAAAAGAAAATGTATATGATAGGAACAAAAACAGTTTAAAATTAGCAATAGGAGACTTAGTATTAGTTCAACAAGTAGGACATAAATTAAAAAGTTTATACAAGGGCCCTTTTAAAGTAACAAGTTTCGATGAAAACAATAATGCCAGCATAGTTGACGCCAATAACAAGACCACAATTGTACACATAGATAGACTACGCCGGTATAATAATTGTAAGTGAAAAAAACGAATGGAAATAAAAATCAACTAAAAAATGAATAGCATTAAGCTTAAATGTAATTATGTTTATTCTCTTTTGTATATTATCGTGTATGCAAAAACCTATAAAAATATTTATGTACTACATATGTAACGAAAAATTTTTCCATATAAATATTATGTTGACTTAAAACAAAAAAAAATGGAATGTAAATGTAACATTTTGAACCCAGTTTATCATTTGAATGAACAATCAAAATAAGATAAAAATTGTAATTTAATATATCATTTTGAATAATTTTATATACATAATTTATATGTATATGAGATGTTTATAAATTCATTATTTTCAAAAAGGGAGGTGTAGTGAATATTAGAGGGCTGCATGAGCACATTCATTTCTTCTGTTAGCCGAGTGACACGAATGTGAATGCGGTGCTCATTCAACTCAGCCACTCATGCGATCATAAATATGTGTACTTACAAAAATCAGAACCAGAAACTTTATAACTTTTTTTTCAAGGTATACAGAATATGATATAGGAACACAATTACAGGAAGAGAATATACATACATACATACATACATATATATGTGTTCACAAGCGCAGACGCACACTCTATGCATACGTACAATACACATGTATGTATGCATATATGTATGTGTGTAAATAAATACGAAAGGGATAATCACCAAGTTGAGCAAATGGCCTGGCACTCAGTAAGTAGGCTGCATATACATACATACATGCAGATTTACGGATGTGAAGAAGCTAGCGAATATTTATAAAAGGGTTTTACTACCATACATTATACCCACCCATAAATAGAAATATGTAAGAATATAAATACGTATATAGATATGTATGCATTGCAGCGTCAAAAACAGGTTACAGTTGTATGCAATACTTACAATGTTTTTTAACACAAATCCTTTCCGTTAATTCTTTATAAAATAATATCGCCTTCTTTAACTAGAACCCTATCTATTAAAGTTTCAAAACTTGTACAGAGTGCACACATTTTCCACATATCAAAGTTTTCCATCCAAAATATCTAACGTTTTAATGAGAAATTGAAAAAGTGAGAGTCTTAAGAAATTCTGAATATAAAAACATTGTGAAAATTTTGCTAAATCTGTTTTCTTTCCATTTACATTTGCGCCTACATATGAACATATTTTCATACAAATGTGTATTGACTTTATTATAAGTGTATGCATTTATTTTAAAGTTACTAATTAATTTCAGTAAAATTCAATGTAGATTATGCATGTACATATGTACATAAATATGAAGAGACATGCAATTAATGAATTTTTTCTATTAAATTGCTTTCATAATGTAGCCGCTATCATTTGCAAAAATTGGCGCCGTCATAAAATCTTTCAGTGGAATGTTGTCTCATACAGCCGGATGTGGTGTCATACATCCGAATGCGCATGGCTAGTTGTACAACATATTTGGCACTCTTTGTACAACGAATGCCTCTTTTTCTGAATGCGACTGAGCGCAATATTCTCAGCTATCTGCACACTCATTCAGTCATCGCGCTTGGTGTGAGCAGAATGCGTAGAATGTTGCGCTTACGAGTGAATGTGTTAAAACTGAATGCAATCATACCAGTTACTATGGGAAAGCAAAACAGTCGCATGCAAACACTTGTTCAAGCAACACCACGCTGTGCTATTTCAAATATACAGTGACAGCTAACAATGTTTATGCGCGAATGGGAAGAAGATTTTTTCTTTATAGAAAAGTTAGATGGAAGAGCACAATGCCTTATTTGTAACGACATTGTTGGTCGCAATGCTAAATTTTGTTTAAGCCGACATTATTTCTCTTGCCATAAAAATTTTAAATTTTTTACTGGAGGTGAGCGGAAGCTAATGCTTTTGCAATTGCAAGCATTCGTGCTTTCGCTGCTTCACACACAGATAGTAATAGTATGCGTGTAAAAATGTAACAATATGTGTGAGTGCCCAACTCTGCTCTAAGCTATGCAGCGTGGAATATGCCTAATCAGCATATTCACACCGGTGTACTGAACGTAGCAGTGTACACGGGCGTACATACAACTGCACGAGCAACTCTTTCGTAAAGAATTATAGCTAAGGTTTTATAATGTTAATATATTATTAGTCAGTCAATAAAGACATCTCAACATCAAAACAAGTGACTATTTCATTCTTAGTACAAGTTACGAGGACGCGCTAAGGTCTTTCTCAAACCTCCGTGTGCTGACAATGGGGGGTCATGAGCTTTCTTTACCAGATCGTGCGGTATCCACAATTTCCATGATTTATCCTCTTGCACACAATCTCCAGTGGCGTAATCCGTTTTTATTATACACAAAACCATCGCGGACACACATATCAGGCAAGAGTGGCGATTGTTGTGATATTTTGTTAATAAGCTCCAAATAAGCTTGACTTTTAAAAGAAGGGGAACTTAAGTCAACCATCATTGACTCAGACGAGGTGATTTCACCTACTGCTTCCTCAAATGATCTTGATAGACTGTCATGGACAATATTTTGCGACCCTTTCCGGTTCTTTTTATTGAATGTGAAACCCTGCAACGTCAGAGCCCATCGAGCTAAGCGGCCATGGAGATCAGCTTGACTCATCATCACGCCATACATACTTGCATCGCATTGAATATAGAAAGGCTGGCTAAAGTCAGGGTTGTGGAGCACAGGCGCGCTGCACAAACTATCTTTTAACTGTTCGAACAAATTTTTGGCATCTGCAATCCAGGCGTATTTGCGACTTTTCTTAAATAGCTCTGTGAGAGGAGTAGTGATGGTAGCGTAATTTTTAACAAGTATTCTATACCACCCGCATAGCCCTAGAAAGCGATGTAATTGCTTGATAGAAGTTGGTATTGGAAAATTGCGAATAGCATCTACTTTTGACGGATCAGTGCTTACTGTTATGTTTCCGATTATGTGGCCAAGATACTTGACTTCCTTTAAAACAAACTTGCTCTTTTCAATATTAATCGTTAGACCAGCTCGAAGCATAGCTAAGGCAACTTCTTGCAGTATAGCGAAGTTATCATCGAGTGTTTCGGTAATAATCAGGAGGTCATCCAGATAAACAAATACTTTTACAACTATGGTTACTGGTGAAGACCAAGGGCTTTGCGACTCTTCAATGACACCGAGATGCAGCATCACCAAGTACTGCATTCGATACAGTACTAATAGATACCATCGGACCATTTCAAAAATCAGAAAATGGCAATGTATACGCAGTCACGATGATATGCGACTTGACAAAATATCTAGTATTAGTCCCAGTTACTGACAAAAGTGCAAAAACAATTTCAAGAGCTATCTTCAAAAATTGTATGCTGGTTTACGGTCCAGTGAAAAAAGTTACCACTGAGATGGGTACTGAATACAAAAATAAGATTTTTGAAGAAATTTTCTAGCTTCTGGGAATTTAGAACATAACATCTACCGCCTACCATCACCAAACATTGGGAACGTTAGAGAGAAATCATAGAACATTCAATGAGTACATAAGATCGTACCTATCGGTAGATAGAACAGATTGGGATGAATGGCTTAAATACTTTACGTATTGCTATAATACTACACCTTCAATGGTGCACGATTATTGCCCATTCGAATTGATATTTGGCAAGTCGCCAAGTAACTTTGACCTGCTAAATAATGCAGAGGTAGATCCACTGTACAATATTGATGCATACGAAAAGGAAATAAAATTTCGTTTGCAAAACGCTCATAAGCAACCAACGGCATTAATAGGAATCCAGAAAGTTTTAAAAAAAAATGTATATGATAGGAACAAAAACAGTTTAAAATTAGCAATAGGAGACTTAGTATTAGTTCAACAAGTAGGACATAAATTAAAAAGTTTATACATGGGCCCTTTTAAAGTAACAAGTTTAGATGAAAACAATAATGCCAGCATAGTTGACGCCAATAACAAGACCACAATTGTACACATAGATAGACTACGCCGGTATAATAATTGTAAGTGAAAAAAACGAATGGAAATAAAAATCAACTAAAAAATGAATAGCATTAAGCTTAAATGTAATTATGTTTATTCTCTTTTGTATATTATCGTGTATGCAAAAACCTATAAAAATATTTATGTACTACATATGTAACGAAAAATTTTTCCATATAAATATTATGTTGACTTAAAACAAAAAAAAATGGAATGTAAATGTAACATTTTGAACCCAGTTTATCATTTGAATGAACAATCAAAATAAGATAAAAATTGTAATTTAATATATCATTTTGAATAATTTTATATACATAATTTATATGTATATGAGATGTTTATAAATTCATTATTTTCAAAAAGGGAGGTGTAGTGAATATTAGAGGGCTGCATGAGCACATTCATTTCTTCTGTTAGCCGAGTGACACGAATGTGAATGCGGTGCTCATTCAACTCAGCCACTCATGCGATCATAAATATGTGTACTTACAAAAATCAGAACCAGAAACTTTATAACTTTTTTTTCAAAGGTATACAGAATATTATATAGGAACACAATTACAGGAAGAGAATATACATACATACATACATACATATATATGTGTTCACAAGCGCAGACGCACACTCTATGCATACGTACAATACACATGTATGTATGCATATATGTATGTGTGTACATAAATACGAAAGGGATAATCACCAAGTTGAGCAAATGGCCTGGCACTCAGTAAGTAGGCTGCATATACATACATACGCGCAGATTTACGGATGTGAAGAAGCTAGCGAATATTTATAAAAGGGTTTTACTACCATACATTATACCCACCCATAAATAGAAATATGTAAGAATATAAATACGTATATAGATATGTATGCACTGCAGCGTCAAAAACAGGTTACAGTTGTATGCAATACTTACACTGTTTTTTAACACAAATCCTTTCATATTCTTTTTGGTTGTTGTGGTTTCCGACAGGGTAATTATACGCTGTATTTTGGAACGAATTTCCGTCATCCCTTGTCAAGATTGGTTTGGAGACAAACCGGTTTCGGCGTTGTGCCATCTTCAGTGTAATTTTTCCATATAAATATTATGTTGACTTAAAACAAAAAAAAATGGAATGTAAATGTAATATTTTGAACCCAGTTTATCATTTGAATGAACAATCAAAATAAGATAAAAATTGTAATTTAATATATCATTTTGAATAATTTTATATACATAATTTATATGTATATGAGATGTTTATAAATTCATTATTTTCAAAAAGGGAGGTGTAGTGAATATTAGAGGGCTGCATGAGCACATTCATTTCTTCTGTTAGCCGAGTGACACGAATGTGAATGCGGTGCTCATTCAATTCAGCCACTCATGCGATCATAAATATGTGTACTTACAGAGAAAAAAGAGACCAATATGGGTACTCTCTGCTTATGATTTAAGGGATGTACAAATTTTTCCCTTCGCTACGCTCATTTATAGTCATCGATCATTCATGCATTCACGGCCTGTCCGGATTTTGCACGAATGTGACGAATGTGGCGGACGTTGCGCAGGGAGACACCACCAAAGGCACATACATACATATGTAAGGCGCAGCTAGCGATGGCTGTTATTATGTGTGTACGTAACAACGCTTAGCATATGCGTTGTTTTCGCTTATGCTTACTAATTTGTTGTTAAAGCGGATGGATAACTGATTAGAAAATTCTTTTAACTCATGTTATTTATACAATACTATTATTATTTAAGACTTAAATAATATTGATGTGAATAAAATATTAGTGGACGTTTGACTTCATTAAATTATCCAAATAATCCTCAAAGATAATTTGAAATTTGAATATTTAAATATTTTCTGAGTTGTTTTTTTGATATTATTACTTTTCCACAATTCAATGTACATATGTATGTAGGTATATGCAATAGTAGTTAAATGCTTTATTTTCGAGATATAGTAAGTAGAAAGCTCCCAAAATTATTGCATTATAATGGTTTTTTTGGAATAAATTCGAAATGTCTTATGTATGAATATGTTTTATGATACCATTGAAACTATAGTGCACTTCCATTTTCAAAAATCAGAACCAGAAACTATAACTTTTTTTTCAAAGGTATACAGAATATGATATAGGAACACAATTACAGGAAGAGAATATACATGCATACATACATACATACATATATATGTGTTCCCAAGCGTAGACGCACAGTCTATGCATACGTACAATACACATGTATGTATGCATATATGTATGTGTGTACACAAATACGAAAGGGATAATCACCAAGTTGAGCAAATGGCCTGGCACTCAGTAAGTAGGCTGCATATACATACATACATGTACATACATACATGCAGATTTACGGATGTGAAGAAGCTAGCGCATATTTATAAAAGGGTTTTACTACCATACATTATACCCACACATAAATAGATATATGTAAGAATATAAATACCTATGTATATAGATTATCTATCTATCCCTATCTATTAAAGTTTCAAAACTGGTACAGAGTGCACACATTTTCCACATATCAAAGTTTTCCATCCAAAATATCTAACGTTTTAATGAGAAATTGAAAAAGTGAGAGTCTTAAGAAATTCTGAATATAAAAACATTGTGAAAATTTTGCTAAATCTGTTTTCTTTCCATTTACATTTGCGCCTACATATGAACATATTTTCATACAAATGTGTATTGACTTTATTATAAGTGTATGCATTTATTTTAAAGTTACTAATTAATTTCAGTAAAATTCAATGTAGATTATGCATGTACATATGTACATAAATATGAAGAGATATGCAATTAATGAATTTTTTCTATTAAATTGCTTTCATAATGTAGCCGCTATCATTTGCAAAAATTGGCGCCGTCATAAAATCTTTCAGTGGAATGTTGTCTCATACAGCCAGATGTGGTGTCATACATCCGAATGCGCATGGCTAGTTGTACAACATATTTGGCACTCTTTGTACAACGAATGCCTCTTTTCCTGAATGCGACTGAGCGCAATATTCTCAGCTATCTGCACACTCATTCAGTCATCGCGTTTGGTGTGAGCAGAATGCGTAGAATGTTTCGCTTACGTGTGAATGTGTTAAAACAGCCAATGAGTACATTCATGCAGACGTCTAGTGAATATGCATATATGTATGTACATACATACATATTGTCTAATGCAGGTGTCCGCTTGTGTGCATTTGGTTGCTCTAAGCCAGAGGTGGGCACAAGTTGATTTTCGTATGCACGCGTGCATAGGGCCTCTGCTGCGACGAGCAGCACAACATATTACGCTATTTATAGAATATGAACGATCGGTAGCCCTCGGCACAATGAAGACTGAATGCAATCATACCAGTTACTATGGGAAAGCAAAACAGTCGCATGCAAACACTTGTTCAAGCAACACCACGCTGTGCTATTTCAAATATACAGTGACAGCTAACAATGTTTATGCGCGAATGGGAAGAAGATTTTTTCTTTATAGAAAATTTAGATGGAAGAGCACAATGCCTTATTTGTAACGACATTGTTGGTCGCAATGCTAAATTTTGTTTAAGCCGACATTATTTCTCTTGCCATAAAAATTTTAAATTTTTTACTGGAGGTGAGCGGAAGCTAATGCTTTTGCAATTGCAAGCAGAATTTTTTTTAAAATTCATCGCAAATGATCATGATACTGAAACTGATAATGGTAATAACAATAATAATGATATTGATTTGTCTTTAACAATGGCATCTTTTACTGTTGCGTTGGCTTTGGCAAAGCAATGTCGCCCATTAGAAGATGGCCATTTTTTTTTTTAAATTTGTCTTCAAAAGTTTTATAATGTTTTGGTGAAAAAGGGCAAGAAGTTTTGAAAATCATAGAAAAAGTACCTTAATAATATAATAAATAAATAATAATAATGAAAAATAATAATAAAATAAATATTAATAATGAAAAATAATAAATAATAATGAATAATAATACTAATAAAAAGTAAAAATAATGTATAATTATAAATAATAATAATAATAAAAAGTAAAAGCAATAAATAATAATAATGAATAGCACATTTGTACGTTAACTAGCAAGACTCAGTGTACACTGTTGTTGTACCGAACGACATGCTCAAATTCGTGCTTTCGCTGCTTCACACACAGATAGTAATAGCATGCGTGTAAAAATGTAACAATATGTGTGAGTGCCCAACTCTGCTCTAAGCTATGCAGCGTGGAATATGCCTAATCAGCATATTCACACCGCTGACCTGAACGTAGCAGTGTACACGGGCGTACATACAACTGCACGAGCAACTCTTTCTTAAAGAATTATAGCTAAGGTTTTATAATGTTAATATATTATTAGTCAGTCAATAAAGACATCTCAACATCAAAACAAGTGACTATTTCATTCTTAGTACAAGTTACGAGGACGCGCTAAGGTCTTTCTCAAACCTCCGTGTGCTGACAATGGGGGGTCATGAGCTTTCTTTACCAGATCGTGCGGTATCCACAATTTCCATGATTTATCCTCTTGCACACAATCTCCAGTGGCGTAATCCGTTTTTATTATACACCAAACCATCGCGGACACACATATCAGGCAAGAGTGGCGATTGTTGTGATATTTTGTGGATAAGCTCCAAATAAGCTTGAGTTTTACAAGAAGGGGAACTTAAATCAACCATCATTGACTCAGACGAGGTGATTTCACCTACTGCTTCCTCAAATGATCTTGATAGACTGTCAGGGACAATATTTTGCGACCCTTTCCGGTGCTTTTTATTGAGTGTGAAACCCTGCAACGTGAGAGCCCATCGAGCTAAGCGGCCATGGAGATCAGCTTGACTCATCATCACGCCATACATACTTGCATCGCATTGAATATAGAAAGGCTGGCTAAAGTCAGGGTTGTGGAGCACAGGCGCGCTGCACAAACTATCTTTTAACTGTTCGAACAAGTTTTTGGCATCTGCATTCCAGGCGTATTTGCGACTTTTCTTAAATAGCTCTGTGAGAGGAGTAGTGATGGTAGCGTAATTTTTAACAAGTCTTCTATACCACCCGCATAGCCCTAGAAAGCGATGTAATTGCTTGATAGAAGTTGGTATTGGAAAATTGCGAATAGCATCTACTTTTGACGGATCAGTGCTTACTATTATGTTTCCGATTATGTGGCCAAGATACTTGACTTCCTTTAAAACAAGCTTGCTCTTTTCAATATTAATCGTTAGACCAGCTCGACGCATAGCTAAGGCAACTTCTTGCAGTATAGCGAAGTTATCATCGAGTGTTTCGGTAATAATCAGGAGGTCATCCAGATAAACAAATACTTTTACAACTATGGTTACTGGTGAAGACCAAGGGCTTTGCGACTCTTCAATGACACCGAGATGCAGCATCACCAAGTACTGCATTCGATACAGTACTAATAGATACCATCGGACCATTTCAAAAATCAGAAAATGGCAATGTATACGCAGTCACGATGATATGCGACTTGACAAAATATCTAGTATTAGTCCCAGTTACTGACAAAAGTGCAAAAACAATTTCAAGAGCTATCTTCAAAAATTGTATGCTGGTTTACGGTCCAGTGAAAAAAGTTACCACTGAGATGGGTACTGAATACAAAAATAAGATAAGCTTCTGGGAATTTAGACCATAACATCTACCGCCTACCATCACCAAACATTGGGAACGTTAGAGAGAAATCATAGAACATTCAATGAGTACATAAGATCGTACCTATCGGTAGATAGAACAGATTGGGATGAATGGCTTAAATACTTTACGTATTGCTATAATACTACACCTTCAATGGTGCACGATTATTGCCCGTTCGAATTGGTATTTGGCAAGTCGCCAAGTAACTTTGACCTGCTAAATAATGCAGAGGTAGATCCACTGTACAATATTGATGCATACGAAAAGGAAATAAAATTTCGTTTGCAAAACGCTCATAAGCAACCAACGGCATTAATAGGAATCCAGAAAGTTTTAAGAAAAAATGTATATGATAGGAACAAAAACAGTTGAAAATTAGCAATAGGAGACTTAGTATTAGTTCAACAAGTAGGACATAAATTAAATAGTTTATACAAGGGCCCTTTTAAAGTAACAAGTTTAGATGAAAACAATAATGCCAGCATAGTTGACGACAATAACAAGACCACAATTGTACACATAGATAGACTACGCCGGTATAATAATTGTAAGTGAAAAAAACGAATGGAAATAAAAATCAACTAAAAAATGAATAGCATTAAGCTTAAATGTAATTATGTTTATTCTCTTTTGTATATTATCGTGTATGCAAAAACCTATAAAAATATTTATGTACTACATATGTAACGAAAAATTTTTCCATATAAATTACTTACTTAATTGGCGCAACAACCGCCTAAGCAATTTTGGCCGAGGTCAACAAAGCACGCCAGCTGTCCCTATCTTTTGCTAACTGGCGCCAATTGGAAATCCCAAGTATAGCCAAGTCTTTTTCCACTTGGTCTTTCCAATGCAGAGGAGGTCTTCCTTTTCCTCTGCTACCACCCGCGGGTACCGCGTCAAAAACCTTCAGGGCTGGAGCTATTTCATCCATTCGTACGACGTGGCCTAGCCAGCGGAGCCGCTGGTTCTTAATCCGCTGCACTATATCTACGTCATTGTACAGCTCGTACAGCTCATCGTTCCAGCGTACACGGTATTCGCCGTCGCAAAGACGCAAAGGTCCATAAATCTTTCGAAGAATCTTTCTCTCGAACACTCCAAGAGCTCTCTCATCTGATGTTGTCATCTTCCATGCTTCTGCGCCATACAATAGGACGGGCATGATGAGAGACTTATAGAGTATGGTTTTTGTCCGTCGAGAGAGGACTTTACTATGCAATTGCCTACTCAGTCCGAAGTAGCACTTGTTGGCAAGAGAGATTCTGCGTTGGATTTCAAGGCTGACGCTGTTATTGGTGTTAATGCTGGTTCCTAAGTAAACGAAGTCCTCTACTTTTTCGAAGTTATAACTGTCAACAGTGATGTTTGATCCCAGTCGTGAATGTGCCGACTGTCTATTTGATGACAGGAGATACTTCGTCTTGCCCTCGTTCACCTCCAGACCCATTCGCTTCGCTTCTCTATCCAGTTTGGAGAAGGCAGAACTAACTGCGCGGTTGTTAAGACCGATGATGTCGATGTCATCGGCGTACGTCAGCAATTGCACTCTCTTATAAAAGATGGTGCCTGAACGATTAAGTTCTGCGGCTCGAATTATCTTCTCCAGCATCAGGTTAAAGAAATCGCACGACAAAGACTCACCCTGTCTGAAACCTCGTTTGGTATCAAACGGCTCGGAGAGGTCCTTCCCGATTCTGACGGAGCTGGTGGTATTGCTCAACGTCATTTTACATAGCCGTATAAGTTTTGGCGGGATACCAAATTCAGACATTGCGGCATATAGGAAACTTCTTGTCGTGCTGTCGAAGGCGGCTTTGAAGTCGACAAAAAGATGGTGTGTGTCGATTCTTCTTTCTCGGGTCTTTCCCAAGATCTGGCGTATTGTGAATATCTGGTCGGTGGTAGATTTACCAGGTCTAAAGCCACACTGGTAAGGTCCAATCAGTTCATTGACGGTGGGCTTAAGTCTTTCACACAATACACTTGACAGAACCTTGTACGCGATGTTAAGAAGACTAATCCCGCGATAGTTGGCGCAAACTGCAGGATCACCCTTTTTGTGGATTGGGCAGAGCACACTTAAGGTCCAATCAGTAGGCATGCGTTCTTCCGACCATATTCTAGAGATGAGCTCATGCATGCACTTAACCAGCTCCTCTCCGCTGTACTTAAATAACTCAGCTGGTAACCCATCGGCCCCGGGGGCTTTGTTGTTCTTCAGCCGTGCTATTGCTTTCCGAATTTGGTCACAGTCGGTTGATGGTACTCCGCGTCCGTCATCATTGATTGGGGATTCGGGTTCAACATCTCCAGGGTTGCAGTTGCTTCCATTAAGCAGTGTGGAGAAGTGCTCCCTCCATAATTTAAGTATGCTGTGGACATCAGTCACCAGGTCGCCGTTTTCATTCTTACAGGAATTCGCCCCGGTCTTAAAACCTTCTGTAAGCCGTCGAACTTTTTGAAAAAATTTTCGGGCGCTTTTCCTGTCGGCCAGCATCTCAAGCTCTTCGCACTCACGCATTTCGGCCTCTTTCTTTTTCTCACGAAAAATGCGTCTTGCTTCCTTCTTCAGCTCACGACAACGCTCCCGCACAGCTCGCGTTGCGCCCGATCGCAGTGAGGCCCTGTAGGCAGCGTCTTTACGTTCCGTAGCGGCGCGACATTCCTCGTCATACCAGTTGTTCTTTCGGGCTCGCTGAAATCCGATGGATTCTTCAGCGGCGGTATTTAGACAGCGAGAAATATGGTTCCACTGCTCGGAAATATCGTTCTGTTGGTTATTGCTCTCAGAGAGCAGGAGTGCAATTCGAGTGGCGAAGTGGGTAGCTGTCTGTTGCGATTGCAGCTTTCCGACGTCGAGCTTTCCTTGTGTCCATTTGCGCGCGCTTTTTGCTGCACAGAGGCGCGTGCGGATCTTAGCTGCCACAAGAAAATGATCCGAGTCGATGTAGGCTCCTCGGTTCGTGCGTACATTTAGGACACTGGAAGCATGCCTTCCGTCTATCACAACGTGGTCGATTTGGTTTCGTGTCTTACCATCTGGAGACAGCCACGTAGCCTGGTGAATCTTCTTATGCTGGAACCTGGTACTACCATGTTTCGGGCCCCGGCGAAGTCGATCAGTCTCAATCCGTTATCGGACGTTTCGTCGTGGAGACTGAATTTTCCGACTGTGAAACCAAAGATGCCCTCCTTGCTCACCTTGGCATTGAAGTCGCCAAGCACGATTTTTATCATGAGAAGCGATCTTTAGTCCCATCGTCCTTCTCTTCCGTCGGGGCGTGGGCGCAAATTAGGGAGATGTTGAAGAATCTCGCCTTGATGCGGATTGTGGCGAGACGCTCGTCCACCGGAGTGAACGACAGTACTTTACGGCGCAGTCTCTCTCCCACCACAAATCCGACACCAAATTTGCGCTCCTTTACATGTTAGCTGTAGTAGATGTCGCAAGGGCCTATCACTTGTTTCCCTTGCCCCGTCCATCGCATCTCTTGGATGGAGGTGATGTCAGCCTTTGCTCTGCTGAAGATATCAACCAGCCGGGCAGAGGCACCTTCCCAATTAAGGGTTCGGACATTACAGGTGCATGCCCTCAAATCATTGTCCTTTAAACGTTTGCTGTGGTCGTCATCAAAAAAGGGGGGTCTCATCCAAGGCTTTGTTTTGTTTTTCATTGGATGTTGGTTTTTACGTTGTGGGTTCCAGGCCCTGCGCACAACCCATTGCTGGGGGTTGAAATTTAATATTCGTTTATATAGCGAGCCGCTTGCTCCAAGACAGACGCCCGCTTGCAGCCGCACCTCCTGGTGGACAGACGCTGCGGACTTTAGTGGACCCTTAAACCGAATATGTCGGAGTGGCTCCGCTAAAGCTTCCTCTCTATTAGCCGTGACCCATGGCTCCACACGGGTTGGTTACCGTATCTCGCACATGGGTTGCTCACGTTGCCCAGGGTACACGAACGTGGACGTTAGAGTAGGGATTGAGTACAGCCGTGCAACTGTAACCGCATACCCAGAAGCACCACTGCACCCCATTACACCCTCCATATAAATATTATGTTGACTTAAAACAAACAAAAAAAAAATGGAATGTAAATGTAACATTTTGAACCCAGTTTATCATTTGAATGAACAATCAAAATAAGATAAAAATTTTAATTTAATATATCATTTTGAATAATTTTATATACATAATTTATATATGAGATGTTTATAAATTCATTCTTTTCAAAAAGGGAGGTGTAGTGAATATGCATATATGTACATACATACATATTGTGCAATGCAGGTGTCCGCTTGTGTGCATTTGGTTGCTCTAAGCCAGAGGTGGGCACAAGTTGATTTTCGTATGCACGCGTGCATAGGGCCTCTGCTATTATATATTACGCTATTTATAGAATACGAACGATCGGTAGCCCTCGGCACAATGAAGACTGAATGCAATCATACCAGTTACTATGGGAAAGCAAAACAGTCGCATGCAAACACTTGTTCAAGCAACACCACGCTGCGCTATTTCAAATATACAGTGACAGCTAACAATGTTTATGCGCGAATGGGAAGAAGATTTTTTCTTTATAGAAAATTTAGAGGGAAGAGCACAATGTCTTATTTGTAACGACATTATTGGTCGCAATGCTATATTTTGTTTAAGCCGACATTATTTCTCTTGCCATAAAAATTTTAAATTTTTTACTGGAGGTGAGCGGAAGCTAATGCTTTTGCAATTGCAAGCAGAATTTTTTTTAAAATTCATTGCAAATGATCATGATACTGAAACTGATAATGGTAATAATAATAATAATGATATTGATTTGTCTTTAACAAAGGCATCTTTTACTGTTGCGTTGGCTTTGGCAAATCAATGTCGCCCATTAGAAGATGGCCATTTTTTCTTTTAATTTGTCTTCAAAAGTTTTATAGTGTTTTGGTGAAAAAGGGCAAGAAGTTTTGAAAATCATAGAAAAAGTACCTTAATAATATAATAAATAAATAAAAATAATGAAAAATAATAATAAAATAAATATTAATACCGAAAAATAAAAAATAATAATGAATAATAATACTAATAAAAAGTAAAAATAATGTATAATTATAAATAATAATAATAATAAAAAGTAATAACAATAAATAATAATAATGAATAGCACATTTGTACGTTAACTAGCAAGACTCAGTGTACACTGTTGTTGTACCGAACGACATGCTCAAATTCGTGCTTTCGCTGCTTCACACACAGATAGTAATAGTATGCGTGTAAAAATTTAACAATATGTGTGAGTGCCCACCTCTGCTCTAAGCTATGCAGCGTGGAATATGCATAATCATAATAATCAGCATATTCACACCGGTGTACTGAACGTAGCAGTGTACACGGGCGTACATACAACTGCACGAGCAACTCTTTCTTAAGAATTATAGCTAAGGTTTTATAATGTTAATATATTATTAGTCAGTCAATAAAGACATCTCAACATCAAAACAAGTGACTATTTCATTCTTAGTACAAGTTACGACAGAGAACTTATAAGAAATGAGAAGGAGCAAAATGACTCCGCCTTTAATTGTGAATAAAATTTGCGATTCTACTCGGGGGAACATACATACCTCAGCTCGGAGGTACACACCACGAGCAGACTCGCAGCCACCACAAGTCGGGGGTACACACCAAAAAAACTTGCAGCCACAGCGGCTGCAAAGACTATTTCCACCATAGCTCGAGGGTACATACCATAGCGAAAATGAGAAAAATATAAATTTCACAAATGTGCAGCGGGATGCTTGCGGAGGCAGGCGGCTGCATATGATCGACGAAGACGAAAACAAAACAAGAATTAGAGTTAGCCGAAAAACGAACGGTAAATCCAGCAAAGAATAAGAAAAATGCTGGGAATATAAGAAAATAATTCTTTCGCCAATTCGGCACTTACATATTTCATGAAGAATGTTTATATGAATTATTTTAATTTTCAGCTAATACCTAATTCAATTATTTAAACAAATATGAGAATTTATAAGTAGTATAAACACCTTTTTTAATATGAATTTATAATTTGCAGTTGCATATTTTTGATATCGAATTGCCGTCGGCATTTTGCATCTCGAAAATATACATACATATGTACATATGTACATATAATATATAGGAGATCAAACTAATGAATTCCTAAAATTAATCTTATGTGCAAGCTAAAGCCAAACGCATGTTTATGTGAACACAAATACATATGTTTTTTTTTTTTTTTTTTTTTTTTTTTTTTTTTTTTTTTACGGACGTTGGGATAGCGCGCTATCCATCAAGAGGCCCGTATGAATCTCTGGTGAAGCCACCTCCCCGGGACTACTCACGCATTTCATCAGGGAGGGGCTATGGCATAAATATGCCTGACTTCCATGACGCCGTTTCCATAGTCCCCCATCCACGTAAGGTGATTAGGGGTTCAGGAGCGTTCTACTACGACTTCACCTGTGAAAGATACAAGCAAATAAAAGTTTAAACATATTCAGGACTAACTTAATCGCGTTGCTAAACGACGGCGTTGTTCGCGTATTCTGAGCTCAGTCATTATCTCTTTACAGATGTTTTTAACTGTATTCCAAACTGCTTTATCATTAATCATATAGGATATCAGATTTTCTGGCCTTGGATCTACCTTCATAATGATTCTTAATTTCTCCCGCTCAAATGAAAACGAAGGACAAGAAAACAGTATGTGTTCTGCGTTCTCCGCCACAGTCTCACACGAGGCACAAACCATTGTATTATCATGACCATATTTACATAAGTATTCTCTGAAACAACCGTGCCCACTTAGCACCTGGGTCATATAAAAGTCTATTTCGCCATGCGATCTGCCTAGCCAAGCCTCGATACTCGGGATGAGTCGGAAAGTCCAGCGTCCCTTTGCCGACGTGGCCCAGCGTTGTTGCCATTGGGTTAGGCTTTTATGGCGTTCGGCCGCTGTCTCTTGTACTGAGAGGGCTGTGCCTTTATCTCGGGCCGTCTGATAGGTTCGCTGGATTTCGTTAGCCAGCAGATCGGCAGGCATTATGCCAGCAATTACACAGGCCGCCCCATATGAAACAGTGCGGAAAGCGCTACAAACGCGTAGTGCACTAAGTCGAAATATGGAATTCACATTTTTTGCATATGACGTATGCTGAAGCGCGTGGCCCCATACAGGGGCCGCGTACATAACCACTGATTGTGTGACCTTAGTTAGCATCTTTCTGCGATTTTGACCAGGTCCACCTATATTTGCCATTAATCTAGCTAGAGAACTATGGACTGTTGCGGCTTTTTGTGTCACAGTTTCTATATGTAGTTTAAATGACAGCCTGGCATCTATCATAACACCTAAATACCGTACTGCAGGCATAGTTTCGAATACATACCCATTGATGTCTAGACGTGTAGTTTCCTTTTTCTTTCTGCTTGTTATAAGCACCCCTTCGGTTTTGTGAGCTGCCAATTGGAGCCCTTTGGTCTTGAGCCAGTCATCGATTAATATAGCCGTGTCTTTCGTAGCCAATTGAATTTTTTCTATGTCTTTCGCTACAATGATAACCGCAATATCATCTGCGTATCCGATTACCTTCACTCCTTTTGGAACAGGTAGACGCAGGACTCCATCGTAAGCAATAATCCACAAAACTGGGCCGAGAACTGAGCCTTGGGGAACTCCTCTGCTGACGTCATATCTATTTCTACCTAGATCAGTATTATAAAACAGAACTCTATCAGTAAGATAGCTATCTACTATATTTATAAGATAAGGTGGAGTATTTATTGCCTTTAATGCATTAATAATGTGCGACCATTTTAATGAGTTAAACGCGTTTTTTATGTCTAAGGTTACTACTGCGCAGTATTCTTTCGAACCGTACTTCCAGCGCTTGCCTGATATTGCTTCTTCCGCTATTTCAGTGACGCGACAAATAGCATCGACTGTGGATCTTCCCTTTCGAAACCCGTACTGGGCTTCCGACAAACATTGATAGGTGTCAATGTGTTTCAATAAGCGATCGCAAATTACACGTTCCAGCAATTTGCCTAAAGAATCTATCATACAAAGCGGTCTGTAAGAACCTGGATCACCTGGAGGCTTGTTGGGCTTTGGAAGCAACACTAACTTCTGCTTTTTCCACCTCCTCGGGAAAACGCCATTTTGCAGGCATATATTAACGACATGTGAGAAGGCCATAGGGGAATCAGCTACTGCCGCTCTGATGGCAATGTTCGGTATACCATCGGGTCCCGGAGCCTTGCCGTTTTTTAGCCGTTCAGCTGCAGCTAGAATTTCATCCTGTATAACAGGTGGACAAATTGTCAATGTATTGTTATTCACAGGCCTCATTTGGGGGCTATCTTTGGGAAAAAGCGTTTCGACTATTTGCTTGAGCAGAGTGGGACATGTTGGCATCTGCTTTTGGCTACTTTTAAACTTTTTCATAACAATTTTATAGGCGCCACCCCAAGGGTACTCGTCAATCTCACTACAAAGCTCTTTGAAACAAGATTTTTTGCTTGCCTTTATTGCATTTTTTAATTGTTTACGCAAGCATTTAAATTCATCTCTCAGAATATCAGATCTGTTTCTTTGGTATTTTCTTCTGGCTTTGTTGCATTCAGACCGCAAGTCTGCGATTTCAGCATTCCACCAATAAACAGGGTTGCGGCTATTTTTGCGCACTTTTCTATTCATAGATGCATCACAAGCCCTAGCTAATACTTTATAAAGTTCATCGGATAGACTTTCTGCATTGGCCTGCATTTGTGTTACGCTTTTCATACCATCCAGTACCAACTTAAACATATCGGGATCAAATGAATTAGTGCACCAGGCCTTTGCGTCGTTCTTCACATATTCACGAGCCCTACTTCTCATGTAATCAACATCGATTATTACAGCCAAGTGATCGCTATGTGTGTAAATATCGCTTAATTGCCAGGAAACTTTTGCCATCATTGATTCACTACAGAAAGCAATATCGATAATGGAACCTCTTCCATTTTTTTCGAAAGTATTTTTGTTTCCTCTATTCAAGAGAAGCAAGTCTAATGGTGCAAAGGCTTTAAGAAGAGCGCGTCCTCGCTGATTTGTCCTGCTGCTGCCCCATTCTAGAGCCCACGCATTAAAATCTCCGGCTATTATTTTGGGAGAGCACAAAACCGCATCTTCAACGAGTCTATCCAGCAGAAGTTCAAATTCTTGCTGGCTAAGACTAGGGGGTGCATAACAGCTGTATATATAAGTACCGTCAATTTTGGTCCTTACAAAGAACTCATGGCTGTAAGGCTTTTCGGTAATGCATTTTTGCCCACATACCCATATTGCTGCTTTGCCTTTGTTATCAGGAATCCAAGTTCCTTTCTCAGACTTCTTATACTGCTCGCTCAAAATGGCAATGTCAATTTTTTCTTCGATTATTGTTTGATCCAATAGCTGCTGAGCAGCTTCACAGTGATTCAAATTCAGCTGCAGTATCTTCATATTTTTGATTTAGATTTTTGTATGGCGCGTTGGAAAAAGGGGCACAGTTTGCTCCCAGCAATATGGTTTTTTTCCGCCTGATTGCTAGCTTTACAAAGAATGCATAGTGCCGTCTTGTTGCATTGTTTAGCGTTATGACCTTTTTCTCCGCACTTAAAACAGCAGCCACTGCGGTCTTCATTTGTACAAGCCTTTGCTTGATGACCAAACTCCAAGCATCTGTAGCATCTTGTCAGAATACTTTTTTCCCGAATGCGACACACCGACCATCCAATCTTAAGTTTTTTGGCTGCAATGATTTTCTGTGCTACGAGCTGAGGTAAGCCAAGCAGCGCTATTTGGGTCCCTGGATAACCTTTTCTGATCGTTTTAATCCAGTTTAGCTCAAAGTTTTGGTTTAAAACTTTTGCCTCTGATATGGCTACAACTATATCTTCTTTAGTTGTGATCTCATCGAGATCATGTATCTCTATATAGGTCTGCTTAGATAGAGCTGTAATTTCGGCTTCATTACCTAAGAGACTTTGTACACCGTTTTTGAAAAGTTCTGTTTTTTCCTCATGCACATGGTTGAGCTCGAGAAGTATTTCTCCTTTCTGGGTCTTGCGTACTCTTTTGACCTGTTCCCCCATTTTGCTTAAATTAGCGCTGGTTTTCACCGATTTAAGCATATCGCTATATGACATGTCACCTGTCTTCTTAATGACAATGGCATTTGGTTTAACCAGCAAAGTGTTCGGTTTAGGCTTAATGATCTTCTTAGCTCTTGTTTGTACTATCCATTCGCCTTCAGGGTCTTCATTTGATCTAGTCAGAGCCTCCCTATAAGACAGCGTTTTTTGCCCTGTGCCATCTTTTGAGATTTCCGCCTTACTGGACCGTTTCGGCGGGTTCGTTTCGTTTGTCATGGAGTCTTCTATGCCTCTTTTTGACGTAAGATTCGCTTTTTTGAAAGGAGGCGAGGTTTGCGTGCATTTACAGCTTTGCGACCTCTCCTTTACTTCACCTACGACTCTCGAAATTTTTAATTCTTCGTAAATTTCCACAATCTCATCAACCAAATCCCGAATCGGCTGATGAATGGAGCGCCTTGGCGGCGCCATTAAGTCGACAAGACTGCTCAATTTATTGCCTAAAAGCAGCAGTACGTTCAATTTTTCTTCCTTTGCCAGATTTGGGCCCTGGCTAGTGGCCAGCCTTACGTTATCAAGGTCCGGCGGAGACGATCGGGCTCGCACTACCGACGGACTATCAGACGCTACAATATTTCGCTCCGCCATATTTATATTCGCGGACGGTGACCTCTGAATTTTGCCACTTGCTCTAAAAGGATCAGGCAAATTCACGTTTTCCCCCATATCTATTATTTTTTGCCCTCCTTGGTGCGTTGACATCACCCAAAGGAGGCAGCTTTTACGTACCCGTCTGCAGGAAGTGTTAAAAGCTTTGCTAACCGGAAGTCTTCAAACCGAAAGCTTTTAAGCTGAGCTTTTACAGAAACTTTCAAGCTTGAGTCAATGAGCTTCTATGCTTAAAGCCTTCAGCAGCTATGTTCTCTTATAAAGCTATCAGCTTTATTCCAATGTCAAAATCAGCTGTTTACCTGGCGCCAAAAATGAACTTGGAGTTCTTGCCAAAGTAAGCAGCCGATTTGTTTTTGTGTTTTCTCTATTCAGAAGAAAACTTTTAAAACTAATAAAAACATACCTGATTGGTGGTCTACTATACAAACCACTTCCTTCGGATATAGACGAGTCTCAGGTCCTCACTCACACAATTTTCTTTTTGTTTTTAAACACTTTTTCACCACAAACTTAAAGTTTTCACTAGCGCAAAAATTTCACGTCTGCACTGCACAAAGTATACACAAACATATACATATGTGCGTGCATACATATGTACATATTAAAATACAAATGCACACTTGTTCACATACCCGCAACATGCGCACACTTCTTTCCTCACTTCCCGCTAAGAGCAAGGCGAAACTACCAGAGAGCCAGAAGTCATAGTGTAAACTTTACAGAGCAGCAAAATATGTACAAAGAAAAACGAACTACACTGAAAAAGGCAATAAAAGCTAGTAAGATTAAGTGCTTTCGAAGTTTATGTGACAACGCAGATAAAGACCCTTGGGGCTTAGCATACAAAATCGTGACCAAAAAGCTACAGAAATCAATTCAACCGCAGATAACATGCCCTAAAAAGCTTAAAACAATAGTGAGTGTTCTATTTCCAACCCAACCGCCATTTGAGCGGGAAAAATTTCCCCCTATAATAAATGAGACACCTGCGATCACAGCAGAAGAGGTTCTATTGGCCGTTAAAAGTTTAAAGGACAAAAAGGCACCAGGTCCAGATCTCGTTCCAAATCGCATTTTAAAGCTAGTTGCTAATACCAACATAGAAGCCCTTGTTCTCACATATAACGAATGTTTAAAAGACGGTATATTTCCACCAATATGGAAACGCCAACGACTGGTACTCTTACCTAAGGCTGGGAAACCCCCAGGGGACCCTACAGCGTATCGTCCAATTTGCATGCTGGACACAGCCGGTAAACTGCTTGAACGAATTATTAGCAACAGGCTGATAAATGAAATTGCAAAAGGTGGAAACCTCTCAGAAGCGCAGTTCGGATTTAGAAAAGGGCGATCAACCTTAGATGCGACTATGCTGGTAAAGAGAATAGCAGAAGAAGCAATCAGTGGAAAAAGGTGGAAAGGTGGATCAAAAGAATATTGCCTGGTAATCACGCTAGATATTAAAAATGCGTTCAATTCCGCAAGCTGGAAGAAAATAGCTGAAGCTCTCCGCGGTTTTAAAGTGCCGATATATCTGCGGAAAATATTAAGCAACTATCTAGAAGATAGAGTACTTACATATGAAACAGACGAAGGCACCAAGCAATGCAACACTTCCGGAGGAGTACCACAAGGATCTGTTCTGGGTCCATTACTCTGGAATATAATGTATGATGGCATTCTGCGTCTGCAAATACCCGAGGGTGCGAAAATTATCGGTTTTGCGGATGATATAGCTCTAATAATCGTGGCCAAGCATCTAAAAGATGTGGAGCAAAGAGCAAACTTAACAATTAAGCGAGTTCAGACATGGCTCGAAGATTCCGGCCTCCAGTTAGACCAACAAAAAACAGAGGCAGTATTAATAAGTAGCAGAAAAGCTCGTGAAGTCATCAAAATCAAAGTTGGAGGACATGAAATTGTCTCGAAACCTACCCTCAAATATTTAGGCATAATTTTCGAAGCTAGGTTAATATTTAAGCCTAATTTAGAATTTGCAGTTGAGAAAGCAGAAAAAGTTGCAGTAGCGCTTTCACGACTCATGGTGAATAAAAGAGGCCCTAAGCAACAAAGAAGGCAGCTATATGCAAGCGTGATACGGTCTGTACTTCTGTACGGTGCACCAATTTGGTCGAGTGCGCTCGAAAAGACTTCGTACGCACGCGAGATCAGATCATTATATCGCCTTTGCGCGATCAGGGTGTGCAGCGCGTTCAGAACAACGTCGGAAGAAGCAGCTCTGGTAGTGGCAGGGCTCTGTCCAATACAGATTTTGGCGAAAGAGGTTGTGGCACCCCCGACAAATAAAGTAAGACGAGAAGCGGCGAGGCAGAGTTGCCTGCGGGGTTGGCAGAGGCGGTGGAGTGTAGCTGGTAAGGGACGGTGGACATTTAGGTTGATTCCCAGAAATGGCTAGATAGGCGACATGGCGAAGTTGATTTCCACCTAACCCAAATTCTTACGGGACATGGTTGTTTCAAGTCTTATTTGCACAGGTTCAAACACGACGATGACCCTTATTGCACCTTTTGTGCAAATCAGGTGGTCGAAGACGCCGAACACTGTTTTTTCGTCTGTCCGCGGTTTGCAATAGAAAGGGATGACTCGAACACGAAGTTAGGGAAATCGCTTTCGGTTAAAAATCTAGTAGATACTATGCTCGAGTCCAAAGAAAATTGGTCTGTTGTTTGCAATTTAGCGAACAAAATCCTAATTAAACTGCGTCAAGCGGAGCAACTCCGCAGAAATTCATAGAAAGGATAGAATAGGCCGCTCCCCCTCCGCGAAGTAATACCTAACGGTAGTTCCACGGAGCGAGGGAAACGGAGCAGGGGTGGGTTTTTAGTGCGGTGAGCCGAAAGGCAAGTCCCAAACTTCGGCTTTCCATGCTTTGTGCCACCTCTAGAAAAAAAAAAAAAAAAAAAAAAAAAAAAACTTCCCGCTAACCGCCAGAAATCGACCAGCACGCCGGCGCCATGAATCCTAAATTATTTCATTCATAAGGTGCGCATGCGTATTTCTAGCAATTCATTCATAAATTTAAGCACAACTTAAAATCTGCCAGCGAAGCACATTTTACGCGATCTTGCAAAAATTTATAAATTTCAACATTTTCGTCTTCAGCTTTGCAAATACAGGGGCTTTCGCATTTTTTGGCCCAGTCCGACAAATAAGTACCTAGTTGAAGAATTATTTAAAATACGTTAGGCATTCCTCACTTAATACGAGATTCCTTTACTAAATGCATATCTAATACATCAATATTTAATCATTACGAACCATTATTTACTAAAAAACTATTCAAAATATATCAATTCATTTGGGATAATTTCGCAAAAGCGACCTTACCAAGTAAATGGCTCAGCACATCTTCATCACCTCCATACGCGCTGTGTTCATTTGTATGAGCACATATATGTATGTAAATATGTCAACAAATTCTGTCGCATTTGAACAACAGTGTTGGTCATCACTGCATTTGCAACACATTTACCGCGATTTCTAGTTGGAGTAGGAAATCTACTACCTTGAGCAACAAATTGATAATACATTTTGGCTTTCAGGCTACTTAAAAAAGGTATTACCCAATATATTAACTTAATATTTTTTATGCATCTAAATATTATTGATTTTATCGCAGTTATATGTCTCTGAGTGATAAAAATGTACCTTTTTGTACTACTACTTGTTTTCCTCGGACTACTACAAAAGAAAAAATAATTTCATCCAACTCTAATATATGGTGGTGATTTATTGCCTTCGTCACGCAGCAGAATTGTTGGAAGTCCGAGCAGAAGCCAACATTTAGAGTAGAGGGGTAGTTGCGGGCAAGTGAACAAGTGTGTATTTGTATTTTAATATGTACGCACATATTTGTGTTCACATAAACATGCGTTTGGCTTTAGCTTGCACATACGATTAATTTTAGGAATTCATTAGTTTGATCTCCTATATATTATATGTACATATGTACATACATATGTATGAATATTTTCGAGATGCAAAATGCCGACGGCAATTCGATATCAAAAATATGCAACTGCAAATTATAAATTCATATTAAAATAGGTTTTTATACTACTTATTAATTCTCATATTTGTTTAAATAATTGAATTAGGTATTAGCTGAAAATTAAAATAATTTACATAAACATTCTTCATGAAATATGTAAGTGCCGAATTGGCGAAAGAATTATTTTCTTATATTCCCAGCATTTTTCTTATTCTTTGCTGGATTTACCGTTCGTTTTTCGGCTAACTCTAATTCTTGTTTTGTTTTCGTCTTCGTCGATCATATGCAGCCGCCTGCCTCCGCAAGCATCCCGCTGCACATTTGTGAAATTTATATTTTTCTCATTTTCGCTATGGTATGTACCCTCGAGCTATGGTGGAAATAGTCTTTGCAGCCGCTGTGGCTGCAAGTTTTTTTGGTGTGTACCCCCGACTTGTGGTGGCTGCGAGTCTGCTCGTGGTGTGTACCTCCGAGCTGAGGTATGTTCCCCCGAGTAGAATCGCAAATTTTATTCACAATGAAAGCCGGAGTCATTTTGCTCCTTCTCATTTCTTATAAGTTCTCTGGTTACGAGGACGCGCTAAGGTCTTTCTCAAACCTCCGTGTGCTGACAATGGGGGGTCATGAGCTTTCTTTACCAGATCGTGCGGTATCCACAATTTCCATGATTTATCCTCTTGCACACAATCTCCAGTGGCGTAATCCGTTTTTATTATACACAAAACCATCGCGGACACACATATCAGGCAAGAGTGGCGATTGTTGTGATATTTTGTTGATAAGCTCCAAATAAGCTTGACTTTTAAAAGAAGGGGAACTTAAATCAACCATCATTGACTCAGACGAGGTGATTTCACCTACTGCTTCCTCAAATGATCTTGATAGACTGTCAGGGACAATATTTTGCGACCCTTTCCGGTGCTTTTTATTGAATGTGAAACTGTGCAACGTGAGAGCCCATCGAGCTAAGCGGCCATGGAGATCAGCTTGACTCATCATCACGCCATACATACTTGCATCGCATTGAATATAGAAAGGCTGGCTAAAGTCAGCGTTGTGGAGCACAGGCGCGCTGCACAAACTATCTTTTAACTGTTCGAACAAGTTTTTGGCATCTGCATTCCAGGCGTATTTGCGACTTTTCTTAAATAGCTCTGTGAGAGGAGTAGTGATGGTAGCGTAATTTTTAACAAGTCTTCTATACCACCCGCATAGCCCTAGAAAGCGATGTAATTGCTTGATAGAAGTGGGTATTGAAAAATTGCGAATAGCATCTACTTTTGACGGATCAGTGCTTACTGTTACGTTTCCGATTATGTGGCCAAGATACTTGACTTCCTTTAAAACAAACTTGCTCTTTTCAAAACTAATCCTTAGACCAGCTCGACGCATAGCTAAGGCAACTTCTTGCAGTATAGCGAAGTTATCATCGAGTGTTTCGGTAATAATCAGGAGGTCATCCAGATAAACAAATACTTTTACAACTATGGTTACTGGTGAAGACCAAGGGCTTTGCGACTCTTCAATGACACCGAGATGCAGCATCACCAAGTACTGCATTCGATACAGTACTAATAGATACCATCGGACCATTTCAAAAATCAGAAAATGGCAATGTATACGCAGTCACGATGATATGCGACTTGACAAAATATCTAGTATTAGTCCCAGTTACTGACAAAAGTGCAAAAACAATTTCAAGAGCTATCTTCAAAAATTGTATTCTGGTTTACGGTCCAGTGAAAAAAGTTACCACTGAGATGGGTACTGAATACAAAAATAAGATTTTTGAAGAAATTTTCTAGCTTCTGGGAATTTAGAACATAACATCTACCGCCTACCATCACCAAACATTGGGAACGTTAGAGAGAAATCATAGAACATTCAATGAGTACATAAGATCGTACCTATCGGTAGATAGAACAGATTGGGATGAATGGCTTAAATACTTTACGTATTGCTATAATACTACACCTTCAATGGTGCACGATTATTGCCCATTCGAATTGGTATTTGGCAAGTCGCCAAGTAACTTTGACCTGCTAAATAATGCAGAGGTAGATCCACTGTACAATATTGATGCATACGAAAAGGAAATAAAATTTCGTTTGCAAAACGCTCATAAGCAACCAACGGCATTAATAGGAATCCAGAAAGTTTTAAAAAAAAATGTATATGATAGGAACAAAAACAGTTTAAAATTAGCAATAGGAGACTTAGTATTAGTTCAACAAGTAGGACATAAATTAAAAAGTTTATACAAGGGCCCTTTTAAAGTAACAAGTTTAGATGAAAACAATAATGCCAGCATAGTTGACGCCAATAACAAGACCACAATTGTACACATAGATAGACTACGCCGGTATAATAATTGTAAGTGAAAAAAACGAATGGAAATAAAAATCAACTAAAAAATGAATAGCATTAAGCTTAAATGTAATTATGTTTATTCTCTTTTGTATATTATCGTGTATGCAAAAACCTATAAAAATATTTATGTACTACATATGTAACGAAAAATTTTTCCATATAAATATTATGTTGACTTAAAACAAAAAAAAATGGAATGTAAATGTAACATTTTGAACCCAGTTTATCATTTGAATGAACAATCAAAATAAGATAAAAATTTTAATTTAATATATCATTTTGAATAATTTTATATACATAATTTATATGTATATGAGATGTTTATAAATTCATTATTTTCAAAAAGGGAGGTGTAGTGAATATTAGAGGGCTGCATGAGCACATTCATTTCTTCTGTTAGCCGAGTGACACGAATGTGAATGCGGTGCTCATTCAACTCAGCCACTCATGCGATCATAAATATGTGTACTTACAAAAATCAGAACCAGAAACTTTATAACTTTTTTTTCAAAGGTATACAGAATATGATATAGGAACACAATTACAGGAAGAGAATATACAAATTAACTCGATGTTTGTTTAGAGTTATAAAAAAATTAATTAGTGTTTTATGAGCACATCTTTATTGAGCACAAAAATTGAACTAAAACTACATTTACAATTTGTTCTTAACATAAGCTTGCCGCGACGCTTTGTCACATGCACCCAACATGTGCCAAGTTTGTTTCACACGCTTACGGCGTGATCTGATATCCGAAATCCGTAGACATGGCGTCAGCAGAATGTGCATTGCGCGTGGGAACTGCAATGTTAACTTTTGTGGAGTTAACTCCTCCCCCTTTAAGTTCAAGAGCGTCCTCGCTGTTGTGGTCTGAAGTACAAGAGAGGTCATCGGCCAGATTTTTTGGTGTTTGTATGGTTACTTTATAGTTCCTTCTGGAGATGTACGTCTTGATTCCTCTCAGTTGTTCAGTGTTACTTATCTGTAATTCCTTCAGCATCTGTAAGGACAGGGCTTCTTTAAATATATTGGTCGCATTCGAAATTTTTGCTATTGCAGGTAGTGGTTTGGCGGCTGATATCTGTTTGCTTTTGAATAATTGATTTTGCACCAATATTGTAGAATTGATATGGTGAATAAGAAATGTTCCTTGTAAAGATACGGATCTGCCATCTATTGATACCTCTCCTCTGTGGTCATTTAGTAGAAGGATGTTGGGTGTTATTTCTTCGATTGTCGGTAAATGTTGATTGTTGGTTGTGGTGCATGTTGAAGGCAAGCTTTTAATTAAATTAGGGATGCACTTAGAGCTAGTTATATTTGCAAAGTTCGAGGCTTTACAAATTGATATTTCATCTAAAGTATTACATTTGTTTTTGATTCCCAAAATTTCATTTTTACAAAACATTATATTTTCAAATTCCAACTTAATGCTAACATTTTTCGTTTTTACAGGTTTTAGTAACAACTTTTTACAACTATTTTTTTCTGTTAATGGTAGTGAAACAATGTACAACAAAGTTGATTGATTTGATGCGATTTTAACTTCGCTGAACTCCAAGGCTTCTATAAGATTTACAAAAGGCATTTTTTGTTCTTCGAAGAGGGTTTTTGTAATGTTAATTTCAAAATTTGATAAGATAAAGGAGTTGACGATGTTGGCTTTGGCCCACTGTATCGAGTAATCTATCTGAACCAATTCCTCTTTAATTATTTTCAGTTTGCGTTCTATATTGCGAATAATCTCTTTTTTTGCTATTTCACTTGATTGGACTGTGTTTAGAAGTGTATTTGTCGTTTTTGAAATTTCGTTTAGTCGGTTGATCGTTATCCTGTTAATTATTACCTGTTTGTCATTATTAGTCAGTAAGTTGTTGGTTTGGTCGGATATCAGTTGAAAATCGTCGTGGTCTGGTGTACCTGCTAACCATTTCCAAGCTGTCCCTAGTATGTTCAGTGATCGTTTTCGTCTAGGTTTGAGTCCGTCAAGTATGTTTTTTACTATTTCAATGTCGTGGTTGAGAAAAAGGTTACTGCTGTCCTTGGATGTCACGTAGGTCTTGGTAGTAGATTCAATGTCTAAGATTGTGTATGAGTCTGAATGTACCGGTCTGTAGCAGTGCAATTCCCTTCTCGATTGCGATAATTTGGGAATTGCTGTAATCTAAAACTTGGGTTTCACAGTGGCCTATCGTTAAAAGTTTCAATAGAAACGGTATGTATCTAATGAGGTTTGTCATGTTGTTCCCTGCAAAACGAAAAATAACTATTATCATCTAAAGATTTGTTTCTATAGTTTTTTTTTTATTTTTTTATTTTTATTTTTTTTTATTATTATTTTTATATTTTTTTTAATTTTATTTTTTCCTTGTTTTAGTTTCTTATTAGTCCTTTATGGACTATTCTTCCAGAGTTTGTGGTAACTGTGCTGTTTTTATTTTCCGCTACGATTTCTTCTTTGTAACGGCATGTAAGTTTATTTCCTATTCTTTTATTTGTTTTTACAAATATTACGTCGCCCACATTATAGCTTTTGTAAGGGTTTCTTTTTTTGTTGTGGTAATTTAGATCAGCATCTTGTTTGCGTTGAAGTCTCTGAATATTCTTTTGTTTTTCGACTTCAACTTGAAGAGGATCAGAGGCTACACGTCGTCCGAAAAATAGCTCTACAGGTTTTCGTTTTGTAGTAGAATGAATAGAGTAATTGTATTTCCAAATGGATTTGTCGAGGAGGTCTGTGAAGGATGAATGAACTTTTTCTGCCTTCAGGCAACGCATTATTTCTGCTAAAGTGCTATGGAAACGTTCGATTTGTCCGTTTACTGTACTGGTGTAAGGTGGGCATTTAAATATTTCTATATTTAATTCATCTTCTAAGAGATGTATTATTGAAGCTGATCCTAATGATTTTTCATTGTCGATAACTATTCTTTCTGGTATTCCAAAACACATCAGTAGTCTTCTTAGAGGTTCTTTAATATGTTGTGTGGCTCTTGATCTAACTAATGCCGCTTGTGCATATTTAGAGAACTTATCTATAGCAGTAAGGATAACTCTGTCGTTTGTGAAGTAAATGTCTAAATGCACGATCTGTCCAGGATATTGTGGAATGGGAGTCGGTTGAATAATGGGTTTTGGAGGGTGTCTTTCGTATTTTTGCGTTTTACAAATTTTACATTGATTTATTATTGAATCTATTTTTGATTGCATTTTTGGGAAATAGAATGATCGTAAGAGCTGCTCTTTATTTTCGCGTGCACTGCGGTGCGCGCGTTTGTGTTCTTTTAAGATTTCGTTCTCTTGTTCAGCTGCGTCTGTTACGTCTTTTAACATTTTGCGTGTGAATCTAATTTTATAGTTTCTGAAGTGTAGAGGGTAAATTTCTTGTACTTTTCCAAGAATATGCTCTTCAGTGCTTAAGCCATTCACTACTGATGGATTTAAATATCGTTTTAATATTTCGATTAATTTCTCGTGAGAGTAGTCACTTTCAGTAACGGTATGTCTGTGGTAGGTGGGAAAGACTATATTGAACCTGTATGTAGAAATTTCATCAACGTTTAGTAATATTTGGTTCTTAAAAGCATTTATAGGAGCCTCCGTTATAGGTATTAAATTATGTTCGGAGCTTTCGTCACTATGCATGGTTCCCGTCAGTGAGTTTACCTGGGGCGGTCGCGAAAGTGCATCTGCCACCACATTTGCCTTTCCTGGTTTGTAATACAACTCATAGTTGTACTCTTCCAAGATGGCTTTCCATCTTTTCATCTTATTGTTATTGTTTCTGGTACTAAGTGCGTATGTCAATGGCTGGTGATCGGTGAAGATTTTAACTTTCGCCGATCCGTAAAGATAGTTTCGTAAGTTACTTAAAGCCCAGATGATCGCCAGCATTTCCTTTTCATTCGTGGCGTAGTGTTCTTCTGTCTGGTTTAGTGTTCGGGATATGAAAGCAATGGGTTTATCATTTTGTGACAGTACAGCTCCAATCGCGTAGTTAGATGCGTCTGTTGTTAATTGGAACTCTTTTGAAAAGTCAGGGTGAATGAGCATAACTTCCTCTGCAGTCAGTGATAATTTAATTTTATTAAATGCGTCTATTGCTTTCTCGTCTAGTGATATAAGCGTTTTTTTTGAAACGTTTTTGGGCTTTCGCCCATCCTCCCCCCTTAAAAGGACTGTAAGGGGTTTTGCCAGCTTCGCGTAATCTTTTATGAAGCGGCGATAATACCCTGAAAGTCCCAGGAAAGAACGGAGATCTTTCAAGGTTTGGGGCGTTGGAAAATTCACTATTGCGTCAGTTTTCTTTGGATTCGTTTTGAGACCCTTCTCGGAAATTATAAATCCGAGAAATTCAACCTCAGATCTTAAAAATTCGCTTTTATCTAATTGTATTTTTAAGTTGGCGTGTTCTAGAGTTTCGAAAATTATTTTTATGTCATTAAAATGAGTTTCTTGGTCCTTGCTAAAGATGATAATATCATCAATGTAGACGTAACATCGCTTGCCAATGTGGTCTCTGAGGATATCGTCGAGAGCTCTTTGGAAAATTGCGGGGGCATTTTTCAGCCCAAAAGGCAGGCGAGTAAATTCAAATTTTCCGTTGTTTATAGAGAACGCTGTTTTTTCGACATCTGATTCTTTAAGTGGAATTTGATGAAATCCACTTTTTAAATCAATTGTTGAAAAATACCTATTTTTCCCAAGTTGGGACAATACATCGTTGATTTCGGGGATGGGATATTTGTCGGGCACTGTTACTAAATTTAACTTTCTGTAATCGACCACCATACGGTATTTTTTTTCTCCTGACGCATCTAATTTCTTTGGTACCACCCATACGGGAGCGTTGTATGCTGACCTAGAGGGTCGAATGATTCCGTCGCGTAAATATTCTTTAATTTGTTTTTCCACCTGGTCTTTAAGGCACATTGGATAAGGGTAACTTTTAGTATAAACTGGCCTGTCTGTGGTGGTGCGAATTTCGCCTTTTACTGTAGTAGTAAAAGTTAATTTTACTTCGGGATCGGCAAATAGCGTCTTGAAATTGTTAACTAAGTTTTGTAATTTTTCTTTTTGGATTTGATTTAGATGTTCTGTCCTGATATTTATAAGATTTACGTCCTGTGAGAATTGTTGCTTCAATTTGATTTTAACTCTATTTTTGCCTATTGACATATAGTTATCCTTTGCATGTATTACTGCATCTAGCTCTTTTAATGAATCATTTCCTATAATGGCGTGAAAGGATTTCAGCGTTGGCATCAAGAAAAATTTTATGGTTTGGTCTTTCAAACCGAAGACGTTTGCGAAGGTGTGGTGAGTAATAGGAATATTTCCTCCGATAGAGGATGCGAAGAAAGGAGTATCGTTTCTGATAGGCTTTATTGCAAACTGGGGCTGCACATAGTTTTTGTTGGACCCTGTATCTATTAATATTTTCATTATCTCTCCATTGCCGGTTTTTCCTTCAATATATGGCAATGAAGAGTTATTCATCCTAAAAAATGAATATCTGTAAAATCAATATTTTCGGAGGGATCGGGTTCTGTTTGGTAATTATCTTCTAGATTTTCAGAGGGATAAACATAGTCATGTAATGATTGTCCTGCTTCTTCATTTTTGTCCATAACGTCTTCGTAGTCTTGTGTCTCAATATTATAATTACGTTGTCTTTTGTCTGTATGGAGCTGCGTTGATGCTGGTCTTTTACCTTGAGAATTATTATTTTGCGCCGGTCGATTCATATAATTGACATTACGTGTTTGAGCGCTTTGATCTACTTCCATTGGCTCAGGTTTATTCGGTGGTTTAGGGCCAAAAGGACGTGGAGGAGGAACTGGATTATTTCTGAAATTATTAAAATTATTGTAATGGTTATATCCAAAACCAGGATTTGGAGTTGGATTGGGATTTCTCGGCAGTTGTGGGAGATATGCTAATTCTGGATGAAAATAAGGATTTGCTTTATTATTTGGATTAATTCGAATATTAGAATTTACAGGAGGTACTGTCGGACGCATTGTGGTAGGATTATGGAGGTTTCTTGCAACTCCGTGAGCATAATTTGTTCTGAAGTATTGATTTTCTAGTTTGAGGCAAAGATGTAAAGCTTGAGGGAGGTCTACTGGTTCCCTCATACCTAATAATTTAGGTAAGTCCCCATTCAAACCACGAATAAAGGTATCGAGTGCTTTATTTCGATATGTTTGGGTCATAATGCAGAGTGTTTCATGGCTCATATCCATACAGGATATCTTGTTTAAAATGAGAGATAAATGGCAGTAAACACTTTGGTAGAACTCCTGCGTGGTTGAACGTCCTTGTAAGAGTGAATTCATTTGGTATTCGAGAGTGCCGAGGTCTCGTTTGTCGGCATAATGGAGAGTAAGGCACTTACAAATTGCCTTCCAATTTAATGGAGTATTGTACGACTCCAATGCCGCGTCTGCTTGGCCTATTATTTTATTTCTGATCACGCTTAGTATTCCGAAATATTTCGGACTACCGCAAATTGGTTCGTAGATTTTTATAATTCTCTCTACGCTCTTTTTCCAAGAGCTGAATTCCCTTGGTTCGCCAGAGAATTCCCTCAGACTCCTGACAACATCAGGAATTTTGTCTAATTCTCCTATGTTATGTCCGTTCGTTAAAGTAATGGTCTCGTCTACTTCTACTATAGGATTCTCTTTCTGACCTAGCCTGGCGTCAACCAATCTAGCAACTAGTTCCGCTATATGATTACTCATATCCCTTTCAGTATTTGTTTGAGGGAGAGTACCTGTCAACACTGGTGGTCTGATGACGTTATTATTTGTAGCCATTTCGAAGAAAAAAAAATTTTTTTATGGGTTCTATTTATTTTTTATTATTTGGTTATTATTGACCTCTTCTTGGAAGAGGGCCCTTTCTACTCCGGAGGGTCCGTATAAGGATTCGCGGAATTAGGGTAATATTATAAGTTGAAGGATATTCAACTTTGTTGTATTTTTTTATGATTTTACAGCCTTTTATTTTTGTTAACTTATTTTTGTAGCACAAATTTTACTTCTTGTTTCACTGTTTTTCACAAAATTCTACTTTATAATATTTATATTCTTATTTGTTTTTTTCCACAAAAAAAATTTCTTAAATTTTACTTCAAAATTTTTTTTTTTTATTATAGTTACTTCAGTTACTATTTTTCACAAAATTTTACTTTATAATATTTATATTCTTATTTGCTTTTTCCACAAAGAATTTCTTAAATTTTACTTCAATTCTTTTTATTATAGTTACTTCAGTTACTATTTTTCACAAAATTTTACTTTATAATATTTATATTCTTATTTGCTTTTTCCACAAAAAAATTTCTTAAATTTTACTTCAATTCTTTTTATTATAGTTACTTCAGTTACTATTTTTCACAAAATTTTACTTTATAATATTTATATTCTTATAACTAAGTTATCTTACTAATAATCCCTCGCTGCTCCCGCTGGGTTGCTCCTTTTTGCGCTCGTCCGCGCTACTAATGGTCCTGCTGAGGAGACGATCGTCGAGGTTGCCTGCGGACGGACCTTACAGGCTTGTTTATTTTGGGCCTGGTAACTATTTAATGCGCTTTTCGCGAACGGTTAGGTATGTTAGCCGCCGATTATTTTTTGCGAAAATAAAAACACGTAACTACTTAGTCACTTGGCACTTTGCTTCTTTAGGACAATAGGCCATTCAAATACTTTAAAATATTTTACGTTTTGTCGCGCTTACCGTGGCCCTTTTACGTTGGGCGCCAATTAACTCGATGTTTGTTTAGAGTTATAAAAAAATTAATTAGTGCTCTATGAGCACATCTTTATTGAGCACAAAAATTGAACTAAAACTACATTTACAATTTGTTCTTAACATAAGCTTGCCGCGACGCTTTGTCACATGCACCCAACATGTGCCAAGTTTGTTTCACACGCTTACGGCGTGATCTGATATCCGAAATCCGTAGACATGGCGTCAGCAGAATGTGCATTGCGCGTGGGAACTGCAATGTTAACTTTTGTGGAGTTAACTTACATACATACATACATATATATGTGTTCACAAGCGCAGACGCACAGTCTATGCATACGTACAATACACATGTATGTATGCATATATGTATGTGTGTACATAAATACGAAAGGGATAATCACCAAGTTGAGCGAATGGCCTGGCACTCAGTAAGTAGGCTGCATATACATACATACATACATGCAGATTTACGGATGTGAAGAAGCTAGCGAATATTTATAAAAGGGTTTTACTACCATACATTATACCCACCCATAAATAGAAATATGTAAGAATATAAATACGTATATAGATATGTATGCACTGCAGCGTCAAAAACAGGTTACAGTTGTATGCAATACTTACAATGTTTTTTAACACAAATCCTTTCCGTTAATTCTTTATAAAATAATATCGCCTTCTTTAACTAGAACCCTATCTATTAAAGTTTCAAAACTTGTACAGAGTGCACACATTTTCCACATATCAAAGTTTTCCATCCAAAATATCTAACGTTTTAATGAGAAATTGAAAAAGTGAGAGTCTTAAGAAATTCTGAATATAAAAACATTGTGAAAATTTTGCTAAATCTGTTTTCTTTCCATTTACATTTGCGCCTACATATGAACATATTTTCATACAAATGTGTATTGACTTTATTATAAGTGTATGCATTTATTTTAAAGTTACTAATTAATTTCAGTAAAATTCAATGTAGATTATGCATGTACATATGTACATAAATATGAAGAGATATGCAATTAATGAATTTTTTCTATTAAATTGCTTTTATAATGTAGCCGCTATCATTTGCAAAAATTGGCGCCGTCATAAAATCTTTCAGTGGAATGTTGTCTCATACAGCCGGATGTGGTGTCATACATCCGAATGCGCATGGCTATTTGTACAACATATTTGGCACTCTTTGTACAACGAATGCCTCTTTTTCTGAATGCGACTGAGCGCAATATTCTCAGCTATCTGCACACTCATTCAGTCATCGCGTTTGGTGTGAGCAGAATGCGTAGAATGTTTCGCTTACGTGTGAATGTGTTAAAACAGCCAATGAGTACATTCATGCCCAGCCAGCATTTTATATCGCGAACGTAACATCCGCGAAACTCTTTTTCGAAAAGTGTATCGCGGATGATATCGCAGAAGTTTCGCGGAAGTAACAGCTGGGAATCAAAAAGGAACCCTACGGCGATATCTTCATGACGTTTAGTAAGCGAAAAGGCACAGCGAATCCCTTTGGAAACGTTTAGATGTAACGCAAGCGATACTCCTTACTGTTTCGCATATGTCAAGTGTAGGCGATTCGAAAACGATACACTATGGCGATAAAAATGCGAAGGAACAAAAAAGCTATTTAGATACAATTTTAAATTCCAATTTATTTCAAATTCATAACGTTTATTATAATATTAATAGAAAAAATTAAATTAAAAATTTAAAAATTAAATTTACTTCAAATTATATAGATAATATAAAAAAAATAGATAAAATTTATTGCTTATTTGCGGCTGTCAACGGCTCATTTTCGGGCTCCACATTATCAATGTTTTCCACATTTTCTTTGCGCCTTTTCAGGGGGGTTAACCGGTCCCGTTTATTTATTCTGTCTTGCGCATGTAAAAAATGTTTTTGCAGCATTTGGTTCATGCAGCCCTCATCTGATTTAAATTTCGAGTGGCACACATCTATGAAAAATAAGACAAAAATACATATTTTTTAAATTTATTATAATTCAAGACCTTTAAGAATTAATTGACATCCATCAATGATGATATAATCAATTTTTTAATTAATATTACCTTTAACCATGCTGACGCAACGGCAAATTTCGGCACAAGGCTTCGTCTTTGTCCCCTTCCATGTGTATTTTGTCGTCAGCTCTTCTGTAAACAATTGTTTCATAGTGCCCCTTAAAAATGTTGGTGCATCAAAACCTGCCATCCGATTTAGAAATTGTTTCTTAAAGAAAAAGATGTAAAAACATTGAAATATATTAATAAACCCTAAAAACTTACAAACTCCTGAGCACGTTCTGGAATGTTGAGCAGGTCAGCATCAAACTTTTTGACGTCTTCAACGTCTTTCAACGGCAAATTTTCCATGCGTGATCCCGCACAGAGTACTGACATTGACGCAGTCTTTCTCACCTCCATCTTTAGACTCACCACTTCTTCTGTGAGCCGCTGAATAATTTTGGTGGTTTCTGCCTCCCGGCTTCGTGACTCCTTCTTAATTTCCACCACCTCCTTCTTTAGTTCCACCACCTCATTTTTTAGTGCCAGCATTGCATCCAACAGTTGCTGCTGAACAGATATTTCCTGAACTTGCACTAATGAAAACAAGTTTAAGGGATTTAAAATATACATATGTATTTAAAAGTAAGAAATTTCTCACAATTGCATAAGTTCTGGCTTGGGATGTATCCGAAAGTATTTTGAGTATTTTGCGAATTGTCTGTGTAAGTGCCTGTAAAATAGTCTTATTTATTAGGATCAACGTACATATGTAGCTAATGCGATACTTACTAGTATAGTTGCCTTCCAACATGATATCTAAATTGTAAATATTATATACGCAAATTGATTTTTATTTTATTGTGGTAAAAGTGGTAAAAAAATAGAATGTGAAAAACTGTTCTCTAATCGAATTACTTTACAATATATGTTTTCAAAATTGAATTGAATTTCTTGACCTAACACAATAACTGGAGTTGAATAAATATTAAAATGTGTGGAATTTATTGGGTGTTCAAAGTAGGAATGCAAACTATTTATAATATTTCCTTTAAAATTAGGTAAATTATTTACATTTAAAATTTTACTTAACTGTACAATGTTGTTGCCCACTATACAAAAACTATCCTTGCTCCCGAGAGAATAAAAAAAGCCCCCACACTGGACACTCACTATATTTCCATCAACCACCTTCCCAAATGTGCAAAACTCCTTTTTTTTTACTTTTTCCAAGGCATAACTTATTTCAACCTGCCTCTTATAAATTTGTGCGGCAATTCCCGTGCTTTTCTTGACCTTTTTCTTAATGAATTGTAAGTGGTTCTCAAATTTAAATGCACTGGTGCTTTCTAAAGAGCCAAACGATTTGGCATCCTTATGTAAGTGCAGCAAACAATGGAAATTAGTGGTTAAAAATGATAAATCATACAAAGTAGGAATTTCAAAAACAAAAGACTTTAATAAATTTTCTGCGCATTCGTTATTACTCCGGCAATCTGTTTTATTAAGCAATATTCTAACTCCTAGAGACAGTTTTAAAAAGTTGTTATACCTGTCTTCACTCAAAATATTTTTCAATATGCAAGGCCCAGTGTACAATAGAAATTGCCGCAGCTCTGTCGCTTTCCATCGATCTAATTCCTTTAAATCTCGTGGCTTTCTATTAAAATCTACCGGTATATTTACTCTATTATTTAACAAATTACTATTTAATTCCTTTATTTTCCACGACGTTAATGAAAAATTTTCTCCTTTTTTCTTTACCCACGCCTTCAATAAAGTTCTCATGACACCTAGGCATACAACGTGCATGTAATCAAGGGAAATTTGGCCAACCATGTCTAAATCAGGTAATATTTCTAAAGCCGTTAATGACCTAACATTATGATGCTCTAGCTGAGAGCGGCTCCGAAATGAATTATTGTTCCTCAAAACAACTGAATCAGTAGGTGGAAAAACCACTCTACTCTTCACCATCTCTCCTCTAGCAATGCATCTTACACAAGAATAGTAGCCACTGTGACCTTTAGTACCTAAAACAAATGATCGCGCTGGAGCATCCATAACGAAACACCTAACTTTAACATTAAATTTTCTGTTGCCGAAAATTATGCCATCCTGCTTCAGGTGAAGTAATTCAGAAGTAAATTCTTGTAGAAATTCTTCAGCGTTGTGTGGCTTGGAGTTGCCTTCAAAAACGCCAACCAAAAATACCCATACGGTATCAACAATACTTCCTAAAATTGGCCAAACCTGCTTACAGGAGCTCTTAAATAACGGCAAACCGTCAACATTAAAATCCAATACTAAGTCTTCACCTTCTATAGTCTGCACGTGTAAAACATCGGTCAGGGCTGATTTTAGGCCGTAGTGAACATAAACCCCTTCTCCTACTTTTCTTTGCTCTACACTGGCTGGTGTTTTTTTAATAGTCCTAGCATCTTTCGGAACACTAATCCCACACTCATTTAAAAGTTTTAGCAAATCATTGAATGCGGAATTAGTAATGTTATGTCTTATACTCCAATTACCTAATTTTTGAATTATATTACTTTCTCCACTATCATCTTCACTATCTAATTCCACAGAACTATCGTCAAAAAACACACTACAACCAGATGCATCGAAACTATTCTCACTTTGGTCTCCACTATTGTTAGGAACTTCAGAATTAGAACTATCTGCATTAATTATATCAACACTTTCATCTAAAGAAGCATTAGTTAAATTTGAAATACTGTCTTCGTTCATTACACTTCGTAGGATTTTCTTAGCTTCAATTCTAGCTTTTTTTTTAATTTGCCTAGACGACAACATTTTTTTTAAATAATTTATTAAAATTTTGCACCACTTATTATTAAATTGCCAATTAACCACTTTTAAATAATAATCAATTTTTGTATATATATATTTACCTTAGATAACAAATTGATTTTAATAAATTTAGTATATTTATTATATTATAATATTAAAAAATTTTATGCACGCACAAAAATACTTGTTACACTTCAAGAGTCAACAACTGAATGCTCATTGTCACTTTGATTTGCACAAAAACGCAAAGAAATATTCATATTTTTCATCATATTATGGTTTGGATGATAAATTCGCGACAAATTAATACCGTTATCTCACAGGCACGAGCCAATGTCGCCAATCTTACATCTAGGTGAATCGTAGGCAATTCACTAGAATAATGTCTCGCCAATTTATTAACATGGTGATAAACAGGCGATACACACAAGCTGCATATCGCTAAATTTTCATCTGCGCGATTCGCCTAAGATTCACGCAAATGATATATCGCCAAATTTCAAGCAAATGCTGGCTGGGTGCAGACGTCTAGTGAATATGCATATATGTATGTACATACATACATATTGTGTAATGCAGGTGTCCGCTTGTGTGCATTTGGTTGCTGACTTTGCAGAAGGCATTGCACGTTATAAAATGTATAAAAAAGTTTCGTTGGTTATATGAAACCCTTTTGTGTATGGTGCACATGAAGTGTGACTAATTTATAAATTTGCTTATTGCTATTTATGAGTGCTGGTAAGTGGCGTTGAGGTAGGTCCACTACACCCTTACCCTTTAGAAAAATGATTACGTGAAAAATTAACGGAATAATTTTAGTTTGGTGAAGTCGTGGAGTCGCTTTACATGTTTTCTATGTGTATATATATATATATTTTTTTTTTGTATTTTACATATGTAGCTACGTGCGCGTTTATTTTGGTTCTATTCTTATTCTTTGTTGTATTAATGTGCCTTATTCGTAAGATATGATTATTAAATGTGTGTAAACTATTTGTTCTCATTAATAATGATATTTATTAAAATAATAGTGGTTATATGTATACTTAGCAATTCCTTATTGTAGTGTTTAATTAATAATTAATTGTATTCTAAATTTACGCCTAGGTATTTCTTTAATATGTTGTTGTGCAGTGTTTTGGGTTTGTTATTTATTGTTATTGTTGAATTTACACCATTTGTGTCTATGATTTTGTGCGGTCCGTGATATGGACTTTGGTGTTTATATTTGTTTTGGTTTTTTACGTACACCATATCTCCAATTTCTAAATTTGATTTGTTTATGTTTTTGTCATATTCTTGTTTCCTCTTTATTTTTACTGCGTTTATTAATTTTCTGGCATTTGCAATTGAATTTTTTTAGCCGAATTTGCAATTCGTTTGCATAACTTTCGATGTCATAACATTTGTTAAGTTTGTTTATATTGTCGCTTGGCAGAGATGGCAATTTTCCGTATACTAGTTCATGGGGTGAATAACCAGTGTCTGTGTGTAATGTTATGTTGTATGCGAATGTATAGTATGGTATCCATTTGTACCATTCGTAATCGTCAGCAAAAGTAAGTAGATATTCGTTTAGTTTTCTGTGGTTTCGTTCTAGTGACCCAATTGTTTGATGGTGATATGGAGTTGCAAATATTTGCTTTGTATTTAATAGTGTGCATTAGGGTGACAGTTAATTTCGAAAGTGATATTTTCTTTGGTCTCAGTATTTTTTTGTGTGTAGTTTTATTTAAAAAAAATTCTAGTAAAATTTCAAGGTCGTTGGAAGAGGATTAGGGGGCGCGTCGGCCCACCAAAGTTACACAAAATACGTTTTTTCACGCAAATTCTTACTTTGACTGCTTGTAACTTTCTCTGTGTTTTTTTTTTTAAACATTACTGGCGAAAGATGTTCATTAATATGTCTACAATAACATCTGTCAATAACATTTTTGTCTAATGTTAATATTTAATGAAAAAAACTTAAATATAGGAGAAAAAGTACGCCTCAATGTCGATTTATTATACTTAAATAAAATTACTTATATGATTCAAATTTTGGATTTTGTTCAGATTTATTTAATTAAAGATTCATATAGAAAATTCCTTATGATTTACGTAAGAGTAGCTTCAACAATTATATACAGTAAGACCTCGCTAGTCCGAACTTCAGACTTTTTTTGTTTACTTTTGTTTTCAAGTGTAAGAATTGTCTTTAAAAGTTTGCTTCAAATTTTTTTTGCCTGTATGCTGAAGCGATCTATAATATTGACAATTGTGACCGAGAATATTCCCGTTACAACCTCAACAATATTATTCTCAATGCTTGCGTAAGCTACCGACAAAAAATCAGCACCAATGTTTCTCGGAAAATAGATTCTTATTTTACAGTTATATGCAGCAGCCGCAAACATTTTTTAATAGCATTAAATTTGCCAAAAAATCATTCGAAGTGAATATTTGAATGTGAAAAGTCGAAAATGTCTGCTAGAAATTTACGTGAACGCATATATTTAATTGGTTATTGTACCAACTCATTAACGGGAAGTAAACTACCCTCCAATATAGAAGTGTTGAAAGTTTTGTTTTTCAATTTACGTGTAGTAAAAAAAAATTTACGGGAAAGTTCAGATTTAGTTGTAAAAGAACTATTCGTGTTCTGGGAAAAAGCCCGCATTCCGGTCAAGGATAAACAACACTGCATTACAAATGTAGAGAAATTGTATAAAGAATACCAAAGCTTTCAAAAAGATTCAAAGAAGACTTCTAATTTCCATAAGAGCAAAGTAAACACGTGGAAAGAAAAATTGGATATGCTTTTTGACGTGGCGCATGCAAGTGCATTAAAAATAATGTCGAATCAAGAAGATATTGATTTCTTGATAAGTCAACGAAAAACGGGGCGCCCAGGCTTTATGTATGGTATCGATTACGAAGAAGTACGCCGAGAGTGCCGACTTGAAGAACGCAAAAACAATTTATTACAACAAGTGGAGCGGAATAATCGTGAAATTGCATTAATTGGTTCGTTGTATGTTATTGTTTATTTTTTATTTTCTTTAAATTAAGTCGTTTTTATTAGATGAAACTGCAGAGTTGCTGTCATCTGAATCTTCAGAGAATGATAACAGTTTTCCAGATATGGAATGTGACCCACGTTGTAGTCAACCTCCAGCCAAAAAATGTAGGGGAACAAATAAAATACTAACACCAAAACTGGCGGCCGCACTCGATGTCTGTAAAATCAGTGACAGACATGCGGTTCATCTAATAAGCGCAGTCGTTGAAGCTCTGGGTAATAATGTTGAAGATTATTTATTTATTTATTTATTTATTAAAATGAAATATACTTATAAATAAATATATTAAATATAAAAAAACAGCACTAGCTACAACGCCTTCAGCTGTTTGTTGTATTAAGATAATGATCTTAGTATACGTAGTTACAATTTATGGGTGTTTTTACTATGTGGAAAGGTAGTTACGGTTTACTAAATTTTGTTGGTTAATTTGGCTTTGGAGATATATTTGAAGATACTTGATATATTTTCTATGCTAGGTTCCTTTAGTAGCTCTGATGGTGTGTTCAACGAAAAAGTTTCCCTTCTAAGATTGCTAAATGCTGGGCATATATCCAAGATATGCTGCGTAGATGTTGTTGGGCTGTTGCAATAATGACATCCAGCCGAGTAGTTTCTGTTAAGGAGGTGTTGATGTGAAAGTGCCGAATGGCCGATACGTAGTCTTGAAAAAATTTTTTGTTCAGTTGTACTGCATGTTGTAGGGTAGATTGTTTTAGTCCCGTCAGGATTTACAAGACGGTATCGATTGTTGTAGGTGTTTCATAATTCCCTTTGTTGCTCTTCGACGATTTTAGATATGTAGCGCAAGATATCGTTCTTTTCGTTCGTCTCAACGTAGTGACAGGGCGTAAGCGGGACATTTCTAGCTTCCTCGTCGGCGAATTCATTGCCTCGGATTCCACAGTGCCCCGGAACCCACATAAGTTTTACTTTACTTTTGAATGCAATGAGTTTGTCTCGAATACATACTATCAGTGGACTTAGATTGCGAACGTTTCGAATTGCCGTTATGGTTGAGAGACTATCAGTGCATATGGTAAATTTGCCTTTTGATGTCGTTGCCCATTGGGTTGCTTATTTTACAGCATATGCTTCTGCTGAAAAGATGGAGCAGTAAGGTGATAGCAGCCCTTTGCTAATGATGCTGGAATCATCATAAACGACTGCATACGAGGTATTATTGGAATTCTTCGACCCATCAGTGTATATGAAAGACCAACCGCTAGAGTTAAGTTGGCGTTTCCGACTCGTAAATCGTTGCTTAAAAATTTCAGCATTGGTCGTTTTCTTTGAATGACTCATTAATTCGTCTTCCAAAAACGAAGAGTGCAGAGCCCATGGTGGGTGCTTGCTAGTTTTAAAGTATCTTGGTTTCAGATTAAGGTGGAGATCTGTAGTCTTTTGTAAAACCCGGTGAATGGTTGATACTTTTTTCAAATGCCGCTTTCGTTTAAGTGCCTGAAGAACTTTACTGTGCAACGTAGGGTTGAGGGTATAAAATATTTTAGGTATAAGCCGTAGAGTGCATAATTGAAGTCTTTCTTGTATATGTGGCATGCCAGCCTCTGCGAGTAAGTTTTTAATGTTCGATGTTGGGAAGGCTCTGATGCTGCGTCTGATAGCTGAGTGATATGGTTTTTTTAGATAATTTCCCGCGTGGTGTCCGTAAATTGGGAGGCCGTAATCAATAACGGAAAGTAGGAGAGCTTTCGTTGTGTTGATAAGGATTTTAGGATGAATTTGTGATCGTTGCGAGGAAAGGAACTTAATAATATTTAGTTTGGCAAATAGCTGTTTTCTTAGAGATATACAATGATCCTTAAAGTTAAGCTTAGAGTCAAAATTAAGACCTAAAATCTTCAGCGTATTAACATTTGGAATATTAACAGTATATCCTAAGTTAAAGCCATTACAATTATTTTTACGACAAATATGTAGAGTGTTACATTTTTTAAATGATAAATTGGCTCCCGATGTGAGAGACCATTCACAAATTTGGTTGAGTATTTCAATAAGTGTTTGATTGACAATTGCCAAATCAAATCTTTTGGAAAATATCAGGACGTCGTCTGCATACATGCAGTGTTCTACTGGAAACTGAGATATAATTTGGCTGATTTTATTGAAAGCGATCATGAAAAGGGTGACGGAAATTGGGGAACCTTGAGGAATACCATTTTCCAAAGGGAAACATCCTGAGTAGTTGTTGTGGAGCTTAACTCGGAACTTTCTATTGCTTAAAAATGCTTTAATGAAGTTATATATCTTAGGGCCTAATTTCCAATTTTTTAATTCTTGGAGTATAACATGTGCACCGATACGGTCATAGGCCTTTTCAAAATCTAAACTTAAAGCAGTTAGATGTCCCTTATTGGAGATGACGGTTGACGCAGTGTGCTCGAAATGTAAAAGAGCATCCAACGTGCAATGTCCTTTTTTAAATGCAACTTGGTTGGCGCTAATCAACTTGCTTTTCTCTGCAAACCACATGATTCGTTTCGCTACTATTTTCTCTAAAATTTTTCCAAAGCAAGGTAGTAAAGATATGGGGCGGTAGCTGGAAACTTCCGCACTTGGTTTATGAGGTTTTGGTATTGGAACGGCGTCTGCTATCTTCCAACTTTGTGGATAAATACCTTGGGAGAGAATTTTAATATACAGGTCAACAATTCTTTTTTTAAGAGGAAAAGGAGTATTTTTCAACATGGGATATGAAATTCTATCAAGACCAGGTGTTTTTCCCTTAGAGTTGGCGGTTGCATCCTCAAACTCGTCAATAGTAACAAAGGACTCTAAATATTTAGCCGCAATGCTCAGTTTCCCAATTGGCTCATAGTGCCGGTTGATGGCGAGGTTCTTATTCTCTAAGAACTCGCACGAGAAATTGGAGTTTTTTGAGTAAGAACTCCAAAATTTAGCGAAATGGTTTGCTATACCTATCGGGTCGTTGACTGTGCCATTTGGTGTATTTAAATATTTAATCATATTTCGTTTCCGACGGCCTGATAAGCGTGTTACATCTTCCCAAATCTTTTTCGTACTACTTTTAGGGTTGATGTTAGAAGTGAACTCTTCGAATGCAAGACGTTTCGCTTTTTTGGCTTCCTGTTTGAAAATGGAGTTGTTGCGCTTATAGGTTAAGAGGTCGATAAAGTTTCGTGTACCTTTATATTTGTGCCAACTTTCCTGTTTGGCGGTTCGTAGTTTCTGTAGATCTCTATTCCACCATGGAGTATATCGTGCTTGGCTTGAATTTTTTGTCTGTGGTACAGAGAAGTGTGCTGCAGTGCAAACAATTTTACGTATTGAAGCCGCTATCTCATTGATGTTATTTGAGGGTGGATAGGTTGTAGATATATTTGTGCAGAGCTGTTGGAAGGTGACCCAATCTGCTTTATCTGTTAAAAATTTCGGTTTAAACTTTTTTGTATTGGGTTCCCTATGAGACCTTATTTCAATTAAAATAGGAAAATGGTCGCTCCCGTGGAGATCGTTGATCGTTTTCCACATACAGATGGGGACCAGGTTAGCAGTACATGTGGTTATGTCAACATGCGTAAAAGATTGGTGTGTTGAAAAATGAGTGGGGCTGCCATCGTTAAGTACGACCAGATCGGTGGATAACAAGGTATCTTCAATTATAGCCCCTCTCTCGTTGACAAAGGGTGAACCCCAAATGGGGCTCCACGAATTTACATCACCTAACCAGAGCATCGACCCTACGGCCTTATTTAAGATTTCAAGGATGTGTGTGCATGAAAAAACTTTATTTGGTGGTATATAAGTGTTAATTATGGTTAGTTTTGGGTTATGTAAGATCTCTACACCAATACTGAAAAGATTATCATCAGTAAAGAGAATTTTGTATGGAATACCTATTTTAATTAATATGGCAATACCTTGTTTAGCATATTGATTTTGTGGGGAATTGAAAAAATAGCCATCGTATCCTCTTGGTGGGTACGGTTTCATATCATGACGGATATGAGTTTCTTGTAAGCACAAAATGGTAGGTTTAAGTTCTTTGATTAGTAACTGCAATTCATGATAATTATTAAAATATCCGTTTATATTCCATTGCAGTACATAGGTCATTGTGAAGGTAAACTAGTGTTATTTGGACTATAGAAATGAATAATAAGTGGTTGGTTATGTAGCTAATGAGTAAGATGTGTTTGTTTGGTTGTATTTTCCATATTAGTATCATCTACTTGTACAAATGAGAGAGGTGGGGGGTTAATAATGGAAGAGTAATTTGAGAATTCGTTATTGTTGTTGATTACATTGCTTGTTGAGAGAGAATTTGATTGTTGAGAAATATTTTCGTTGGTAAAGTTAGAGACTGTATTATCTGTAAGTTGTTGGTTAGTGATTATTTGGGTGAGAATGTTGCTGAGAGAATTAACGTCGTTTCTGTTTTGTGTCGAGGTTTGTTTTGGAGAATTGTTTGCTAAATTTGAGTTTAGTTGTTGCGTTACTGTTGGAGTAGCATTATTTGTATTGGGATATTCGTGAGAGTCTAGCGTATTATTTTGTTGTTGATTATTCGCTGAGTTGACATTGCTTATGATAGAAGCGAAAGACGGGCCGCCGATAATTGAGGGAATTTGGTTTCTGTAATGTGTAATTGCTTCTTTCATTGTACATTTGTTTTCCACTTGAATTTTTAGGATCTCTTTTGATTGTTGGTATTTTGGACAAGACTTATCAAAAGCTGGGTGATTTCCAGAGCAATTTGTGCACATTGTTCGGGAACATGTGTCGGGGGAGTGTGGGGGGAGATTGCACTGATCGCACATTTTTGGGTTATTGCATCGTTTCGCAGTATGATTGAGTTTACCGCAATTCTTACACCGCATTGGGCTTGGGAAATATGGTCTTACTATCACTGAATGCCACGTGATGTCAACGCGGTTCGGAAGATGATATTTGTCAAAAGTAAGAAGACATACACCGGAGTGAATTGGTTTCCCATTCACAATTTTAGTAAACTTGTACACTTCAACAACACCTTGATCAGATAAGTTCTTAACAATTTCTTCTTCATTAAGATCATTTAAACATGGAGCAAATATGGTACCTTTCGTGTGATTGAGTTTATCGTGGTATTTAGCTTTCACTTCACAAACACCATGTAGAAATTTTGTACGTATGAATTTTTCAGCTGTTGGTTTGTCTTTCAGTAAAAGGCAAAGACTGCCATCACGGAATTCAGTTATTTTAATTATTTCCTTGCTAATTAGTTTTAAAGCGGCATGAATGGCAAAACAGCTATAAGTTTTTAAAGGTTTGTTTTCGTCAACCGCAGAAATAACCACATATTTAGGATTGCTTGTTTCAATTTTAGGAAGATTTAGAAATGGGTCAAAATTTTTTTTAACTTTTTTTCGTTTGGGCTGGGAGTCTGAGGCTAGCAGAGCAAACCTGTTATCACCAAGGTTGGGTGGCCCCGGGGCCATGGTGTTTTGGTTACACAAATCAGTAGTACACTTGTTTTTTTTTTTAACAAAAGAAACCCAAATAAGAGTCGATCGCAACAACAAATAGGGAGAATAAAAACCGTGAATTGCACTCTAAGCTTACGACAGGAATAGAACGTCTGCTCAGCAAGAGAACTAGTCGGTGACTGGGAAGATTATATTTTAAACCGAACGTCTGTACACCAGGAAAGGGAACAAATCCGTGAAGAAAGAATTTCAGCATTAAAAAATAAATTAAAATTAAATGAGCTCGACGCTATCTGCCTTCATTGGGATGGTAAACTTTTGCCGGCGCTGACGGGAAATGATAAAGTTGATAGGTTGCCTATAATAATATCGAGCGGTAAAGTTGAACAGCTTCTTGAAATACCGGCACTTGATTCCGGTACTGGAAAAGAACAGGCATCCGCTGTATGCGATGCTATTTATGAATATGGTCTGCAAAATCACATCAAAGCTTTAGTGTTTGATACAACAGCGGTCAATACTGGGCGTTTCAATGGTATCTGTACGTTAATTGAAAATAATTTACAAAGACAACTTTTATGGTTACCATGCCGTCATCATATATACGAGATTGTTTTAAGATGCGTTTTCGAAGAAAAAATAAGCTGTTATGGAAGTCCAAACGTTAAAATGTTTGAGAAATTTAAAAATGCTTGGGCTAAGATTGATGCTAAAAACTATGAGTATGGCATCAACGATCCAACTGTCAAGACGTACATGAAAGAGTCTGCTGTTCGCATTATCGGTGCAGTAAATAATATCTTGGAAGAAAAACAACCCAGGGAAGACTATAAAGAATTCTTGGAACTCACTTTGCTCTTCCTGGGTCAAAAACCAGAAGAGACACATCCAAACAGCCTAATGTTTCGATCGCCAGGAGCTGTTCACCATGCAAGGTGGATGGCAAAAGCGATTTACTGTCTAAAAATATTTTTATTCCGTAACGAGTTCCAGCTTTCAGCAACTGAATTAAATGGGCTTCGTCAAATTTGTGTTTTTATTGCTGAAGTCTATGTCGAAGCGTGGGTTTCTGCTCCTTTGGCCATTAAAGCGCCATATCAAGATTTTTTATTTTTACAAAAACTTGAAAACTTCAAAAAAATTGATGCTGCTATATCTTATGTTGCTCTTAAAAAGTTCAGGAACCACTTGTGGCATTTAAGCCCTGAGGCGGTTGGTCTTGCATTTTTTGACAGCAACGTATCCCTTTTTTCAAAACAAAAAATGGTGGCGGCTTTGGAAAATGATTTTAAACAAGAGCAAAACACAAAGCGAGCTACAATAAATGATAGAGAAATCGTTGAAATATTCCATGACGGAATTGAACAGTTCGTCTCTGCCGAAACAAAAGCATTATTTGAAAGATTTCAAATAAATACTGATTTTTTTAAATTAAACCCAGACAAATGGGAGCAGGACCAATCTTATTGTAAAGCGGCTGAACTGATGAAAAAATTAAATGTTACAAATGACACTGCCGAAAGCGGGGGTTAAATTGATGGAAGAGTATAATAAACTATTTACCAAAAATGAACGCCAAAAACAATGTGTTTTAAAAATTGTTAGCGATTACCGCCATCGGTTTCCGGACTGTAATAAAAAGACATTGTCTGAAGTGCTTTAAACAATATTAATAAAAAGATAAATCATATACATAAGTAGTTTTATTTAAGTATAATAAATCGACATTGAGGCGTACTTTTTCTCCTATATTTAAGTTTTTTTCATTAAATATTAACATTAGACAAAAATGTTATTGACAGATGTTATTGTAGACATATTAATGAACATCTTTCGCCAGTAATGTTTAAAAAAAAAAAACACAGAGAAAGTTACAAGCAGTCAAAGTAAGAATTTGCGTGAAAAAACGTATTTTGTGTAACTTTGGGGGGCCGACGCGCCCCCTAATCCTCTTCCTACGACCTTGAAATTTTACTAGAATTTTTTTTAAATAAAACTACACACAAAAAAACACTGAGACCAAAACAATAAAGAAAAAAAAAATACTCCATACATTTAATTGTCACCCTAGTGTGCATACGTTGTGCATTAATTCGTTGACGAATTCTTTTAATATTTGTATGAAGCCGTACTTTAGGATGAGCTGTTCGACCAGTGTAGTTGCAATAGTTTTTGCATCTTTTGTTTCAATAGGATGTGCTATAACGAATTTTGATAAATCGCATTGCATTGTTAGTATATATCTGTATCCGTTTGAGATACGAAGTGGGCCTACGGTGTCAATTGAGACTGTACTAAATGTTGAAGTTGGCGTGTCTGTTACTACAAGCGGTTCTTTAATATGTTTAGTTGTTTTGTTTTGTGCGCACTTTGTGCAATTATTTGTAAATTCTTTTACCATTTGTCTCATGTTTTTCCATATATATCTTTGTTTCAATTTTAAAATTGTCTTTCTAACTCCTAAATGGCCAGCTATATTAGTGGAGTGAAATTCGTCAATTAGCTTATACTGTGTTAATGTATGTATGTACTATCTACTTGTTTTGGAGCTTTGTATATCAATATCTTTATCGGCACGCTTTTCTTATTTTCGAGCTCATTAAATTTTTCAATGAATGCATTCATATTAGTATTTTTTAATGTATATTCTTGTTCACAAAGGGCTAGCTCCTTTATAAGTGAACTGTGCATAGTACTATGTAGTTTCTCCAACATTGAATCTAGTTTCAAAGGGTCATCACTACATGTAACTTGCACTTCATTTTTAATAATTTCAATTGTAGTACTACTTTTTTTTATTAATTATAAATTTTAATTCTTCATATTTTTAACGTCATTAAAAGATGTGCATCCCCAAATATGAACGTGATCAGGCTTCTTTGGAGATGTATTTTTAATGCGTTTCCCGGGTGTATATTCATGCGCTTTATTTTCTATACTCGTTTGCGTTAATTCATTCTTTTCATTAAATTGTGCGGCCTTGCTCCTTGTTAATATATTAATTTCTTTTTCATTCTCTTTTAAATATTTTTCTGATGTTGGTATCATAGTTTTAAGTGTGTCGCTATATATTTTGATGCGTGACAGTGCATCTGCATTTGTGTTTATTTTGCCTTGTTTGTAAATAATTTCGAAGTCATAGTCAGATAAGTCTATTCTAATTCTTGTCATTTTTGATGACGGATTTTTGTGTGCAAATAATGAGACTAGTGGTCTGTGGTCTGTTACCACAATAAATTTTTTGCCATAGAGATATGGTTTAAACTAGTTGATGCCCCAATGAATATCTAATAGTTCTTTTTCGATTATTGGTTTATTGATATCGTGTTTTTGCAGGGCTTTACTTCCATAAGCGATTGGCAAGTCATGACCTATTTCGCCTTGTGATAATATTGCTCCTAGGGCAAAGTCAGATGCGTCAGTTGTTAGTATAAATGGTTTGTCGAAATTTGGGTATTGTAAAATTGGTGGGTTTATTAATTTATCTTTTAATGTGTTAAATGCTTTTTCGCATTCTTCTGACCAAATGAAGGGTTGTCCCTTTTTTAATAATGTGTTCAAGCATTTGGCTGTTAGTGCAAAGTCCGATATGAATCGTCTGTAGTAATTGCAAAATGCAATAAATCTTCGTGTTTCGTCTGCATTCGTTGGTGTCGGGTAGTTGCGTACAGTATCGCATTTGGCTGGGTCAGTTTTGACACCTTTATCTGTGATTAAATGACCGAGGTAGAGGACTTCTGGTTTTAGAAATTGACATTTACTAGCGTTCAATTTTAGATTATATTTTTTTAGTCTTTCGAAAACTTCTATTAAATTTTTGTTATGGTGTTTGATTGAACATCCGAATACGATAATGTCGTCTACATAAAGGAAAGCTTTTGATTTTAGTCCAGATAGCGCTATTGTTAGCATGCGTTGAAAGCTATTTGATGAAATTTTTAATCCAAATGGTTGTCGTTTGAATTGATAGTGACCTTCTTGTGTGGAAAATGCTGTCAGAGGTCTAGAGTCGTTTTCTAATGGAATTTGGTGAAAGGAGCTGGTCATGTCTAAAGTTGTGAAATATTTTGCCCTTCCAAGCGTGTCTAATACGTCTTCTAGTCTTGTCAGTGGAAATTTGTCGTTGACAATTTTGTTGTTTAGTTTTCTATAGTCTACTACCAGTTGCCATTTTGGATTACCCTTGTCATCATTCTTTTTTGGTACTAGGAGTAGTGGTGAATTATAGGGGCGAACTGATGGTTCAATGATATTGTCTTCAATTAGGTTTTGTATTTGTTTTTGGATTTCGTCTTGTTGTGCGTGCGGTAGTCTATAATTTTTTATGTTAACTGGTGAACTATCTGTAAGACTTAGATTTTGTGTGTAAAAAGAATTTGTGGAAAGACTTTCGCCTTCCAAATGAAATACTGATTGATATTTTTTGAATATTTCGTGTAATTCATCTTCTGTTTGTTTCTCTACATTTCCTAGTTTTAATTCCTTTATCAATTTATTGAAACGGTTGTTATTGTAGATGTTTGGTTTTTGGTATGCGGTCATGATATTGTAATCTGATACATTTTCTGTTATGCATTTTATCTGTTTTATTTTTGCTGTATGATTGTTAACGTTTATGACTTTTATGTGGCAATTTCATTTTGCAGGGGCTATAGAATTGGCTAGGAATACGCCTTGTTCTATTTCTTGATTCAAAATTATGCTATCTTCTTTTATATTTAAATATATTGGTACTATGACTTCTGTTCTGGGTGGTATTTCGAGGATTTTGTTTGATTCTACTTGTGTGTTTATTGTTAATATTTTTTTCTTGTTGTTAATTGATGCAGTTAATGTGAATGTTTCATAATCAATTATGCATAAATCTTTAATAAGAAAGTCTCTGCCTAAAATACCATCGGTTGAAGTTTGGAAATCCTCTGTAACTAAATGGAGATTGATGCTAGTGCTATCTTTGCCTATTAGGAAAGTTAGTTTAGCTGTGCCCATTGAGGTTATTTCGTCTTTGGTATTACCTGTTAGTTTGCATTTGTTCGTGCTGTCGTAGTCGAATTCGTTATTGAATGGATTTTTGCAAATAGAAATGTCAGCTCCTGTGTCTATGATTAATGTCATTTGTTGATTGAAATCTTCATTATAAATTGTGATAAAATTTGTTAAGTTTTTGGTTATAACATATATTTTATTTGGATTTGACCCGGAGGGGGTTAATTGTTGTCCTCCGGGTCGCCTACGTTTCCCTGAGTTTGCAGGACGTTTATTTGGCGACCATTTCTGTTGTGTTGTGGTGCTTGTCTGTTGTTATCGTGGGTCATATTGTTATTGTTATTCCTGTTGGTGTTAACATTTTAACTTCTCTGATTGTTATTGTTGAAGTTGTTGTAATTTCTTTGGTTGTAATTATTTGTTCTTTGGTCCCAATGTTATTATTTCCATGGTAGCTGTTGTTTCTAACATTGTTGTTATTATTGTTTCTGAAATTGTTGTTATTGGGGTATCTCCTTCGGTCGTTGGTGTTATAGTTAGTGTGGTTATTGTATCTTTTGTTATTGGAGATAACCATGATTCTTGAGCTATTATTTTCGTTTATTTGTTCGAGCTCTTTACGGCCGTGTCTAAAGATGTTGGAAGTGCAGAAAAAATAGTTTATTTAAATTGGTCATTTAAACCATTTTTGAATACAGTTAAACTATATTGTTTATTTAACTGAGTGACGAGTGATCTTTGTTCAACGGTGGCATTCGGCCCGATTTGTGCTATGTGAAGGTTATTAAGCTCAGATATTAAAATAGAGAATTTTATTTTTGTAGTTAGTTATATTTAGGTTTCTTTGTGTTAGGCTGGCTAATTGGTTCTGTATTTTTGGTATAGTTGTCGTGCTTTTATAATTATTCGTCAATAGGTTTTTTAATTATTCTAGTGTTGTGGGCGGTTGTATTGCAGTTATGTTCGTTCGCACTATTTGTGATAATTTTACATAAGGTATAAAATCAATTAGTTCAGTTTTGCCTGTCTGTGTTAAGCCATTGTAGATGATTTCTGCGATTTTTAGAAAGGGTGTAGATCTTTATGATTTTCCGAAAAGCTGGGAATAGCTTTGAAGTCTGACATTGAGATTTAGTGTTGGAATTTTCGGAGTTCCAAGTGATTGGTGTAGATAATGAGTGTGGTATTGACGCGTCAATGTCGTATTGTGATAGTATTTTTATCAATTTATCTCTTAAATGCCAGAAAATTTCTAAACAAGTATCTTTATGTTCTTTTGAAAATTTCTTGTTTTATGCGTTTAGTATACTTCGTATCGATTCGAGTGTGGAGAAAAGTGTTTGTACGTGTTTGTGTACTGTGTCTTCTTTAATTTTTATTGATTTGTTCAAGCATTTATATGCTTTATTGAAATTTTCTTTCTCACTAAGAATATTGTTGTATATCTTTTGCCAAGTGGCCATTATATTTTTTTTTATTCATATTTGTGCCTGTTGTCTAGCAAGGCTACGTTTTAATGATCTTATTACCATTTTTGTGATATATGTCAGAATTGCGATTATTGCTAATATTGCTAGTGCAATTTCTACGTAATCGGTTTTGTTTGTATCTTGTGTATTTTCGAGAATTTTATTGTTTACCTCCTTGGTATTTTCGAGAATTTTATTGTTTTTATCCTTATTGCTACTTTCTTCAATGGCCTTTCCTACTTCATATCCAGATAATATGAGTGGTATTGAAGTAAGGATTTTGTTTAAGATTCCCATTTAAAAAAAATTTTTTTTTTTTTTAACAGATAAATATATCGTGAATAATATAAAGGTTCGAAATATAGTAATTTTTTTTTGTTCATTTTTCTGTTGGCCTAGTAAAATGTGAATATTTTATAATTTTATTGAGCTCAAGGCCAGTTTATGGAAGATTTGTTTGTGAAAAAACAACAACAGTTTTTAATGGTTGAAGTTATAGTACTATTTCGGAAATCACCACATTTCCTCATCAGACTTCTTTTTGATTATTAAATTAAATTATTTTTAATTTAATTTTCATAACCACTTCTCTCAGGCTTTGAACCCGGGAGCTCGGAGTTGCAGAGCCAATACGCTACCTATTGTGCTACGCTAGCCGAGTTGGCTGTTGTGTTTATTTCATCTTCCTTAAACAAACCAACTACAAACAAGAGCAACTGATCTGCCGCTATTTAACTTGTTTGTGTGGTTGTTGTTTGTGTTTTTATTTTGCAAATTCTTTATTATATGCATTTTTAAGGCGTGCTCATCCTTGTCTACAATGTTTGTTCATTTTTCTGTTGGCCTAGTAAAATGTTAATATTTTATAATTTTATTGAGCTCAAGGCCAGTTTATGGAAGATTTGTTTGTGAAAAAACAACAACAGTTTTTAATGGTTGAAGTTAAAGTACTATTTCGGAAATCACCACATTTCCTCATCAGACTTCTTTTTGGTTATTAAATTAAATTATTTTTAATTTAATTTTCATAACCACTTCTCTCAGGCTTTGAACCCGGGAGCTCGGAGTTGCAGAGCCAATACGCTACCTATTGTGCTACGCTAGCCGAGTTGGCTGTTGTGTTTATTTCATCTTCCTTAAACAAACCAACTACAAACAAGAGCAACTGATCTGCCGCTATTTAACTTGTTTGTGTGGTTGTTGTTTGTGTTTTTATTTTGCAAATTCTTTATTATATGCATTTTTAAGGCGTGCTTATCCTTGTCTACAATGTTTGTTCATTTTTCTGTTGGCCTAGTAAAATGTTAATATTTTATAATTTTATTGAGCTCAAGGCCAGTTTATGGAAGATTCGTTTGTGAAAAAACAACAACAGTTTTTAATGGTTGAAGTTATAGTACTATTTCGGAAATCACCACATTTCCTCATCAGACTTCTTTTTGATTATTAAATTAAATTATTTTTAATTTAATTTTCATAACCACTTCTCTCAGGCTTTGAACCCGGGAGCTCGGAGTTGCAGAGCCAATACGCTACCTATTGTGCTACGCTAGCCGAGTTGGCTGTTGTGTTTATTTCATCTTCCTTAAAAAAACCAACTACAAACAAGAGCAATTGATCTGCCGCTATTTAACTTGTTTGTGTGGTTGTTGTTTGTGTTTTTATTTTGCAAATTCTTTATTATATGCATTTTTAAGGCGTGCTCATCCTTGTCTACAATGTTTGTTCATTTTTCTGTTGGCCTAGTAAAATGTTAATATTTTATAATTTTATTGAGCTCAAGGCCAGTTTATGGAAGATTTGTTTGTGAAAAAACAACAACAGTTTTTAATGGTTGAAGTTATAGTACTATTTCGGAAATCACCACATTTCCTCATCAGACTTCTTTTTGATTATTAAATTAAATTATTTTTAATTTAATTTTCATAACCACTTCTCTCAGGCTTTGAACCCGGGAGCTCGGAGTTGCAGAGCCAATACGCTGCCTATTGTGCTACGCTAGCCGAGTTGGCTGTTGTGTTTATTTCATCTTCCTTAAACAAACCAACTACAAACAAGAGCAACTGATCTGCCGCTATTTAACTTGTTTGTGTGGTTGTTGTTTGTGTTTTTATTTTGCAAATTCTTTATTATATGCATTTTTAAGGCGTGCTCATCCTTGTCTACAATGTTTGTTCATTTTTCTGTTGGCCTAGTAAAATGTTAATATTTTATAATTTTATTGAGCTCAAGGCCAGTTTATGGAAGATTTGTTTGTGAAAAAACAACAACAGTTTTTAATGGTTGAAGTGTTAGTACTATTTCGGAAATCACCACATTTCCTCATCAGACTTCTTTTTGATTATTAAATTAAATTATTTTTAATTTAATTTTCATAACCACTTCTCTCAGGCTTTGAACCCGGGAGCTCGGAGTTGCAGAGCCAATACATAATTTATATGTATATGAGATGTTTATAAATTCATTATTTTCAAAAAGGGAGGTGTAGTGAATATTAGAGGGCTGCATGAGCACATTCATTTCTTCTGTTAGCCGAGTGACACGAATGTGAATGCGGTGCTCATTCAACTCAGCCACTCATGCGATCATAAATATGTGTACTTACAAAAATCAGAACCAGAAACTTTATAACTTTTTTTTCAAAGGTATACAGAATATGATATAGGAACACAATTACAGGAAGAGAATATACATACATACATACATACATATATATGTGTTCACAAGCGCAGACGCACACTCTATGCATACGTACAATACACATGTATGTATGCATATATGTATGTGTGTACATAAATACGAAAGGGATAATCACCAAGTTGAGCAAATGGCCTGGCACTCAGTAAGTAGGCTGCATATACATACATACATGCAGATTTACGGATGTGAAGAAGCTAGCGAATATTTATAAAAGGGTTTTACTACCATACATTATACCCACCCATAAATAGAAATATGTAAGAATATAAATACGTATATAGATATGTATGCACTGCAGCGTCAAAAACAGGTTACAGTTGTATGCAATACTTACAATGTTTTTTAACACACATCCTTTCCGTTAATTCTTTATAAAATAATATCGCCTTCTTTAACTAGAACCCTATCTATTAAAGTTTCAAAACTTGTACAGAGTGCACACATTTTCCACATATCAAAGTTTTCCATCCAAAATATCTAACGTTTTAATCAGAAATTGAAAAAGTGAGAGTCTTAAGAAATTCTGAATATAAAAACATTGTGAAAATTTTGCTAAATCTGTTTTCTTTCCATTTACATTTGCGCCTACATATGAACATATTTTCATACAAATGTGTATTGACTTTATTATAAGTGTATGCATTTATTTTAAAGTTACTAATTAATTTCAGTAAAATTCAATGTAGATTATGCATGTACATATGTACATAAATATGAAGAGACATGCAATTAATGAATTTTTTCTATTAAATTGCTTTCATAATGTAGCCGCTATCATTTGCAAAAATTGGCGCCGTCATAAAATCTTTCAGTGGAATGTTGTCTCATACAGCCGGATGTGGTGTCATACATCCGAATGCGCATGGCTAGTTGTACAACATATTTGGCACTCTTTGTACAACGAATGCCTCTTTTTCTGAATGCGACTGAGCGCAATATTCTCAGCTATCTGCACACTCATTCAGTCATCGCGCTTGGTGTGAGCAGAATGCGTAGAATGTTGCGCTTACGAGTGAATGTGTTAAAACTGAATGCAATCATACCAGTTACTATGGGAAAGCAAAACAGTCGCATGCAAACACTTGTTCAAGCAACACCACGCTGTGCTATTTCAAATATACAGTGACAGCTAACAATGTTTATGCGCGAATGGGAAGAAGATTTTTTCTTTATAGAAAAGTTAGATGGAAGAGCACAATGCCTTATTTGTAACGACATTGTTGGTCGCAATGCTAAATTTTGTTTAAGCCGACATTATTTCTCTTGCCATAAAAATTTAAAATTTTTTACTGGAGGTGAGCGGAAGCTAATGCTTTTGCAATTGCAAGCATTCGTGCTTTCGCTGCTTCACACACAGATAGTAATAGTATGCGTGTAAAAATGTAACAATATGTGTGAGTGCCCAACTCTGCTCTAAGCTATGCAGCGTGGAATATGCCTAATCAGCATATTCACACCGGTGTACTGAACGTAGCAGTGTACACGGGCGTACATACAACTGCACGAGCAACTCTTTCGTAAAGAATTATAGCTAAGGTTTTATAATGTTAATATATTATTAGTCAGTCAATAAAGACATCTCAACATCAAAACAAGTGACTATTTCATTCTTAGTACAAGTTACGAGGACGCGCTAAGGTCTTTCTCAAACCTCCGTGTGCTGACAATGGGGGGTCATGAGCTTTCTTTACCAGATCGTGCGGTATCCACAATTTCCATGATTTATCCTCTTGCACACAATCTCCAGTGGCGTAATCCGTTTTTATTATACACAAAACCATCGCGGACACACATATCAGGCAAGAGTGGCGATTGTTGTGATATTTTGTTGATAAGCTCCAAATAAGCTTGACTTTTAAAAGAAGGGGAACTTAAGTCAACCATCATTGACTCAGACGAGGTGATTTCACCTACTGCTTCCTCAAATGATCTTGATAGACTCTCATGGACAATATTTTGCGACCCTTTCCGGTGCTTTTTATTGAATGTGAAACCCTGCAACGTCAGAGCCCATCGAGCTAAGCGGCCATGGAGATCAGCTTGACTCATCATCACGCCATACATACTTACATCGCATTGAATATAGAAAGGCTGGCTAAAGTCAGGGTTGTGGAGCACAGGCGCGCTGCACAAACTATCTTTTAACTGTTCGAACAAATTTTTGGCATCTGCAATCCAGGCGTATTTGCGACTTTTCTTAAATAGCTCTGTGAGAGGAGTAGTGATGGTAGCGTAATTTTTAACAAGTATTCTATACCACCCGCATAGCCCTAGAAAGCGATGTAATTGCTTGATAGAAGTTGGTATTGGAAAATTGCGAATAGCATCTACCTTTGACGGATCAGTGCTTACTGTTACGTTTCCGATTATGTGGCCAAGATACTTGACTTCCTTTAAAACAAACTTGCTCTTTTCAATATTAATCGTTAGACCAGCTCGACGCATAGCTAAGGCAACTTCTTGCAGTATAGCGAAGTTATCATCGAGTGTTTCGGTAATAATCAGGAGGTCATCCAGATAAACAAATACTTTTACAACTATGGTTACTGGTGAAGACCAAGGGCTTTGCGACTCTTCAATGACACCGAGATGCAGCATCACCAAGTACTGCATTCGATACAGTACTAATAGATACCATCGGACCATTTCAAAAATCAGAAAATGGCAATGTATACGCAGTCACGATGATATGCGACTTGACAAAATATCTAGTATTAGTCCCAGTTACTGACAAAAGTGCAAAAACAATTTCAAGAGCTATCTTCAAAAATTGTATGCTGGTTTACGGTCCAGTGAAAAAAGTTACCACTGAGATGGGTACTGAATACAAAAATAAGATTTTTGAAGAAATTTTCTAGCTTCTGGGAATTTAGAACATAACATCTACCGCCTATCATCACCAAACATTGGGATCGTTAGAGAGAAATCATAGAACATTCAATGAGTACATAAGATCGTACCTATCGGTAGATAGAACAGATTGGGATGAATGGCTTAAATACTTTACGTATTGCTATAATACTACACCTTCAATGGTGCACGATTATTGCCCATTCGAATTGATATTTGGCAAGTCGCCAAGTAACTTTGACCTGCTAAATAATGCAGAGGTAGATCCACTGTACAATATTGATGCATACGAAAAGGAAATAAAATTTCGTTTGCAAAACGCTCATAAGCAACCAACGGCATTAATAGGAATCCAGAAAGTTTAAAAAAAAAATGTATATGATAGGAACAAAAACAGTTTAAAATTAGCAATAGGAGACTTAGTATTAGTTCAACAAGTAGGACATAAATTAAAAAGTTTATACAAGGGCCCTTTTAAAGTAACAAGTTTAGATGAAAACAATAATGCCAGCATAGTTGACGCCAATAACAAGACCACAATTGTACACATAGATAGACTACGCCGGTATAATAATTGTAAGTGAAAAAAACGAATGGAAATAAAAATCAACTAAAAAATGAATAGCATTAAGCTTAAATGTAATTATGTTTATTCTCTTTTGTATATTATCGTGTATGCAAAAACCTATAAAAATATTTATGTACTACATATGTAACGAAAAATTTTTCCATATAAATATTATGTTGACTTAAAACAAAAAAAAATGGAATGTAAATGTAACATTTTGAACCCAGTTTATCATTTGAATGAACAATCAAAATAAGATAAAAATTGTAATTTAATATATCATTTTGAAAAATTTTATATACATAATTTATATGTATATGAGATGTTTATAAATTCATTATTTTCAAAAAGGGAGGTGTAGTGAATATTAGAGGGCTGCATGAGCACATTCATTTCTTCTGTTAGCCGAGTGACACGAATGTGAATGCGGTGCTCATTCAACTCAGCCACTCATGCGATCATAAATATGTGTACTTACAAAAATCAGAACCAGAAACTTTATAACTTTTTTTTCAAAGGTATACAGAATATGATATAGGAACACAATTACAGGAAGAGAATATACATACATACATACATACATATATATGTGTTCACAAGCGCAGACGCACACTCTATGCATACGTACAATACACATGTATGTATGCATATATGTATGTGTGTACATAAATACGAAAGGGATAATCACCAAGTTGAGCAAATGGCCTGGCACTCAGTAAGTAGGCTGCATATACATACATACATGCAGATTTACGGATGTGAAGAAGCTAGCGAATATTTATAAAAGGGTTTTACTACCATACATTATACCCACCCATAAATAGAAATATGTAAGAATATAAATACGTATATAGATATGTATGCACTGCAGCGTCAAAAACAGGTTACAGTTGTATGCAATACTTACAATGTTTTTTAACACACATCCTTTCCGTTAATTCTTTATAAAATAATATCGCCTTCTTTAACTAGAACCCTATCTATTAAAGTTTCAAAACTTGTACAGAGTGCACACATTTTCCACATATCAAAGTTTTCCATCCAAAATATCTAACGTTTTAATGAGAAATTGAAAAAGTGAGAGTCTTAAGAAATTCTGAATATAAAAACATTGTGAAAATTTTGCTAAATCTGTTTTCTTTCCATTTACATTTGCGCCTACATATGAACATATTTTCATACAAATGTGTATTGACTTTATTATAAGTGTATGCATTTATTTTAAAGTTACTAATTAATTTCAGTAAAATTCAATGTAGATTATGCATGTACATATGTACATAAATATGAAGAGACATGCAATTAATGAATTTTTTCTATTAAATTGCTTTCATAATGTAGCCGCTATCATTTGCAAAAATTGGCGCCGTCATAAAATCTTTCAGTGGAATGTTGTCTCATACAGCCGGATGTGGTGTCATACATCCGAATGCGCATGGCTAGTTGTACAACATATTTGGCACTCTTTGTACAACGAATGCCTCTTTTTCTGAATGCGACTGAGCGCAATATTCTCAGCTATCTGCACACTCATTCAGTCATCGCGCTTGGTGTGAGCAGAATGCGTAGAATGTTGCGCTTACGAGTGAATGTGTTAAAACTGAATGCAATCATACCAGTTACTATGGGAAAGCAAAACAGTCGCATGCAAACACTTGTTCAAGCAACACCACGCTGTGCTATTTCAAATATACAGTGACAGCTAACAATGTTTATGCGCGAATGGGAAGAAGATTTTTTCTTTATAGAAAAGTTAGATGGAAGAGCACAATGCCTTATTTGTAACGACATTGTTGGTCGCAATGCTAAATTTTGTTTAAGCCGACATTATTTCTCTTGCCATAAAAATTTTAAATTTTTTACTGGAGGTGAGCGGAAGCTAATGCTTTTGCAATTGCAAGCATTCGTGCTTTCGCTGCTTCACACACAGATAGTAATAGTATGCGTGTAAAAATGTAACAATATGTGTGAGTGCCCAACTCTGCTCTAAGCTATGCAGCGTGGAATATGCCTAATCAGCATATTCACACCGGTGTACTGAACGTAGCAGTGTACACGGGCGTACATACAACTGCACGAGCAACTCTTTCGTAAAGAATTATAGCTAAGGTTTTATAATGTTAATATATTATTAGTCAGTCAATAAAGACATCTCAACATCAAAACAAGTGACTATTTCATTCTTAGTACAAGTTACGAGGACGCGCTAAGGTCTTTCTCAAACCTCCGTGTGCTGACAATGGGGGGTCATGAGCTTTCTTTACCAGATCGTGCGGTATCCACAATTTCCATGATTTATCCTCTGGCACACAATCTCCAGTGGCGTAATCCGTTTTTATTATACACAAAACCATCGCGGACACACATATCAGGCAAGAGTGGCGATTGTTGTGATATTTTGTTGATAGGCTCCAAATAAGCTTGACTTTTAAAAGAAGGGGAACTTAAGTCAACCATCATTGACTCAGACGAGGTGATTTCACCTACTGCTTCCTCAAATGATCTTGATAGACTGTCATGGACAATATTTTGCGACCCTTTCCGGTGCTTTTTATTGAATGTGAAACCCTGCAACGTCAGAGCCCATCGAGCTAAGCGGCCATGGAGATCAGCTTGACTCATCATCACGCCATACATACTTGCATCGCATTGAATATAGAAAGGCTGGCTAAAGTCAGGGTTGCGGAGCACAGGCGCGCTGCACAAACTATCTTTTAACTGTTCGAACAAATTTTTGGCATCTGCAATCCAGGCGTATTTGCGACTTTTCTTAAATAGCTCTGTGAGAGGAGTAGTGATGGTAGCGTAATTTTTAACAAGTATTCTATACCACCCGCATAGCCCTAGAAAGCGATGTAATTGCTTGATAGAAGTTGGTATTGGAAAATTGCGAATAGCATCTACCTTTGACGGATCAGTGCTTACTGTTACGTTTCCGATTATGTGGCCAAGATACTTGACTTCCTTTAAAACAAACTTGCTCTTTTCAATATTAATCGTTAGACCAGCTCGACGCATAGCTAAGGCAACTTCTTGCAGTATAGCGAAGTTATCATCGAGTGTTTCGGTAATAATCAGGAGGTCATCCAGATAAACAAATACTTTTACAACTATGGTTACTGGTGAAGACCAAGGGCTTTGCGACTCTTCAATGACACCGAGATGCAGCATCACCAAGTACTGCATTCGATACAGTACTAATAGATACCATCGGACCATTTCAAAAATCAGAAAATGGCAATGTATACGCAGTCACGATGATATGCGACTTGACAAAATATCTAGTATTAGTCCCAGTTACTGACAAAAGTGCAAAAACAATTTCAAGAGCTATCTTCAAAAATTGTATGCTGGTTTACGGTCCAGTGAAAAAAGTTACCACTGAGATGGGTACTGAATACAAAAATAAGATTTTTGAAGAAATTTTCTAGCTTCTGGGAATTTAGAACATAACATCTACCGCCTATCATCACCAAACATTGGGATCGTTAGAGAGAAATCATAGAACATTCAATGAGTACATAAGATCGTACCTATCGGTAGATAGAACAGATTGGGATGAATGGCTTAAATACTTTACGTATTGCTATAATACTACACCTTCAATGGTGCACGATTATTGCCCATTCGAATTGATATTTGGCAAGTCGCCAAGTAACTTTGACCTGCTAAATAATGCAGAGGTAGATCCACTGTACAATATTGATGCATACGAAAAGGAAATAAAATTTCGTTTGCAAAACGCTCATAAGCAACCAACGGCATTAATAGGAATCCAGAAAGTTTAAAAAAAAAATGTATATGATAGGAACAAAAACAGTTTAAAATTAGCAATAGGAGACTTAGTATTAGTTCAACAAGTAGGACATAAATTAAAAAGTTTATACAAGGGCCCTTTTAAAGTAACAAGTTTAGATGAAAACAATAATGCCAGCATAGTTGACGCCAATAACAAGACCACAATTGTACACATAGATAGACTACGCCGGTATAATAATTGTAAGTGAAAAAAACGAATGGAAATAAAAATCAACTAAAAAATGAATAGCATTAAGCTTAAATGTAATTATGTTTATTCTCTTTTGTATATTATCGTGTATGCAAAAACCTATAAAAATATTTATGTACTACATATGTAACGAAAAATTTTTCCATATAAATATTATGTTGACTTAAAACAAAAAAAAATGGAATGTAAATGTAACATTTTGAACCCAGTTTATCATTTGAATGAACAATCAAAATAAGATAAAAATTGTAATTTAATATATCATTTTGAATAATTTTATATACATAATTTATATGTATATGAGATGTTTATAAATTCATTATTTTCAAAAAGGGAGGTGTAGTGAATATTAGAGGGCTGCATAAGCACATTCATTTCTTCTGTTAGCCGAGTGACACGAATGTGAATGCGGTGCTCATTCAACTCAGCCACTCATGCGATCATAAATATGTGTACTTACAAAAATCAGAACCAGAAACTTTATAACTTTTTTTTCAAAGGTATACAGAATATGATATAGGAACACAATTACAGGAAGAGAATATACATACATACATACATACATATATATGTGTTCACAAGCGCAGACGCACACTCTATGCATACGTACAATACACATGTATGTATGCATATATGTATGTGTGTACATAAATACGAAAGGGATAATCACCAAGTTGAGCAAATGGCCTGGCACTCAGTAAGTAGGCTGCATATACATACATACATGCAGATTTACGGATGTGAAGAAGCTAGCGAATATTTATAAAAGGGTTTTACTACCATACATTATACCCACCCATAAATAGAAATATGTAAGAATATAAATACGTATATAGATATGTATGCACTGCAGCGTCAAAAACAGGTTACAGTTGTATGCAATACTTACAATGTTTTTTAACACAAATCCTTTCCGTTAATTCTTTATAAAATAATATCGCCTTCTTTAACTAGAACCCTATCTATTAAAGTTTCAAAACTTGTACAGAGTGCACACATTTTCCACATGTCAAAGTTTTCCATCCAAAATATCTAACGTTTTAATGAGAAATTGAAAAAGTGAGAGTCTTAAGAAATTCTGAATATAAAAACATTGTGAAAATTTTGCTAAATCTGTTTTCTTTCCATTTATGTACATTTGCGCCTACATATGAACATATTTTCATACAAATGTGTATTGACTTTATTATAAGTGTATGCATTTATTTTAAAGTTACTAATTAATTTCAGTAAAATTCAATGTAGATTATGCATGTACATATGTACATAAATATGAAGAGACATGCAATTAATGAATTTTTTCTATTAAATTGCTTTCATAATGTAGCCGCTATCATTTGCAAAAATTGGCGCCGTCATAAAATCTTTCAGTGGAATGTTGTCTCATACAGCCGGATGTGGTGTCATACATCCGAATGCGCATGGCTAGTTGTACAACATATTTGGCACTCTTTGTACAACGAATGCCTCTTTTTCTGAATGCGACTGAGCGCAATATTCTCAGCTATCTGCACACTCATTCAGTCATCGCGCTTGGTGTGAGCAGAATGCGTAGAATGTTGCGCTAACGAGTGAATGTGTTAAAACTGAATGCAATCATACCAGTTACTATGGGAAAGCAAAACAGTCGCATGCAAACACTTGTTCAAGCAACACCACGCTGTGTGTTGTAACAGCTAACAATGTTTATGCGCGAATGGGAAGAAGATTTTTTCTTTATAGAAAAGTTAGATGGAAGAGCACAATGCCTTATTTGTAACGACATTGTTGGTCGCAATGCTAAATTTTGTTTAAGCCGACATTATTTCTCTTGCCATAAAAATTTTAAATTTTTTACTGGAGGTGAGCGGAAGCTAATGCTTTTGCAATTGCAAGCATTCGTGCTTTCGCTGCTTCACACACAGATAGTAATAGTATGCGTGTAAAAATGTAACAATATGTGTGAGTGCCCAACTCTGCTTTTATAATGTTAATATATTATTAGTCAGTCAATAAAGACATCTCAACATCAAAACAAGTGACTATTTCATTCTTAGTACAAGTTACGAGGACGCGCTAAGGTCTTTCTCAAACCTCCGTGTACTGACAATGGGGGACATGAGCTTTCTTTACCAGATCGTGCGGTATCCACAATTTCCATGATTTATCCTCTTGCACACAATCTCCAGTGGCTTAATCCGTTTTTATTATACACAAAACCATCGCGGACACACATATCAGGCAAGAGTGGCGATTGTTGTGATATTTTGTTGATAAGCTCCAAATAAGCTTGACTTTTAAAAGAAGGGGAACTTAAGTCAACCATCATTGACTCAGACGAGGTGATTTCACCTACTGCTTCCTCAAATGATCTTGATAGACTGTCATGGACAATATTTTGCGACCCTTTCCGGTGCTTTTTATTGAATGTGAAACCCTGCAACGTCAGAGCCCATCGAGCTAAGCGGCCATGGAGATCAGCTTGACTCATCATCACGCCATACATACTTGCATCGCATTGAATATAGAAAGGCTGGCTAAAGTCAGGGTTGTGGAGCACAGGCGCGCTGCACAAACTATCTTTTAACTGTTCGAACAAATTTTTGGCATCTGCAATCCAGGCGTATTTGCGACTTTTCTTAAATAGCTCTGTGAGAGGAGTAGTGATGGTAGCGTAATTTTTAACAAGTATTCTATACCACCCGCATAGCCCTAGAAAGCGATGTAATTGCTTGATAGAAGTTGGTATTGGAAAATTGCGAATAGCATCTACCTTTGACGGATCAGTGCTTACTGTTACGTTTCCGATTATGTGGCCAAGATACTTGACTTCCTTTAAAACAAACTTGCTCTTTTCAATATTAATCGTTAGACCAGCTCGACGCATAGCTAAGGCAACTTCTTGCAGTATAGCGAAGTTATCATCTAGTGTTTCGGTAATAATCAGTAGGTCATCCAGATAAACAAATTGTTTGGTGCGAAGGTGTGCGGGGATCACACGATCCATTAAATGACACATCGTTTGAAGGGCGTTGCAGAGCGCAAATGGCATAGTGACAAACTGATATAATGGCCTTATTGGGTACAGTGAAAGCAGTCTTTTCCTTGGCAGATTTGGTCAAAGGAATTTCCAAAAGGCATTCTTCAAATCAAGACTAGTTATGTAGAGGTAGCGGATATGCATCCATTTTAGTTACCACTTTAAATTTTCGCGCATCCAGACATAATCTGACTTTATCTGGTTTTACAACTATGGTTACTGGTGAAGACCAAGGGCTTTGCGACTCTTCAATGACACCGAGATGCAACATTCAATCGACCTCTGCAAATAGCAGTTTTTCAATGAAACCGAAAAATGTCGTTGTTTCATAGTAAATTGTCTCCAACGTCAATATCATGCTCTACTAATGGTGTCCTACCAAGTCCTTTTATCGCAAAGGATGGAAAAAGGGATTTGTAGTCTTAAGCTCAGCTTGTTGTGCTTGAGTCAGTACGTGATGTTTCGAGTCTATTTCAGCCAAAGATACATCGCTGCCTGAACTACAGAAAAAATCGAATAAATCTTTGGCTAAATCAAATTGTCGCACAAAGTCGATACCTAAGTAGATCCAAGTTTTGTGTCAAAGATGGTATAATGAATAAGTCTAAAGTTCTTGTTTGCTTTTTAAATTGTACAAACTTTTTGATACTTCCGACTGTAGCGTGTTGTGTTCTGTCTGGGGCTTTCAAAAATAAGCATCATTTTTATAATACAAATCTAACTAAATATAACTAAAAATGACATCTCGATTTGTTCGATAGACTTCGAAAAAGCCTTCGATAAAAAAGGCATTCACGTTGTTCTAGATAAATTCCACCGAATAAAAGTGGGACCAAAAATTACCAATTAATAATAATAATAATCCCAACGGTTTTATCCCTCCATACCCGCCCGAACGACGCGAGGGGCGCATCCGCATGACGCACGGATATATAAAAAAAAAAAAAATTTTGTTTTTTCCATATATGTTGCGCCGAGTCATGAAAGGTAGAGGTTTGTTAAGTGTCGAGATCTAAAACTGTTCAGCTACAGAACAAATGTTCATCAGCTGATCGAATAGTAATATACGTATATGTATGTATGTATGTATTAATTATTGAGAGGATTGAGTATAGTTTTCTTTATGTAAAAAAGTGAGTCTGAAATATCAAAAGAACCGGAGTGAGTGTTAAAATCCTGACACAAACTACGGAGTGGCTCATTTAACTCAAAATTACTTTTACATGGCTTCAGAAAGAGAGGCCGGAAATTTCTTGAAATTCTGGAGGGAACGTTTAGTTTTATTTCGCTAAGAAGAGATGGGCTATAGATCAAGCCTGTCAGTAACTGGACCAAAAATACAATGCCTAGCATTTCTCTGCGACTAGCAAGTGTAGGAAGATTAATGAGTTTTAAACGGTTATATATGGCGGCAGGTTGTACTGAGAATCCCAACGAAAATTCTTTAAAGCAAAAAGCAGAAATTGTTTTTGAATTTACTCTATTATGTCGGAATGAACTTGATAGCGCGGGTTCCAAGCAACAGATCCATATTCCAGTATGGGCCTCACTAACGTTGTGAACAGAGCCTTCGTGATGTAAGGGTCATTGAATTCTTTTGACCACCGTTTTACAAATGCAAAAACACCCTTGGCTTTGTTAACTGTAACATTTATGTGAATATTAAAATTAAATTTCGGGTCCATTGTAATTCCAAGATCAACAAAGTTAAACACTTGTTCGAAGTTATGGTTACATATTTCATAAGAAGCTGATTAAACTGCTCTGCGAGAAAAGCATATTACTTGACATTTTTTAAGGTTTAGTGACATGTAATTTATTTCACACCAGTTAGTCATGCTATTTAAAGCCGCTTGTAGTAAGGACCTTTCCTCAACAGAATGATACGATCTAAAAAGCTTTACATCATCAGCATACAATACAATTTTTGAATAATTTATTACAGAAGGTAAGTCATTTATAAAAAGTAAAAACAGAATCTGACCAAGGTAACTTCCTTGCAGGACCCCTGAAAAAACATAAACAATGTTTGAGGAACTATTTTTAAAAAGAACTCGTTGTGTTCTGTCAATGAGGTAAGAAGACATTCAACGAAGGAGATTAGGTTGAAAACCAAGGAGATCGAGTTTATGGATCAGTAAAGAGTGTGGCCGCTGTGGTCGAGTTGGTAGCGGTGCGTCCTATAACTCGATATGCCGGTGAGTTCGAGGTTCGAATCTCAGTCAGGGCAAGCAAAATCTTAATCATAGAAAAAGTTTTTTCTAATAGCTGTCACCCCTCGGCAGGCAATGGCAAACCTCCGAGGGTATTTCTGCCATGAAAAAGCTTCTCATTAAATACATCTGCCGTTCGGAGTCGGCACAAAACTGTAGGTCCCTCCATTTGTGGAATAATATAAAGACGCACACCACAAATGGTAGGAGAAGCTCGGCCAAACACTGAGCTATATAGTGTACGCGCCAAAATTATATTATATTATAAAGAGTGACTTACTCTGTCGAATGCTTTACTAAAATCAGTGTATATAACATCAGTGTGCATAAATTCTCTGAATCCATTTGAAACATGAGCTGTGAACTCAAGCAAGTTTGTAACGGTAGATTTACCCTAACAGAACCCGTGTTGTGTGCTAGAAATTGTAGAGGATATGGAATACGTCAAATGGTCAACAATAATAGCTTCGAATAATTTAGGAATAGCAGAAAGCTTAGCTATACCGCGGTAATTTTCTATAGAGGACCTACTCCCGGTCTTATAAAGGGGTATAATGAATGATTCTTTCCAAGCTAAAGGGAAAATCCCAAGCTTAAGAGAAAGATTAAATAAATTAGTTAAGGGCTCATAAATATGTTTAGCACAGTTTATGAGGAAACACGTCGGGATCGAATCGGGGCCAGCCTTAAACGATTCTTTTAAGTTACTCAAATAATAAAATACTTCCTCGGAAGATATCTGCGGAATAATAGCAGAGGTGAGGGAACAGAGTTTATATGGATAAGGTTTGCTCAGAGGCGAGTTAATGGAGTAATTTGACCTGAAGAATTGGGCAAACATGTTGGAAATTGATTGGGAGTCACAAGAAACGGTATTTTGATATTTCATAGCAGACGGAAAACTAGTCACTCTGCGCCTAGAGTTAACGAAGTCATAAAATGATTCAGGGTTTGTTATTAGATTCCTTTTAACTTTGCACAAATAATATCTGTAGCATTTTTTATTTAATTCAAAATAAGCGTGTCGGATAACTAAGTATTTAATATAGTTAGTGTGCAAACCAGTTTTTTTGTACAATTTAAACGATCGCGATTTCTTATTTTTTAAATTTTTTAGTTCTTTAGTAAACCAAGGTTGTGCTTGCTCCTTTTGTACGCCAACCCGTTTTGGTACAAACTTTTGAAATAAGCTAAATATAGTGTTATTAAAATGCTGGACGCAGCGTTCAACATCATCTTTATATGCCGGCCATGACAATTTTGATAATTCTCGATCTAATTTCTTGAAATTGGCTTTCGCGAAAATAAAACGAGCGTTTGAGCTACTTGATTTATCAAGATTATTTCCAAAATCACCAATAACCTCGTAATTTAACTCAATCGCAGGGTGATAAGAGTCCTCTGGAATAACCAAGGGTTCGCACATCTTCATAGATGACTTAGATACGTCATCAACAAAAACAAGATCCAGAATGGTGCCAAAATTGTTTGGAGTTAAATTGATCTGATTTAGACAGAGCTCAGCCATATCTTCTAAAAACACATTGTATCTATCCTTTGATGATATTGGAACGATAACGTCGTCTATAAGAGTCCATGATATGCCTGGCATATTTAAGTCACCAAGTACAATCATCGAGTCATGTGCAGTAATCATTGAACTTAAAGATCTAAGTAACGCAATATGTTGAGAATAAACCGATAAGTCAGAGTTAGGAGGGATGTAGCAAGCAGCTAAATAAAAGAAACCATTTCCTACCATAACTCGTATGGCTTTAAATTCGATTGACTCGATGAGGGGGATATTAACATCTTCGGAAGGTATTGAAGAATGAACTGCAAAAAGAACACCCCCACCTATTCTGTCCTTACGGTCATTTCTATAAATTTGATATTGATTAGGAAGGATCTCTGATGATACGTTACGTTCGTATTTTAAGTTAAATTTTCGGATTGCTAAGTTACAAGTCTTAATTTTTGATGAAATGTAAAACTCTATATCATCAGAAGAAGTGTCCCTAGCAAATCTAGAAACAAAAATCGATTTTCTCAAAGGAACCACAACCAGCTTCTTTGCAGAGCAGTCAGCCTCATCCAATGGTGCTACAGTTTTTGCAACAATAGGAGCAGATTGGGATGGTGGAAGCGATTGAGGCGGAGATGGACCCACCTCAGATGAAGATGCCTGTAAGTTCTCATGATCAGACTTGCTTTTATTAGAGGAAGAAGCGCGAGTGCAGATAGCTCTTGATGAAGTTGAAGAAGACGGGCCCTGTGGCGGAGGGACAGGAGACAAAAGATTAATTAGCTCAATTTGTTGGGGTTGAGGCAAAATATTTTTTTGATGTAATGTAAGAGGAGCCACAATACTTTCCTTGGGTGGACTGTGTGTCCCTTTGCGTTTGGTCTCTCTTTCAGGTTGCGAAGTTTGTTTATCTAGGCACTTAAATGATTTAAACACGTTTTCATAACGTTTAAATTTATCATTAAGTGCCCGAAGGTCTTTGCCGATTTCGAAAAATCCATTTCTGGTTTCTTTTAAAAAATTGGAAAAGTTCAACCTCAGTTGATCTGCATTTTAAACAAGACCAACGAATACCTCTTCCTTCATTTATTAAGTCTAGGACTCTACCAGTCAATCCGGCACATTTTATATGAGCAATGCCATCGCACAACCAGCATGCAACAGAGCGTTGCTCATTATCGCTTTTATTTTTGCAGTTGTCAAAAATGCAAGACATAATTGAAACAGTAAAATTCAATATGAGTAAAAACTAAAATTGTATAAATAAATCAAAGAAGAAAGCAGTTTGCAAAGTAGGGCAAGTTTTATAATTATTTAAGGTTTGAGAGCTATGTATTTATGCAACGAACAGTTTTAGATGCACAGTAATAGACACCTATAAAACTAAACGCAAACAGCTGTTTAAAGAATGACAATCAAAAAGAGAAAAGGAAATGCGCGCAAACTTAAACAAATACACAAAGTTTAAAGCAAAAAAAGAAGCAAAAACAATGTAAATAAGAAACAATAACAATGCAAATCAACTAATGACTCGGCAATTGAAAACTTAATTAAAGTGTATAAAATCAATGCAAAAAATGCTCAACATATATTGTACTTAGCTTTAAATGCGCACAGATAAATCTCCAAAACTTTTATCACTAAATTATTAATTTATATGCAAAGAAATAATGAAATTTCAATATAAAAATCAGTAGCACAGAGAAAACACAACTATACAGCTTGACGTTTATACATCAAGTCATTTTTGACAAATCGGAAGATCCGCAGCAATGTGAATAAAGTTTTCTCGCAAATATTTCCACTCTTCAACGGAATACCACAGGGCTCCCCCCCATCGACAACATTGTTTTTAATCGCGTTCGATGACCTCAGCCGTCTTCTGTCAAATCAAATAAATATAAGTCATTGCCTCTACCCGGACGATTTGTACCTAACTTGCAACAGCAAATTTTTAAATGAGATATCTGCGCATCTTGAAGACGCTTTACAATAAATACAGTACAATAAATAATTGGTCGGAGCGTAGTGGAGCGAAAATTTCGCTAGCTTAATGCAAACATCTACATGTGTGCCGAAAACGCAATTGTAATAATATTGTAATTAGATATAATACTATTGCATTGATATTGTAGATTATTTAAAAATCTTGGGTTTAATCTTTGACTTTAAACAAAGTAATAGTTCAATGACGAGCCTAGCTGCCAGATTAAATAGCATCAAAGCTAATAAAATCCAAATGCATACTAACACCCTCATTAACGTGACTAAACTAACAATCCTCTTCAAAATTGACTATGGCCTACCGATCTACGGGAAATGCTCAAAATCCTCACCAACACGGCTTAAAGGCCCGTACGACGCAGCTATCAGACACAGCTTCAGAGCTTTTAGAACCAGACGTACATAAAATCTTCAGCCGAATGTGTCTTTCCATCCATCGAGGATAGAACACATCTATCCAGCTGCAGTCATATACCAACAATATACTGCAATAACAGCTCAATCTTGCAGAAAGAAGTCCAGCATCTAAAAAATCAGAAACGAATACTGAAACAGCCTTCTGCTCTCATCAACTTATTCTTAATAACAAACACCGGTATCAATATCAAACCAATGTCACCACCTCTATTGAAATTTGCACCATGGTCCCTCAAAGAAAGCTCATTCGTCGAAAGCGTTACAACATACAGAAAACAAGCCACAGATGTAACCACTTATAGACGACTGTTTAATGAAGCAGTTCAACCTTTCAAAGGGAAACATTGGGAGCTACCCTTCACATACGGCTCCAAGTCCGAATTCGGAGTCGGCTTTGCTGTAATGAACGCCACGGGGTCTACTTAGGCCCTTGGAATTCTATCCTGAGTTGCCACCGCTTATGATGCTGAAGTCCAGGAGGTATTATCAGTGCTACAATTAGCAAAATAAATAACCAAAAATTTATTATCTGCACCGACAGTTTTTCAGCATACGAATCCGCTAAAAATATGAATAGCGCTTCCGAGCCTATAAGTGCACTTAAACAACTAATACTACAACTAGAAAGCAGAGTAAAATTGATGTGGATCCCTGGACACGCGGGAATATATGGTAATAAGCAAGCAGATAACGCCGCCAAATCAACCTTAAAAGTCGCAGTTATTATGTTTACACCTTTTTCAAGGAAATTCCATTGGAAAACTTGCTACACTAGAGATACAACAGAAAAATGCAAAACCTTAAATATGACTAAAATGGCAATAAAACTTCCTGCTACTATAGATGCAATCAGGAATAAGTGCTTCGTACGCTTGAGATTGGGCCACACAAACTTAACACACGCACACTGAATCAATAATGAGCCACAGCCGTTATGTAAATTTTGTCGCAATTCCTATCTTACCGTTAACCACATGCTCAATGAATGCCTTAACACACATAGAACCCCAATAATTCACCACCAAAATCCGTATGAAATCCTTGCTAATCCCACGGAACAAAATGTAAATCTAATCTTTAACTTTTTATAAACTATACAAATCAATAACATAATCTAAATTACCCTAATTTTTAACAGTGAGCAGAAAGCCGTGGCAGCTAGTGCTCCATTGACATAAAATAATAATAATAATAATATATAACAATTTTCTTAGTCTATTCTTATTAAAATAGATCAACGGTGCTCAAGCCCATGTTGTTTGTTTTGTCTTACACAAATATACAAACGCGGCTCAAGTGCATTTGGTAATGTTTATATTTTATTTACATATAGACCAACGCTGCTCAAGTGCATTATATATTGATCTTATCTTATTTTAGGCAGTACATAAATGCATTGCTGCACTTTTATTTATATAAGTATGTATGTATGTATGTATATCACATATATTTGAAAATAAACTAATTTAGATCATTTATTATTTTTAGGATATGCGAAAAGTAAAGCAATTTATACACTAATTTTGAAATTCATCATTACGTTAGCTAATTCCGAAGGTTTAATCCCATTAACGGCAAGAACACAATTTATAAAAAAAAAAGCCGAAAGTCCTCCCAATCAAGCTTACTTAAGAAAGCCACCTGGTTGATGCAATACCTAGAAGTTGGGGCTTTACTCCACAATATTTTTGAAATTCTTGAAGTGAGTTTATTAATTCGTTTAGGGCTGCATGAAAAATAATTTATAAATATTTCGACGAAAGGTATATATTTCTGCAGGTAGAATTTTACAAGCATAACTTGAACATACGAGGGCGACCGCAAAAGTAACTGGCCTGGCACATTTTCTGTTTTACTAGCAACTTTTTTTTTTTTTTTGTATTTTAAAAGCAATCTTTTATAAGCCATCTGTCAAAATTTCCGAAATATTTAACGATTATTTTCTTTGCTACAGGTGATTGAAGTAAACTAGTTTTGTAATTTTTGAAAAATGGAAAATAAAGAATTTCCTGACGGTAATTAAACACTTTTATATGAAAGGTTATACGCCACAATTAATCAAAGATGAATTGGATTCTGTTCATGGTGATAATGCACCATCATACTCCACCGTGAAATCCTGGGTTCAACAATTTAAAATGGGTCGTTCAAGTACGGAAGATGAACAACGCTCTGGAAGACCGAAAATTGCTACTACTATTGAAAACATTAAAAAAATATTTAATGAAGTGACTAAAGATAGAAGAATAAAGCTCAGAGAACTTCCTGATATTGTTAAAATACACGAAAAACAAGTTTGGAGTATTTTACATGATGAACTCCACATGAAAAGCTATCTGCAAGATGGGTGCCGCGTTTGTTGACTTTGCCCCAAAAAATCAATTCCGAGGAGCTTTTAGCGATGTATCAGCGTAATCTAATGGAGTTCTTGCGCCGATTCATAACTGATGATGAAACATGGATACATCACTACATCCCAGAATGCAAAGAACAGTCAAAACAATGGATAGAAGCTGGTAAAAGTGGTCCCAAGAAGGTGAAAACTGTTAAGTCAGCAGGAAAAGTAATGGCCACAGTATTTTGGGATGCAAGGGGTATAATATTTATTGATTATCTTGAGAAAGGAAAAACTATAAATAGTGAATATTATTGTGTGAAGAAATCAAGATAAAACGACCGCATTTAGAAAAAAAAAGTTCTTTTTCGTCAAGATAATGCTCCTTCACACACTGCATTTTTAACTCAACAAAAACTGGCCGAATTACGATTAGAAATTGCTCCGCATCCACCATATAGTCCAGATTTAGCTCCGTCTGATTATTTCTTGTTTCCAAATTTAAAAAAATTTCTCGGTGGCAATAAAAGTTTTTATGGATTTATAATTTGACTGAGCATAACTTTGAAACAACTCGATTAATGCAAAGAATCTATCGCGAACAACACGCAGCAACCCCCACAAATCCTCTCTGGTAAATTTTTGAGAAAAATTTTTCGAAATGATATATAGAAAGTTTTAATGCAAATATTAACCTTCATTTGCTCCTAAAAAAACTTACGTTTCTTACCATTGTGTCGATTTCGACACATATTTCAATTTAATGCATATTATAGTAGCTTTTCTTCTATACATTTCACGCAAACGCCTAGTTTATTTTCCTTTTTTGCATGCAGCTTTTGTGCAAAAACAACAAATTGTTGTATATAAATTATTTTTAAACTCAGCCTTATTGTCGTAACATAAGAAAAGATCTTATTATCTTAGTGTACTAATGTTTTCAATAATAAATGAAATGAAATAAGGAGCATCTAACTCTGCCGCTTATTATTGGAGGAAAACTGAAATTGCTGAAGACGCCTGAAAGTAATGATGATCCTGACCGGGGTTTATAGTTTCGCAAGACAAAGTCCTAGTTTCTTCAATTTTGTCTAATTGTTGTTTTTGAGTAACTTGCCAGTTTGGAAATAGCTCTTTGAAAATTATAAATGCGTTTAAAGCAGATATATCAATCATATTGCCAAATGCCGTCATCGGCCACCTGTTGGTTTTCCTTTTACAGCTGTAGCAAGAGAGCATCTTATCAACGGTGTCAACTCCTTCTTGGTTAGTAAATAAAATATATGTATGGTCATACTTGATTAGTGAAAAACAATATTTGTGGAAGAAAATTGTTTACGTTTTATCATAATACTTTATAATTGGAGGTAATTTTTTCTCCAGATTCTACTTCAATACTTTGCAGTATGGTGCATTTGTTTTTCTTCGAAAATACGAAACAAATTTTGTGACAATACCCTTACACCGTTATTGAGATACAGACATTTTTTCATAAGTGGGCATGGCAACGCCCATTTTTCAAAATTACATAAATACCTAATTTCTTAGTTCAAAATCGCTCCAAATACCAAATTTCACTCAATTTGCTGTAGTACATACCGAAACACGGAGTTTTTGCATTTTCCATAATTTCCGCTATATAGGAGGTGGGCGTGGTTATTGACCGATCTTGACCATTTTCAACACCAACCTACCCTGTCCAAAGAGCAATCTATGTACCAAATTCAATTGAGAAATCTCAATTTTTACTCAAGTTATTGTAACCACGGACAGACGGACGGACGGACAGACAGTCAGGGCTAAATCGATTTCTCTTTTCATTCTGATCATTTTAGTATATATATGTCTGTTGTACACGTATTTAATGTTGAAAATGAAACGGACACCTAAATTTCGCATTCGTTTTCGTAGCTTCATACTTTTCTTTATAGTTATAGCAGATTTTCCAAGTTAAATATTTCGTCGTCACAGTTAAGATGTATGTATATTTTTCTGTATATCTCGATTACAGCAATACGAGGCAAATAATTCAAAAAAAATGAAATCCTATTTTTTTATCATGCAAGTAGAGTACAACATGAATTCCATCAAAATCGGTTCAGAACCACGACTTTTTAAAATAACTCGCCTCCAGCTCCGCCTATTTGAAAATTTTTTTACATGTTTCTATCATTTTTATAATAAAAATCTGAATGCTGTAAAAGTTGTTTTGCCAATCGAGACGCCACACAGGATATTGTGGCTCCGGTGTCCACCAACCCTTCTACTTCTTGATACAAATATTCACCTTTGCATAGGGCCTGAGATCAGTTTTGGATATATCGAAGATGATTGCAGAAAGCAACTGATTTCGTCTATGCAATACATTTAACCAAAACTTTCGTAAGCGCCGTGTTAAACGTTTGGGCTTCTTTACCCGAAGATACGCGCACGAGCTTGTTCGTATTCACGTAACCTTACATGCTATGGCTTGAAAGGAGACAAAACGGGTTTAGCATTTACAGTATCCGGGAAGTTTACAGAAATGGTGAGAATTTTAACTATGTCTAATTCAGGTTGAAAATACTCAGTTTGACAATCAATAGATCGTTTTAGCACTGGGTACTATTTGTCGATGTCGACTGTCTTTTTGGCAAACTGAGTCGTGGTAAGTTCTTACGTCATTTGAGACTTCACATTTCTTACGTCATTTGAGACTTCACATATCTGTCGTAGAGAATTCATGTGCATTGGATGAGAACTGTTTTGCAGTTCATCACTGGTTTGAGACGCGTTTTGCTGCACGGTTCTCGACAATTTGGGCAAGTACTCGCAATCTTCAACTTGATAATGCAGTCTTTATGGTAAAAGTAACAAAAAATATTTTACAAATCGGTCAAAGTTGTTAGTTGGATAGCAGTAAAAAATTTTGTAAAGTTTGAGAAACCGCCATAATATATATTTATTTAGAATATATTCGAAAAGAAGTTGATAATAGTGAGGAATGGGGATATTTTCTTTTTATCAAGGTTGCCGTATTAGACGAGAATGTGCAAAAACTCGGGTACATTTCGTGGTCAGTAAAAGGCTATTAAAAATTCCTCATGAAACTGCGATTCCAAAGCGAATATCTGAGAACCTATTCCTCTAGGATTTAAAACTTATTGTTGCTGCCAACAAAACTAACAAACGAAAACAAAAAGGACTGAAGAATCCAGACAGTAACGCTTAGATCTAACCTATCAGTTTCTTTGCACAATTAGGTTCAGATATTTCCAGCACGCACGTCTGGTTTTACAATCGAGTAGGACGACACAGTTGAAGCGAAGTGGCTTAACTAAGAATGGTAAAAGAAGGATGTTAGTTACTACTGCCAAAAATTATTAAGGACCCCTGGAACTTTCACTATGTGGTGTTGTTAAATGTTATGGTATTATTATTGCATCTTATGACTATCATGCTGAGGTATAGGTAGGTCCTTGCACGGTTTGTGTGCCAATGCTAGCATGCCGGGTATAGGCTGAATTCTTGCCTACCTTTACGCGGCACTTATTACAAATGTAATGGATGCAAGGTGAACGAATTACTATGTAGGTAAATTTCCCATCGACTTCTTCCATTCATCTCCCTAATCCAATTCTTAACTTTGTTAACCCGCAGATAGTTTGGGTCAACGCAACTATACACCTGCCCTTCCGTGAGCTATTTATGTTGCTAGGGTTAATAGCTGCCAGCTCTCTACTACTCACACTACCACTACTCCAGGTCTTAATAAAGACGAATCAACCGCTCATGGTTCAAATAGATTTAGTTCAATATAAATTAGACATTCATACATACGGTAGTGCATAATGATAAAGGTACAATAAAAAAACTGTGTACACAAGATCTGTAGTGCGATTCACTAACTCTTAACAATTGAATATGTCGAGTTGTTAGTTAACAATGTTTGCTGTTTGCAATAACGAATGTGTGATTCACTAACTCATGCTTAACCACACTGAACAGCTGATTTTTCTAATTTATTCAAATTGACAAAAAGTGGCACCTCTGCTTTACGAAATGTAAAAATACGCAAAAAGCACAAAGAGGCATAAGAACAAGTAAGAAAAGCTAAATTCGGGCGAAACCGATTTTTATATACCCTCGCGATATATTTTTGTAAGGTCGGTGCCCATAATTTCATGTAATTCCCGTTTCTTTGTTTCAAATCGCAGCTAGTACTAAACTTTACTACATTTCTTCCAATAAATTCTAAAAAACGAACTTTTTTGCATATTTAAAAATTTCCGTTATTTGGAAGTTGGGCGTGGTTATGGTCCGATTTCAAAAATTATTGACGATGATGCTAGTGATATCAAGGACATTATGGTCACCAAATTTTGTGACGATACTGTAGTGGGCCTACCTCAACGCCACTTACCAGCACTCATAAATAGCAATAAGCAAATTTATGAATTAGTCACACTTCATGTGCACCATACACAAAAGGGTTTCATATAACCAACGAAACTCTTTTATACATTTCATAACGTGCAATGCCTTCTGCAAAGTCAGCAATCACTTTGTGTAACTGTCAACGACCTTTTTCGAGTTCTGACTGGAAATAATGGGGCGGAGTCATGGAAGCGCTGATAATTGTATAAATACTAACGTTTTTGATCGAATAAAGCAGAACTAGAACTACACTCTAACTGAATGTGTTTTACTTCTCGATAATCCGGCTTGACTTTCGAGTCGCCTAAATATACAGCATCGACAGCTTGCTGTTAAAATATAAGTTGCACGCTACCACGTCTATAGGACTAGAGACGTAGTGCGTTTTAGGTAGAGAAACTGAGCTATCCAAACCTTACATGGCGATCCTGCCCTAACGGACCAAGCCTCCTGATCCTGCCAATCCGATCCTATAAGGACCAGTAACGGCAACAGGACCCAAGATAAATTTCCAAACTATTGTGTTATTCAATAATACTTTAACACAAAATAGTATTGCTATTTTAGACGAGGAAGATAAACAAATTTTAATAAACTTCCAAATGACCGGCACTGACGAGGCAAAACTTCACGCGACTTCCACAAATTACGAATCACCACTTTCAATCAGTCAATCAGCAGAAGAATACGAGCCAGTAGGCAGTTACCAATTGGAGAGCTATCCTAAGTACTCCCCGACACCGATAAAAGCCGGCCCAAAGGCAATAACAATCGAGGAGTACAGGAGACGACAGCACAAATCAAACACAACCACACACCCGGCAACGAAAAAGAAAAGGAAACGAGGAGGCAAGGAGGTGCAATTTAGAAAAGCGAAATCAGAACTGTACAACCGGCTCACTTTAACAACAAACGAGAAAGATAAATCAGCTGTCCTCAAACAAATCAAACAGCTAATACAAGAAAAAGAATTTTTAAAAACATGCACCGTACAAATGGCAAAAGACTGCAAAAGATACAAAAACAGTCGACCAGACAAAATCAAAAATAAAACACCAATAATACTGTTAGACAATAATAATTTCAAACTCAGAAACAGTAAAGATACTTACTACTGCCCAACTGCAGAAGTGGCAAAACAAATTATAAAACAAAGAAACAAACATCATATGTAAATAACATAAAAAAAAAATTACTAATATTTTATAATTTTATTGAGCTCAAGGCCAGTTTATGGAAGATTTGTTTGTGAAAAAACAACAACAGTTTTTAATGGTTGAAGTTATAGTACTATTTCGGAAATCACCACATTTCCTCATCAGACTTCTTTTTGATTATTAAATTAAATTATTTTTAATTTAATTTTCATAACCACTTCTCTCAGGCTTTTAACCCGGGAGCTCGGAGTTGCAGAGCCAATACGCTACCTATTGTGCTACGCTAGCCGAGTTGGCTGTTGTGTTTATTTCATCTTCCTTAAACAAACCAACTACAAACAAGAGCAACTGATCTGCCGCGATTTAACTTGTTTGTGTGGTTGTTGTTTGTGTTTTTATTTTGCAAATTCTTTATTATATGAATTTTTAAGGCGTGCTCATCCTTGTCTACAATGTTTGTTCATTTTTCTGTTGGCCTAGTAAAATGTTAATATTTTATAATTTTATTGAGCTCAAGGCCAGTTTATGGAAGATTTGTTTGTGAAAAAACAACAACAGTTTTTAATGGTTGAAGTTATAGTACTATTTCGGAAATCACCACATTTCCTCATAAGACTTCTTTTTGATTATTAAATTAAATTATTTTTAATTTAATTTTCATAACCACTTCTCTCAGGCTTTGAACCCGGGAGCTCGGAGTTGCAGAGCCAATACGCTACCTATTGTGCTACGCTAGCCGAGTTGGCTGTTGTGTTTATTTCATCTTCCTTAAACAAACCAACTACAAACAAGAGCAACTGATCTGCCGCCATTTAACTTGTTTGTGTGGTTGTTGTTTGTGTTTTTATTTTGCAAATTCTTTACTATATGCATTTTTAAGGCGTGCTCATCCTTGTCTACAATGTTTGTTCATTTTTCTGTTGGCCTAGTAAAATGTTAAAATTTTATAATTTTATTGAACTCAAGGCCAGTTTATGGAAGATTTGTTTATGAAAAAAAAACAGGTTTTTAATGGTTGAAGTTATAGTACTATTTCGGAAATCACCACATTTCCTCATCAGACTTCTTTTTGATTATTAAATTAAATTATTTTTAATTTAATTTTCATAACCACTTCTCTCAGGCTTTTAACCCGGGAGCTCGGAGTTGCAGAGCCAATACGCTACCTATTGTGCTACGTTAGCCGAGTTGGCTGTTGTGTTTATTTCATCTTCCGTAAACAAACCAACTACAAACAAGAGCAACTGATCTGCCGCGATTTAACTTGTTTGTGTGATTGTTGTTTGTGTTTTTATTTTGCAAATTCTTTATTATATGAATTTTTAAGGCGTGCTCATCCTTGTCTACAATGTTTGTTCATTTTTCTGTTGGCCTAGTAAAATGTTAATATTTTATAATTTTATTGAGCTCAAGGCCAGTTTATGGAAGATTTGTTTGTGAAAAAACAACAACAGTTTTTAATGGTTGAAGTTATAGTACTATTTCGGAAATCACCACATTTCCTCATCAGACTTCTTTTTGATTATTAAATTAAATTATTTTTAATTTAATTTTCATAACCACTTCTCTCAGGCTTTGAACCCGGGAGCTCGGAGTTGCAGAGCCAATACGCTACCTATTGTGCTACGCTAGCCGAGTTGGCTGTTGTGTTTATTTCATCTTCCTTAAACAAACCAACTACAAACAAGAGCAACTGGTCTGCCGCGATTTAACTTGTTTGTGTGGTTGTTGTTTGTGTTTTTATTTTGCAAATTCTTTATTATATGAATTTTTAAGGCGTGCTCATCCTTGTCTACAATGTTTGTTCATTTTTCTGTTGGCCTAGTAAAATGTTAATATTTTATAATTTTATTGAGCTCATGGCCAGTTTATGGAAGATTTGTTTGTGAAAAAACAACAACAGTTTTTAATGGTTGAAGTTATAGTACTATTTCGGAAATCACCACATTTCCTCACCAGACTTCTTTTTGATTATTAAATTAAATTATTTTTAATTTAATTTTCAAAACCACTTCTCTCAGGCTTTGAACCCGGGAGCTCGGAGTTGCAGAGCCAATACGCTACCTATTGTGCTACGCTAGCCGAGTTGGCTGTTGTGTTTATTTCATCTTCCTTAAACAAACCAACTACAAACAAGAGCAACTGATCTGCCGCTATTTAACTTGTTTGTGTGGTTGTTGTTTGTGTTTTTATTTTGCAAATTCTTTATTATATGCATTTTTAAGGCGTGCTCATCCTTGTCTACAATGTTTGTTCATTTTTCTGTTGGCCTAGTAAAATGTTAATATTTTATAATTTTATTGAGGTCAAGGCCAGTTTATGGAAGATTTGTTTGTGAAAAAACAACAACAGTCTTTAATGGTTGAAGTTATAGTACTATTTCGAAAATCACCACATTTCCTCATCAGACTTCTTTTTGATTATTAAATTAAATTATTTTTAATTTAATTTTCATAACCACTTCTCTCAGGCTTTGAACCCGGGAGCTCGGAGTTGCAGAGCCAATACGCTACCTATTGTGCTACGCTAGCCGAGTTGGCTGTTGTGTTTATTTCATCTTCCTTAAACAAACCAACTACAAACAAGAGCAACTGATCTGCCGCGATTTAACTTGTTTGTGTGGTTGTTGTTTGTGTTTTTATTTTGCAAATTCTTTATTATATGAATTTTTAAGGCGTGCTCATCCTTGTCTACAATGTTTGTTCATTTTTCTGTTGGCCTAGTAAAATGTTAATATTTTATAATTTTATTGAGCTCAAGGCCAGTTTATGGAAGATTTGTTTGTGAAAAAAAAACAGGTTTTTAATGGTTGAAGTTATAGTGCTATTTCGGAAATCACCACATTTCCTCATCAGACTTCTTTTTGATTATTAAATTAAATTATTTTTAATTTAATTTTCATAACCACTTCTCTCAGGCTTTGAACCCGGGAGCTCGGAGTTGCAGAGCCAATACGCTACCTATTGTGCTACGCTAGCCGAGTTGGCTGTTGTGTTTATTTCATCTTCCTTAAACAAACCAACTACAAACAAGAGCAACTGATCTGCCGCGATTTAACTTGTTTGTGTGGTTGTTGTTTGTGTTTTTATTTTGCAAATTCTTTATTATATGAATTTTTAAGGCGTGCTCATCCTTGTCTACAATGTTTGTTCATTTTTCTGTTGGCCTAGTAAAATGTTAAAATTTTATAATTTTATTGAACTCAAGGCCAGTTTATGGAAGATTTGTTTGTGAAAAAAAAAACAGGTTTTTAATGGTTGAAGTTATAGTACTATTTCGGAAATCACCACATTTCCTCATCAGACTTCTTTTTGATTATTAAATTAAATTATTTTTAATTTAATTTTCATAACCACTTCTCTCAGGCTTTGAACCCGGGAGCTCGGAGTTGCAGAGCCAATACGCTACCTATTGTGCTACGCTAGCCGAGTTGGCTGTTGTGTTTATTTCATCTTCTTAAACAAACCAACTACAAACAAGAGCAACTGATCTGCCGCGATTTAACTTGTTTGTGTGCTTGTGGTTTGTGTTTTTATTTTGCAAATTCTTTATTATATGAATTTTTAAGGCGTGCTCATCCTTGTCTACAATGTTTGTTCATTTTTCTGTTGGCCTAGTAAAATGTTAATATTTTATTATTTTATTGAGCTCAAGGCCAGTTTATGGAAGATTTGTTTGTGAAAAAACAACAACAGTTTTTAATGGTTGAAGTTATAGTACTATTTCGGAAATCACCACATTTCCTCATCAGACTTCTTTTTGATTATTAAATTAAATTATTTTTAATTTAATTTTCATAACCACTTCTCTCAGGCTTTGAACCCGGGAGCTCGGAGTTGCAGAGCCAATACGCTACCTATTGTGCTACGCTAGCCGAGTTGGCTGTTGTGTTTATTTCATCTTCCTTAAACAAACCAACTACAAACAAGAGCAACTGATCTGCCGCTATTTAACTTGTTTGTGTGGTTGTTGTTTGTGTTTTTATTTTGCAAATTCTTTATTATATGCATTTTTAAGGCGTGCTCATCCTTGTCTACCATGTTTGTTCATTTTTCTGTTGGCCTAGTAAAATGTTAATATTTTATAATTTTATTGAGGTGAAGGCCAGTTTATGGAAGATTTGTTTGTGAAAAAACAACAACAGTCTTTAATGGTTGAAGTTATAGTACTATTTCGAAAATCACCACATTTCCTCATCAGACTTCTTTTTGATTATTAAATTAAATTATTTTTAATTTAATTTTCATAACCACTTCTCTCAGGCTTTGAACCCGGGAGCTCGGAGTTGCAGAGCCAATACGCTACCTATTGTGCTACGCTAGCCGAGTTGGCTGTTGTGTTTATTTCATCTTCCTTAAACAAACCAACTACAAACAAGAGCAACTGATCTGCCGCTATTTAACTTGTTTGTGTGGTTGTTGTTTGTGTTTTTATTTTGCAAATTCTTTATTATAGGCATTTTTAAGGCGTGCTCATCCTTGTCTACAATGTTTGTTCATTTTTCTGTTGGCCTAGTAAAATGTTAATATTTTATAATTTTATTGAGCTCAAGGCCAGTTTATGGAAGATTTGTTTGTGAAAAAACAACAACAGTTTTTAATGGTTGAAGTTATAGTACTATTTCGGAAATCACCACATTTCCTCATCAGACTTCTTTTTGATTATTAAATTAAATTATTTTTAATTTAATTTTCATAACCACTTCTCTCAGGCTTTGAACCCGGGAGCTCGGAGTTGCAGAGCCAATACGCTACCTATTGTGCTACGCTAGCCGAGTTGGCTGTTGTGTTTATTTCATCTTCCTTAAACAAACCAACTACAAACAAGAGCAACTGATCTGCCGCGATTTAACTTGTTTGTGTGGTTGTTGTTTGTGTTTTTATTTTGCAAATTCTTTATTATATGAATTTTTAAGGCGTGCTCATCCTTGTCTACAATGTTTGTTCATTTTTCTGTTGGCCTAGTAAAATGTTAATATTTTATAATTTTATTGAGCTCAAGGCCAGTTTATGGAAGATTTGTTTGTGAAAAAACAACAACAGTTTTTAATGGTTGAAGTTATAGTACTATTTCGGAAATCACCACATTTCCTCATCAGACTTCTTTTTGATTATTAAATTAAATTATTTTTAATTTAATTTTCATAACCACTTCTCTCAGGCTTTGAACCCGGGAGCTCGGAGTTGCAGAGCCAATACGCTACCTATTGTGCTACGCTAGCCGAGTTGGCTGTTGTGTTTATTTCATCTTCCTTAAACAAACCAACTACAAACAAGAGCAACTGATCTGCCGCTATTTAACTTGTTTGTGTGGTTGTTGTTTGTGTTTTTATTTTGCAAATTCTTTATTATATGCATTTTTAAGGCGTGCTCATCCTTGTCTACCATGTTTGTTCATTTTTCTGTTGGCCTAGTAAAATGTTAATATTTTATAATTTTATTGAGGTGAAGGCCAGTTTATGGAAGATTTGTTTGTGAAAAAACAACAACAGTCTTTAATGGTTGAAGTTATAGTACTATTTCGAAAATCACCACATTTCCTCATCAGACTTCTTTTTGATTATTAAATTAAATTATTTTTAATTTAATTTTCATAACCACTTCTCTCAGGCTTTGAACCCGGGAGCTCGGAGTTGCAGAGCCAATACGCTACCTATTGTGCTACGCTAGCCGAGTTGGCTGTTGTGTTTATTTCATCTTCCTTAAACAAACCAACTACAAACAAGAGCAACTGATCTGCCGCTATTTAACTTGTTTGTGTGGTTGTTGTTTGTGTTTTTATTTTGCAAATTCTTTATTATAGGCATTTTTAAGGCGTGCTCATCCTTGTCTACAATGTTTGTTCATTTTTCTGTTGGCCTAGTAAAATGTTAATATTTTATAATTTTATTGAGCTCAAGGCCAGTTTATGGAAGATTTGTTTGTGAAAAAACAACAACAGTTTTTAATGGTTGAAGTTATAGTACTATTTCGGAAATCACCACATTTCCTCATCAGACTTCTTTTTGATTATTAAATTAAATTATTTTTAATTTAATTTTCATAACCACTTCTCTCAGGCTTTGAACCCGGGAGCTCGGAGTTGCAGAGCCAATACGCTACCTATTGTGCTACGCTAGCCGAGTTGGCTGTTGTGTTTATTTCATCTTCCTTAAACAAACCAACTACAAACAAGAGCAACTGATCTGCCGCGATTTAACTTGTTTGTGTGGTTGTTGTTTGTGTTTTTATTTTGCAAATTCTTTATTATATGAATTTTTAAGGCGTGCTCATCCTTGTCTACAATGTTTGTTCATTTTTCTGTTGGCCTAGTAAAATGTTAATATTTTATAATTTTATTGAGCTCAAGGCCAGTTTATGGAAGATTTGTTTGTGAAAAAACAACAACAGTTTTTAATGGTTGAAGTTATAGTACTATTTCGGAAATCACCACATTTCCTCGTCAGACTTCTTTTTGATTATTAAATTAAATTATTTTTAATTTAATTTTCATAACCACTTCTCTCAGGCTTTGAACCCGGGAGCTCGGAGTTGCAGAGCCAATACGCTACCTATTGTGCTACGCTAGCCGAGTTGGCTGTTGCGTTTATTTCATCTTCCTTAAACAAACCAACTACAAACAAGAGCAACTGATCTGCCGCCATTTAACTTGTTTGTGTGGTTGTTGTTTGTGTTTTTATTTTGCAAATTCTTTATTATATGCATTTTTAATGCGTGCTCATCCTTGTCTACAATGTTTGTTAATTTTTCTGTTGGGTTTGTAAAATGTTAAAATTTTATAATTTTATTGAACTCAAGGCCAGTTTATGGAAGATTTGTTTATGAAAAAAAAAACAGGTTTTTAATGGTTGAAGTTATAGTACTATTTCGGAAATCACCACATTTCCTCATCAGACTTCTTTTTGATTATTAAATTAAATTATTTTTAATTTAATTTTCATAACCACTTCTCTCAGGCTTTTAACCCGGGAGCTCGGAGTTGCAGAGCCAATACGCTACCTATTGTGCTACGCTAGCCGAGTTGGCTGTTGTGTTTATTTCATCTTCCTTAAACAAACCAACTACAAACAAGAGCAACTGATCTGCCGCGATTTAACTTGTTTGTGTGGTTGTTGTTTGTGTTTTTATTTTGCAAATTCTTTATTATATGAATTTTTAAGGCGTGCTCATCCTTGTCTACAATGTTTGTTCATTTTTCTGTTGGCCTAGTAAAATGTTAATATTTTATAATTTTATTGAGCTCAAGGCCAGTTTATGGAAGATTTGTTTGTGAAAAAACAACAACAGTTTTTAATGGTTGAAGTTATAGTACTATTTTCGGAAATCACCACATTTCCTCATCAGACTTCTTTTTGATTATTAAATTAAATTATTTTTAATTTAATTTTCATAACCACTTCTCTCAGGCTTTGAACCCGGGAGCTCGGAGTTGCAGAGCCAATACGCTACCTATTGTGCTACGCTAGCCGAGTTGGCTGTTGTGTTTATTTCATCTTCCTTAAACAAACCAACTACAAACAAGAGCAACTGATCTGCCGCTATTTAACTTGTTTGTGTGGTTGTTGTTTGTGTTTTTATTTTGCAAATTCTTTATTATATGCATTTTTAAGGCGTGCTCATCCTTGTCTACAATGTTTGTTCATTTTTCTGGCCTAGTAAAATGTTAATATTTTATAATTTTATTGAGGTCAAAGCCAGTTTATGGAAGATTTGTTTGTGAAAAAAAAAACAGGTTTTTAATGGTTGAAGTTATAGCACTATTTCGAAAATCACCACATTTCCTCATCAGACTTCTTTTTGATAATTAAATTAAATTATGTTTAATTTAATTTTCATAACCACTTCTCTCAGGCTTTGAACCCGGGAGCTCGGAGTTGCAGAGCCAATACGCTACCTATTGTGCTACGCTAGCCGAGTTGGCTGTTGTGTTTATTTCATCTTCCATAAACAAACCAACTACAAACAAGAGCAACTGATCTGCCGCCATTTAACTTGTTTGTGTGGTTGTTGTTTGTGTTTTTATTTTGCAAATTCTTTATTATATGCATTTTTAAGGCGTGCTCATCCTTGTCTAAAATGTTTGTTCATTTTTCGGTTGGCCAAGTAAAATGTTAAAATTTTATAATTTTATTGAACTCAAGGCCAGTTTATGGAAGATTCGGTTGTGAAAAAAAAAACAGGTTTTTAATGGTTGAAGTTATAGTACTATTTCGGAAATCACCACATTTCCTCATCAGACTTCTTTTTGATTATTAAATTAAATTATTTTTAATTTAATTTTCATAACCACTTCTCTCAGGCTTTGAACCCGGGAGCTCGGAGTTGCAGAGCCAATACGCTACCTATTGTGCTACGCTAGCCGAGTTGGCTGTTGTGTTTATTTCATCTTCCTTAAACAAACCAACTACAAACAAGAGCAACTGGTCTGTCGCGATTTAACTTGTTTGTGTGGTTGTTGTTTGTGTTTTAATTTTGCAAATTCTTTATTATATGAATTTTTAAGGCGTGCTCATCCTTGTCTACAATGTTTGTTCATTTTTCTGTTGGCCTAGTAAAATGTTAATATTTTATAATTTTATTGAGCTCAAGGCCAATTTATGGAAGATTTGTTTGTGAAAAAACAACAACAGTTTTTAATGGTTGAAGTTATAGTACTATTTCGGAAATCACCACATTTCCTCATCAGACTTCTTTTTGATTATTAAATTAAATTATTTTTAATTTAATTTTCATAACCACTTCTCTCAGGCTTTGAACCCGGGAGCTCGGAGTTGCAGAGCCAATACGCTACCTATTGTGCTACGCTAGCCGAGTTGGCTGTTGCGTTTATTTCATCTTCCTTAAACAAACCAACTACAAACAAGAGCAACTGATCTGCCGCCATTTAACTTGTTTGTGTGGTTGTTGTTTGTGTTTTTATTTTGCAAATTCTTTATTATATGCATTTTTAATGCGTGCTCATCCTTGTCTACAATGTTTGTTCATTTTTCTGTTGGCCTAGTAAAATGTTAAAATTTTATAATTTTATTGAACTCAAGGCCAGTTTATGGAAGATTTGTTTATGAAAAAAAAAAACAGGTTTTTAATGGTTGAAGTTATAGTACTATTTCGGAAATCACCACATTTCCTCATCAGACTTCTTTTTGATTATTAAATTAAATTATTTTTAATTTAATTTTCATAACCACTTCTCTCAGGCTTTGAACCCGGGAGCTCGGAGTTGCAGAGCCAATACGCTACCTATTGTGCTACGCTAGCCGAGTTGGCTGTTGTGTTTATTTCATCTTCTTAAACAAACCAACTACAAACAAGAGCAACTGATCTGCCGCGATTTAACTTGTTTGTGTGGTTGTTGTTTGTGTTTTTATTTTGCAAATTCTTTATTATATGAATTTTTAAGGCGTGCTCATCCTTGTCTACAATGTTTGTTCATTTTTCTGTTGGCCTAGTAAAATGTTAATATTTTATTATTTTATTGAGCTCAAGGCCAGTTTATGGAAGATTTGTTTGTGAAAAAACAACAACAGTTTTTAATGGTTGAAGTTATAGTACTATTTCGGAAATCACCACATTTCCTCATCAGACTTCTTTTTGATTATTAAATTAAATTATTTTTAATTTAATTTTCATAACCACTTCTCTCAGGCTTTGAACCCGGGAGCTCGGAGTTGCAGAGCCAATACGCTACCTATTGTGCTACGCTAGCCGAGTTGGCTGTTGTGTTTATTTCATCTTCCTTAAACAAACCAACTACAAACAAGAGCAACTGATCTGCCGCTATTTAACTTGTTTGTGTGGTTGTTGTTTGTGTTTTTATTTTGCAAATTCTTTATTATATGCATTTTTAAGGCGTGCTCATCCTTGTCTACAATGTTTGTTCATTTTTCTGTTGGCCTAGTAAAATGTTAATATTTTATAATTTTATTGAGGTGAAGGCCAGTTTATGGAAGATTTGTTTGTGAAAAAACAACAACAGTCTTTAATGGTTGAAGTTATAGTACTATTTCGAAAATCACCACATTTCCTCATCAGACTTCTTTTTGATTATTAAATTAAATTATTTTTAATTTAATTTTCATAACCACTTCTCTCAGGCTTTGAACCCGGGAGCTCGGAGTTGCAGAGCCAATACGCTACCTATTCTGCTACGCTAGCCGAGTTGGCTGTTGTGTTTATTTCATCTTCCTTAAACAAACCAACTACAAACAAGAGCAACTGATCTGCCGCTATTTAACTTGTTTGTGTGGTTGTTGTTTGTGTTTTTATTTTGCAAATTCTTTATTATATGCATTTTTAAGGCGTGCTCATCCTTGTCTACAATGTTTGTTCATTTTTCTGTTGGCCTAGTAAAATGTTAATATTTTATAATTTTATTGAGCTCAAGGCCAGTTTATGGAAGATTTGTTTGTGAAAAAACAACAACAGTTTTTAATGGTTGAAGTTATAGTACTATTTCGGAAATCACCACATTTCCTCATCAGACTTCTTTTTGATTATTAAATTAAATTATTTTTAATTTAATTTTCATAACCACTTCTCTCAGGCTTTGAACCCGGGAGCTCGGAGTTGCAGAGCCAATACGCTACCTATTGTGCTACGCTAGCCGAGTTGGCTGTTGTGTTTATTTCATCTTCCTTAAACAAACCAACTACAAACAAGAGCAACTGATCTGCCGCGATTTAACTTGTTTGTGTGGTTGTTGTTTGTGTTTTTATTTTGCAAATTCTTTATTATATGAATTTTTAAGGCGTGCTCATCCTTGTCTACAATGTTTGTTCATTTTTCTGTTGGCCTAGTAAAATGTTAATATTTTATAATTTTATTGAGCTCAAGGCCAGTTTATGGAAGATTTGTTTGTGAAAAAACAACAACAGTTTTTAATGGTTGAAGTTATAGTACTATTTCGGAAATCACCACATTTCCTCATCAGACTTCTTTTTGATTATTAAATTAAATTATTTTTAATTTAATTTTCATAACCACTTCTCTCAGGCTTTTAACCCGGGAGCTCGGAGTTGCAGAGCCAATACGCTACCTATTGTGCTACGCTAGCCGAGTTGGCTGTTGTGTTTATTTCATCTTCCTTAAACAAACCAACTACAAACAAGAGCAACTGATCAGCCGCGATTTAACTTGTTTGTGTGGTTGTTGTTTGTGTTTTTATTTTGCAAATTCTTTATTATATGAATTTTTAAGGCGTGCTCATCCTTGTCTACAATGTTTGTTCATTTTTCTGTTGGCCTAGTAAAATGTTAATATTTTATAATTTTATTGAGCTCAAGGCCAGTTTATGGAAGATTTGTTTGTGAAAAAACAACCACCGTTTTTTAATGGTTGAAGTTATAGTACTATTTTCGGAAATCACCACATTTCCTCATCAGACTTCTTTTTGATTATTAAATTAAATTATTTTTAATTTAATTTTCATAACCACTTCTCTCAGGCTTTGAACCCGGGAGCTCGGAGTTGCAGAGCCAATACGCTACCTATTGTGCTACGCTAGCCGAGTTGGCTGTTGTGTTTATTTCATCTTCCTTAAACAAACCAACTACAAACAAGAGCAACTGATCTGCCGCTATTTAACTTGTTTGTGTGGTTGTTGTTTGTGTTTTTATTTTGCAAATTCTTTATTATATGCATTTTTAAGGCGTGCTCATCCTTGTCTACAATGTTTGTTCATTTTTCTGTTGGCCTAGTAAAATGTTAATATTTTATAATTTTATTGAGGTCAAAGCCAGTTTATGGAAGATTTGTTTGTGAAAAAAAAAAACAGGTTTTTAATGGTTGAAGTTATAGCACTATTTCGAAAATCACTACATTTCCTCATCAGACTTCTTTTTGATAATTAAATTAAATTATGTTTAATTTAATTTTCATAACCACTTCTCTCAGGCTTTGAACCCGGGAGCTCGGAGTTGCAGAGCCAATACGCTACCTATTGTGCTACGCTAGCCGAGTTGGCTGTTGTGTTTATTTCATCTTCCATAAACAAACCAACTACAAACAAGAGCAACTGATCTGCCGCCATTTAACTTGTTTGTGTGGTTGTTGTTTGTGTTTTTATTTTGCAAATTCTTTATTATATGCATTTTTAAGGCGTGCTCATCCTTGTCTAAAATGTTTGTTCATTTTTCGGTTGGCCAAGTAAAATGTTAAAATTTTATAATTTTATTGAACTCAAGGCCAGTTTATGGAAGATTTGGTTGTGAAAAAAAAACAGGTTTTTAATGGTTGAAGTTATAGTACTATTTCGGAAATCACCACATTTCCTCATCAGACTTCTTTTTGATTATTAAATTAAATTATTTTTAATTTAATTTTCATAACCACTTCTCTCAGGCTTTGAACCCGGGAGCTCGGAGTTGCAGAGCCAATACGCTACCTATTGAGCTACGCTAGCCGAGTTGGCTGTTGTGTTTATTTCATCTTCCTTAAACAAACCAACTACAAACAAGAGCAACTGGTCTGTCGCGATTTAACTTGTTTGTGTGGTTGTTGTTTGTGTTTTAATTTTGCAAATTCTTTATTATATGAATTTTTAAGGCGTGCTCATCCTTGTCTACAATGTTTGTTCATTTTTCTGTTGGCCTAGTAAAATGTTAATATTTTATAATTTTATTGAGCTCAAGGCCAGTTTATGGAAGATTTGTTTGTGAAAAAACAACAACAGTTTTTAATGGTTGAAGTTATAGTACTATTTCGGAAATACCACATTTCCTCATCAGACTTCTTTTTGATTATTAAATTAAATTATTTTTAATTTAATTTTCATAACCACTTCTCTCAGGCTTTGAACCCGGGAGCTCGGAGTTGCAGAGCCAATACGCTACCTATTGTGCTACGCTAGCCGAGTTGGCTGTTGTGTTTATTTCATCTTCCTTAAACAAACCAACTACAAACAAGAGCAACTGATCTGCCGCTATTTAACTTGTTTGTGTGGTTGTTGTTTGTGTTTTTATTTTGCAAATTCTTTATTATATGCATTTTTAAGGCGTGCTCATCCTTGTCTACAATGTTTGTTCATTTTTCTGTTGGCCTAGTAAAATGTTAATATTTTATAATTTTATTGAGGTCAAGGCCAGTTTATGGAAGATTTGTTTGTGAAAAAACAACAACAGTCTTTAATGGTTGAAGTTATAGTACTATTTCGAAAATCACCACATTTCCTCATCAGACTTCTTTTTGATTATTAAATTAAATTATTTTTAATTTAATTTTCATAACCACTTCTCTCAGGCTTTGAACCCGGGAGCTCGGAGTTGCAGAGCCAATACGCTACCTATTGTGCTACGCTAGCCGAGTTGGCTGTTGTGTTTATTTCATCTTCCTTAAACAAACCAACTACAAACAAGAGCAACTGATCTGCCGCCATTTAACTTGTTTGTGTGGTTGTTGTTTGTGTTTTTATTTTGCAAATTCTTTATTATATGCATTTTTAATGCGTGCTCATCCTTGTCTACAATGTTTGTTCATTTTTCTGTTGGCCTAGTAAAATGTTAAAATTTTATAATTTTATTGAACTCAAGGCCAGTTTATGGAAGATTTGTTTATGAAAAAAAAAAACAGGTTTTTAATGGTTGAAGTTATAGTACTATTTCGGAAATCACCACATTTCCTCATCAGACTTCTTTTTGATTATTAAATTAAATTATTTTTAATTTAATTTTCATAACCACTTCTCTCAGGCTTTTAACCCGGGAGCTCGGAGTTGCAGAGCCAATACGCTACCTATTGTGCTACGCTAGCCGAGTTGGCTGTTGTGTTTATTTCATCTTCCTTAAACAAACCAACTACAAACAAGATCAACTGATCTGCCGCGATTTAACTTGTTTGTGTGGTTGTTGTTTGTGTTTTTATTTTGCAAATTCTTTATTATATGAATTTTTAAGGCGTGCTCATCCTTGTCTACAATGTTTGTTCATTTTTCTGTTGGCCTAGTAAAATGTTAATATTTTATAATTTTATTGAGCTCAAGGCCAGTTTATGGAAGATTTGTTTGTGAAAAAACAACAACAGTTTTTAATGGTTGAAGTTATAGTACTATTTCGGAAATCACCACATTTCCTCATCAGACTTCTTTTTGATTATTAAATTAAATTATTTTTAATTTAATTTTCATAACCACTTCTCTCAGGCTTTGAACCCGGGAGCTCGGAGTTGCAGAGCCAATACGCTACCTATTGTGCTACGCTAGCCGAGTTGGCTGTTGTGTTTATTTCATCTTCCTTAAACAAACCAACTACAAACAAGAGCAACTGATCTGCCGCTATTTAACTTGTTTGTGTGGTTGTTGTTTGTGTTTTTATTTTGCAAATTCTTTATTATATGCATTTTTAAGGCGTGCTCATCCTTGTCTACAATGTTTGTTCATTTTTCTGTTGGCCTAGTAAAATGTTAATATTTTATAATTTTATTGAGGTCAAAGCCAGTTTATGGAAGATTTGTTTGTGAAAAAACAACAACAGTCTTTAATGGTTGAAGTTATAGTACTATTTCGAAAATCACCACATTTCCTCATCAGACTTCTTTTTGATAATTAAATTAAATTATGTTTAATTTAATTTTCATAACCACTTCTCTCAGGCTTTGAACCCGGGAGCTCGGAGTTGCAGAGCCAATACGCTACCTATTGTGCTACGCTAGCCGAGTTGGCTGTTGTGTTTATTTCATCTTCCTTAAACAAACCAACTACAAACAAGAGCAACTGATCTGCCGCCATTTAACTTGTTTGTGTGGTTGTTGTTTGTGTTTTTATTTTGCAAATTCTTTATTATATGCATTTTTAAGGCGTGCTCATCCTTGTCTAAAATGTTTGTTCATTTTTCGGTTGGCCAAGTAAAATGTTAAAATTTTATAATTTTATTGAACTCAAGGCCAGTTTATGGAAGATTTGTTTGTGAAAAAACAACAACAGTTTTTAATGGTTGAAGTTATAGTACTATTTCGGAAATCACCACATTTCCTCATCAGACTTCTTTTTGATTATTAAATTAAATTATTTTTAATTTAATTTTCATAACCACTTCTCTCAGGCTTTGAACCCGGGAGCTCGGAGTTGCAGAGCCAATACGCTACCTATTGTGCTACGCTAGCCGAGTTGGCTGTTGTGCTTATTTCATCTTCCTTAAACAAACCAACTACAAACAAGAGCAACTGGTCTGCCGCGGTTTAACTTGTTTGTGTGGTTGTTGTTTGTGTTTTTATTTTGCAAATTCTTTATTATATGAATTTTTAAGGCGTGCTCATCCTTGTCTACAATGTTTGTTCATTTTTCTGTTGGCCTAGTAATATGTTAATATTTTATAATTTTATTGAGCTCAAGGCCAGTTTATGGAAGATTTGTTTGTGAAAAAACAACAACAGTTTTTAATGGTTGAAGTTATAGTACTATTTCGGAAATCACCACATTTCCTCATCAGACTTCTTTTTGATTATTAAATTAAATTATTTTTAATTTAATTTTCATAACCACTTCTCTCAGGCTTTGAACCTGGGAGCTCGGAGTTGCAGAGCCAATACGCTACCTATTGTGCTACGCTAGCCGAGTTGGCTGTTGTGTTTATTTCATCTTCCTTAAACAAACCAACTACAAACAAGAGCAACTGATCTGCCGCTATTTAACTTGTTTGTGTGGTTGTTGTTTGTGTTTTTATTTTGCAAATTCTTTATTATATGCATTTTTAAGGCGTGCTCATCCTTGTCTACAATGTTTGTTCATTTTTCTGTTGGCCTAGTAAAATGTTAATATTTTATAATTTTATTGAGGTCAAGGCCAGTTTATGGAAGATTTGTTTGTGAAAAAACAACAACAGTCTTTAATGGTTGAAGTTATAGTACTATTTCGAAAATCACCACATTTCCTCATCAGACTTCTTTTTGATTATTAAATTAAATTATTTTTAATTTAATTTTCATAACCACTTCTCTCAGGCTTTGAACCCGGGAGCTCGGAGTTGCAGAGCCAATACGCTACCTATTGTGCTACGCTAGCCGAGTTGGCTGTTGTGTTTATTTCATCTTCCTTAAACAAACCAACTACAAACAAGAGCAACTGATCTGCCGCCATTTAACTTGTTTGTGTGGTTGTTGTTTGTGTTTTTATTTTGCAAATCTTTATTATATGCATTTTTAAGGCGTGCTCATCCTTGTCTACAATGTTTTTTCATTTTTCTGTTGGCCTAGTAAAATGTTAAAATTTTATAATTTTATTGAACTCAAGGCCAGTTTATGGAAGATTTGTTTGTGAAAAAAAAAACAGGTTTTTAATGGTTGAAGTTATAGTACTATTTCGGAAATCACCACATTTCCTCATCAGACTTCTTTTTGATTATTAAATTAAATTATTTTTAATTTAATTTTCATAACCACTTCTCTCAGGCTTTGAACCCGGGAGCTCGGAGTTGCAGAGCCAATACGCTACCTATTGTGCTACGCTAGCCGAGTTGGCTGTTGTGTTTATTTCATCTTCCTTAAACAAACCAACTACAAACAAGAGCAACTGATCTGCCGCTATTTAACTTGTTTGTGTGGTTGTTGTTTGTGTTTTTATTTTGCAAATCTTTATTATATGAATTTTTAAGGCGTGCTCATCCTTGTCTACAATGTTTGTTCATTTTTCTGTTGGCCTAGTAAAATGTTAATATTTTATAATTTTATTGAGCTCAAGGCCAGTTTATGGAAGATTTGTTTGTGAAAAAACAACAACAGTTTTTAATGGTTGAAGTTATAGTACTATTTCGGAAATCACCACATTTCCTCATCAGACTTCTTTTTGATTATTAAATTAAATTATTTTTAATTTAATTTTCATAACCACTTCTCTCAGGCTTTGAACCCGGGAGCTCGGAGTTGCAGAGCCAATACGCTACCTATTGTGCTACGCTAGCCGAGTTGGCTGTTGTGTTTATTTCATCTTCCTTAAACAAACCAACTACAAACAAGAGCAACTGATCTGCCGCTATTTAACTTGTTTGTGTGGTTGTTGTTTGTGTTTTTATTTTGCAAATTCTTTATTATATGCATTTTTAAGGCGTGCTCATCCTTGTCTACAATGTTTGTTCATTTTTCTGTTGGCCTAGTAAAATGTTAATATTTTATAATTTTATTGAGGTCAAAGCCAGTTTATGGAAGATTTGTTTGTGAAAAAACAACAACAGTCTTTAATGGTTGAAGTTATAGTACTATTTCGAAAATCACCACATTTCCTCATCAGACTTCTTTTTGATAATTAAATTAAATTATGTTTAATTTAATTTTCATAACCACTTCTCTCAGGCTTTGAACCCGGGAGCTCGGAGTTGCAGAGCCAATACGCTACCTATTGTGCTACGCTAGCCGAGTTGGCTGTTGTGTTTATTTCATCTTCCTTAAACAAACCAACTACAAACAAGAGCAACTGATCTGCCGCCATTTAACTTGTTTGTGTGGTTGTTGTTTGTGTTTTTATTTTGCAAATTCTTTATTATATGCATTTTTAAGGCGTGCTCATCCTTGTCTAAAATGTTTGTTCATTTTTCGGTTGGCCAAGTAAAATGTTAAAATTTTATAATTTTATTGAACTCAAGGCCAGTTTATGGAAGATTTGTTTGTGAAAAAACAACAACAGTTTTTAATGGTTGAAGTTATAGTACTATTTCGGAAATCACCACATTTCCTCATCAGACTTCTTTTTGATTATTAAATTAAATTATTTTTAATTTAATTTTCATAACCACTTCTCTCAGGCTTTGAACCCGGGAGCTCGGAGTTGCAGAGCCAATACGCTACCTATTGTGCTACGCTAGCCGAGTTGGCTGTTGTGTTTATTTCATCTTCCTTAAACAAACAAACTACAAACAAGAGCAACTGGTCTGCCGCGATTTAACTTGTTTGTGTGGTTGTTGTTTGTGTTTTTATTTTGCAAATTCTTTATTATATGAATTTTTAAGGCGTGCTCATCCTTGTCTACAATGTTTGTTCATTTTTCTGTTGGCCTAGTAATATGTTAATATTTTATAATTTTATTGAGCTCAAGGCCAGTTTATGGAAGATTTGTTTGTGAAAAACCAACAACAGTTTTTAATGGTTGAAGTTATAGTACTATTTCGGAAATCACCACATTTCCTCATCAGACTTCTTTTTGATTATTAAATTAAATTATTTTTAATTTAATTTTCATAACCACTTCTCTCAGGCTTTGAACCCGGGAGCTCGGAGTTGCAGAGCCAATACGCTACCTATTGTGCTACGCTAGCCGAGTTGGCTGTTGTGTTTATTTCATCTTCCTTAAACAAACCAACTACAAACAAGAGCAACTGATCTGCCGCCATTTAACTTGTTTGTGTGGTTGTTGTTTGTGTTTTTATTTTGCAAATCTTTATTATATGAATTTTTAAGGCGTGCTCATCCTTGTCTACAATGTTTGTTCATTTTTTTGTTGGCCTAGTAAAATGTTAATATTTTATAATTTTATTGAGCTCAAGGCCAGTTTATGGAAGATTTGTTTGTGAAAAAACAACAACAGTTTTTAATGGTTGAAGTTATAGTACTATTTCGGAAATCACCACATTTCCTCATCAGACTTCTTTTTGATTATTAAATTAAATTATTTTTAATTTAATTTTCATAACCACTTCTCTCAGGCTTTGAACCCGGGAGCTCGGAGTTGCAGAGCCAATACGCTACCTATTGTGCTACGCAAGCCGAGTTGGCTGTTGTGTTTATTTCATCTTGTAGCGATCTTATTATTTAAGTATAGTAGCGCCCTCTAGTTATGTAATATTTCTTTTAGCGACACCTATATTTGTAACAATTACTTAGCGCCATCTACATTTTTGCTATGCATTACTATTTTTGTACATTTAAGCGTTATAACGGGACTATTCCTAAAGTTCCAATATATTTTGCTATAAAAGCCGGTGTCTGCGACATTTCTGTTCACTTTTCATTTTCGTTGATTGAGGAAGCATCGTGGTAAGCAGGAGCAGCTCACACCGCGGCATCACTGAGTCTTAGTGTAGTTTGGACAAGACAATTGGCCGGCTGCATTGGATTCAAGTGGCGTTTGCGGTTATGCTGTTCTATATGTGGTTTGGACAAGACAATTGGCCGGCTACAGTGGAATCAGCTGCACTTACTCTTGCTGCTACAATGTTGCCTCATTCACTTATTGTATTGTAGGATTCCAATATCCAGTTAATCTTAGCATAACTGTACGAAGTTTGTTTAAAATTAAAATAATATTAAAAGTAATAAAATTAATTAAATAAAATCCGCAAAAACTAAATTGCCGAAAGTGAAAAACTCTACAGTGGCGCCCAACGAAGTGGCTTGATTAATTCCACGAAATTGTATGCAACCGATTCGACGGAGCTCTCGACTAGGAGGAATGGCGTCATTAACAACGGAACAATTTGAGCGATTAATGCAGGCGGTGACGACAGCCAATATGCGAATTGGGTCGTTTAGTAGCTGTACTGCGCGTTTCAGTGGTGAACGTAGTGCGTCAAAAGTTGAGGAGTTCCTCGCGGCGATTTCAACATTAAAGTTGGTGGAAAATATAAACGATGTAGATGCTATTAACGGTATGCCAATGCTGCTCGAAGGTGATGCCTCTGAATGGTGGAGGGGTGTGAAGACCAATGCTGCTACTTTCAGTGATGTTGTAAAAATGTTGCGGGAAGCTTTTTCGCCTCCAAGACCTGCATGGCGCATTTATGCAGAGATCTGTGAGGGTAAACAACAAAAGCACGAACCTACTGACAGTTTCATCCGTAAAAAGAGAGCGCTTTTCGCCCAGTTGCCAAGTCCACCGAAGGAAAGCGAGCAGATTGATATCTTGTTCGGCATGCTAAACTTGCAAGTACGTGACAAGGTGTTCCGTCAAACTATAACATCATCAAAGACGAAAGTCAAAAAGAAAATACTGCTGCTACTGTTATTGCTCAAGCAACGCTGTCCAAGCCAAAACTTGCTTGCTATGGCTGTAACGCGCCCGGTTACGTTCGTGCAAATTGTCCGAATTGCAGTTCCAAAAACAACCGTGAATCAACCGTGGTCAGCTTCAACACAATGTCGTCAAATACAATTGGTAGAAATATACCCATTGCAAACGTTCAGCTATTCGGAGTACCTGGACAAGCCTACTTTGACACTGGTGCACGTACCAGTGTCGCTAGTGCAAACTTAAAGCGAATCATGGATTTCCACGGCTGTAAGTACAAAACGGTCAAGTGTGAAATTTCGTTAGCAGATGGTACTTCGTCGTTGCAAGAGTGCTTATCAACCATTTGTAAGATAGTGATTGGAGGAAGATGCCTGAATATTCGATTCATCATATTGCCGGAAGCCACTCGCAACCGTACATTGCTGGGTGCAGATTTTTTAGAGGAGGTTGGAGTCGTCCTTAATATGGGCCAAAAATACTGGGTTTTCGAAAACTGTCCTAACGTTCAATTTGACTTTGTTGAAGCGCTGCCTCTAAATCTGAATGTCGTAGAATGCGTTAAAGTGTGCAAACGAAGCCCGTTCGATGTAATGCAGAGCGAATCAAAGCGATACCACGATGACGTATATATGTCAGAATTCGAAAGTTATGGTCCAGAGGTAAGAGACAGCCATTATTCACCTCACTTGATCCAAGAAATTTTCAAAGATGCTTTGCGACCTAATGAAACAACTCCTGATCGAAAGACTATGCGTGATTTGTTCACTGGTGTTGTATATGGAGGAGAACCTAGAGATGAAGGTTTTACCCCGCTATATTCATTTGATCTGAAAGTTCTGAAAAGATCAGACGCGCCGAGCTTATCAGCTGAGAAAAGGCTGGAACTCGATCTTTTACTACGCAAGCACGAGGCCGTATTTGGTGAAATAACAGAGACAACGCCGTATGCTGAACACCGAATCAACACGGGTGACCATGAGCCAATCACTTCGCCGCCATACCGCTTGTCGTTTCCGAGATCGCGAGAGTTAAAGTTGGAAATTGACAAAATGTTGACCATGGGGATACTCGAAGAGTGCGAATCGGCCTGGACTTCGCCCGTAGTTATGGTTCCAAAACGAGATGGTGGAATACGCATCTGTGTGGACTATCGGAAGTTAAACGCCGTCACCGAACCCGATAGATACCCATTACCAAGAATGGATGATTTATTGCAAGCTGCAAAAAGTACCCGTTTTATGACCACGTTGGATTTACAAAGTGGTTACCACCAGATCAAGGTAGCAGGCAAGGATGTTGATAAAACTTGCATAATAACTCCTTTTGGACTTTTTCGTTTTACTAGAATGCCTTTGGACTACGAAATGCGCCTGCAACGTTTCAGCGACTCATGGACCGCTTGAAGTCCGCAATACCAGGTGTGCAAGTATTAGCGTATTTGGATGATTTGATTATTTGTTCATCTTCATTTCAAGAACATTTAAGCGATCTCAATAAAATTTTTGAAAAACTTAATAAATTTAAACTTCGTGTTAACGGAACTAAATGTCGATTCTGTTGTTCTGAAGTCAGATACTTGGGTCATATTATCACTTCTTTAGGGATTCGTGTAGATCCAGATAAAATAAGCGCAATAAGTAAAAGACAGGAACCTAAAAATGTCAAAGAGTTGTTATCCTTTATACAAACATGCTCGTGGTATAGGAGATTCATTGATCACTATGCAGAAATTGCAAAGCCATTGACTGATCTAACAAAGAAAAACAAAGTATGGACTTGGAAGGATCCTCAACGCAATGCCTTCCACAAGCTCAAGGAACTCTTAACATCACCGCCTATATTAAAACAGGCGCAGGATGGTCCACCATTTATTATCAAGACGGATGCAAGTGCGTATGCACTCGGAGCAGTTCTACTCCAGGGGGAGGGTAATGAAGAGCATCCTATCGAGTTTGCAAGCCGCTTGTTGACAAGCGCCGAACGAAACTATTCCACTACAGAGCGCGAAGCCCTTGCGATTATTTGGGCTTGTGCCAAATACAGAGGCTACATTGAAGGTGCTGACTTGATTTTAGCAACGGATCACCAACCGTTAAAGTGGCTGCTAAGCGTAAAATCACCATCCGGACGGTTGGCAAGATGGGCTCTACAGATTCAGCAATATAATTTCAAAATTGAGTATACTCCCGGGAGATCCAATGCCGTTGCAGATATGCTTTCGCGACCGCCATGTTTAGACGGTGAAAAAACTGAGTCACTGAATGTTATGGCGTTTCAAATGGATTTCTCGCACAAAAGCGTCTCTGACATGCGTAATGAACAACTTAAAGATTCTTACCTAAAAGATATAACAACTTCGCTCGAGGCTGGGGATGAAAACGTTGCACGATGGATTGATCGCGGGTACATTCTAAATGAAGGAGTGCTATATTGCTATGGTAACGAAGATATCGAAAGCGCGCAATATGTTGTGCCTGAACAGGAACGTTTAGAAATCCTTAAATTGTATCATGACGACAGTACCGCCGGACATTATGGAGAAGAAAGAACTATCGCAAGAATAGCTTCGAGATATTTATGGCCAGGTATGCGAGCAGATATAAGAAAATACGTAAAATCATGTATTGACTGTCAACGATTTAAAGCAGCAAACATGAAACCGTATGGTTTATTACAAACAACCAGTAGTAATCATCGATTTGAGATATTAGCAGTAGATCTCTTTGGCCCGTTGCCACAGACAGAAAATGGTTATCAGTGGATTCTCATAGCAGAGGATGTAGCTTCACGCTGGGTTGAAATATTACCATTAAAGGAAGCTACTGCAGAGAACTGTAGCAAACTTCTAATCGAAGAAGTGTTTCTTCGATACGGCATTCCCCGAAGTCTAAAGACGGACAATGGAGTGCAATTTGTTTCAGCAGTAATGCAGCAGGTCACACATTACTTGGGTATCCAGCAGCGGCTAACCCCTCTTTATCACCCCGAGGCTAATCCGGTTGAGCGAAAAAACCGAGACTTGAATGCTCAATTGGCAATACTAGTCCAAACGCATCACAACACATGGGTTGCTAACCTACCTGCGATTCGTTTTGCAATGAATACCGCAAAATGCCAAAGCACAGGCTATAGTGCTGCCTTTTTAACATTTGGAAGAGAACTTCGAACTATGGATGATGTAAATCGCGATGTCCGACCCATAGTTACAAAAGATAATTACATTCCACAAATTTCATCGTACTTACAAAACTTAACGACTAACTTCAAAGATGCCCGTGAAATCGAGCAAAAGATTCAAGACCGGAATAAAGCGCGACATGATCAACATAGACGTCCACAACCAGATTTTGCTGTTGGTACTGAGGTTATGGTTACAACACACGTCCTTAGTCAAGCTGGAAAAGGGATAACTTCGAAATTTGTACCAAAGAGGGATGGCCCCTATGTCATCACGAAGAAAATTGGATCCAACGTGTTTGAGGTTTCATCCCGAGAGAATCTCAACATGCCATTGGGAACGTACCATATTTCCGCATTGACCGAATACAAGGGAACCAATGATGACGCCACCGCAGTCCCAATGTATCCACTAAAAAAAGCGAGGACGACCAAGGAAGCAATAAGTGTTGGCGTGATTCCGAGGCGGAACCCACACGCCAAAGGGGGAGACTGTAGCGATCTTATTATTTAAGTATAGTAGCGCCCTCTAGTTATGTAATATTTCTTTTAGCGACACCTATATTTGTAACAATTACTTAGCGCCATCTACATTTTTAGCTATGCATTACTATTTTTGTACATTTAAGCGTTATAACGGGACTATTCCTAAAGTTCCAATATATTTTGCTATAAAAGCCGGTGTCTGCGACATTTCTGTTCACTTTTCATTTTCGTTGATTGAGGAAGCATCGTGGTAAGCAGGAGCAGCTCACACCGCGGCATCACTGAGTCTTAGTGTAGTTTGGACAAGACAATTGGCCGGCTGCATTGGATTCAAGTGGCGTTTGCGGTTATGCTGTTCTATATGTGGTTTGGACAAGACAATTGGCCGGCTACAGTGGAATCAGCTGCACTTACTCTTGCTGCTACAATGTTGCCTCATTCACTTATTGTATTGTAGGATTCCAATATCCAGTTAATCTTAGTATAACTGTACGAAGTTTGTTTAAAATTAAAATAATATTAAAAGTAATAAAATTAATTAAATAAAATCCGCAAAAACTAAATTGCCGAAAGTGAAAAACTCTACAATCTTCCTTAAACAAACCAACTACAAACAAGAGCAACTGATCTGCCGCTATTTAACTTGTTTGTGTGGTTGTTGTTTGTGTTTTTATTTTGCAAATTCTTTATTATATGCATTTTTAAGGCGTGCTCATCCTTGTCTACAATGTTTGTTCATTTTTCTGTTGGCCTAGTAAAATGTTAATATTTTATAATTTTATTGAGGTCAAGGCCAGTTTATGGAAGATTTGTTTGTGAAAAAACAACAACAGTCTTTAATGGTTGAAGTTATAGTACTATTTCGAAAATCACCACATTTCCTCATCAGACTTCTTTTTGATTATTAAATTAAATTATTTTTAATTTAATTTTCATAACCACTTCTCTCAGGCTTTGAACCCGGGAGCTCGGAGTTGCAGAGCCAATACGCTACCTATTGTGCTACGCTAGCCGAGTTGGCTGTTGTGTTTATTTCATCTTCCTTAAACAAACCAACTACAAACAAGAGCAACTGATCTGCCGCCATTTAACTTGTTTGTGTGGTTGTTGTTTGTGTTTTTATTTTGCAAATCTTTATTATATGCATTTTTAAGGCGTGCTCATCCTTGTCTACAATGTTTGTTCATTTTCCTGTTGGCCTAGTAAAATGTTAATATTTTATAATTTTATTGAGGTCAAAGCCAGTTTATGGAAGATTTGTTTGTGAAAAAACAACAACAGTCTTTAATGGTTGAAGTTATAGTACTATTTCGAAAATCACCACATTTCCTCATCAGACTTCTTTTTGATAATTAAATTAAATTATGTTTAATTTAATTTTCATAACCACTTCTCTCAGGCTTTGAACCCGGGAGCTCGGAGTTGCAGAGCCAATACGCTACCTATTGTGCTACGCTAGCCGAGTTGGCTGTTGTGTTTATTTCATCTTCCTTAAACAAACCAACTACAAACAAGAGCAACTGATCTGCCGCCATTTAACTTGTTTGTGTGGTTGTTGTTTGTGTTTTTATTTTGCAAATTCTTTATTATATGCATTTTTAAGGCGTGCTCATCCTTGTCTACAATGTTTGTTCATTTTTCTGTTGGCCTAGTAATATGTTAATATTTTATAATTTTATTGAGCTCAAGGCCAGTTTATGGAAGATTTGTTTGTGAAAAAACAACAACAGTTTTTAATGGTTGAAGTTATAGTACTATTTCGGAAATCACCACATTTCCTCATCAGACTTCTTTTTGATTATTAAATTAAATTATTTTTAATTTAATTTTTATAACCACTTCTCTCAGGCTTTGAACCTGGGAGCTCGGAGTTGCAGAGCCAATACGCTACCTATTGTGCTACGCTAGCCGAGTTGGCTGTTGTGTTTATTTCATCTTCCTTAAACAAACCAACTACAAACAAGAGCAACTGATCTGCCGCTATTTAACTTGTTTTTGTGGTTGTTGTTTGTGTTTTTATTTTGCAAATTCTTTATTATATGCATTTTTAAGGCGTGCTCATCCTTGTCTACAATGTTTGTTCATTTTTCTGTTGGCCTAGTAAAATGTTAATATTTTATAATTTTATTGAGGTCAAGGCCAGTTTATGGAAGATTTGTTTGTGAAAAAACAACAACAGTCTTTAATGGTTGAAGTTATAGTACTATTTCGAAAATCACCACATTTCCTCATCAGACTTCTTTTTGATTATTAAATTAAATTATGTTTAATTTAATTTTCATAACCACTTCTCTCAGGCTTTGAACCCGGGAGCTCGGAGTTGCAGAGCCAATACGCTACCTATTGTGCTACGCTAGCCGAGTTGGCTGTTGTGTTTATTTCATCTTCCTTAAACAAACCAACTACAAACAAGAGCAACTGATCTGCCGCCATTTAACTTGTTTGTGTGGTTGTTGTTTGTGTTTTTATTTTGCAAATCTTTATTATATGCATTTTTAAGGCGTGCTCATCCTTGTCTACAATGTTTGTTCATTTTTCTGTTGGCCTAGTAAAATGTTAAAATTTTATAATTTTATTGAACTCAAGGCCAGTTTATGGAAGATTTGTTTGTGAAAAAAAAAACAGGTTTTTAATGGTTGAAGTTATAGTACTATTTCGGAAATCACCACATTTCCTCATCAGACTTCTTTTTGATTATTAAATTAAATTATTTTTAATTTAATTTTCATAACCACTTCTCTCAGGCTTTGAACCCGGGAGCTCGGAGTTGCAGAGCCAATACGCTACCTATTGTGCTACGCTAGCCGAGTTGGCTGTTGTGTTTATTTCATCTTCCTTAAACAAACCAACTACAAACAAGAGCAACTGATCTGCCGCCATTTAACTTGTTTGTGTGGTTGTTGTTTGTGTTTTTATTTTGCAAATCTTTATTATATGAATTTTTAAGGCGTGCTCATCCTTGTCTACAATGTTTGTTCATTTTTCTGTTGGCCTAGTAAAATGTTAATATTTTATAATTTTATTGAGGTCAAGGCCAGTTTATGGAAGATTTGTTTGTGAAAAAACAACAACAGTCTTTAATGGTTGAAGTTATAGTACTATTTCGAAAATCACCACATTTCCTCATCAGACTTCTTTTTGATTATTAAATTAAATTATGTTTAATTTAATTTTCATAACCACTTCTCTCAGGCTTTGAACCCGGGAGCTCGGAGTTGCAGAGCCAATACGCTACCTATTGTGCTACGCTAGCCGAGTTGGCTGTTGTGTTTATTTCATCTTCCTTAAACAAACCAACTACAAACAAGAGCAACTGATCTGCCGCTATTTAACTTGTTTGTGTGGTTGTTGTTTGTGTTTTTATTTTGCAAATTCTTTATTATATGCATTTTTAAGGCGTGCTCATCCTTGTCTACAATGTTTGTTCATTTTTCTGTTGGCCTAGTAAAATGTTAATATTTTATAATTTTATTGAGGTCAAGGCCAGTTTATGGAAGATTTGTTTGTGAAAAAACAACAACAGTCTTTAATGGTTGAAGTTATAGTACTATTTCGAAAATCACCACATTTCCTCATCAGACTTCTTTTTGATTATTAAATTAAATTATTTTTAATTTAATTTTCATAACCACTTCTCTCAGGCTTTGAACCCGGGAGCTCGGAGTTGCAGAGCCAATACGCTACCTATTGTGCTACGCTAGCCGAGTTGGCTGTTGTGTTTATTTCATCTTCCTTAAACAAACCAACTACAAACAAGAGCTACTGATCTGCCGCCATTTAACTTGTTTGTGTGGTTGTTGTTTGTGTTTTTATTTTGCAAATCTTTATTATATGCATTTTTAAGGCGTGCTCATCCTTGTCTACAATGTTTGTTCATTTTCCTGTTGGCCTAGTAAAATGTTAATATTTTATAATTTTATTGAGGTCAAAGCCAGTTTATGGAAGATTTGTTTGTGAAAAAACAACAACAGTCTTTAATGGTTGAAGTTATAGTACTATTTCGAAAATCACCACATTTCCTCATCAGACTTCTTTTTGATAATTAAATTAAATTATGTTTAATTTAATTTTCATAACCACTTCTCTCAGGCTTTGAACCCGGGAGCTCGGAGTTGCAGAGCCAATACGCTACCTATTGTGCTACGCTAGCCGAGTTGGCTGTTGTGTTTATTTCATCTTCCTTAAACAAACCAACTACAAACAAGAGCAACTGATCTGCCGCCATTTAACTTGTTTGTGTGGTTGTTGTTTGTGTTTTTATTTTGCAAATTCTTTATTATATGCATTTTTAAGGCGTGCTCATCCTTGTCTACAATGTTTGTTCATTTTTCTGTTGGCCTAGTAATATGTTAATATTTTATAATTTTATTGAGCTCAAGGCCAGTTTATGGAAGATTTGTTTGTGAAAAAACAACAACAGTTTTTAATGGTTGAAGTTATAGTACTATTTCGGAAATCACCACATTTCCTCATCAGACTTCTTTTTGATTATTAAATTAAATTATTTTTAATTTAATTTTTATAACCACTTCTCTCAGGCTTTGAACCTGGGAGCTCGGAGTTGCAGAGCCAATACGCTACCTATTGTGCTACGCTAGCCGAGTTGGCTGTTGTGTTTATTTCATCTTCCTTAAACAAACCAACTACAAACAAGAGCAACTGATCTGCCGCTATTTAACTTGTTTTTGTGGTTGTTGTTTGTGTTTTTATTTTGCAAATTCTTTATTATATGCATTTTTAAGGCGTGCTCATCCTTGTCTACAATGTTTGTTCATTTTTCTGTTGGCCTAGTAAAATGTTAATATTTTATAATTTTATTGAGGTCAAGGCCAGTTTATGGAAGATTTGTTTGTGAAAAAACAACAACAGTCTTTAATGGTTGAAGTTATAGTACTATTTCGAAAATCACCACATTTCCTCATCAGACTTCTTTTTGATTATTAAATTAAATTATGTTTAATTTAATTTTCATAACCACTTCTCTCAGGCTTTGAACCCGGGAGCTCGGAGTTGCAGAGCCAATACGCTACCTATTGTGCTACGCTAGCCGAGTTGGCTGTTGTGTTTATTTCATCTTCCTTAAACAAACCAACTACAAACAAGAGCAACTGATCTGCCGCCATTTAACTTGTTTGTGTGGTTGTTGTTTGTGTTTTTATTTTGCAAATCTTTATTATATGCATTTTTAAGGCGTGCTCATCCTTGTCTACAATGTTTGTTCATTTTTCTGTTGGCCTAGTAAAATGTTAAAATTTTATAATTTTATTGAACTCAAGGCCAGTTTATGGAAGATTTGTTTGTGAAAAAAAAAACAGGTTTTTAATGGTTGAAGTTATAGTACTATTTCGGAAATCACCACATTTCCTCATCAGACTTCTTTTTGATTATTAAATTAAATTATTTTTAATTTAATTTTCATAACCACTTCTCTCAGGCTTTGAACCCGGGAGCTCGGAGTTGCAGAGCCAATACGCTACCTATTGTGCTACGCTAGCCGAGTTGGCTGTTGTGTTTATTTCATCTTCCTTAAACAAACCAACTACAAACAAGAGCAACTGATCTGCCGCGATTTAACTTGTTTGTGTGGTTGTTGTTTGTGTTTTTATTTTGCAAATTCTTTATTATATGCATTTTTAAGGCGTGCTCATCCTTGTCTACAATGTTTGTTCATTTTTCTGTTGGCCTAGTAAAATGTTAATATTTTATAATTTTATTGAGGTCAAAGCCAGTTTATGGAAGATTTGTTTGTGAAAAAACAACAACAGTCTTTAATGGTTGAAGTTATAGTACTATTTCGAAAATCACCACATTTCCTCATCAGACTTCTTTTTGATAATTAAATTAAATTATGTTTAATTTAATTTTCATAACCACTTCTCTCAGGCTTTGAACCCGGGAGCTCGGAGTTGCAGAGCCAATACGCTACCTATTGTGCTACGCTAGCCGAGTTGGCTGTTGTGTTTATTTCATCTTCCTTAAACAAACCAACTACAAACAAGAGCAACTGATCTGCCGCCATTTAACTTGTTTGTGTGGTTGTTGTTTGTGTTTTTATTTTGCAAATTCTTTATTATATGCATTTTTAAGGCGTGCTCATCCTTGTCTACAATGTTTGTTCATTTTTCTGTTGGCCTAGTAATATGTTAATATTTTATAATTTTATTGAGCTCAAGGCCAGTTTATGGAAGATTTGTTTGTGAAAAAACAACAACAGTTTTTAATGGTTGAAGTTATAGTACTATTTCGGAAATCACCACATTTCCTCATCAGACTTCTTTTTGATTATTAAATTAAATTATTTTTAATTTAATTTTTATAACCACTTCTCTCAGGCTTTGAACCTGGGAGCTCGGAGTTGCAGAGCCAATACGCTACCTATTGTGCTACGCTAGCCGAGTTGGCTGTTGTGTTTATTTCATCTTCCTTAAACAAACCAACTACAAACAAGAGCAACTGATCTGCCGCTATTTAACTTGTTTTTGTGGTTGTTCTTTGTGTTTTTATTTTGCAAATTCTTTATTATATGCATTTTTAAGGCGTGCTCATCCTTGTCTACAATGTTTGTTCATTTTTCTGTTGGCCTAGTAAAATGTTAATATTTTATAATTTTATTGAGGTCAAGGCCAGTTTATGGAAGATTTGTTTGTGAAAAAACAACAACAGTCTTTAATGGTTGAAGTTATAGTACTATTTCGAAAATCACCACATTTCCTCATCAGACTTCTTTTTGATTATTAAATTAAATTATGTTTAATTTAATTTTCATAACCACTTCTCTCAGGCTTTGAACCCGGGAGCTCGGAGTTGCAGAGCCAATACGCTACCTATTGTGCTACGCTAGCCGAGTTGGCTGTTGTGTTTATTTCATCTTCCTTAAACAAACCAACTACAAACAAGAGCAACTGATCTGCCGCCATTTAACTTGTTTGTGTGGTTGTTGTTTGTGTTTTTATTTTGCAAATCTTTATTATATGCATTTTTAAGGCGTGCTCATCCTTGTCTACAATGTTTGTTCATTTTTCTGTTGGCCTAGTAAAATGTTAAAATTTTATAATTTTATTGAACTCAAGGCCAGTTTATGGAAGATTTGTTTGTGAAAAAAAAAACAGGTTTTTAATGGTTGAAGTTATAGTACTATTTCGGAAATCACCACATTTCCTCATCAGACTTCTTTTTGATTATTAAATTAAATTATTTTTAATTTAATTTTCATAACCACTTCTCTCAGGCTTTGAACCCGGGAGCTCGGAGTTGCAGAGCCAATACGCTACCTATTGTGCTACGCTAGCCGAGTTGGCTGTTGTGTTTATTTCATCTTCCTTAAACAAACCAACTACAAACAAGAGCAACTGATCTGCCGCCATTTAACTTGTTTGTGTGGTTGTTGTTTGTGTTTTTATTTTGCAAATCTTTATTATATGAATTTTTAAGGCGTGCTCATCCTTGTCTACAATGTTTGTTCATTTTTCTGTTGGCCTAGTAAAATGTTAATATTTTATAATTTTATTGAGCTCAAGGCCAGTTTATGGAAGATTTGTTTGTGAAAAAACAACAACAGTTTTTAATGGTTGAAGTTATAGTACTATTTCGGAAATCACCACATTTCCTCATCAGACTTCTTTTTGATTATTAAATTAAATTATTTTTAATTTAATTTTCATAACCACTTCTCTCAGGCTTTGAACCCGGGAGCTCGGAGTTGCAGAGCCAATACGCTACCTATTGTGCTACGCTAGCCGAGTTGGCTGTTGTGTTTATTTCATCTTCCTTAAACAAACCAACTACAAACAAGAGCAACTGATCTGCCGCGATTTAACTTGTTTGTGTGGTTGTTGTTTGTGTTTTTATTTTGCAAATTCTTTATTATATGCATTTTTAAGGCGTGCTCATCCTTGTCTACAATGTTTGTTCATTTTTCTGTTGGCCTAGTAAAATGTTAATATTTTATAATTTTATTGAGGTCAAAGCCAGTTTATGGAAGATTTGTTTGTGAAAAAACAACAACAGTCTTTAATGGTTGAAGTTATAGTACTATTTCGAAAATCACCACATTTCCTCATCAGACTTCTTTTTGATAATTAAATTAAATTATGTTTAATTTAATTTTCATAACCACTTCTCTCAGGCTTTGAACCCGGGAGCTCGGAGTTGCAGAGCCAATACGCTACCTATTGTGCTACGCTAGCCGAGTTGGCTGTTGTGTTTATTTCATCTTCCTTAAACAAACCAACTACAAACAAGAGCAACTGATCTGCCGCCATTTAACTTGTTTGTGTGGTTGTTGTTTGTGTTTTTATTTTGCAAATTCTTTATTATATGCATTTTTAAGGCGTGCTCATCCTTGTCTACAATGTTTGTTCATTTTTCTGTTGGCCTAGTAATATGTTAATATTTTATAATTTTATTGAGCTCAAGGCCAGTTTATGGAAGATTTGTTTGTGAAAAAACAACAACAGTTTTTAATGGTTGAAGTTATAGTACTATTTCGGAAATCACCACATTTCCTCATCAGACTTCTTTTTGATTATTAAATTAAATTATTTTTAATTTAATTTTTATAACCACTTCTCTCAGGCTTTGAACCTGGGAGCTCGGAGTTGCAGAGCCAATACGCTACCTATTGTGCTACGCTAGCCGAGTTGGCTGTTGTGTTTATTTCATCTTCCTTAAACAAACCAACTACAAACAAGAGCAACTGATCTGCCGCTATTTAACTTGTTTTTGTGGTTGTTGTTTGTGTTTTTATTTTGCAAATTCTTTATTATATGCATTTTTAAGGCGTGCTCATCCTTGTCTACAATGTTTGTTCATTTTTCTGTTGGCCTAGTAAAATGTTAATATTTTATAATTTTATTGAGGTCAAGGCCAGTTTATGGAAGATTTGTTTGTGAAAAAACAACAACAGTCTTTAATGGTTGAAGTTATAGTACTATTTCGAAAATCACCACATTTCCTCATCAGACTTCTTTTTGATTATTAAATTAAATTATGTTTAATTTAATTTTCATAACCACTTCTCTCAGGCTTTGAACCCGGGAGCTCGGAGTTGCAGAGCCAATACGCTACCTATTGTGCTACGCTAGCCGAGTTGGCTGTTGTGTTTATTTCATCTTCCTTAAACAAACCAACTACAAACAAGAGCAACTGATCTGCCGCCATTTAACTTGTTTGTGTGGTTGTTGTTTGTGTTTTTATTTTGCAAATCTTTATTATATGCATTTTTAAGGCGTGCTCATCCTTGTCTACAATGTTTGTTCATTTTTCTGTTGGCCTAGTAAAATGTTAAAATTTTATAATTTTATTGAACTCAAGGCCAGTTTATGGAAGATTTGTTTGTGAAAAAAAAAACAGGTTTTTAATGGTTGAAGTTATAGTACTATTTCGGAAATCACCACATTTCCTCATCAGACTTCTTTTTGATTATTAAATTAAATTATTTTTAATTTAATTTTCATAACCACTTCTCTCAGGCTTTGAACCCGGGAGCTCGGAGTTGCAGAGCCAATACGCTACCTATTGTGCTACGCTAGCCGAGTTGGCTGTTGTGTTTATTTCATCTTCCTTAAACAAACCAACTACAAACAAGAGCAACTGATCTGCCGCCATTTAACTTGTTTGTGTGGTTGTTGTTTGTGTTTTTATTTTGCAAATCTTTATTATATGAATTTTTAAGGCGTGCTCATCCTTGTCTACAATGTTTGTTCATTTTTCTGTTGGCCTAGTAAAATGTTAATATTTTATAATTTTATTGAGCTCAAGGCCAGTTTATGGAAGATTTGTTTGTGAAAAAACAACAACAGTTTTTAATGGTTGAAGTTATAGTACTATTTCGGAAATCACCACATTTCCTCATCAGACTTCTTTTTGATTATTAAATTAAATTATTTTTAATTTAATTTTCATAACCACTTCTCTCAGGCTTTGAACCCGGGAGCTCGGAGTTGCAGAGCCAATACGCTACCTATTGTGCTACGCTAGCCGAGTTGGCTGTTGTGTTTATTTCATCTTCCTTAAACAAACCAACTACAAACAAGAGCAACTGATCTGCCGCGATTTAACTTGTTTGTGTGGTTGTTGTTTGTGTTTTTATTTTGCAAATTCTTTATTATATGCATTTTTAAGGCGTGCTCATCCTTGTCTACAATGTTTGTTCATTTTTCTGTTGGCCTAGTAAAATGTTAATATTTTATAATTTTATTGAGGTCAAAGCCAGTTTATGGAAGATTTGTTTGTGAAAAAACAACAACAGTCTTTAATGGTTGAAGTTATAGTACTATTTCGAAAATCACCACATTTCCTCATCAGACTTCTTTTTGATAATTAAATTAAATTATGTTTAATTTAATTTTCATAACCACTTCTCTCAGGCTTTGAACCCGGGAGCTCGGAGTTGCAGAGCCAATACGCTACCTATTGTGCTACGCTAGCCGAGTTGGCTGTTGTGTTTATTTCATCTTCCTTAAACAAACCAACTACAAACAAGAGCAACTGATCTGCCGCCATTTAACTTGTTTGTATGGTTGTTGTTTGTGTTTTTATTTTGCAAATTCTTTATTATATGCATTTTTAAGGCGTGCTCATCCTTGTCTACAATGTTTGTTCATTTTTCTGTTGGCCTAGTAATATGTTAATATTTTATAATTTTATTGAGCTCAAGGCCAGTTTATGGAAGATTTGTTTGTGAAAAAACAACAACAGTTTTTAATGGTTGAAGTTATAGTACTATTTCGGAAATCACCACATTTCCTCATCAGACTTCTTTTTGATTATTAAATTAAATTATTTTTAATTTAATTTTTATAACCACTTCTCTCAGGCTTTGAACCTGGGAGCTCGGAGTTGCAGAGCCAATACGCTACCTATTGTGCTACGCTAGCCGAGTTGGCTGTTGTGTTTATTTCATCTTCCTTAAACAAACCAACTACAAACAAGAGCAACTGATCTGCCGCTATTTAACTTGTTTTTGTGGTTGTTGTTTGTGTTTTTATTTTGCAAATTCTTTATTATATGCATTTTTAAGGCGTGCTCATCCTTGTCTACAATGTTTGTTCATTTTTCTGTTGGCCTAGTAAAATGTTAATATTTTATAATTTTATTGAGGTCAAGGCCAGTTTATGGAAGATTTGTTTGTGAAAAAACAACAACAGTCTTTAATGGTTGAAGTTATAGTACTATTTCGAAAATCACCACATTTCCTCATCAGACTTCTTTTTGATTATTAAATTAAATTATGTTTAATTTAATTTTCATAACCACTTCTCTCAGGCTTTGAACCCGGGAGCTCGGAGTTGCAGAGCCAATACGCTACCTATTGTGCTACGCTAGCCGAGTTGGCTGTTGTGTTTATTTCATCTTCCTTAAACAAACCAACTACAAACAAGAGCAACTGATCTGCCGCCATTTAACTTGTTTGTGTGGTTGTTGTTTGTGTTTTTATTTTGCAAATCTTTATTATATGCATTTTTAAGGCGTGCTCATCCTTGTCTACAATGTTTGTTCATTTTTCTGTTGGCCTAGTAAAATGTTAAAATTTTATAATTTTATTGAACTCAAGGCCAGTTTATGGAAGATTTGTTTGTGAAAAAAAAAACAGGTTTTTAATGGTTGAAGTTATAGTACTATTTCGGAAATCACCACATTTCCTCATCAGACTTCTTTTTGATTATTAAATTAAATTATTTTTAATTTAATTTTCATAACCACTTCTCTCAGGCTTTGAACCCGGGAGCTCGGAGTTGCAGAGCCAATACGCTACCTATTGTGCTACGCTAGCCGAGTTGGCTGTTGTGTTTATTTCATCTTCCTTAAACAAACCAACTACAAACAAGAGCAACTGATCTGCCGCCATTTAACTTGTTTGTGTGGTTGTTGTTTGTGTTTTTATTTTGCAAATCTTTATTATATGAATTTTTAAGGCGTGCTCATCCTTGTCTACAATGTTTGTTCATTTTTCTGTTGGCCTAGTAAAACGTTAATATTTTATAATTTTATTGAGCTCAAGGCCAGTTTATGGAAGATTTGTTTGTGAAAAAACAACAACAGTTTTTAATGGTTGAAGTTATAGTACTATTTCGGAAATCACCACATTTCCTCATCAGACTTCTTTTTGATTATTAAATTAAATTATTTTTAATTTAATTTTCATAACCACTTCTCTCAGGCTTTGAACCCGGGAGCTCGGAGTTGCAGAGCCAATACGCTACCTATTGTGCTACGCTAGCCGAGTTGGCTGTTGTGTTTATTTCATCTTCCTTAAACAAACCAACTACAAACAAGAGCAACTGATCTGCCGCGATTTAACTTGTTTGTGTGGTTGTTGTTTGTGTTTTTATTTTGCAAATTCTTTATTATATGCATTTTTAAGGCGTGCTCATCCTTGTCTACAATGTTTGTTCATTTTTCTGTTGGCCTAGTAAAATGTTAATATTTTATAATTTTATTGAGGTCAAAGCCAGTTTATGGAAGATTTGTTTGTGAAAAAACAACAACAGTCTTTAATGGTTGAAGTTATAGTACTATTTCGAAAATCACCACATTTCCTCATCAGACTTCTTTTTGATAATTAAATTAAATTATGTTTAATTTAATTTTCATAACCACTTCTCTCAGGCTTTGAACCCGGGAGCTCGGAGTTGCAGAGCCAATACGCTACCTATTGTGCTACGCTAGCCGAGTTGGCTGTTGTGTTTATTTCATCTTCCTTAAACAAACCAACTACAAACAAGAGCAACTGATCTGCCGCCATTTAACTTGTTTGTGTGGTTGTTGTTTGTGTTTTTATTTTGCAAATTCTTTATTATATGCATTTTTAAGGCGTGCTCATCCTTGTCTACAATGTTTGTTCATTTTTCTGTTGGCCTAGTAATATGTTAATATTTTATAATTTTATTGAGCTCAAGGCCAGTTTATGGAAGATTTGTTTGTGAAAAAACAACAACAGTTTTTAATGGTTGAAGTTATAGTACTATTTCGGAAATCACCACATTTCCTCATCAGACTTCTTTTTGATTATTAAATTAAATTATTTTTAATTTAATTTTTATAACCACTTCTCTCAGGCTTTGAACCTGGGAGCTCGGAGTTGCAGAGCCAATACGCTACCTATTGTGCTACGCTAGCCGAGTTGGCTGTTGTGTTTATTTCATCTTCCTTAAACAAACCAACTACAAACAAGAGCAACTGATCTGCCGCTATTTAACTTGTTTTTGTGGTTGTTGTTTGTGTTTTTATTTTGCAAATTCTTTATTATATGCATTTTTAAGGCGTGCTCATCCTTGTCTACAATGTTTGTTCATTTTTCTGTTGGCCTAGTAAAATGTTAATATTTTATAATTTTATTGAGGTCAAGGCCAGTTTATGGAAGATTTGTTTGTGAAAAAACAACAACAGTCTTTAATGGTTGAAGTTATAGTACTATTTCGAAAATCACCACATTTCCTCATCAGACTTCTTTTTGATTATTAAATTAAATTATGTTTAATTTAATTTTCATAACCACTTCTCTCAGGCTTTGAACCCGGGAGCTCGGAGTTGCAGAGCCAATACGCTACCTATTGTGCTACGCTAGCCGAGTTGGCTGTTGTGTTTATTTCATCTTCCTTAAACAAACCAACTACAAACAAGAGCAACTGATCTGCCGCCATTTAACTTGTTTGTGTGGTTGTTGTTTGTGTTTTTATTTTGCAAATTCTTTATTATATGCATTTTTAAGGCGTGCTCATCCTTGTCTACAATGTTTGTTCATTTTTCTGTTGGCCTAGTAATATGTTAATATTTTATAATTTTATTGAGCTCAAGGCCAGTTTATGGAAGATTTGTTTGTGAAAAAACAACAACAGTTTTTAATGGTTGAAGTTATAGTACTATTTCGGAAATCACCACATTTCCTCATCAGACTTCTTTTTGATTATTAAATTAAATTATTTTTAATTTAATTTTTATAACCACTTCTCTCAGGCTTTGAACCTGGGAGCTCGGAGTTGCAGAGCCAATACGCTACCTATTGTGCTACGCTAGCCGAGTTGGCTGTTGTGTTTATTTCATCTTCCTTAAACAAACCAACTACAAACAAGAGCAACTGATCTGCCGCTATTTAACTTGTTTTTGTGGTTGTTGTTTGTGTTTTTATTTTGCAAATTCTTTATTATATGCATTTTTAAGGCGTGCTCATCCTTGTCTACAATGTTTGTTCATTTTTCTGTTGGCCTAGTAAAATGTTAATATTTTATAATTTTATTGAGGTCAAGGCCAGTTTATGGAAGATTTGTTTGTGAAAAAACAACAACAGTCTTTAATGGTTGAAGTTATAGTACTATTTCGAAAATCACCACATTTCCTCATCAGACTTCTTTTTGATTATTAAATTAAATTATGTTTAATTTAATTTTCATAACCACTTCTCTCAGGCTTTGAACCCGGGAGCTCGGAGTTGCAGAGCCAATACGCTACCTATTGTGCTACGCTAGCCGAGTTGGCTGTTGTGTTTATTTCATCTTCCTTAAACAAACCAACTACAAACAAGAGCAACTGATCTGCCGCCATTTAACTTGTTTGTGTGGTTGTTGTTTGTGTTTTTATTTTGCAAATCTTTATTATATGCATTTTTAAGGCGTGCTCATCCTTGTCTACAATGTTTGTTCATTTTTCTGTTGGCCTAGTAAAATGTTAAAATTTTATAATTTTATTGAACTCAAGGCCAGTTTATGGAAGATTTGTTTGTGAAAAAAAAAACAGGTTTTTAATGGTTGAAGTTATAGTACTATTTCGGAAATCACCACATTTCCTCATCAGACTTCTTTTTGATTATTAAATTAAATTATTTTTAATTTAATTTTCATAACCACTTCTCTCAGGCTTTGAACCCGGGAGCTCGGAGTTGCAGAGCCAATACGCTACCTATTGTGCTACGCTAGCCGAGTTGGCTGTTGTGTTTATTTCATCTTCCTTAAACAAACCAACTACAAACAAGAGCAACTGATCTGCCGCCATTTAACTTGTTTGTGTGGTTGTTGTTTGTGTTTTTATTTTGCAAATCTTTATTATATGAATTTTTAAGGCGTGCTCATCCTTGTCTACAATGTTTGTTCATTTTTCTGTTGGCCTAGTAAAATGTTAATATTTTATAATTTTAATGAGCTCAAGGCCAGTTTATGGAAGATTTGTTTGTGAAAAAACAACAACAGTTTTTAATGGTTGAAGTTATAGTACTATTTCGGAAATCACCACATTTCCTCATCAGACTTCTTTTTGATTATTAAATTAAATTATTTTTAATTTAATTTTCATAACCACTTCTCTCAGGCTTTGAACCCGGGAGCTCGGAGTTGCAGAGCCAATACGCTACCTATTGTGCTACGCTAGCCGAGTTGGCTGTTGTGTTTATTTCATCTTCCTTAAACAAACCAACTACAAACAAGAGCAACTGATCTGCCGCGATTTAACTTGTTTGTGTGGTTGTTGTTTGTGTTTTTATTTTGCAAATTCTTTATTATATGCATTTTTAAGGCGTGCTCATCCTTGTCTACAATGTTTGTTCATTTTTCTGTTGGCCTAGTAAAATGTTAATATTTTATAATTTTATTGAGGTCAAAGCCAGTTTATGGAAGATTTGTTTGTGAAAAAACAACAACAGTCTTTAATGGTTGAAGTTATAGTACTATTTCGAAAATCACCACATTTCCTCATCAGACTTCTTTTTGATAATTAAATTAAATTATGTTTAATTTAATTTTCATAACCACTTCTCTCAGGCTTTGAACCCGGGAGCTCGGAGTTGCAGAGCCAATACGCTACCTATTGTGCTACGCTAGCCGAGTTGGCTGTTGTGTTTATTTCATCTTCCTTAAACAAACCAACTACAAACAAGAGCAACTGATCTGCCGCCATTTAACTTGTTTGTGTGGTTGTTGTTTGTGTTTTTATTTTGCAAATTCTTTATTATATGCATTTTTAAGGCGTGCTCATCCTTGTCTAAAATGTTTGTTCATTTTTCGGTTGGCCAAGTAAAATGTTAAAATTTTATAATTTTATTGAACTCAAGGCCAGTTTATGGAAGATTTGTTTGTGAAAAAACAACAACAGTTTTTAATGGTTGAAGTTATAGTACTATTTCGGAAATCACCACATTTCCTCATCAGACTTCTTTTTGATTATTAAATTAAATTATTTTTAATTTAATTTTCATAACCACTTCTCTCAGGCTTTGAACCCGGGAGCTCGGAGTTGCAGAGCCAATACGCTACCTATTGTGCTACGCTAGCCGAGTTGGCTGTTGTGTTTATTTCATCTTCCTTAAACAAACCAACTACAAACAAGAGCAACTGGTCTGCCGCGATTTAACTTGTTTGTGTGGTTGTTGTTTGTGTTTTTATTTTGCAAATTCTTTATTATATGAATTTTTAAGGCGTGCTCATCCTTGTCTACAATGTTTGTTCATTTTTCTGTTGGCCTAGTAATATGTTAATATTTTATAATTTTATTGAGCTCAAGGCCAGTTTATGGAAGATTTGTTTGTGAAAAAACAACAACAGTTTTTAATGGTTGAAGTTATAGTACTATTTCGGAAATCACCACATTTCCTCATCAGACTTCTTTTTGATTATTAAATTAAATTATTTTTAATTTAATTTTCATAACCACTTCTCTCAGGCTTTGAACCCGGGAGCTCGGAGTTGCAGAGCCAATACGCTACCTACTGTGCTACGCTAGCCGAGTTGGCTGTTGTGTTTATTTCATCTTCCTTAAACAAACCAACTACAAACAAGAGCAACTGATCTGCCGCCATTTAACTTGTTTGTGTGGTTGTTGTTTGTGTTTTTATTTTGCAAATCTTTATTATATGAATTTTTAAGGCGTGCTCATCCTTGTCTACAATGTTTGTTCATTTTTCTGTTGGCCTAGTAAAATGTTAATATTTTATAATTTTATTGAGCTCAAGGCCAGTTTATGGAAGATTTGTTTGTGAAAAAACAACAACAGTTTTTAATGGTTGAAGTTATAGTACTATTTCGGAAATCACCACATTTCCTCATCAGACTTCTTTTTGATTATTAAATTAAATTATTTTTAATTTAATTTTCATAACCACTTCTCTCAGGCTTTGAACCCGGGAGCTCGGAGTTGCAGAGCCAATACGCTACCTACTGTGCTACGCTAGCCGAGTTGGCTGTTGTGTTTATTTCATCTTCCTTAAACAAACCAACTACAAACAAGAGCAACTGATCTGCCGCCATTTAACTTGTTTGTGTGGTTGTTGTTTGTGTTTTTATTTTGCAAATCTTTATTATATGAATTTTTAAGGCGTGCTCATCCTTGTCTACAATGTTTGTTCATTTTTCTGTTGGCCTAGTAAAATGTTAATATTTTATAATTTTATTGAGCTCAAGGCCAGTTTATGGAAGATTTGTTTGTGAAAAAACAACAACAGTTTTTAATGGTTGAAGTTATAGTACTATTTCGGAAATCACCACATTTCCTCATCAGACTTCTTTTTGATTATTAAATTAAATTATTTTTAATTTAATTTTCATAACCACTTCTCTCAGGCTTTGAACCCGGGAGCTCGGAGTTGCAGAGCCAATACGCTACCTATTGTGCTACGCTAGCCGAGTTGGCTGTTGTGTTTATTTCATCTTCCTTAAACAAACCAACTACAAACAAGAGCAACTGATCTGCCGCGATTTAACTTGTTTGTGTGGTTGTTGTTTGTGTTTTTATTTTGCAAATTCTTTATTATATGCATTTTTAAGGCGTGCTCATCCTTGTCTACAATGTTTGTTCATTTTTCTGTTGGCCTAGTAAAATGTTAATATTTTATAATTTTATTGAGGTCAAAGCCAGTTTATGGAAGACTTGTTTGTGAAAAAACAACAACAGTCTTTAATGGTTGAAGTTATAGTACTATTTCGAAAATCACCACATTTCCTCATCAGACTTCTTTTTGATAATTAAATTAAATTATGTTTAATTTAATTTTCATAACCACTTCTCTCAGGCTTTGAACCCGGGAGCTCGGAGTTGCAGAGCCAATACGCTACCTATTGTGACGCTAGCCGAGTTGGCTGTTGTGTTTATTTCATCTTCCTTAAACAAACCAACTACAAACAAGAGCAACTGATCTGCCGCCATTTAACTTGTTTGTGTGGTTGTTGTTTGTGTTTTTATTTTGCAAATCTTAATTATATGCATTTTTAAGGCGTGCTCATCCTTGTCTACAATGTTTGTTCATTTTTCTGTTGGCCTAGTAAAATGTTAAAATTTTATAATTTTATTGAACTCAAGGCCAGTTTATGGAAGATTTGTTTGTGAAAAAAAAAACAGGTTTTTAATGGTTGAAGTTATAGTACTATTTCGGAAATCACCACATTTCCTCATCAGACTTCTTTTTGATTATTAAATTAAATTATTTTTAATTTAATTTTCATTACCACTTCTCTCAGGCTTTGAACCCGGGAGCTCGGAGTTGCAGAGCCAATACGCTACCTATTGTGCTACGCTAGCCGAGTTGGCTGTTGTGTTTATTTCATCTTCCTTAAACAAACCAACTACAAACAAGAGCAACTGATCTGCCGCCATTTAACTTGTTTGTGTGGTTGTTGTTTGTGTTTTTATTTTGCAAATCTTTATTATATGAATTTTTAAGGCGTGCTCATCCTTGTCTACAATGTTTGTTCATTTTTCTGTTGGCCTAGTAAAATGTTAATATTTTATAATTTTATTGAGCTCAAGGCCAGTTTATGGAAGATTTGTTTGTGAAAAAACAACAACAGTTTTTAATGGTTGAAGTTATAGTACTATTTCGGAAATCACCACATTTCCTCATCAGACTTCTTTTTGATTATTAAATTAAATTATTTTTAATTTAATTTTCATAACCACTTCTCTCAGGCTTTGAACCCGGGAGCTCGGAGTTGCAGAGCCAATACGCTACCTATTGTGCTACGCTAGCCGAGTTGGCTGTTGTGTTTATTTCATCTTCCTTAAACAAACCAACTACAAACAAGAGCAACTGATCTGCCGCTATTTAACTTGTTTGTGTGGTTGTTGTTTGTGTTTTTATTTTGCAAATTCTTTATTATATGCATTTTTAAGGCGTGCTCATCCTTGTCTACAATGTTTGTTCATTTTTCTGTTGGCCTAGTAAAATGTTAATATTTTATAATTTTATTGAGGTCAAAGCCAGTTTATGGAAGATTTGTTTGTGAAAAAACAACAACAGTCTTTAATGGTTGAAGTTATAGTACTATTTCGAAAATCACCACATTTCCTCATCAGACTTCTTTTTGATAATTAAATTAAATTATGTTTAATTTAATTTTCATAACCACTTCTCTCAGGCTTTGAACCCGGGAGCTCGGAGTTGCAGAGCCAATACGCTACCTATTGTGCTACGCTAGCCGAGTTGGCTGTTGTGTTTATTTCATCTTCCTTAAACAAACCAACTACAAACAAGAGCAACTGATCTGCCGCCATTTAACTTGTTTGTGTGGTTGTTGTTTGTGTTTTTATTTTGCAAATTCTTTATTATATGCATTTTTAAGGCGTGCTCATCCTTGTCTACAATGTTTGTTCATTTTTCTGTTGGCCTAGTAATATGTTAATATTTTATAATTTTATTGAGCTCAAGGCCAGTTTATGGAAGATTTGTTTGTGAAAAAACAACAACAGTTTTTAATGGTTGAAGTTATAGTACTATTTCGGAAATCACCACATTTCCTCATCAGACTTCTTTTTGATTATTAAATTAAATTATTTTTAATTTAATTTTTATAACCACTTCTCTCAGGCTTTGAACCTGGGAGCTCGGAGTTGCAGAGCCAATACGCTACCTATTGTGCTACGCTAGCCGAGTTGGCTGTTGTGTTTATTTCATCTTCCTTAAACAAACCAACTACAAACAAGAGCAACTGATCTGCCGCTATTTAACTTGTTTTTGTGGTTGTTGTTTGTGTTTTTATTTTGCAAATTCTTTATTATATGCATTTTTAAGGCGTGCTCATCCTTGTCTACAATGTTTGTTCATTTTTCTGTTGGCCTAGTAAAATGTTAATATTTTATAATTTTATTGAGGTCAAGGCCAGTTTATGGAAGATTTGTTTGTGAAAAAACAACAACAGTCTTTAATGGTTGAAGTTATAGTACTATTTCGAAAATCACCACATTTCCTCATCAGACTTCTTTTTGATTATTAAATTAAATTATGTTTAATTTAATTTTCATAACCACTTCTCTCAGGCTTTGAACCCGGGAGCTCGGAGTTGCAGAGCCAATACGCTACCTATTGTGCTACGCTAGCCGAGTTGGCTGTTGTGTTTATTTCATCTTCCTTAAACAAACCAACTACAAACAAGAGCAACTGATCTGCCGCCATTTAACTTGTTTGTGTGGTTGTTGTTTGTGTTTTTATTTTGCAAATCTTTATTATATGCATTTTTAAGGCGTGCTCATCCTTGTCTACAATGTTTGTTCATTTTTCTGTTGGCCTAGTAAAATGTTAAAATTTTATAATTTTATTGAACTCAAGGCCAGTTTATGGAAGATTTGTTTGTGAAAAAAAAAACAGGTTTTTAATGGTTGAAGTTATAGTACTATTTCGGAAATCACCACATTTCCTCATCAGACTTCTTTTTGATTATTAAATTAAATTATTTTTAATTTAATTTTCATAACCACTTCTCTCAGGCTTTGAACCCGGGAGCTCGGAGTTGCAGAGCCAATACGCTACCTATTGTGCTACGCTAGCCGAGTTGGCTGTTGTGTTTATTTCATCTTCCTTAAACAAACCAACTACAAACAAGAGCAACTGATCTGCCGCCATTTAACTTGTTTGTGTGGTTGTTGTTTGTGTTTTTATTTTGCAAATCTTTATTATATGAATTTTTAAGGCGTGCTCATCCTTGTCTACAATGTTTGTTCATTTTTCTGTTGGCCTAGTAAAATGTTAATATTTTATAATTTTAATGAGCTCAAGGCCAGTTTATGGAAGATTTGTTTGTGAAAAAACAACAACAGTTTTTAATGGTTGAAGTTATAGTACTATTTCGGAAATCACCACATTTCCTCATCAGACTTCTTTTTGATTATTAAATTAAATTATTTTTAATTTAATTTTCATAACCACTTCTCTCAGGCTTTGAACCCGGGAGCTCGGAGTTGCAGAGCCAATACGCTACCTATTGTGCTACGCTAGCCGAGTTGGCTGTTGTGTTTATTTCATCTTCCTTAAACAAACCAACTACAAACAAGAGCAACTGATCTGCCGCGATTTAACTTGTTTGTGTGGTTGTTGTTTGTGTTTTTATTTTGCAAATTCTTTATTATATGCATTTTTAAGGCGTGCTCATCCTTGTCTACAATGTTTGTTCATTTTTCTGTTGGCCTAGTAAAATGTTAATATTTTATAATTTTATTGAGGTCAAAGCCAGTTTATGGAAGATTTGTTTGTGAAAAAACAACAACAGTCTTTAATGGTTGAAGTTATAGTACTATTTCGAAAATCACCACATTTCCTCATCAGACTTCTTTTTGATAATTAAATTAAATTATGTTTAATTTAATTTTCATAACCACTTCTCTCAGGCTTTGAACCCGGGAGCTCGGAGTTGCAGAGCCAATACGCTACCTATTGTGCTACGCTAGCCGAGTTGGCTGTTGTGTTTATTTCATCTTCCTTAAACAAACCAACTACAAACAAGAGCAACTGATCTGCCGCCATTTAACTTGTTTGTGTGGTTGTTGTTTGTGTTTTTATTTTGCAAATTCTTTATTATATGCATTTTTAAGGCGTGCTCATCCTTGTCTAAAATGTTTGTTCATTTTTCGGTTGGCCAAGTAAAATGTTAAAATTTTATAATTTTATTGAACTCAAGGCCAGTTTATGGAAGATTTGTTTGTGAAAAAACAACAACAGTTTTTAATGGTTGAAGTTATAGTACTATTTCGGAAATCACCACATTTCCTCATCAGACTTCTTTTTGATTATTAAATTAAATTATTTTTAATTTAATTTTCATAACCACTTCTCTCAGGCTTTGAACCCGGGAGCTCGGAGTTGCAGAGCCAATACGCTACCTATTGTGCTACGCTAGCCGAGTTGGCTGTTGTGTTTATTTCATCTTCCTTAAACAAACCAACTACAAACAAGAGCAACTGGTCTGCCGCGATTTAACTTGTTTGTGTGGTTGTTGTTTGTGTTTTTATTTTGCAAATTCTTTATTATATGAATTTTTAAGGCGTGCTCATCCTTGTCTACAATGTTTGTTCATTTTTCTGTTGGCCTAGTAATATGTTAATATTTTATAATTTTATTGAGCTCAAGGCCAGTTTATGGAAGATTTGTTTGTGAAAAAACAACAACAGTTTTTAATGGTTGAAGTTATAGTACTATTTCGGAAATCACCACATTTCCTCATCAGACTTCTTTTTGATTATTAAATTAAATTATTTTTAATTTAATTTTCATAACCACTTCTCTCAGGCTTTGAACCCGGGAGCTCGGAGTTGCAGAGCCAATACGCTACCTACTGTGCTACGCTAGCCGAGTTGGCTGTTGTGTTTATTTCATCTTCCTTAAACAAACCAACTACAAACAAGAGCAACTGATCTGCCGCCATTTAACTTGTTTGTGTGGTTGTTGTTTGTGTTTTTATTTTGCAAATCTTTATTATATGAATTTTTAAGGCGTGCTCATCCTTGTCTACAATGTTTGTTCATTTTTCTGTTGGCCTAGTAAAATGTTAATATTTTATAATTTTATTGAGCTCAAGGCCAGTTTATGGAAGATTTGTTTGTGAAAAAACAACAACAGTTTTTAATGGTTGAAGTTATAGTACTATTTCGGAAATCACCACATTTCCTCATCAGACTTCTTTTTGATTATTAAATTAAATTATTTTTAATTTAATTTTCATAACCACTTCTCTCAGGCTTTGAACCCGGGAGCTCGGAGTTGCAGAGCCAATACGCTACCTACTGTGCTACGCTAGCCGAGTTGGCTGTTGTGTTTATTTCATCTTCCTTAAACAAACCAACTACAAACAAGAGCAACTGATCTGCCGCCATTTAACTTGTTTGTGTGGTTGTTGTTTGTGTTTTTATTTTGCAAATCTTTATTATATGAATTTTTAAGGCGTGCTCATCCTTGTCTACAATGTTTGTTCATTTTTCTGTTGGCCTAGTAAAATGTTAATATTTTATAATTTTATTGAGCTCAAGGCCAGTTTATGGAAGATTTGTTTGTGAAAAAACAACAACAGTTTTTAATGGTTGAAGTTATAGTACTATTTCGGAAATCACCACATTTCCTCATCAGACTTCTTTTTGATTATTAAATTAAATTATTTTTAATTTAATTTTCATAACCACTTCTCTCAGGCTTTGAACCCGGGAGCTCGGAGTTGCAGAGCCAATACGCTACCTATTGTGCTACGCTAGCCGAGTTGGCTGTTGTGTTTATTTCATCTTCCTTAAACAAACCAACTACAAACAAGAGCAACTGATCTGCCGCGATTTAACTTGTTTGTGTGGTTGTTGTTTGTGTTTTTATTTTGCAAATTCTTTATTATATGCATTTTTAAGGCGTGCTCATCCTTGTCTACAATGTTTGTTCATTTTTCTGTTGGCCTAGTAAAATGTTAATATTTTATAATTTTATTGAGGTCAAAGCCAGTTTATGGAAGACTTGTTTGTGAAAAAACAACAACAGTCTTTAATGGTTGAAGTTATAGTACTATTTCGAAAATCACCACATTTCCTCATCAGACTTCTTTTTGATAATTAAATTAAATTATGTTTAATTTAATTTTCATAACCACTTCTCTCAGGCTTTGAACCCGGGAGCTCGGAGTTGCAGAGCCAATACGCTACCTATTGTGACGCTAGCCGAGTTGGCTGTTGTGTTTATTTCATCTTCCTTAAACAAACCAACTACAAACAAGAGCAACTGATCTGCCGCCATTTAACTTGTTTGTGTGGTTGTTGTTTGTGTTTTTATTTTGCAAATCTTAATTATATGCATTTTTAAGGCGTGCTCATCCTTGTCTACAATGTTTGTTCATTTTTCTGTTGGCCTAGTAAAATGTTAAAATTTTATAATTTTATTGAACTCAAGGCCAGTTTATGGAAGATTTGTTTGTGAAAAAAAAAACAGGTTTTTAATGGTTGAAGTTATAGTACTATTTCGGAAATCACCACATTTCCTCATCAGACTTCTTTTTGATTATTAAATTAAATTATTTTTAATTTAATTTTCATTACCACTTCTCTCAGGCTTTGAACCCGGGAGCTCGGAGTTGCAGAGCCAATACGCTACCTATTGTGCTACGCTAGCCGAGTTGGCTGTTGTGTTTATTTCATCTTCCTTAAACAAACCAACTACAAACAAGAGCAACTGATCTGCCGCCATTTAACTTGTTTGTGTGGTTGTTGTTTGTGTTTTTATTTTGCAAATCTTTATTATATGAATTTTTAAGGCGTGCTCATCCTTGTCTACAATGTTTGTTCATTTTTCTGTTGGCCTAGTAAAATGTTAATATTTTATAATTTTATTGAGCTCAAGGCCAGTTTATGGAAGATTTGTTTGTGAAAAAACAACAACAGTTTTTAATGGTTGAAGTTATAGTACTATTTCGGAAATCACCACATTTCCTCATCAGACTTCTTTTTGATTATTAAATTAAATTATTTTTAATTTAATTTTCATAACCACTTCTCTCAGGCTTTGAACCCGGGAGCTCGGAGTTGCAGAGCCAATACGCTACCTATTGTGCTACGCTAGCCGAGTTGGCTGTTGTGTTTATTTCATCTTCCTTAAACAAACCAACTACAAACAAGAGCAACTGATCTGCCGCTATTTAACTTGTTTGTGTGGTTGTTGTTTGTGTTTTTATTTTGCAAATTCTTTATTATATGCATTTTTAAGGCGTGCTCATCCTTGTCTACAATGTTTGTTCATTTTTCTGTTGGCCTAGTAAAATGTTAATATTTTATAATTTTATTGAGGTCAAAGCCAGTTTATGGAAGATTTGTTTGTGAAAAAACAACAACAGTCTTTAATGGTTGAAGTTATAGTACTATTTCGAAAATCACCACATTTCCTCATCAGACTTCTTTTTGATAATTAAATTAAATTATGTTTAATTTAATTTTCATAACCACTTCTCTCAGGCTTTGAACCCGGGAGCTCGGAGTTGCAGAGCCAATACGCTACCTATTGTGCTACGCTAGCCGAGTTGGCTGTTGTGTTTATTTCATCTTCCTTAAACAAACCAACTACAAACAAGAGCAACTGATCTGCCGCCATTTAACTTGTTTGTGTGGTTGTTGTTTGTGTTTTTATTTTGCAAATTCTTTATTATATGCATTTTTAAGGCGTGCTCATCCTTGTCTAAAATGTTTGTTCATTTTTCGGTTGGCCAAGTAAAATGTTAAAATTTTATAATTTTATTGAACTCAAGGCCAGTTTATGGAAGATTTGTTTGTGAAAAAACAACAACAGTTTTTAATGGTTGAAGTTATAGTACTATTTCGGAAATCACCACATTTCCTCATCAGACTTCTTTTTGATTATTAAATTAAATTATTTTTAATTTAATTTTCATAACCACTTCTCTCAGGCTTTGAACCCGGGAGCTCGGAGTTGCAGAGCCAATACGCTACCTATTGTGCTACGCTAGCCGAGTTGGCTGTTGTGTTTATTTCATCTTCCTTAAACAAACCAACTACAAACAAGAGCAACTGGTCTGCCGCGATTTAACTTGTTTGTGTGGTTGTTGTTTGTGTTTTTATTTTGCAAATTCTTTATTATATGAATTTTTAAGGCGTGCTCATCCTTGTCTACAATGTTTGTTCATTTTTCTGTTGGCCTAGTAATATGTTAATATTTTATAATTTTATTGAGCTCAAGGCCAGTTTATGGAAGATTTGTTTGTGAAAAAACAACAACAGTTTTTAATGGTTGAAGTTATAGTACTATTTCGGAAATCACCACATTTCCTCATCAGACTTCTTTTTGATTATTAAATTAAATTATTTTTAATTTAATTTTCATAACCACTTCTCTCAGGCTTTGAACCCGGGAGCTCGGAGTTGCAGAGCCAATACGCTACCTACTGTGCTACGCTAGCCGAGTTGGCTGTTGTGTTTATTTCATCTTCCTTAAACAAACCAACTACAAACAAGAGCAACTGATCTGCCGCCATTTAACTTGTTTGTGTGGTTGTTGTTTGTGTTTTTATTTTGCAAATCTTTATTATATGAATTTTTAAGGCGTGCTCATCCTTGTCTACAATGTTTGTTCATTTTTCTGTTGGCCTAGTAAAATGTTAATATTTTATAATTTTATTGAGCTCAAGGCCAGTTTATGGAAGATTTGTTTGTGAAAAAACAACAACAGTTTTTAATGGTTGAAGTTATAGTACTATTTCGGAAATCACCACATTTCCTCATCAGACTTCTTTTTGATTATTAAATTAAATTATTTTTAATTTAATTTTCATAACCACTTCTCTCAGGCTTTGAACCCGGGAGCTCGGAGTTGCAGAGCCAATACGCTACCTATTGTGCTACGCTAGCCGAGTTGGCTGTTGTGTTTATTTCATCTTCCTTAAACAAACCAACTACAAACAAGAGCAACTGATCTGCCGCCATTTAACTTGTTTGTGTGGTTGTTGTTTGTGTTTTTATTTTGCAAATTTTTTATTATATGCATTTTTAAGGCGTGCTCATCCTTGTCTAAAATGTTTGTTCATTTTTCGGTTGGCCAAGTAAAATGTTAAAATTTTATAATTTTATTGAACTCAAGGCCAGTTTATGGAAGATTTGTTTGTGAAAAAACAACAACAGTTTTTAATGGTTGAAGTTATAGTACTATTTCGGAAATCACCACATTTCCTCATCAGACTTCTTTTTGATTATTAAATTAAATTATTTTTAATTTAATTTTCATAACCACTTCTCTCAGGCTTTGAACCCGGGAGCTCGGAGTTGCAGAGCCAATACGCTACCTATTGTGCTACGCTAGCCGAGTTGGCTGTTGTGTTTATTTCATCTTCCTTAAACAAACCAACTACAAACAAGAGCAACTGATCTGCCGCCATTTAACTTGTTTGTGTGGTTGTTGTTTGTGTTTTTATTTTGCAAATTTTTTATTATATGCATTTTTAAGGCGTGCTCATCCTTGTCTAAAATGTTTGTTCATTTTTCGGTTGGCCAAGTAAAATGTTAAAATTTTATAATTTTATTGAACTCAAGGCCAGTTTATGGAAGATTTGTTTGTGAAAAAACAACAACAGTTTTTAATGGTTGAAGTTATAGTACTATTTCGGAAATCACCACATTTCCTCATCAGACTTCTTTTTGATTATTAAATTAAATTATTTTTAATTTAATTTTCATAACCACTTCTCTCAGGCTTTGAACCCGGGAGCTCGGAGTTGCAGAGCCAATACGCTACCTATTGTCCTACGCTAGCCGAGTTGGCTGTTGTGTTTATTTCATCTTCCTTAAACAAACCAACTACAAACAAGAGCAACTGGTCTGCCGCGATTTAACTTGTTTGTGTGGTTGTTGTTTGTGTTTTTATTTTGCAAATTCTTTATTATATGAATTTTTAAGGCGTGCTCATCCTTGTCTACAATGTTTGTTCATTTTTCTGTTGGCCTAGTAAAATGTTAATATTTTATAATTTTATTGAGCTCAAGGCCAGTTTATGGAAGATTTGTTTGTGAAAAAACAACAACAGTTTTTAATGGTTGAAGTTATAGTACTATTTCGGAAATCACCACATTTCCTCATCAGACTTCTTTTTGATTATTAAATTAAATTATTTTTAATAAAATTTTCATAACCACTTCTCTCAGGCTTTGAACCCGGGAGCTCGGAGTTGCAGAGCCAATACGCTACCTATTGTGCTACGCTAGCCGAGTTGGCTGTTGTGTTTATTTCATCTTCCTTAAACAAACCAACTACAAACAAGAGCAACTGATCTGCCGCTATTTAACTTGTTTTTGTGGTTGTTGTTTGTGTTTTTATTTTGCAAATTCTTTATTATATGCATTTTTAAGGCGTGCTCATCCTTGTCTACAATGTTTGTTCATTTTTCTGTTGGCCTAGTAAAATGTTAATATTTTATAATTTTATTGAGCTCAAGGCCAGTTTATGGAAGATTTGTTTGTGAAAAAACAACAACAGTTTTTAATGGTTGAAGTTATAGTACTATTTCGGAAATCACCACATTTCCTCATCAGACTTCTTTTTGATTATTAAATTAAATTATTTTTAATTTAATTTTCATAACCACTTCTCTCAGGCTTTGAACCCGGGAGCTCGGAGTTGCAGAGCCAATACGCTACCTATTGTGCTACGCTAGCCGAGTTGGCTGTTGTGTTTATTTCATCTTCCTTAAACAAACCAACTACAAACAAGAGCAACTGATCTGCCGCCATTTAACTTGTTTGTGTGGTTGTTGTTTGTGTTTTTATTTTGCAAATCTTTATTATATGCATTTTTAAGGCGTGCTCATCCTTGTCTACAATGTTTGTTCATTTTTCTGTTGGCCTAGTAAAATGTTAAAATTTTATAATTTTATTGAACTCAAGGCCAGTTTATGGAAGATTTGTTTGTGAAAAAAAAACAGGTTTTTAATGGTTGAAGTTATAGTACTATTTCGGAAATCACCACATTTCCTCATCAGACTTCTTTTTGATTATTAAATTAAATTATTTTTAATTTAATTTTCATAACCACTTCTCTCAGGCTTTGAACCCGGGAGCTCGGAGTTGCAGAGCCAATACGCTACCTATTGTGCTACGCTAGCCGAGTTGGCTGTTGTGTTTATTTCATCTTCCTTAAACAAACCAACTACAAACAAGAGCAACTGATCTGCCGCCATTTAACTTGTTTGTGTGGTTGTTGTTTGTGTTTTTATTTTGCAAATCTTTATTATATGCATTTTTAAGGCGTGCTCATCCTTGTCTACAATGTTTGTTCATTTTTCTGTTGGCCTAGTAAAATGTTAAAATTTTATAATTTTATTGAACTCAAGGCCAGTTTATGGAAGATTTGTTTGTGAAAAAAAAACAGGTTTTTAATGGTTGAAGTTATAGTACTATTTCGGAAATCACCACATTTCCTCATCAGACTTCTTTTTGATTATTAAATTAAATTATTTTTAATTTAATTTTCATAACCACTTCTCTCAGGCTTTGAACCCGGGAGCTCGGAGTTGCAGAGCCAATACGCTACCTATTGTGCTACGCTAGCCGAGTTGGCTGTTGTGTTTATTTCATCTTCCTTAAACAAACCAACTACAAACAAGAGCAACTGATCTGCCGCGATTTAACTTGTTTGTGTGGTTGTTGTTTGTGTTTTTATTTTGCAAATTCTTTATTATATGAATTTTTAAGGCGTGCTCATCCTTGTCTACAATGTTTGTTCATTTTTCTGTTGGCCTAGTAAAATGTTAATATTTTATAATTTTATTGAGCTCAAGGCCAGTTTATGGAAGATTTGTTTGTGAAAAAACAACAACAGTTTTTAATGGTTGAAGTTATAGTACTATTTCGGAAATCACCACATTTCCTCATCAGACTTCTTTTTGATTATTAAATTAAATTATTTTTAATTTAATTTTCATAACCACTTCTCTCAGGCTTTGAACCCGGGAGCTCGGAGTTGCAGAGCCAATACGCTACCTATTGTGCTACGCTAGCCGAGTTGGCTGTTGTGTTTATTTCATCTTCCTTAAACAAACCAACTACAAACAAGAGCAACTGATCTGCCGCTATTTAACTTGTTTGTGTGGTTGTTGTTTGTGTTTTTACTTTGCAAATTCTTTATTATATGCATTTTTAAGGCGTGCTCATCCTTGTCTACAATGTTTGTTCATTTTTCTGTTGGCCTAGTAAAATGTTAATATTTTATAATTTTATTGAGGTCAAGGCCAGTTTATGGAAGATTTGTTTGTGAAAAAACAACAACAGTCTTTAATGGTTGAAGTTATAGTACTATTGCGAAAATCACCACATTTCCTCATCAGACTTCTTTTTGATTATTAAATTAAATTATTTTTAATTTAATTTTCATAACCACTTCTCTCAGGCTTTGAACCTGGGAGCTCGGAGTTGCAGAGCCAATACTTCTCTCAGGCTTTGAACCCGGGAGCTCGGAGTTGCAGAGCCAATACGCTACCTATTGTGCTACGCTAGCCGAGTTGGCTGTTGTGTTTATTTCATCTTCCTTAAACAAACCAACTACAAACAAGAGCAACTGATCTGCCGCTATTTAACTTGTTTGTGTGGTTGTTGTTTGTGTTTTTATTTTGCAAATTCTTCATTATATGCATTTTTAAGGCGTGCTCATCCTTGTCTACAATGTTTGTTAATTTTTCTGTTGGCCTAGTAAAATGTTAATATTTTATAATTTTATTGAGCTCAAGGCCAGTTTATGGAAGATTTGTTTGTGAAAAAACAATAACAGTTTTTAATGGTTGAAGTTATATTACTATTTCGGAAATCACCACATTTCCTCATCAGACTTCTTTTTGATTATTAAATTAAATTATTTTTAATTTAATTTTCATAACCACTTCTCTCAGGCTTTGAACCCGGGAGCTCGGAGTTGCAGAGCTAATACGCTACCTATTGTGCTACGCTAGCCGAGTTGGCTGTTGTGTTTATTTCATCTTCCTTAAACAAACCAACTACAAACAAGAGCAACTGATCTGCCGCTATTTAACTTGTTTGTGTGGTTGTTGTTTGTGTTTTTATTTTGCAAATTCTTTATTATATGCATTTTTAAGGCGTGCTCATCCTTGTCTACAATGTTTGTTCATTTTTCTGTTGGCCTAGTAAAATGTTAATATTTTATAATTTTATTGAGCTCAAGGCCAGTTTATGGAAGATTTGTTTGTGAAAAAACAACAACAGTTTATAATGGTTGAAGTTATAGTACTATTTCGGAAATCACCACATTTCCTCATCAGACTTCTTTTGGATTATTAAATTAGATTATTTTTAATTTAATTTTCATAACCACTTCTCTCAGGCTTTGAACCCGGGAGCTCGGAGTTGCAGAGCCAATACGCTACCTATTGTGCTACGCTAGCCGAGTTGGCTGTTGTGTTTATTTCATCTTCCTTAAACAAACCAACTACAAACAAGAGCAACTGATCTGCCGCTATTTAACTTGTTTGTGTGGTTGTTGTTTGTGTTTTTATTTTGCAAATTCTTTATTATATGCATTTTTAAGGCGTGCTCATCCTTGTCTACAATGTTTGTTCATTTTTCTGTTGGCCTAGTAAAATGTTAATATTTTATAATTTTATTGAGCTCAAGGCCAGTTTATGGAAGATTTGTTTGTGAAAAAACAACAACAGTTTTTAATGGTTGAAGTTATAGTACTATTTCGGAAATCACCACATTTCTTCATCAGACTTCTTTTGGATTATTAAATTAGATTATTTTTAATTTAATTTTCATAACCACTTCTCTCAGGCTTTGAACCCGGGAGCTCGGAGTTGCAGAGCCAATACGCTACCTATTGTGCTACGCTAGCCGAGTTGGCTGTTGTGTTTATTTCATCTTCCTTAAACAAACCAACTACAAACAAGAGCAACTGATCTGCCGCTATTTAACTTGTTTGTGTGGTTGTTGTTTGTGTTTTTATTTTGCAAATTCTTTATTATATGCATTTTTAAGGCGTGCTCATCCTTGTCTACAATGTTTGTTCATTTTTCTGTTGGCCTAGTAAAATGTTAATATTTTATAATTTTATTGAGCTCAAGGCCAGTTTATGGAAGTTTTTTTTGTGAAAAAACAACAACAGTTTTTAATGGTTGAAGTTATAGTACTATTTCGGAAATCACCACATTTCCTCATCAGACTTCTTTTTGATTATTAAATTAAATTAAATTATTTTTAATTTATAATTTAAATTATTTTTAATTTAATTTTCATAACCACTTCTCTCAGGCTTTGAACCCGGGAGCTCGGAGTTGCCGAGCCAATACGCTACCTATTGTGCTACGCTAGCCGAGTTGGCTGTTGTGTTTATTTCATCTTCCTTAAACAAACCAACTACAAACAAGAGCAACTGATCTGCCGCTATTTAACTTGTTTGTGTGGTTGTTGTTTGTGTTTTTATTTTGCAAATTCTTTATTATATGCAACTTACAATTCTCTTACTGAGAACTGTGAAAAAGTTAAAGTTCCGGCGAACCAACCGTTCAGCGTTTATCAATTAAAACACTGCAATTCAATATAACAAGGTTTTTATTGTGCACTACTCGCACGACTAATTACAACTGCCTTAAACAATTCTAACTTCTTACCAAGTAACTTCTTAGTTTTAATATAATTATGCTAATGTTGCTGTTCCCACCGCCAACCGGCATTCCGCACTCGATGGGTTGCGCGTGTAGGTCAATATTGCTTACACCGCAGTTCTCACGCCTTTCTTGAGTATTTGTGTTATCGATCGCTTGCGCGTGTACTGAGTCAGCGAAAGTCCTATGGTGAACTTTATGTAGGGCAGTGAAGTCACATGTACAGCAACGTGAGCACCGGGTGTGCCGTAGCTTAGGGTTAAGATAACTCCTCCCCCTTTAAAGATCTGTGTCTCGCAGATCAAATGAAAAACCTGAAGGGGCTATGGTATGTACGGAGTGGTTATGGCTCCCTGTTGGTAGGATAGTTTCTGGGTAATCAATTTCAAATGAGGATGTGCCCTTCGTGATCCTGTTGGAGTTGGTGCCACTGCTCCAATGTTCGGAAATTTCTGGAAAGTTTGGCTTTCTTGTGTACCATATCCATAGGATGGCGGCGACCATGATTATTGCGCATATTGTCAGGGTTTCTGTAACGATAGAAGCATTGATTTTCTCATTAACGTACCCTAAATACTTAATGTTCTCCATTATGATGTCGTGAACATATTCCAGGTTGATCTTCATTGTGTGATTCCTGACACTTGATAGGACGGCTGGCAGAGCTTGCGCTGTTATGGCCTCGTTGCTGGAAAACACTTGGTCACCGATCCTGACTGTTTCGTTACTAAGTTGGATGACGTAGGTGCCATTAATAGTGCTTGAGGCATTGCTGCCCTTGATTACGCCTTGATAATTTGAGAGGAATATCGTATTGTCGTTTACCAATTCCGTAATCGATCCGTTTCGCCTGATGAACTGGCAGCTAGCATCTCCTCCTTTTAGTAGTCGTGGTATGCAACTGTCTTCCTCCAATTTTGACAAGGATTGTGGCCTACATACTGTGAATGAACTGATTACTACACAACTTCCCGTCACTTCGTAAGTTTCTTCTTGTTTTACGAGCATCCTGCCAAACGGTAGGTCTAGTTGTTTATGTTCGTAGATGCCGGCACGAGTGATCAGCATATTATATTTTTTAGCTGTCACTTTCGGCATTGAGAGCACGTAGAGAAGTAGTGTCTCATTTGTGTATACTGATGGTTGACCATACTCAATAGCTTCGATTACGTTCTGGTATGGAAGAGTCTCCATTTCCGAAAGGACCTGGTTGACCTCGTCCGTGTCAAGTAAATTGGTGTTCACAATTCCGCTTTTTGCCAGCTGGCATGCCCGCACGATTTCGTTGACCTCTTCACGAATGAGTAGGATGTTGTGCAGTGCATCTTGATCGAATTCCGTTGCCTCATTTTCTTTCGCTATGTAGTTTGTGCGATCCACCACCTCCTCGATTTTCCTTAAGACATCCTGGGTGGCGGTGAAGAGTTTTTCGTTGACTTTATATTGGTGGTTGTTGCTTTCAATAACTTCGTTTTGGCTTTGGAGAATATTGTTCCAATCGGTTGCATCGGGTGATCCTGCTAGCCATTTCCATGCTGAGCCTATCCAGTCGATAGAGCGGGTGATCCTAGTTTTGCCTGCGCTTCCCGTTAGGTCTTCAAGTCGCTGTAATGTCTGGTTAATATAGAGTTGTGCTAAAATCTGGTCGTCGGCTCGCTTCATTAAACGGTATGTCGAATCTTCCATCTGTATCATAGTTGTCACGCATTGTTCAAGATTGATGACATGGACTAGCTTGAAAGATCCGCCAATGATCCAACCGTCTCCATTCTGGATAGTTACGATTGCCGCTTTATAGTGGAATATATGGAGGGCGCTGATGGCTGATGCCAGCAGTGGGAATCTGAAAGGGTGTTATTGTTGTTAGTGTGTTAGTAGTTGTTAACTTAATTGATAAATTTTGTTTCACAAGAGCATTTGTAGTTTTTCCTTTTAAGTTTTGCTTAAGGTTGCCAAATTCTGTGGTAGTTTTATATTAAATATTATGTCTGTAAAAAGGACTTAAATGATTAAAAGAACATTTTTGTTACGAAATTTTAGTATTATGGTAGTGTAAAAGAAGAGAGGAAAAATTTCGTTATTGATTTTACTTTACAATTTACAATTGTTTGTTGCTCTTGTTTCAGTTAGTATGTTAGTGTTAGCTATTAATTTCTTTCCTTTTTAGCGGATTAGGCGCAAGTATATTAAAATGCGGCCTTTTTTGTTTTGTTTTCTTTTATTTTTTATTCTTTTCCTCTTGCGGATTAGGCGCAAGTATATTAAAATGCGGCCTTTTTTGTTTTGTTTTCTTTTATTTTTTATTCTTTTCCTCCTGCGGATTAGGCGCAAGGATTAAGTGTCAATATATGTTTTGCGGATTAGGCTCAAATTTGTAAAAATTCGCTTTCTTTTTTGTAGGATGGGTGTCCATACTGTTCTCGAACCAGCTATGGGGGATCGTGGAATCCGTTTTGGGAGTAGCGTAGCCATTTGTCAAATTCGATGGCGCCACAACCTACTAAGGCACGATTTGTCCCACTAACAAGCCCGCTCTTGTAGTAATTAACATGTCCTTTGTTTTTGTTTTCGATCGTTTTGATTTCAATCAAGAAATAATTATTTTCTAGAGCTTTTGTTAACTATTTTCTGTGTATTTACTTATTTTTGCTCTTTATTATTTTCATTTGTTACTCATTTTGCAAGCAAAAACAATAAAATTTTGCTTTCGGTCTCAAGTGCTAGGATGTGTGTTCCTACGCTTGACGTTTCTAATGTGGGTTTAGTGTATTTTTTTCCCACTGACTGTGATAACGGAAACTCTGTTGTCTTTTGCGACAGTTTCCTTCTTGTATATGGGTTTTTGTTTTCCCTTGATCTGTTTGTCCTTCACGTATATGACATCATTCTCGTCATAACGCTCCGGTAGAGATCTTCTTTTGTTATGGCGTTCAATCTGGGCCATTTGTTTCTGAGTCAGTAAGGTTTTCAAGTATTCATTGGTTTTTTTGCTTTTTTCTAGGAGTTCCTGGTAATTAGCTGCTTTTGCACGGTTAAAGAATACCTCACTGGGTTTTCGGTTTATAACGGAGTGAATGGAGTTATTGTAGCGATATACTGCTATATTTGCTAGCTCTTTCATTTTTAAATTCGGGTTATCTATTTTTAGGCATCTAATAATCTCAATTAAGGTGGAATGGAACCTTTCCACTTGGCCGTTCACCTCGCTTCTCTGAGATGGTGTACGATATAGCCTAATTCCCAATTACTCTAACAAATTTTTTATTATTGGGCTAACTAAACCTCGCTCGTTGTCGGTCACAAGGATATCTGGGGTCGTAAAGTAGTGCAAGAGTTTTACTATTTTGTCCTTAAGGTACAAAGTGGACTTGTTTCTTAAGTGAAAAAGTTTTGCAAATTTTGAAAATTTATCGATGCAACTGAGGAATTTCTCTCCTTGTATTTCGAATATATCTACGTGAATGATTTCACAAGGACGCGATGGGATAGGTGTGTTCTGTAATTCGGGTTTATTGGGATGTCTATCATATTTGCTGATTTTACACGTTTCACATGACGAGACGTAGCCCCTGATAATGCTGTTCATTCTTGGAAAGTAATACCTCTCCAGGATTTGTTTCCTATTCTCGACGGCACTACGATGAGCTCTTTTGTGCTCCGCCCATACTACCTCACAAATTCTGTCAGGATCTCTCAAATCCTCTACAATATACTGAGTTACTCGGATCTTATACTGGATAAAATTGTCTAGGTATACCTTTTGCAGAAGCCCTAATTTGCCCTCTGGCATTTTAATGCCGTTGATCACATTTGGCCTAAGTTTCTCCTTGAGCACATTGATGAGCTCTTCTTCGCTAATTCCTTCTATCCTTAAATAGTGCCGGGAGTAACCTGGATGAGGTTCCTCAAATATCTCTAGTCTCCCCCCTAATACAAGCTGGTTTCTGAATACATTTAGAGGCACTTCAACGAATGGTATAAGGTCGGAGTTGTCCTGTTCTGCACTATGGACTGTGTCACCGTCTTCGCCTTCCGAATCCGCGGTTGACCCTGTTGTTGCGTTCCGACTAGCGGCTTCGGATGTGGATATTGTAAGGGGGTTTGCCTGGGTTTTGAGTCGAGACAGAGCGTCAGCCACGACGTTAGATTTACCTGGTTTATAAATTATCTCGTAATTATATTCCTCAATTCTCGCCTTCCAACGCTTTAGCTTGGCGTTGTTGGTGGTCAGTAAATATACGTATTTTTTTTGCACCATAAAGATAGTTCCGGAGGTTATCCAAAGCCCACACGATAGCAAGCATTTCCTTTTCATTTGTTGCGTACGCCTCTTCGGTAGTGTTTAGGCTTCGCGATATGAACGCTATGGGCTTGTCTTTGCCATCGTAGTCCTGGGATAGCACCGCTCCAATAGCGAAGTCGGAGGCGTCCGTCGTAAGGTTGAAAGATTTGTCAAAGTTAGGAAAGGTCAAAACTTCGGAGGTCGTCAATATTCCCTTGAGTTTCACGAATGCTTCCTGCGCTTCTTTGTTTAAATTAATGGGCACCTTTTTTGATTGCGTCGCTCTTACCTGTGCGTGTTCTCCTCGCGTAAGGTTAGTAAGCGGTTTTGCAACCTTTGCGTAGTCACGGATGAATTTTCGATAATACGATGTTAACCCTAGGAAGCTTTTTAGGTCTTTTAGGTTGGACGGTGGCAGCATATTCTTAATGGAATCCACCTTTTTTGGGTCAGGAAGTATTCCCTCAGAGGTTACAATATAGCCTAGAAATTCTACGCTTGTCTTCAGGAACTGTGTCTTCTCAAGGTTGACTTTGAGGCCCGCTGCTAAAAGTCTGGCAAGGATAGTCTCAATGTCTCTTAGATGAGTGGCTTCGTCCTTACTAAAGATTATGATGTCGTCGATGTACACAAAGCAAATACGACCTATAAATTCTTTTAGCACGTCGTCTATCATGCGCTGGAAGATGGAGGGTGCGTTTTTGAGACCGAAAGGAAGCCGCAAAAATTCGTATTTTCCATTCATTGTGGAAAATGCCGTTTTTGCGATATCGCTCGCTTTCATTGGGATTTGATGAAATCCTGAAGTAAGGTCAAGTGTCGTAAAATACTTTGCACTACCGAGACTTGCAATAGTGCCATTAATATCAGGTATGGGATATGTGTCGGGGATCGTTACGGTATTCAGCCGCTTGAAGTCTATAACCATTCGGTACCTTTTTTCCCCATCTGGCTGAGATTTTTTTGGTACAATCCAAATGGGCGAGTTGTAGGGACTTTTGGAAGGACGAATTATGCCTTCTGATAATAAGTCACGGATTTGCTTTTCCACCTCCTCGCGCATATTAACGGGGTAGGGGTAGCTTTTTGTATAAATGGGGTTTTCGGTTTCGGTTTTAATTTCTGCCCTGACATTGGTTTGGATTTCCGTGCCTCGGTCGACTGGGCCGAACACGATTTTATATTTCTCTAGTATCTGGTTGAGCCTCTTGTTTGTAAGGTCGGTGATATTATTATCAAGAGGGATGTTTGCATTGATGCTGTTAACCTGCTGCGCCTTTTTCCGCTTTAGGGGCAGCAGAATGTCTGGTTTTAGAATAAGAATGTTGAGTTCCATATCTAAAACTGCTTTTATTTCTGACAGCGTATCATCGCCTATTATCCCGTCGAATGATTTGAGTCCTGGGAGAACAAAAAATGTGGTGGGAGGGTCCTTGTCTAAGAATTTAAAAAAATTTCGGCATATTTTTCTGTCTACTTTTATAGTTCCCGCCGCGGAAATTACCTGAAACGGCTTTTCCACTGGTATGGTATTTTGAGCTACGCGCTCGCTTATATAATTCTTATTTGCCCCCGTATCTACCAGAAATTCCAAAATACCAAAATCCCGCGTAGCGTATTCTATATACGGTACGCCGGACACGAGGCTCCCATGGTAAAATTTACCTGATCTCCCGTGGGTTGCTCTTTGTTAGTTTCACCTGATATCCTCTGGCTTTCCTCTTCGGCAACCGGTATTAAATGGAATAGTTTCTGTTGTTTGCTTGGGGTTCTGTTGGAATATTCCGTTGAATTTGCACCCCTTTTCGTGTTGTCGTATCTGAAAAATTTAGTGCCACCTGTCTGTCGGGTCTGGGAAGACGGTTCTTCGTCTGCTCTTACAACAGCCAAGGAAGCGTTGTTGTTTCTCCAATTTTGGGTCGACTGGTTGCTCATCCTTGTTTGTCTTGGTCCTGAGTAGGAGGAACTTGGTCTTGGCCGGTTGCTATCATGCCACGCGCGGCTGTTATTCGACTGGCTTGATTTTCTTTGAGCGAATAGCCTTGATCTAAATTAGAATAGTTCCTTTTATCGTGGGAAAAGAATTTATGGGGTGTATTTTGGTAATTTTCATTAAAATTTCTATTATCCTTGTGGAAAGCTGGACGGTAAATAGCATTTCTGCGATCTACGTTCAAGATCTTGAGGCATGCTGAATAAGCCTCCGGTAAGGTTTTCAAGTTTTGGACTAGAAGCAGGGCAGGCAGATCTCCGTTTAGGCCCCTTATGAAGACGTCTAATGCTCTCCGACGATGTGCTCCTGCCAATGCTTCTACAGTTTCCCCGTGTGCGTATTTTTCGGCCTTTATTGTATTTATCATTAGCGAAAGTTGTCTCTGTACCTGTGCATAAACATCGGACATCGTCTGACGTCCTTGTGACATTAGCGTCAATTGCTGTTCTAGGGTTTCGATATCCCTAATGTTTTTATTGTGCACTACTCGCACGACTAATTACAACTGCCTTAAACAATTCTAACTTCTTACCAAGTAACTTCTTAGTTTTAATATAATTATGCTAATGTTGCAGTTCCCACCGCCAACCGGCATTCCGCACTCGATGGGTTGCGCGTGTAGGTCAATATTGCTTACACCGCAGTTCTCACGCCTTTCTTGAGTATTTGTGTTATCGATCGCTTGCGCGTGTACTGAGTCGGCGAAAGTCCTATGGTGAACTTTATGTAGGGCAGTGAAGTCACATGTACAGCAACGTGAGCACCGGGTGTGCCGTAGCGTAGGGTTAAGATAACTTGCATTTTTAAGGCGTGCTCATCCTTGTCTACAATGTTTGTTCATTTTTCTGTTGGCCTAGTAAAATGTTAATATTTTATAATTTTATTGAGCTCAAGGCCAGTTTATGGAAGATTTGTTTGTGAAAAAACAACAACAGTTTTTAATGGTTGAAGTTATAGTACTATTTCGGAAATCACCACATTTCCTCATCAGACTTCTTTTTGATTATTAAATTAAATTATTTTTAATTTAATTTTCATAACCACTTCTCTCAGGCTTTGAACCCGGGAGCTCGGAGTTGCAGAGCCAATACGCTGCCTATTGTGCTACGCTAGCCGAGTTGGCTGTTGTGTTTATTTCATCTTCCTTAAACAAACCAACTACAAACAAGAGCAACTGATCTGCCGCTATTTAACTTGTTTGTGTGGTTGTTGTTTGTGTTTTTATTTTGCAAATTCTTTATTATATGCATTTTTAAGGCGTGCTCATCCTTGTCTACAATGTTTGTTCATTTTTCTGTTGGCCTAGTAAAATGTTAATATTTTATAATTTTATTGAGGTCAAGGCCAGTTTATGGAAGATTTGTTTGTGAAAAAACAACAACAGTCTTTAATGGTTGAAGTTATAGTACTATTGCGAAAATCACCACATTTCCTTATCAGACTTCTTTTTGATTATTAAATTAAATTATTTTTAATTTAATTTTCATAGCCACTTCTCTCAGGCTTTGAACCCGGGAGCTCGGAGTTGCAGAGCCAATACGCTACCTATTGTGCTACGCTAGCCGAGTTGGCTGTTGTGTTTATTTCATCTTCCTTAAACAAACCAACTACAAACAAGAGCAACTGATCTGCCGCTATTTAACTTGTTTGTGTGGTTGTTGTTTGTGTTTTTATTTTGCAAATTCTTTATTATATGCATTTTTAAGGCGTGCTCATCCTTGTCTACAATGTTTGTTCATTTTTCTGTTGGCCTAGTAAAATGTTAATATTTTATAATTTTATTGAGGTCAAGGCCAGTTTATGGAAGATTTGTTTGTGAAAAAACAACAACAGTTTTTAATGGTTGAAGTTATAGTACTATTTCGGAAATCACCACATTTCCTCATCAGACTTCTTTTTGATTATTAAATTAAATTATTTTTAATTTAATTTTCATAACCACTTCTCTCAGGCTTTGAACCCGGGAGCTCGGAGTTGCAGAGCCAATACGCTACCTATTGTGCTACGCTAGCCGAGTTGGCTGTTGTGTTTATTTCATCTTCCTTAAACAAACAAACTACAAACAAGAGCAACTGATCCGCCGCTATTTAACTGGTTTTTGTGGTTGTTGTTTGTGTTTTTATTTTGCAAATTCTTTAATATTTGTTCATTTTTCTGTTGGCCTAGTAAAATGTTAATATTTTATAATTTTATTGAGCTCAAGGCCAGTTTATGGAAGATTTGTTTGTGAAAAAACAACAACAGTTTTTAATGGTTGAAGTTATAGTACTATTTCGGAAATCACCACATTTCCTCATCAGACTTCTTTTTGATTATTAATTTAAATTATTTTTAATTTAATTTTCATAACCACTTCTCTCAGGCTTTGAACCCGGGAGCTCGGAGTTGCAGAGCCAATACGCTACCTATTGTGCTACGCTAGCCGAGTTGGCTGTTGTGTTTATTTCATCTTCCTTAAACAAACCAACTACAAACAAGAGCAACTGATCTGCCGCTATTTAACTTGTTTGTGTGGTTGTTGTTTGTGTTTTTATTTTGCAAATTCTTTATTATATGCATTTTTAAGGCGTGCTCATCCTTGTCTACAATGTTTGTTCATTTTTCTGTTGGCCTAGTAAAATGTTAATATTTTATAATTTTATTGAGGTCAAGGCCAGTTTATGGAAGATTTGTTTGTGAAAAAACAACAACAGTTTTTAATGGTTGAAGTTATAGTACTACTTCGAAAATCACCACATTTCCTCATCAGACTTCTTTTTGATTATTAAATTAAATTATTTTTAATTTAATTTTCATAACCACTTCTCTCAGGCTTTGAACCCGGGAGCTCGGAGTTGCAGAGCCAATACGCTACCTATTGTGCTACGCTAGCCGAGTTGGCTGTTGTGTTTATTTCATCTTCCTTAAACAAACCAACTACAAACAAGAGCAACTGATCTGCCGCCATTAAACTTGTTTGTGTGGTTGTTGTTTGTGTTTTTATTTTGCAAATTCTTTATTATATGCATTTTTAAGGCGTGCTCATCCTTGTCTACAATGTTTGTTCATTTTTCTGTTGGCCTAGTAAAATGTTAAAATTTTATAATTTTATTGAACTCAAGGCCAGTTTATGGAAGATTTGTTTGTGAAAAAAAAAACAGGTTTTTAATGGTTGAAGTTATAGTACTATTTCGGAAATCACCACATTTCCTCATCAGACTTCTTTTTGATTATTAAATTAAATTATTTTTAATTTAATTTTCATAACCACTTCTCTCAGGCTTTGAACCCGGGAGCTCGAAATTGCAGAGCCAATACGCTACCTATTGTGCTACGCTAGCCGAGTTGGCTGTTGTGTTTATTTCATCTTCCTTAAACAAACCAACTACAAACAAGAGCAACTGATCTGCCGCTATTTAACTTGTTTGTGTGGTTGTTGTTTGTGTTTTTATTTTGCAAATTCTTTATTATATGCATTTTTAAGGCGTGCTCATCCTTGTCTACAATGTTTGTTCATTTTTCTGTTGGCCTAGTAAAATGTTAATATTTTATAATTTTATTGAGGTCAAGGCCAGTTTATGGAAGATTTGTTTGTGAAAAAACCACAACAGTCTTTAATGGTTGAAGTTATAGTACTATTTCGAAAATCACCACATTTCCTCATCAGACTTCTTTTTGATTATTAAATTAAATTATTTTTAATTTAATTTTCATAACCACTTCTCTCAGGCTTTGAACCCGGGAGCTCGGAGTTGCAGAGCCAATACGCTACCTATTGTGCTACGCTAGCCGAGTTGGCTGTTGTGTTTATTTCATCTTCCTTAAACAAACCAACTACAAACAAGAGCAACTGATCTGCCGCGATTTAACTTGTTTGTGTGGTTGTTGTTTGTGTTTTTATTTTGCAAATTCTTTATTATATGAATTTTTAAGGCGTGCTCATCCTTGTCTACAATGTTTGTTCATTTTTCTGTTGGCCTAGTAAAATGTTAATATTTTATAATTTTATTGAGCTCAAGGCCAGTTTATGGAAGATTTGTTTGTGAAAAAACAACAACAGTTTTTAATGGTTGAAGTTATAGTACTATTTCGGAAATCACCACATTTCCTCATCAGACTTCTTTTTGATTATTAATTTAAATTATTTTTAATTTAATTTTCATAACCACTTCTCTCAGGCTTTGAACCCGGGAGCTCGGAGTTGCAGAGCCAATACGCTGCCTATTGTGCTACGCTAGCCGAGTTGGCTGTTGTGTTTATTTCATCTTCCTTAAACAACTTAACTTAACTTGTTTGTGTGGTTGTTGTTTGTGTTTTTATTTTGCAAATTCTTTATTATATGAATTTTTAAGGCGTGCTCATCCTTGTCTACAATGTTTGTTCATTTTTCTGTTGGCCTAGTAAAATGTTAATATTTTATAATTTTATTGAGCTCAAGGCCAGTTTATGGAAGATTTGTTTGTGAAAAAACAACAACAGTTTTTAATGGTTGAAGTTATAGTACTATTTCGGAAATCACCACATTTCCTCATCAGACTTCTTTTTGATTATTAATTTAAATTATTTTTAATTTAATTTTCATAACCACTTCTCTCAGGCTTTGAACCCGGGAGCTCGGAGTTGCAGAGCCAATACGCTGCCTATTGTGCTACGCTAGCCGAGTTGGCTGTTGTGTTTATTTCATCTTCCTTAAACAACTTAACTTAACTTGTTTGTGTGGTTGTTGTTTGTGTTTTTATTTTGCAAATTCTTTATTATATGCATTTTTAAGGCGTGCTCATCCTTGTCTACAATGTTTGTTCATTTTTCTGTTGGCCTAGTAAAATGTTAAAATTTTATAATTTATTGAACTCAAGGCCAGTTTATGGAAGATTTGTTTGTGAAAAAAAAACAGGTTTTTAATGGTTGAAGTTATAGTACTATTTCGGAAATCACCACATTTCCTCATCAGACTTCTTTTTGATTATTAAATTAAATTATTTTTAATTTAATTTTCATAACCACTTCTCTCAGGCTTTGAACCCGGGAGCTCGGAGTTGCAGAGCCAATACGCTACCTATTGTGCTACGCTAGCCGAGTTGGCTGTTGTGTTTATTTCATCTTCCTTAAACAAACCAACTACAAACAAGAGCAACTGATCTGCCGCTATTTAACTTGTTTGTGTGGTTGTTGTTTGTGTTTTTATTTTGCAAATTCTTTATTATATGAATTTTTAAGGCGTGCTCATCCTTGTCTACAATGTTTGTTCATTTTTCTGTTGGCCTAGTAAAATGTTAATATTTTATAATTTTATTGAGCTCAAGGCCAGTTTATGGAAGATTTGTTTGTGAAAAAACAACAACAGTTTTTAATGGTTGAAGTTATAGTACTATTTCGGAAATCACCACATTTCCTCATCAGACTTCTTTTTGATTATTAAATTAAATTATTTTTAATTTAATTTTCATAACCACTTCTCTCAGGCTTTGAACCCGGGAGCTCGGAGTTGCAGAGCCAATACGCTACCTATTGTGCTACGCTAGCCGAGTTGGCTGTTGTGTTTATTTCATCTTCCTTAAACAAACCAACTACAAACAAGAGCAACTGATCTGCCGCTATTTAACTTGTTTGTGTGGTTGTTGTTTGTGTTTTTGTTTTGCAAATTCTTTATTATATGCATTTTTAAGGCGTGCTCATCCTTGTCTACAATGTTTGTTCATTTTTCTGTTGGCCTAGTAAAATATTAATATTTTATAATTTTATTGAGGTCAAGGCCAGTTTATGGAAGATTTGTTTGTGAAAAAACAACAACAGTCTTTAATGGTTGAAGTTATAGTACTATTTCGAAAATCACCACATTTCCTCATCAGACTTCTTTTTGATTATTAAATTAATTTATTTTTAATTTAATTTTCATAACCACTTCTCTCAGGCTTTGAACCCGGGAGCTTGGAGTTGCAGAGCCAATACGCTACCTATTGTGCTACGCTAGCCGAGTTGGCTGTTGTGTTTATTTCATCTTCCTTAAACAAACCAACTACAAACAAGAGCAACTGATCTGCCGCTATTTAACTTGTTTGTGTGGTTGTTGTTTGTGTTTTTATTTTGCAAATTCTTTATTATATGCATTTTTAAGGCGTGCTCATCCTTGTCTACAATGTTTGTTCATTTTTCTGTTGGCTTAGTAAAATGTTAATATTTTATAATTTTATTGAGCTCAAGGCCAGTTTATGAAAGATTTGTTTGTGAAAAAACAACAACAGTTTTTAATGGTTGAAGTTATAGTACTATTTCGGAAATCACCACATTTCCTCATCAGACTTCTTTTTGATTATTAAATTAAATTATTTTTAATTTAATTTTCATAACCACTTCTCTCAGGCTTTGAACCCGGGAGCTTGGAGTTGCAGAGCCAATACGCTACCTATTGTGCTACGCTAGCCGAGTTGGCTGTTGTGTTTATTTCATCTTCCTTAAACAAACCAACTACAAACAAGAGCAACTGATCTGCCGCGATTTAACTTGTTTGTGTGGTTGTTGTTTGTGTTTTTATTTTGCAAATTCTTTATTATATGAATTTTTAAGGCGTGCTCATCCTTGTCTACAATGTTTGTTCATTTTTCTGTTGGCCTAGTAAAATTTTAATATGTATTTTATAATTTTATTGAGCTCAAGGCCAGTTTATGGAAGATTTGTTTGTGAAAAAACAACAACAGTTTTTAATGGTTGAAGTTATAGTACTATTTCGGAAATCACCACATTTCCTCATCAGACTTCTTTTTGATTATTAAATTAAATTATTTTTAATTTAATTTTCATAACCACTTCTCTTAGGCTTTGAACCCGGGAGCTCGGAGTTGCAGAGCCAATACGCTACCTATTGTGCTACGCTAGCCGAGTTGGCTGTTGTGTTTATTTCATCTTCCTTAAACAAACCAACTACAAACAAGAGCAACTGATCTGCCGCTATTTAACTTGTTTGTGTGGTTGTTGTTTGTGTTTTTATTTTGCAAATTCTTTATTATATGCATTTTTAAGGCGTGCTCATCCTTGTCTACAATGTTTGTTCATTTTTCTGTTGGCCTAGTAAAATGTTAATATTTTATAATTTTATTGAGCTCAAGGCCAGTTTATAGAAGATTTGTTTGTGAAAAAACAACAACAGTTTTTAATGGTTGAAGTTATAGTACTATTTCGGAAATCACCACATTTCCTCATCAGACTTATTTTTGATTATTAAATTAAATTATTTTTAATTTAATTTTCATAACCACTTCTCTCAGGCTTTGAACCCTGGAGCTCGGAGTTGCAGAGCTAATACGCTACCTATTGTGCTACGCTAGCCGAGTTGGCTGTTGTGTTTATTTCATCTTCCTTAAACAAACCAACTACAAACAAGAGCAACTGATCTGCCGCTATTTAACTTGTTTGTGTGGTTGTTGTTTGTGTTTTTATTTTGCAAATTCTTTATTATATGCATTTTTAAGGCGTGCTCATCCTTGTCTACAATGTTTGTTCATTTTTCTGTTGGCCTAGTAAAATGTTAATATTTTATAATTTTATTGAGCTCAAGGCCAGTTTATGGAAGATTTGTTTGTGAAAAAACAACAACAATTTATAATGGTTGAAGTTATAGTACTATTTCGGAAATCACCACATTTCCTCATCAGACTTCTTTTGGATTATTAAATTAGATTATTTTTAATTTAATTTTCATAACCACTTCTCTCAGGCTTTGAACCCGGGAGCTCGGAGTTGCAGAGCCAATACGCTACCTATTGTGCTACGCTAGCCGAGTTGGCTGTTGTGTTTATTTCATCTTCCTTAAACAAACCAACTACAAACAAGAGCAACTGATCTGCCGCTATTTAACTTGTTTGTGTGGTTGTTGTTTGTGTTTTTATGTTGCAAATTCTTTATTATATGCATTTTTAAGGCGTGCTCATCCTTGTCTACAATGTTTGTTCATTTTTCTGTTGGCCTAGTAAAATGTTAATATTTTATAATTTTATTGAGCTCAAGGCCAGTTTATGGAAGATTTGTTTGTGAAAAAACAACAACAGTTTTTAATGGTTGAAGTTATAGTACTATTTCGGAAATCACCACATTTCTTCATCAGACTTCTTTTGGATTATTAAATTAGATTATTTTTAATTTAATTTTCATAACCACTTCTCTCAGGCTTTGAACCCGGGAGCTCGGAGTTGCAGAGCCAATACGCTACCTATTGTGCTACGCTAGCCGAGTTGGCTGTTGTGTTTATTTCATCTTCCTTAAACAAACAAACTACAAACAAGAGCAACTGATCCGCCGCTATTTAACTGGTTTTTGTGGTTGTTGTTTGTGTTTTTATTTTGCAAATTCTTTAATATTTGTTCATTTTTCTGTTGGCCTAGTAAAATGTTAATATTTTATAATTTTATTGAGCTCAAGGCCAGTTTATGGAAGATTTGTTTGTGAAAAAACAACAACAGTTTTTAATGGTTGAAGTTATAGTACTATTTCGGAAATCACCACATTTCCTCATCAGACTTCTTTTTGATTATTAATTTAAATTATTTTTAATTTAATTTTCATAACCACTTCTCTCAGGCTTTGAACCCGGGAGCTCGGAGTTGCAGAGCCAATACGCTACCTATTGTGCTACGCTAGCCGAGTTGGCTGTTGTGTTTATTTCATCTTCCTTAAACAAACCAACTACAAACAAGAGCAACTGATCTGCCGCTATTTAACTTGTTTGTGTGGTTGTTGTTTGTGTTTTTATTTTGCAAATTCTTTATTATATGCATTTTTAAGGCGTGCTCATCCTTGTCTACAATGTTTGTTCATTTTTCTGTTGGCCTAGTGAAATGTTAATATTTTATAATTTTATTGAGGTCAAGGCCAGTTTATGGAAGATTTGTTTGTGAAAAAACAACAACAGTTTTTAATGGTTGAAGTTATAGTACTACTTCGAAAATCACCACATTTCCTCATCAGACTTCTTTTTGATTATTAAATTAAATTATTTTTAATTTAATTTTCATAACCACTTCTCTCAGGCTTTGAACCCGGGAGCTCGGAGTTGCAGAGCCAATACGCTACCTATTGTGCTACGCTAGCCGAGTTGGCTGTTGTGTTTATTTCATCTTCCTTAAACAAACCAACTACAAACAAGAGCAACTGATCTGCCGCCATTTAACTTGTTTGTGTGGTTGTTGTTTGTGTTTTTATTTTGCAAATTCTTTATTATATGCATTTTTAAGGCGTGCTCATCCTTGTCTACAATGTTTGTTCATTTTTCTGTTGGCCTAGTAAAATGTTAAAATTTTATAATTTTATTGAACTCAAGGCCAGTTTATGGAAGATTTGTTTGTGAAAAAAAAAACAGGTTTTTAATGGTTGAAGTTATAGTACTATTTCGGAAATCACCACATTTCCTCATCAGACTTCTTTTTGATTATTAAATTAAATTATTTTTAATTTAATTTTCATAACCACTTCTCTCAGGCTTTGACCCCGGGAGCTCGGAATTGCAGAGCCAATACGCTACCTATTGTGCTACGCTAGCCGAGTTGGCTGTTGTGTTTATTTCATCTTCCTTAAACAAACCAACTACAAACAAGAGCAACTGATCTGCCGCTATTTAACTTGTTTGTGTGGTTGTTGTTTGTGTTTTTATTTTGCAAATTCTTTATTATATGCATTGTTAAGGCGTGCTCATCCTTGTCTACAATGTTTGTTCATTTTTCTGTTGGCCTAGTAAAATGTTAATATTTTATAATTTTATTGAGGTCAAGGCCAGTTTATGGAAGATTTGTTTGTGAAAAAACAACAACAGTCTTTAATGGTTGAAGTTATAGTACTATTTCGAAAATCACCACATTTCCTCATCAGACTTCTTTTTGATTATTAAATTAAATTATTTTTAATTTAATTTTCATAACCACTTCTCTCAGGCTTTGAACCCGGGAGCTCGGAGTTGCAGAGCCAATACGCTACCTATTGTGCTACGCTAGCCGAGTTGGCTGTTGTGTTTATTTCATCTTCCTTAAACAAACCAACTACAAACAAGAGCAACTGATCTGCCGCGATTTAACTTGTTTGTGTGGTTGTTGTTTGTGTTTTTATTTTGCAAATTCTTTATTATATGAATTTTTAAGGCGTGCTCATCCTTGTCTACAATGTTTGTTCATTTTTCTGTTGGCCTAGTAAAATGTTAATATTTTATAATTTTATTGAGCTCAAGGCCAGTTTATGGAAGATTTGTTTGTGAAAAAACAACAACAGTTTTTAATGGTTGAAGTTATAGTACTATTTCGGAAATCACCACATTTCCTCATCAGACTTCTTTTTGATTATTAATTTAAATTATTTTTAATTTAATTTTCATAACCACTTCTCTCAGGCTTTGAACCCGGGAGCTCGGAGTTGCAGAGCCAATACGCTGCCTATTGTGCTACGCTAGCCGAGTTGGCTGTTGTGTTTATTTCATCTTCCTTAAACAACTTAACTTAACTTGTTTGTGTGGTTGTTGTTTGTGTTTTTATTTTGCAAATTCTTTATTATATGAATTTTTAAGGCGTGCTCATCCTTGTCTACAATGTTTGTTCATTTTTCTGTTGGCCTAGTAAAATGTTAATATTTTATAATTTTATTGAGCTCAAGGCCAGTTTATGGAAGATTTGTTTGTGAAAAAACAACAACAGTTTTTAATGGTTGAAGTTATAGTACTATTTCGGAAATCACCACATTTCCTCATCGGACTTCTTTTTGATTATTAATTTAAATTATTTTTAATTTAATTTTCATAACCACTTCTCTCAGGCTTTGAACCCGGGAGCTCGGAGTTGCAGAGCCAATACGCTGCCTATTGTGCTACGCTAGCCGAGTTGGCTGTTGTGTTTATTTCATCTTCCTTAAACAACTTAACTTAACTTGTTTGTGTGGTTGTTGTTTGTGTTTTTATTTTGCAAATTCTTTATTATATGCATTTTTAAGGCGTGCTCATCCTTGTCTACAATGTTTGTTCATTTTTCTGTTGGCCTAGTAAAATGTTAAAATTTTATAATTTATTGAACTCAAGGCCAGTTTATGGAAGATTTGTTTGTGAAAAAAAAACAGGTTTTTAATGGTTGAAGTTATAGTACTATTTCGGAAATCACCACATTTCCTCATCAGACTTCTTTTTGATTATTAAATTAAATTATTTTTAATTTAATTTTCATAACCACTTCTCTCAGGCTTTGAACCCGGGAGCTCGGAGTTGCAGAGCCAATACGCTACCTATTGTGCTACGCTAGCCGAGTTGGCTGTTGTGTTTATTTCATCTTCCTTAAACAAACCAACTACAAACAAGAGCAACTGATCTGCCGCTATTTAACTTGTTTGTGTGGTTGTTGTTTGTGTTTTTATTTTGCAAATTCTTTATTATATGAATTTTTAAGGCGTGCTCATCCTTGTCTACAATGTTTGTTCATTTTTCTGTTGGCCTAGTAAAATGTTAATATTTTATAATTTTATTGAGCTCAAGGCCAGTTTATGGAAGATTTGTTTGTGAAAAAACAACAACAGTTTTTAATGGTTGAAGTTATAGTACTATTTCGGAAATCACCACATTTCCTCATCAGACTTCTTTTTGATTATTAAATTAAATAATTTTTAATTTAATTTTCATAACCACTTCTCTCAGGCTTTGAACCCGGGAGCTCGGAGTTGCAGAGCCAATACGCTACCTATTGTGCTACGCTAGCCGAGTTGGCTGTTGTGTTTATTTCATCTTCCTTAAACAAACCAACTACAAACAAGAGCAACTGATCTGCCGCTATTTAACTTGTTTGTGTGGTTGTTGTTTGTGTTTTTGTTTTGCAAATTCTTTATTATATGCATTTTTAAGGCGTGCTCATCCTTGTCTACAATGTTTGTTCATTTTTCTGTTGGCCTAGTAAAATATTAATATTTTATAATTTTATTGAGGTCAAGGCCAGTTTATGGAAGATTTGTTTGTGAAAAAACAACAACAGTCTTTAATGGTTGAAGTTATAGTACTATTTCGAAAATCACCACATTTCCTCATCAGACTTCTTTTTGATTATTAAATTAAATTATTTTTAATTTAATCTTCATAACCACTTCTCTCAGGCTTTGAACCCGGGAGCTTGGAGTTGCAGAGCCAATACGCTACCTATTGTGCTACGCTAGCCGAGTTGGCTGTTGTGTTTATTTCATCTTCCTTAAACAAACCAACTACAAACAAGAGCAACTGATCTGCCGCTATTTAACTTGTTTGTGTGGTTGTTGTTTGTGTTTTTATTTTGCAAATTCTTTATTATATGCATTTTTAAGGCGTGCTCATCCTTGTCTACAATGTTTGTTCATTTTTCTGTTGGCTTAGTAAAATGTTAATATTTTATAATTTTATTGAGCTCAAGGCCAGTTTATGAAAGATTTGTTTGTGAAAAAACAACAACAGTTTTTAATGGTTGAAGTTATAGTACTATTTCGGAAATCACCACATTTCCTCATCAGACTTCTTTTTGATTATTAAATTAAATTATTTTTAATTTAATTTTCATAACCACTTCTCTCAGGCTTTGAACCCGGGAGCTTGGAGTTGCAGAGCCAATACGCTACCTATTGTGCTACGCTAGCCGAGTTGGCTGTTGTGTTTATTTCATCTTCCTTAAACAAACCAACTACAAACAAGAGCAACTGATCTGCCGCGATTTAACTTGTTTGTGTGGTTGTTGTTTGTGTTTTTATTTTGCAAATTCTTTATTATATGAATTTTTAAGGCGTGCTCATCCTTGTCTACAATGTTTGTTCATTTTTCTGTTGGCCTAGTAAAATTTTAATATGTATTTTATAATTTTATTGAGCTCAAGGCCAGTTTATGGAAGATTTGTTTGTGAAAAAACAACAACAGTTTTTAATGGTTGAAGTTATAGTACTATTTCGGAAATCACCACATTTCCTCATCAGACTTCTTTTTGATTATTAAATTAAATTATTTTTAATTTAATTTTCATAACCACTTCTCTTAGGCTTTGAACCCGGGAGCTCGGAGTTGCAGAGCCAATACGCTACCTATTGTGCTACGCTAGCCGAGTTGGCTGTTGTGTTTATTTCATCTTCCTTAAACAAACCAACTACAAACAAGAGCAACTGATCTGCCGCTATTTAACTTGTTTGTGTGGTTGTTGTTTGTGTTTTTATTTTGCAAATTCTTTATTATATGCATTTTTAAGGCGTGCTCATCCTTGTCTACAATGTTTGTTCATTTTTCTGTTGGCCTAGTAAAATGTTAATATTTTATAATTTTATTGAGCTCAAGGCCAGTTTATAGAAGATTTGTTTGTGAAACTACAACAACAGTTTTTAATGGTTGAAGTTATAGTACTATTTCGGAAATCACCACATTTCCTCATCAGACTTATTTTTGATTATTAAATTAAATTATTTTTAATTTAATTTTCATAACCACTTCTCTCAGGCTTTGAACCCGGGAGCTCGGAGTTGCAGAGCCAATACGCTACCTATTGTGCTACGCTAGCCGAGTTGGCTGTTGTGTTTATTTCATCTTCCTTAAACAACCCAACTACAAACAAGAGCAACTGATCTGCCGCTATTTAACTTATTTGTGTGGTTGTTGTTTGTGTTTTTATTTTGCAAATTCTTTATTATATGCATTTTTAAGGCGTGCTCATCCTTGTCTACAAAGTTTGTTCATTTTTCTGTTGGCCTAGTAAAATGTTAATATTTTATAATTTTATTGAGCTCAAGGTCAGTTTATGGAAGATTTGTTTGTGAAAAAACAACAACAGTTTTAAATGGTTGAAGTTATAGTACTATTTCGGAAATCACCACATTTCCTCATCAGACTTCTTTTTGATTATTAAATTAAATTATTTTTAATTTAATTTTCATAACCACTTCTCTCAGGCTTTGAACCCGGGAGCTCGGAGTTGCAGAGCCAATACGCTACCTATTGTGCTACGCCAGCCGAGTTGGCTGTTGTGTTTATTTCATCTTCCTTAAACAAACCAACTACAAACAAGAGCAACTGATCTGCCGCTATTTAACTTGTTTGTGTGGTTGTTGTTTGTGTTTTTATTTTGCAAATTCTTCATTATATGCATTTTTAAGGCGTGCTCATCCTTGTCTACAATGTTTGTTCATTTTTCTGTTGGCCTAGTAAAATGTTAATATTTTATAATTTTATTGAGCTCAAGGCCAGTTTATGGAAGATTTGTTTGTGAAAAAACAATAACAGTTTTTAATGGTTGAAGTTATATTACTATTTCGGAAATCACCACATTTCCTCATCAGACTTCTTTTTGATTATTAAATTAAATTATTTTTAATTTAATTTTCATAACCACTTCTCTCAGGCTTTGAACCCTGGAGCTCGGAGTTGCAGAGCTAATACGCTACCTATTGTGCTACGCTAGCCGAGTTGGCTGTTGTGTTTATTTCATCTTCCTTAAACAAACCAACTACAAACAAGAGCAACTGATCTGCCGCTATTTAACTTGTTTGTGTGGTTGTTGTTTGTGTTTTTATTTTGCAAATTCTTTATTATATGCATTTTTAAGGCGTGCTCATCCTTGTCTACAATGTTTGTTCATTTTTCTGTTGGCCTAGTAAAATGTTAATATTTTATAATTTTATTGAGCTCAAGGCCAGTTTATGGAAGATTTGTTTGTGAAAAAACAACAACAATTTATAATGGTTGAAGTTATAGTACTATTTCGGAAATCACCACATTTCCTCATCAGACTTCTTTTGGATTATTAAATTAGATTATTTTTAATTTAATTTTCATAACCACTTCTCTCAGGCTTTGAACCCGGGAGCTCGGAGTTGCAGAGCCAATACGCTACCTATTGTGCTACGCTAGCCGAGTTGGCTGTTGTGTTTATTTCATCTTCCTTAAACAAACCAACTACAAACAAGAGCAACTGATCTGCCGCTATTTAACTTGTTTGTGTGGTTGTTGTTTGTGTTTTTATTTTGCAAATTCTTTATTATATGCATTTTTAAGGCGTGCTCATCCTTGTCTACAATGTTTGTTCATTTTTCTGTTGGCCTAGTAAAATGTTAATATTTTATAATTTTATTGAGCTCAAGGCCAGTTTATGGAAGATTTGTTTGTGAAAAAACAACAACAGTTTTTAATGGTTGAAGTTATAGTACTATTTCGGAAATCACCACATTTCTTCATCAGACTTCTTTTGGATTATTAAATTAGATTATTTTTAATTTAATTTCCATAACCACTTCTCTCAGGCTTTGAACCCGGGAGCTCGGAGTTGCAGAGCCAATACGCTACCTATTGTGCTACGCTAGCCGAGTTGGCTGTTGTGTTTATTTCATCTTCCTTAAACAAACCAACTACAAACAAGAGCAACTGATCTGCCGCTATTTAACTTGTTTGTGTGGTTGTTGTTTGTGTTTTTATTTTGCAAATTCTTTATTATATGCATTTTTAAGGCGTGCTCATCCTTGTCTACAATGTTTGTTCATTTTTCTGTTGGCCTAGTAAAATGTTAATATTTTATAATTTTATTGAGCTCAAGGCCAGTTTATGGAAGTTTTTTTTTGTGAAAAAACAACAACAGTTTTTAATGGTTGAAGTTATAGTACTATTTCGGAAATCACCACATTTCCTCATCAGACTTCTTTTTGATTATTAAATTAAATTAAATTATTTTTAATTTAATAATTTAAATTATTTTTAATTTAATTTTCATAACCACTTCTCTCAGGCTTTGAACCCGGGAGCTCGGAGTTGCCGAGCCAATACGCTACCTATTGTGCTACGCTAGCCGAGTTGGCTGTTGTGTTTATTTCATCTTCCTTAAACAAACCAACTACAAACAAGAGCAACTGATCTGCCGCTATTTAACTTGTTTGTGTGGTTGTTGTTTGTGTTTTTATTTTGCAAATTCTTTATTATATGCAACTTACAATTCTCTTACTGAGAACTGTGAAAAAGTTAAAGTTCCGGCGAACCAACCGTTCACCGTTTATCAATTAAAACACTGCAATTCAATATAACAAGGTTTTTATTGTGCACTACTCGCACGACTAATTACAACTGCCTTAAACAATTCTAACTTCTTACCAAGTAACTTCTTAGTTTTAATATAATTATGCTAATGTTGCTGTTCCCACCGCCAACCGGCATTCCGCACTCGATGGGTTGCGCGTGTAGGTCAATATTGCTTACACCGCAGTTCTCACGCCTTTCTTGAGTATTTGTGTTATCGATCGCTTGCGCGTGTACTGAGTCGGCGAAAATCCTATGGTGAACTTTATGTAGGGCAGTGAAGTCACATGTACAGCAACGTGAGCACCGGGTGTGCCGTAGCGTAGGGTTAAGATAACTCCTCCCCCTTTAAAGATCTGTGTCTCGCAGATCAAATGAAAAACCTGAAGGGGCTATGGTATGTACGGAGTGGTTATGGCTCCCTGTTGGTAGGATAGTTTCTGGGTAATCAATTTCAAATGAGGATGTGCCCTTCGTGATCCTGTTGGAGTTGGTGCCACTGCTCCAATGTTCGGAAATTTCTGGAAAGTTTGGCTTTCTTGTGTACCATATCCATAGGATGGCGGCGACCATGATTATTGCGCATATTGTCAGGGTTTCTGTAACGATAGAAGCATTGATTTTCTCATTAACGTACCCTAAATACTTAATGTTCTCCATTGTGATGTCGTGAACATATTCCAGGTTGATCTTCATTGTGTGATTCCTGACACTTGATAGGACGGCTGGCAGAGCTTGCGCTGTTATGGCCTCGTTGCTGGAAAACACTTGGTCACCGATCCTGACTGTTTCGTTACTTAGTTGGATGACGTAGGTGCCATTAATAGTGCTTGAGGCATTGCTGCCCTTGATTACGCCTTGATAATTTGAGAGGAATATCGTATTGTCGTTTACCAATTCCGTAATCGATCCGTTTCGCCTGATGAACTGGCAGCTAGCATCTCCTCCTTTTAGTAGTCGTGGTATGCAACTGTCTTCCTCCAATTTTGACAAGGATTCTGGCCTACATACTGTGAATGAACTGATTACTACACAACTTCCCGTCACTTCGTAAGTTTCTTCTTGTTTTACGAGCATCCTGCCAAACGGTAGGTCTAGTTGTTTATGTTCGTAGATGCCGGCACGAGTGATCAGCATATTATATTTTTTAGCTGTCACTTTCGGCATTGAGAGCACGTAGAGAAGTAGTGTCTCATTTGTGTATACTGATGGTTGACCATACTCAATAGCTTCGATTACGTTCTGGTATGGAAGAGTCTCCATTTCCGAAAGGACCTGGTTGACCTCGTCCGTGTCAAGTAAATTGGTGTTCACAATTCCGCTTTTTGCCAGCTGGCATGCCCGCACGATTTCGTTGACCTCTTCACGAATGAGTAGGATGTTGTGCAGTGCATCTTGATCGAATTCCGTTGCCTCATTTTCTTTCGCTATGTAGTTTGTGCGATCCACCACCTCCTCGATTTTCCTTAAGACATCCTGGGTGGCGGTGAAGAGTTTTTCGTTGACTTTATATTGGTGGTTGTTGCTTTCAATAACTTCGTTTTGGCTTTGGAGAATATTGTTCCAATCGGTTGCATCGGGTGATCCTGCTAGCCATTTCCATGCTGAGCCTATCCAGTCGATAGAGCGGGTGATCCTAGTTTTGCCTGCGCTTCCCGTTAGTTCTTCAAGTCGCTGTAATGTCTGGTTAATATAGAGTTGTGCTAAAATCTGGTCGTCGGCTCGCTTCATTAAACGGTATGTCGAATCTTCCATCTGTATCATAGTTGTCACGCATTGTTCAAGATTGATGACATGGACTAGCTTGAAAGATCCGCCAATGATCCAACCGTCTCCATTCTGGATAGTTACGATTGCCGCTTTATAGTGGAATATATGGAGGGCGCTGATGGCTGATGCCAGCAGTGGGAATCTGAAAGGGTGTTATTGTTGTTAGTGTGTTAGTAGTTGTTAACTTAATTGATAAATTTTGTTTCACAAGAGCATTTGTAGTTTTTCCTTTTAAGTTTTGCTTAAGGTTGCCAAATTCTGTGGTAGTTTTATATTAAATATTATGTCTGTAAAAAGGACTTAAATGATTAAAAGAACATTTTTGTTACGAAATTTTAGTATTATGGTAGTGTAAAAGAAGAGAGGAAAAATTTCGTTATTGATTTTACTTTACAATTTACAATTGTTTGTTGCTCTTGTTTCAGTTAGTATGTTAGTGTTAGCTATTAATTTCTTTCCTTTTTAGCGGATTAGGCGCAAGTATATTAAAATGCGGCCTTTTTTGTTTTGTTTTCTTTTATTTTTTATTCTTTTCCTCTTGCGGATTAGGCGCAAGTATATTAAAATGCGGCCTTTTTTGTTTTGTTTTCTTTTATTTTTTATTCTTTTCCTCCTGCGGATTAGGCGCAAGGATTAAGTGTCAATATATGTTTTGCGGATTAGGCTCAAATTTGTAAAAATTCGCTTTCTTTTTTGTAGGATGGGTGTCCATACTGTTCTCGAACCAGCTATGGGGGATCGTGGAATCCGTTTTGGGAGTAGCGTAGCCATTTGTCAAATTCGATGGCGCCACAACCTACTAAGGCACGATTTGTCCCACTAACAAGCCCGCTCTTGTAGTAATTAACATGTCCTTTGTTTTTGTTTTCGATCGTTTTGATTTCAATCAAGAAATAATTATTTTCTAGAGCTTTTGTTAACTATTTTCTGTGTATTTACTTATTTTTGCTCTTTATTATTTTCATTTGTTACTCATTTTGCAAGCAAAAACAATAAAATTTTGCATTCGGTCTCAAGTGCTAGGATGTGTGTTCCTACGCTTGACGTTTCTAATGTGGGTTTAGTGTATTTTTTTCCCACTGACTGTGATAACGGAAACTCTGTTGTCTTTTGCGACAGTTTCCTTCTTGTATATGGGTTTTTGTTTTCCCTTGATCTGTTTGTCCTTCACGTATATGACATCATTCTCGTCATAACGCTCCGGTAGAGATCTTCTTTTGTTATGGCGTTCAATCTGGGCCATTTGTTTCTGAGTCAGTAAGGTTTTCAAGTATTCATTGGTTTTTTTGCTTTTTTCTAGGAGTTCCTGGTAATTAGCTGCTTTTGCACGGTTAAAGAATACCTCACTGGGTTTTCGGTTTATAACGGAGTGAATGGAGTTATTGTAGCGATATACTGCTATATTTGCTAGCTCTTTCATTTTTAAATTCGGGTTATCTATTTTTAGGCATCTAATAATCTCAATTAAGGTGGAATGGAACCTTTCCACTTGGCCGTTCACCTCGCTTCTCTGAGATGGTGTACGATATAGCCTAATTCCCAATTACTCTAACAAATTTTGTATTATTGGGCTAACTAAACCTCGCTCGTTGTCGGTCACAAGGATATCTGGGGTCGTAAAGTAGTGCAAGAGTTTTACTATTTTGTCCTTAAGGTGCAAAGTGGACTTGTTTCTTAAGTGAAAAAGTTTTGCAAATTTTGAAAATTTATCGATGCAACTGAGGAATTTCTCTCCTTGTATTTCGAATATATCTACGTGAATGATTTCACAAGGACGCGATGGGATAGGTGTGTTCTGTAATTCGGGTTTATTGGGATGTCTATCATATTTGCTGATTTTACACGTTTCACATGACGAGACGTAGCCCCTGATAATGCTGTGCATTCTTGGAAAGTAATACCTCTCCAGGATTTGTTTCCTATTCTCGACGGCACTACGATGAGCTCTTTTGTGCTCCGCCCATACTACCTCACAAATTCTGTCAGGATCTCTCAAATCCTCTACAATATACTGAGTTACTCGGATCTTATACTGGATAAAATTTTCTAGGTATACCTTTTGCAGAAGCCCTAATATGCCCTCTGGCATTTTAATGCCGTTGATCACATTTGGCCTAAGTTTCTCCTTGAGCACATTGATGAGCTCTTCTTCGCTAATTCCTTCTATCCTTAAATAGTGCCGGGAGTAACCTGGATGAGGTTCCTCAAATATCTCTAGTCTCCCCCCTAATACAAGCTGGTTTCTGAATACATTTAGAGGCACTTCAACGAATGGTATAAGGTCGGAGTTGTCCTGTTCTGCACTATGGACTGTGTCACCGTCTTCGCCTTCCGAATCCGCGGTTGACCCTGTTGTTGCGTTCCGACTAGCGGCTTCGGATGTGGATATTGTAAGGGGGTTTGCCTGGGTTTTGAGTCGAGACAGAGCGTCAGCCACGACGTTAGATTTACCTGGTTTATAAATTATCTCGTAATTATATTCCTCAATTCTCGCCTTCCAACGCTTTAGCTTGGCGTTGTTGGTGGTCAGTAAATATACGTATTTTTTTTGCACCATAAAGATAGTTCCGGAGGTTATCCAAAGCCCACACGATAGCAAGCATTTCCTTTTCATTTGTTGCGTACGCCTCTTCGGTAGTGTTTAGGCTTCGCGATATGAACGCTATGGGCTTGTCTTTGCCATCGTAGTCCTGGGATAGCACCGCTCCAATAGCGAAGTCGGAGGCGTCCGTCCTAAGGTTGAAAGATTTGTCAAAGTTAGGAAAGGTCAAAACTTCGGAGGTCGTCAATATTCCCTTGAGTTTCACGAATGCTTCCTGCGCTTCTTTGTTTAAATTAATGGGCACCTTTTTTGATTGCGTCGCTCTTACCTGTGCGTGTTCTCCTCGCGTAAGGTTAGTAAGCGGTTTTGCAACCTTTGCGTAGTCACGGATGAATTTTCGATAATACGATGTTAACCCTAGGAAGCTTTTTAGGTCTTTTAGGTTGGACGGTGGCAGCATATTCTTAATGGAATCCACCTTTTTTGGGTCAGGAAGTATTCCCTCAGAGGTTACAATATAGCCTAGAAATTCTACGCTTGTCTTCAGGAACTGTGTCTTCTCAAGGTTGACTTTGAGGCCCGCTGCTAAAAGTCTGGCAAGGATAGTCTCAATGTCTCTTAGATGAGTGGCTTCGTCCTTACTAAAGATTATGATGTCGTCGATGTACACAAAGCAAATACGACCTATAAATTCTTTTAGCACGTCGTCTATCATGCGCTGGAAGATGGAGGGTGCGTTTTTGAGACCGAAAGGAAGCCGCAAAAATTCGTATTTTCCATTCATTGTGGAAAATGCCGTTTTTGCGATATCGCTCGCTTTCATTGGGATTTGATGAAATCCTGAAGTAAGGTCAAGTGTCGTAAAATACTTTGCACTACCGAGACTTGCAATAGTGCCATTAATATCAGGTATGGGATATGTGTCGGGGATCGTTACGGTATTCAGCCGCTTGAAGTCTATAACCATTCGGTACCTTTTTTCCCCATCTGGCTGAGATTTTTTTGGTACAATCCAAATGGGCGAGTTGTAGGGACTTTTGGAAGGACGAATTATGCCTTCTGATAATAAGTCACGGATTTGCTTTTCCACCTCCTCGCGCATATTAACGGGGTAGGGGTAGCTTTTTGTATAAATGGGGTTTTCGGTTTCGGTTTTAATTTCTGCCCTGACATTGGTTTGGATTTCCGTGCCTCGGTCGACTGGGCCGAACACGATTTTATATTTCTCTAGTATCTGGTTGAGCCTCTTGTTTGTACGGTCGGTGATATTATTATCAAGAGGGATGTTTGCATTGATGCTGTTAACCTGCTGCGCCTTTTTCCGCTTTAGGGGCAGCAGAATGTCTGGTTTTAGAATAAGAATCTTGAGTTCCATATCTAAAACTGCTTTTATTTCTGACAGCGTATCATCGCCTATTATCCCGTCGAATGATTTGAGTCCTGGGAGAACAAAAAATGTGGTGGGAGGGTCCTTGTCTAAGAATTTAAAAAAATTTCCGCATATTTTTCTGTCTACTTTTATAGTTCCCGCCGCGGAAATTACCTGAAACGGCTTTTCCACTGGTATGGTATTTTGAGCTACGCGCTCGCTTATATAATTCTTATTTGCCCCCGTATCTACCAGAAATTCCAAAATACCAAAATCCCGCGTAGCGTATTCTATATACGGTACGCCGGACACGAGGCTCCCATGGTAAAATTTACCTGATCTCCCGTGGGTTGCTCTTTGTTAGTTTCACCTGATATCCTCTGGCTTTCCTCTTCGGCAACCGGTATTAAATGGAATAGTTTCTGTTGTTTGCTTGGGGTTCTGTTGGAATATTCCGTTGAATTTGCACCCCTTTTCGTGTTGTCGTATCTGAAAAATTTAGTGCCACCTGTCTGTCGGGTCTGGGAAGACGGTTCTTCGTCTGCTCTTACAACAGCCAAGGAAGCGTTGTTGTTTCTCCAATTTTGGGTCGACTGGTTGCTCATCCTTGTTTGTCTTGGTCCTGAGTAGGAGGAACTTGGTCTTGGCCGGTTGCTATCATGCCACGCGCGGCTGTTATTCGACTGGCTTGATTTTCTTTGAGCGAATAGCCGTGATCTAAATTAGAATAGTTCCTTTTATCGTGGGAAAAGAATTTATGGGGTATATTTTGGTAATTTTCATTAAAATTTCTATTATCCTTGTGGAAAGCTGGACGGTAAATAGCATTTCTGCGATCTACGTTCAAGATCTTGAGGCATGCTGAATAAGCCTCCGGTAAGGTTTTCAAGTTTTGGACTAGAAGCAGGGCAGGCAGATCTCCGTTTAGGCCCCTTATGAAGACGTCTAATGCTCTCCGACGATGTGCTCCTGCCAATGCTTCTACAGTTTCCCCGTGTGCGTATTTTTCGGCCTTTATTGTATTTATCATTAGCGAAAGTTGTCTCTGTACCTGTGCATAAACATCGGACATCGTCTGACGTCCTTGTGACATTAGCGTCAATTGCTGTTCTAGGGTTTCGATATCCCTAATGTTTTTATTGTGCACTACTCGCACGACTAATTACAACTGCCTTAAACAATTCTAACTTCTTACCAAGTAACTTCTTAGTTTTAATATAATTATGCTAATGTTGCAGTTCCCACCGCCAACCGGCATTCCGCACTCGATGGGTTGCGCGTGTAGGTCAATATTGCTTACACCGCAGTTCTCACGCCTTTCTTGAGTATTTATATTATCGATCGCTTGCGCGTGTACTGAGTCGGCGAAAGTCCTATGGTGAACTTTATGTAGGGCAGTGAAGTCACATGTACAGCAACGTGAGCACCGGGTGTGCCGTAGCGTAGGGTTAAGATAACTTGCATTTTTAAGGCGTGCTCATCCTTGTCTACAATGTTTGTTCATTTTTCTGTTGGCCCAGTAAAATGTTAATATTTTATAATTTTATTGAGCTCAAGGCCAGTTTATGGAAGATTTGTTTGTGAAAAAACAACAACAGTTTTTAATGGTTGAAGTTATAGTACTATTTCGGAAATCACCACATTTCCTCATCAGACTTCTTTTTGATTATTAAATTAAATTATTTTTAATTTAATTTTCATAACCACTTCTCTCAGGCTTTGAACCCGGGAGCTCGGAGTTGCAGAGCCAATACGCTGCCTATTGTGCTACGCTAGCCGAGTTGGCTGTTGTGTTTATTTCATCTTCCTTAAACAAACCAACTACAAACAAGAGCAACTGATCTGCCGCTATTTAACTTGTTTGTGTGGTTGTTGTTTGTGTTTTTATTTTGCAAATTCTTTATTATATGCATTTTTAAGGCGTGCTCATCCTTGTCTACAATGTTTCTTCATTTTTCTGTTGGCCTAGTAAAATGTTAATATTTAATAATTTTATTGAGCTCAAGGCCAGTTTATGGAAGATTTGTTTGTGAAAAAACAACAACAGTTTTTAATGGTTGAAGTTATAGTACTATTTCGGAAATCACCACATTTCCTCATCAGACTTCTTTTTGATTATTAAATTAAATTATTTTTGAATAATTTAGTTGCGATCAGTTCGAATTTGTATTGATGATTTTTTAGGCTTGTCTGATCTATTGCTTGTTGATGCAAATAAAATACTTTTTATTTCATCTATGCCCGACGTTTCGCTAAATATTTTAGCATCTTCAGGGGCGGTTCTATTTATTTCACCAAAGAAAAATTAAACAATTTATTACATGAAGTTGTTAGCACAAAGAACTTAAACAGAAATTAACACACATATGTATTTTATTATAAACGAACATGAACTTACAATATTGGGGCTTCAGGGGCGGTTCTATTTATTTCACCAAAGAAAAATTAAACAATTTATTACATGAAGTTGTTAGCACAAAGAACTTAAACAGAAATTAACACACATATGTATTTTATTATAAACGAACATGAACTTACAATATTCGTTTGTTTAAAATAAACTTAAGAGCTACATTTATCTGTACCACTTCCTGTGGTATTTTTGTCAATATTAATCGTTAGCGTATGCATAATATGTAAGCGGCTGCTATGTTGTCCGTATCTTCTTTTTTGTTGATTGTTTTCTCTCGTTTTTGTAAAATTCGTAGGCTCTCCAAAGTGTATCTTTTAATTTCTCTTTTTTCTTTGTCAATTATTTTGGTGTTGGCGAAATCAGCTGTGTGTCCGCTATTTAATATATGCTGGCTGAGGGCTGTGCTGCTCTTTTGTTTTTTTATGTCAGCTTTGTGTTCGGCTATGCGAACACCCAAAGCACGCTTAGTTGTGCCAATGTACACTTTGTTACAGCTTTCGTTGTTTTTGCCTTTGCACTCTATTTCATAAACTACGTTGCTTTGTTCTTGTAGGCTTAGTGGGTTTTTTGTTTTTGTGTATATTGTGGACAACGAGTGATTAGTTTTATAGGCGAGAGTAATGTCTTCTTCTTTTGCTATTTCGCGATCAAATTTTCCACTTAGCCTGGGAATGAAGGTGACGCTACAGTACTTTTTTGTTGTATTTGTCGTTTCTGTGGTTTGTGTTTTGTTTGGATTTTTGCATTTCCCCGCTACTTGCTGGATTAGTTCACGTATTAAACTGTCGGGGTAATTGTTGCTTCGTAATATTTTGTGTATTCTTTCTATATTAGCGTCGTGAAATTGTTGGTGGCTTATTGTCAGTATTTTATTTATTAAGTTTTTGGCTGTGTTCATTTTGTAATGTGTTGGTTGGGCTGAAAAGTAATTAATCAGGCGTCCAGAAGCTGTTGATTTTGAATACCAGTTAAAAATAATGCGGTTGTTGCTTTTGTGTATGTGAACGTCCAGGAACGGAATGCTATCATTTTCTTCTATTTCCATGGTAAACTGAAGTTTATTGTGGTATTTGTTAAGCCTATCTAGAATTATGTTCGCGTCATCGCGTCTCACTATTGCAAAAATGTCGTCTACGTATTTGTTGATAAATTTAATGTCAATGTTGTGTTGTTGTTTCAGCTCCGAAATGGTGTTGTCAAGAAGGTCGTCCATAATAATGTCTGCAATGGTTGGGGAGAGGGGGTTGCCCATTGGCATGCCAAATGTTTGGGAGTATAATTTGTTGTTGCACATGAAATAGTTGTTGTCTTTTAGGCAGAAGTCAATAATTTCTTTAAATTTGCTCTTTGGGATATTGGTTGTCCTCTGTATTTTGTCCCACTTTCTCATTATTATTTGTGTAGCTAACATGGTGGGTATGTTTGTAAATAGAGAAATTACATCAAATGACACTAAAACATCTTCGTCACAAACATGTACATAGCTTAACCTGTCTTTCAAGCTGAATGAATTTTTCACATTATATTTGTCTGATATAAGTGGTTTAAGTATTTCTCCTACATATTTAGATAAACTGTAACAGGGTAGCATAATAGACGATGCGATAGGGCGTAAGGGAGTTTGTGGTTTGTGCACTTTCGGCAAACCATAGAGTCTTGGCGCTGCTGCTGCCGTGCTAGTAAGCAGTTGTTTTTCCCTTTTGTTGATGTGTTTGTTCTTGTAAAGTTCGTCAACTATTTTATTGTTTTTCCTTTGTAGAGCGATTGTTGGGTCTGTTCTTATTGTTTTGTAAGTGTTTTTGTCTTCTATAAGTTTGTTCATCTTTTCACGATATTCTGATTCGTACATTGCAACTGTTTTATTTCCCTTGTCCGCATCTGTTATGATAATGTTTTTGTGTGACTTCAGAAATGCCTTTGTTTTGTTAAATGCTGCTAGTATGAATTTTTCGGCGGAGTTGTGTTTCATGTTCCGTTTGAATAGCATTATTCTGTTACTTAGTTTGTCTATAAATTGTTTAATTTTTCTTTGGTGAAATAAATAGAACCGCCCCTGAAGATGCTAAAATATTTAGCGAAACGTCGGGCATAGATGAAATAAAAAGTATTTTATTTGCATCAACAAGCAATAGATCAGACAAGCCTAAAAAATCATCAATATAAATTATTTTTAATTTAATTTTCATAACCACTTCTCTCAGGCTTTGAACCCGGGAGCTCGGAGTTGCAGAGCCAATACGCTACCTATTGTGCTACGCTAGCCGAGTTGGCTGTTGTGTTTATTTCATCTTCCTTAAACAAACCAACTTCAAACAAGAGCAACTGATCTGCCGCTATTTAACTTGTTTGTGTGGTTGTTGTTTGTGTTTTTATTTTGTAAATTCTTTATTATATGCATTTTTAAGGCGTGCTCATCCTTGTCTACAATATTTGTTCATTTTTCTGTTGGCCTAGTAAAATGTTAATATTTTATAATTTTATTGAGCTCAAGGCCAGTTTATGGAAGATTTGTTTGTGAAAAAACAACAACAGTTTTTAATGGTTGAAGTTATAGTACTATTTAGGAAATCACCACATTTCCTCATCAGACTTCTTTTTGATTATTAAATTAAATTATTTTTAATTTAATTTTCATAACCACTTCTCTCAGGCTTTGAACCCGGGAGCTCGGAGTTGCAGAGCCAATACGCTGCCTATTGTGCTACGCTAGCCGAGTTGGCTGTTGTGTTTATTTCATCTTCCTTAAACAAACCAACTACAAACAAGAGCAACTGATCTGCCGCTATTTAACTTGTTTGTGTGGTTGTTGTTTGTGTTTTTATTTTGCAAATTCTTTATTTTATGCATTTTTAAGGCGTGCTCATCCTTGTCTACAATGTTTGTTCATTTTTCTGTTGGCCTAGTAAAATGTTAATATTTTATAATTTTATTGAGCTCAAGGCCAGTTTATGGAAGATTTGTTTGTGAAAAAATAACAACAGTTTTTAATGGTTGAAGTTATAGTACTATTTCGGAAATCACCACATTTCCTCATCAGACTTCTTTTTGATTATTAAATTAAATTATTTTTAATTTAATTTTCATAACCACTTCTCTCAGGCTTTGAACCCGGGAGCTCGGAGTTGCAGAGCCAATACGCTACCTATTGTGCTACGCTAGCCGAGTTGGCTGTTGTGTTTATTTCATCTTCCTTAAACAAACCCACTTCAAACAAGAGCAACTGATCTGCCGCTATTTAACTTGTTTGTGTGGTTGTTGTTTGTGTTTTTATTTTGCAAATTCTTTATTATATGCATTTTTAAGGCGTGCTCATCCTTGTCTACAATGTTTGTTCATTTTTCTGTTGGCCTAGTAAAATGTTAATATTTTATAATTTTATTGAGCTCAAGGCCAGTTTATGGAAGATTTGTTTGTGAAAAAACAACAACAATTTTTAATGGTTGAAGTTATAGTACTATTTCGGAAATCACACATTTCCTTATCAGACTTCTTTTTGATTATTAAATTAAATTATTTTTAATTTAATTTTCATAACCACTTCTCTCAGGCTTTGAACCCGGGAGCTCGGAGTTGCAGAGCCAATACGCTACCTATTGTGCTACGCTAGCCGAGTTGGCTGTTGTGTTTATTTCATCTTCCTTAAACAAACCAACTACAAACAAGAGCAACTGATCTGCCGCTATTTAACTTGTTTGTGTGGTTGTTGTTTGTGTTTTTATTTTGCAAATTCTTTATTATATGCATTTTTAAGGCGTGCTCATCCTTGTCTACAATGTTTGTTCATTTTTCTGTTGGCCTAGTAAAATATTAATATTTTATAATTTTATTGAGCTCAAGGCCAGTTTATGGAAGATTTGTTTGTGAAAAAACAACAACAGTTTTTAATGGTTGAAGTTATAGTACTATTTCGGAAATCACCACATTTCCTCATCAGACTTCTTTTTGATTATTAAATTAAATTATTTTTAATTTAATTTTCATAACCACTTCTCTCAGGCTTTGAACCCGGGAGCTCGGAGTTGCAGAGCCAATACGCTACCTATTGTGCTACGCTAGCCCAGTTGGCTGTTGTGTTTATTTCATCTTCCTTAAACAAACCAACTACAAACAACAGCAACTGATCTGCCGCTATTTAACTTGTTTGTGTGGTTGTTGTTTGTGTTTTTTTTTTATCAAATTCTTTATTATATGCATTTTTAAGGCGCGCTCATCCTTGTCTACAATGTTTGTTCATTTTTCTGTTGGCCTAGTAAAATGTTAATATTTTATAATTTTATTGAGCTCAAGGCCAGTTTATGGAAGATTTGTTTGTGAAAAAACAACAACAGTTTTTAATGGTTGAAGTTATAGTACTGTTTCGGAAATCACCACATTTCCTCATCAGACTTCTTTTTGATTATTAAATTATATTATTTTTAATTTAATTTTCATAACCGCTTCTCTCAGGCTTTGAACCCGGGAGCTCGGAGTTGCAGAGCCAATACGCTACCTATTGTGCTACGCTAGCCGAGTTGGCTGTTGTGTTTATTTCATCTTCCTTAAACAAACCAACTACAAACAAGAGCAACTGATCTGCCGCTATTTAACTTGTTTGTGTGGTTGTTGTTTGTGTTTTTATTTTGCAAATTCTTTATTATATGCATTTTTAAGGCGTGCTCATCCTTGTCTACAATTTTTGTTCATTTTTCTGTTGGCCTAGTAAAATGTTAATATTTTATAATTTTATTGAGCTCAAGGCCAGTTTATGGAAGATTTGTTTGTGAAAAAACAACAACAGTTTTTAATGGTTGAAGTTATAGTACTATTTCGGAAATCACCACATTTCCTCATCAGACTTCTTTTTGATTATTAAATTAAATTATTTTTAATTTAATTTTCATAACCACTTCTCTCAGGCTTTGAACCCGGGAGCTCGGAGTTGCAGAGCCAATACGCTACCTATTGTGCTACGCTAGCCGAGTTGGCTGTTGTGTTTATTTCATCTTCCTTAAACAAACCCACTTCAAACAAGAGCAACTGATCTGCCGCTATTTAACTTGTTTGTGTGGTTGTTGTTTGTGTTTTTATTTTGCAAATTCTTTATTATATGCATTTTTAAGGCGTGCTCATCCTTGTCTACAATGTTTGTTCATTTTTCTGTTGGCCTAGTAAAATGTTAATATTTTATAATTTTATTGAGCTCAAGGCCAGTTTATGGAAGATTTGTTTGTGAAAAAACAACAACAGTTTTTAATGGTTGAAGTTATAGTACTATTTCGGAAATCACCACATTTCCTTATCAGACTTCTTTTTGATTATTAAATTAAATTATTTTTAATTTAATTTTCATAACCACTTCTCTCAGGCTTTGAACCCGGGAGCTCGGAGTTGCAGAGCCAATACGCTACCTATTGTGCTACGCTAGCCGAGTTGGCTGTTGTGTTTATTTCATCTTCCTTAAACAAACCAACTACAAACAAGAGCAACTGATCTGCCGCTATTTAACTTGTTTGTGTGGTTGTTGTTTGTGTTTTTATTTTGCAAATTCTTTATTATATGCATTTTTAAGGCGTGCTCATCCTTGTCTACAATGTTTGTTCATTTTTCTGTTGGCCTAGTAAAATGTTAATATTTTATAATTTTATTGAGCTCAAGGCCAGTTTATGGAAGATTTGTTTGTGAAAAAACAACAACAGTTTTTAATGGTTGAAGTTATAGTACTATTTCGGAAATCACCACCTTTCCTCATCAGACTTCTTTTTGATTATTAAATTAAATTATTTTTAATTTAATTTTCATAACCACTTCTCTCAGGCTTTGAACCCGGGAGCTCGGAGTTGCAGAGCCAATACGCTACCTATTGTGCTACGCCAGCCGAGTTGGCTGTTGTGTTTATTTCATCTTCCTTAAACAAACCAACTACACACAAGAGCAACTGATCTGCCGCTATTTAACTTGTTTGTGTGGTGATGTTTTTGTGTGGGTTTTTTTATTTTGCAAATTCTTTATTATATGCATTTTTAAGGCGTGCTCATCCTTGTCTACAATGTTTGTTCATTTTTCTGTTGGCCTAGTAAAATGCTAATATTTTATAATTTTATTGAGCTCAAGGCCAGTTTGTGGAAGATTTGTTTGTGAAAAAACAACAACAGTTTTTAATGGTTGAAGTTATAGTACTATTTCGGAAATCACCACATTTCCTCATCAGACTTCTTTTTGATTATTAAATTAAATTATTTTTAATTTAATTTTCATAACATCTTCTCTCAGGCTTTGAACCCGGGAGCTCGGAGTTGCAGAGCCAATACGCTGCCTATTGTGCTACGCTAGCCGAGTTGGCTGTTGTGTTTATTTCATCTTCCTTAAACAAACCAACTACAAACAAGAGCAACTGATCTGCCGCTATTTAACTTGTTTGTGTGGTTGTTGTTTGTGTTTTTATTTTGCAAATTCTTTATTATATGCATTTTTAAGGCGTGCTCATCCTTGTCTACAATGTTTGTTCATTTTTCTGTTGGCCTAGTAAAATGCTAATATTTTATAATTTTATTGAGCTCAAGGCCAGTTTGTGGAAGATTTGTTTGTGAAAAAACAACAACAGTTTTTAATGGTTGAAGTTATAGTACTATTTCGGAAATCACCACATTTCCTCATCAGACTTCTTTTTGATTATTAAATTAAATTATTTTTAATTTAATTTTCATAACCACTTCTCTCAGGCTTTGAACCCGGGAGCTCGGAGTTGCAGAGCCAATACGCTACCTATTGTGCTACGCTAGCCGAGTTGGCTGTTGTGTTTATTTCATCTTCCTTAAACAAACCAACTACAAACAAGAGCAACTGATCTGCCGCTATTTAACTTGTTTGTGTGGTTGTTGTTTGTGTTTTTATTTTGCAAATTCTTTATTATATGCATTTTTAAGGCGTGCTCATCCTTGTCTACAATGTTTGTTCATTTTTCTGTTGGCCTAGTAAAATGCTAATATTTTATAATTTTATTGAGCTCAAGGCCAGTTTGTGGAAGATTTGTTTGTGAAAAAACAACAACAGTTTTTAATGGTTGAAGTTATAGTACTATTTCGGAAATCACCACATTTCCTCATCAGACTTCTTTTTGATTATTAAATTAAATTATTTTTAATTTAATTTTCATAACCACTTCTCTCAGGCTTTGAACCCGGGAGCTCGGAGTTGCAGAGCCAATACGCTGCCTATTGTGCTACGCTAGCCGAGTTGGCTGTTGTGTTTATTTCATCTTCCTTAAACAAACCAGCTACAAACAAGAGCAACTGATCTGCCGCTATTTAACTTGTTTGTGTGGTTGTTGTTTGTGTTTTTATTTTGCAAATTCTTTATTATATGCATTTTTAAGGCGTGCTCATCCTTGTCTACAATGTTTGTTCATTTTTCTGTTGGCCTAGTAAATTGTTAATATTTTATAATTTTATTGAGGTCAAGGCCAGTTTATGGAAGATTTGTTTGTGAAAAAACAACAACAGTTTTTAATGGTTGAAGTTATAGTACTATTTCGGAAATCACCACATTTCCTTATCAGACTTCTTTTTGATTATTAAATTAAATTATTTTTAATTTAATTTTCATAACCACTTCTCTCAGGCTTTGAACCCGGGAGCTCGGAGTTGCAGAGCCAATACGCTACCTATTGTGCTACGCTAGCCGAGTTGGCTGTTGTGTTTATTTCATCTTCCTTAAACAAACCAACTACAAACAAGAGCAACTGATCTGCCGCTATTTAACTTGTTTGTGTGGTTGTTGTTTGTGTTTTTATTTTGCAAATTCTTTATTATATGCATTTTTAAGGCGTGCTCATCCTTGTCTACAATGTTTGTTCATTTTTCTGTTGGCCTAGTAAAATATTAATATTTTATAATTTTATTGAGCTCAAGGCCAGTTTATGGAAGATTTGTTTGTGAAAAAACAACAACAGTTTTTAATGGTTGAAGTTATAGTACTATTTCGGAAATCACCACATTTCCTCATCAGACTTCTTTTTGATTATTAAATTAAATTATTTTTAATTTAATTTTCATAACCACTTCTCTCAGGCTTTGAACCCGGGAGCTCGGAGTTGCAGAGCCAATACGCTACCTATTGTGCTACGCTAGCCCAGTTGGCTGTTGTGTTTATTTCATCTTCCTTAAACAAACCAACTACAAACAACAGCAACTGATCTGCCGCTATTTAACTTGTTTGTGTGGTTGTTGTTTGTGTTTTTTTTTTATCAAATTCTTTATTATATGCATTTTTAAGGCGTGCTCATCCTTGTCTACAATGTTTGTTCATTTTTCTGTTGGCCTAGTAAAATGTTAATATTTTATAATTTTATTGAGCTCAAGGCCAGTTTATGGAAGATTTGTTTGTGAAAAAACAACAACAGTTTTTAATGGTTGAAGTTATAGTACTGTTTCGGAAATCACCACATTTCCTCATCAGACTTCTTTTTGATTATTAAATTATATTATTTTTAATTTAATTTTCATAACCGCTTCTCTCAGGCTTTGAACCCGGGAGCTCGGAGTTGCAGAGCCAATACGCTACCTATTGTGCTACGCTAGCCGAGTTGGCTGTTAAGTTTATTTCATCTTCCTTAAACAAACCAACTACAAACAAGAGCAACTGATCTGCCGCTATTTAACTTGTTTGTGTGGTTGTTGTTTGTGTTTTTATTTTGCAAATTCTTTATTATATGCATTTTTAAGGCGTGCTCATCCTTGTCTACAATTTTTGTTCATTTTTCTGTTGGCCTAGTAAAATGTTAATATTTTATAATTTTATTGAGCTCAAGGCCAGTTTATGGAAGATTTGTTTGTGAAAAAACAACAACAGTTTTTAATGGTTGAAGTTATAGTACTATTTCGGAAATCACCACATTTCCTCATCAGACTTCTTTTTGATTATTAAATTAAATTATTTTTAATTTAATTTTCATAACCACTTCTCTCAGGCTTTGAACCCGGGAGCTCGGAGTTGCAGAGCCAATACGCTACCTATTGTGCTACGCTAGCCGAGTTGGCTGTTGTGTTTATTTCATCTTCCTTAAACAAACCCACTTCAAACAAGAGCAACTGATCTGCCGCTATTTAACTTGTTTGTGTGGTTGTTGTTTGTGTTTTTATTTTGCAAATTCTTTATTATATGCATTTTTAAGGCGTGCTCATCCTTGTCTACAATGTTTGTTCATTTTTCTGTTGGCCTAGTAAAATGTTAATATTTTATAATTTTATTGAGCTCAAGGCCAGTTTATGGAAGATTTGTTTGTGAAAAAACAACAACAGTTTTTAATGGTTGAAGTTATAGTACTATTTCGGAAATCACCACATTTCCTTATCACACTTCTTTTTGATTATTAAATTAAATTATTTTTAATTTAATTTTCATAACCACTTCTCTCAGGCTTTGAACCCGGGAGCTCGGAGTTGCAGAGCCAATACGCTACCTATTGTGCTACGCTAGCCGAGTTGGCTGTTGTGTTTATTTCATCTTCCTTAAACAAACCAACTACAAACAAGAGCAACTGATGTGCCGCTATTTAACTTGTTTGTGTGGTTGTTATTTGTGTTTTTATTTTGCAAATTCTTTATTATATGCATTTTTAAGGCGTGCTCATCCTTGTCTACAATGTTTGTTCATTTTTCTGTTGGCCTAGTAAAATGTTAATATTTTATAATTTTATTGAGCTCAAGGCCAGTTTATGGAAGATTTGTTTGTGAAAAAACAACAACAGTTTTTAATGGTTGAAGTTATAGTACTATTTCGGAAATCACCACCTTTCCTCATCAGATTTCTTTTTGATTATTAAATTAAATTATTTTTTATTTAATTTTCATAACCACTTCTCTCAGGCTTTGAACCCGGGAGCTCGAAGTTGCAGAGCCAATACGCTACCTATTGTGCTACGCCAGCCGAGTTGGCTGTTGTGTTTATTTCATCTTCCTTAAACAAACCAACTACACACAAGAGCAACTGATCTGCCGCTATTTAACTTGTTTGTGTGGTTGTTGTTTGTGTTTTTATTTTGCAAATTCTTTATTATATGCATTTTTAAGGCGTGCTCATCCTTGTCTACAATGTTTGTTCATTTTTCTGTTGGCCTAGTAAAATGTTAATATTTTATAATTTTATTGAACTCAAGGCCAGTTTATGGAAGATTTGTTTGTGAAAAAACAACAACAGTTTTTAATGGCTGAAGTTATAGTACTATTTCGGAAATCACCACATTTCCTCGTCAGACTTCTTTTTGATTATTAAATTAAATTATTTTTAATTTAATTTTCATAACCACTTCTGTCAGGCTTTGAACCCGGGAGCTCGGAGTTGCAGAGCCAATACGCTACCTATTGTGCTACGCTAGCCGAGTTGGGTGTTGTGTTTATTTCATCTTCCCTAAACAAACCAACTACAAACAAGAGCAACTGATCTGCCGCTATTTAACTTGTTTGTGTGGTTGTTGTTTGTGTTTTTATTTTGTAAATTCTTTATTATATGCATTTTTAAGGCGTGCTCATCCTTGTCTACAATGTTTGTTCATTTTTCTGTTGGCCTAGTAAAATGTTAATATTTTATAATTTTATTGAGCTCAAGGCCAGTTTATGGAAGATTTGTTTGTGAAAAAACAACAACAGTTTTTAATGGTTGAAGTTATAGTACTATTTAGGAAATCACCACATTTCCTCATCAGACTTCTTTTTGATTATTAAATTAAATTATTTTTAATTTAATTTTCATAACCACTTCTCTCAGGCTTTGAACCCGGGAGCTCGGAGTTGCAGAGCCAATACGCTACCTGTTGTGCTACGCTAGCCGAGTTGGCTGTTGTGTTTATTTCATCTTCCTTAAACAAACAAACTACAAACAAGAGCAACTGATCTGCCGCTTTTTAACTTATTTGTGTGGTTGTTGTTTGTGTTTTTATTTTGCAAATTCTTTATTATATGCATTTTTAAGGCGTGCTCATCCTTGTCTACAATGTTTGTTCATTTTTCTGTTGGCCTAGTAAAATGTTAATATTTTATAATTTTATTGAGCTCAAGGCCAGTTTATGGAAGATTTGTTTGTGAAAAAACAACAACAGTTTTTAATGGTTGAAGTTATAGTACTATTTCGGAAATCACCACATTTCCTCATCAGACTTCTTTTTGATTATTAAATTAAATTATTTTTAATTTAATTTTCATAACCACTTCTCTCAGGCTTTGAACCCGGGAGCTCGGAGTTGCAGAGCCAATACGCTACCTATTGTGCTACGCTAGCCGAGTTGGCTGTTGTGTTTATTTCATCTTCCTTAAAAAAACCAACTACAAACAAGAGCAACTGATCTGCCGCTATTTAACTTGTTTGTGTGGTTGTTGTTTGTGTTTTTATTTTGCAAATTCTTTATTATATGCATTTTTAAGGCGTGCTCATCCTTGTCTACAATGTTTGTTCATTTTTCTGTTGGCCTAGTAAAATGTTAATATTTTGTAATTTTATTGAGCTCAAGGCCAGTTTATGGAAGATTTGTTTGTGAAAAAACAACAACAGTTTTTAATGGTTGAAGTTATAGTACTATTTCGGAAATCACCACATTTCCTCATCAGACTTCTTTTTGATTATTAAATTAAATTATTTTTAATTTAATTTTCATAACCACTTCTCTCAGGCTTTGAACCCGGGAGCTCGGAGTTGCAGAGCCAATACGCTACCTATTGTGCTACGCCAGCCGAGTTGGCTGTTGTGTTTATTTCATCTTCCTTAAACAAACCAACTACAAACAAGAGCAACTGATCTGCCGCTATTTAACTTGTTTGTGTGGTTGTTGTTTGTGTTTTTATTTTGCAAATTCTTTATTATAGTATGCATTTTTAAGGCGTGCTCATCCTTGTCTACAATGTTTGTTCATTTTTCTGTTGGCTTAGTAAAATGTTAATATTTTATAATTTTATTGAGCTCAAGGCCAGTTTATGGAAGATTTGTTTGTGAAAGAACAACAACAGTTTTTAATGGTTGAAGTTATAGTACTATTTCGGAAATCACCCACTTCAAACAAGAGCAACTGATCTGCCGCTATTTAACTTGTTTGTGTGGTTGTTGTTTGTGTTTTTTTTTATCAAATTCTTTATGATATGCATTTTTAAGGCGTGCTCATCCTTTTCTACAATGTTTGTTCATTTTTCTGTTGGCCTAGTAAAAGGTTAATATTTCATAATTTTATTGAGCTCAAGGCCAGTTTATGGAAGATTTGTTTGTGAAAAAACAACAACAGTTTTTAATGGTTGAAGTTATAGTACTGTTTCGGAAATCACCACATTTCCTCATCAGACTTCTTTTTGATTATTAAATTATATTATTTTTAATTTAATTTTCATAACCGCTTCTCTCAGGCTTTGAACCCGGGAGCTCGGAGTTGCAGAGCCAATACGCTACCTATTGTGCTACGCTAGCCGAGTTGGCTGTTGTGTTTATTTCATCTTCCTTAAACAAACCAACTACAAACAAGAGCAACTGATCTGCCGCTATTTAACTTGTTTGTGTGGTTGTTGTTTGTGTTTTTATTTTGCAAATTCTTTATTATATGCATTTTTAAGGCGTGCTCATCCTTGTCTACAATGTTTGTTCATTTTTCTGTTGGCCTAGTAAAATGTTAATATTTTATAATTTTATTGAGCTCAAGGCCAGTTTATGGAAGATTTGTTTGTGAAAAAACAACAACAGTTTTTAATGGTTGAAGTTATAGTACTATTTCGGAAATCACCACATTTCCTTATCAGACTTCTTTTTGATTATTAAATTAAATTATTTTTAATTTAATTTTCATAACCACTTCTCTCAGGCTTTGAACCCGGGAGCTCGGAGTTGCAGAGCCAATACGCTACCTATTGTGCTACGCTAGCCGAGTTGGCTGTTGTGTTTATTTCATCTTCCTTAAACAAACCAACTACAAACAAGAGCAACTGATCTGCCGCTATTTAACTTGTTTGTGTGGTTGTTGTTTGTGTTTTTATTTTGCAAATTCTTTATTATATGCATTTTTAAGGCGTGCTCATCCTTGTCTACAATGTTTGTTCATTTTTCTGTTGGCCTAGTAAAATGTTAATATTTTATAATTTTATTGAACTCAAGGCCAGTTTATGGAAGATTTGTTTGTGAAAAAACAACAACAGTTTTTAATGGCTGAAGTTATAGTACTATTTCGGAAATCACCACATTTCCTCGTCAGACTTCTTTTTGATTATTAAATTAAATTATTTTTAATTTAATTTTCATAACCACTTCTGTCAGGCTTTGAACCCGGGAGCTCGGAGTTGCAGAGCCAATACGCTACCTATTGTGCTACGCTAGCCGAGTTGGGTGTTGTGTTTATTTCATCTTCCTTAAACAAACCAACTACAAACAAGAGCAACTGATCTGCCGCTATTTAACTTGTTTGTGTGGTTGTTGTTTGTGTTTTTATTTTGTAAATTCTTTATTATATGCATTTTTAAGGCGTGCTCATCCTTGTCTACAATGTTTGTTCATTTTTCTGTTGGCCTAGTAAAATGTTAATATTTTATAATTTTATTGAGCTCAAGGCCAGTTTATGGAAGATTTGTTTGTGAAAAAACAACAACAGTTTTTAATGGTTGAAGTTATAGTACTATTTCGGAAATCACCACATTTCCTCATCAGACTTCTTTTTGATTATTAAATTAAATTATTTTTAATTTTATTTTCATAACCACTTCTCTCAGGCTTTGAACCCGGGAGCTCGGAGTTGCAGAGCCAATACGCTACCTATTGTGCTACGCCAGCCGAGTTGGCTGTTGTGTTTATTTCATCTTCCTTAAACAAACCAACTACAAACAAGAGCAACTGATCTGCCGCTATTTAACTTGTTTGTGTGGTTGTTGTTTGTGTTTTTATTTTGCAAATTCTTTATTATAGTATGCATTTTTAAGGCGTGCTCATCCTTGTCTACAATGTTTGTTCATTTTTCTGTTGGCCTAGTAAAATGTTAATATTTTATAATTTTATTGAGCTCAAGGCCAGTTTATGGAAGATTTGTTTGTGAAAAAACCACAAAGGTTTTTAATGGTTGAAGTTATGGTACTATTTCGGAAATCACCACATTTCCTCATCAGACTTCTTTTTGATTATTAAATTAAATTATTTTTAATTTAATTTTCATAACCACTTCTCTCAGCCTTTGAACCCGGGAGCTCGGAGTTGCAGAGCCAATACGCTACCTATTGTGCTACGCTAGCCGAGTTGGCTGTTGTGTTTATTTAATCTTCCTTAAACAAACCAACTACAAACAAGAGCAACTGATCTGCCGCTATTTAACTTGTTTGTGTGGTTGTTGTTTGTGTTTTTATTTTGCAAATTCTTTATTATATGCATTTTTAAGGCGTGCTTATCCTTGTCTACAATGTTTGTTCAGTGTTCTGTTGGCCTAGTAAAATGTTAATATTTTATAATTTTATTGAGCTCAAGGCCAGTTTATGGAAGATTTGTTTGTGAAAAAACAACAACAGTTTTTAATGGTTGAAGTTATAGTACTATTTCGGAAATCACCACATTTCCTCATCAGACTTCTTTTTGATTATTAAATTAAATTATTTTTAATTTAATTTTCATAACCACTTCTCTCAGGCTTTGAACCCGGGAGCTCGGAGTTGCAGAGCCAATACGCTACCTATTGTGCTACGCCAGCCGAGTTGGCTGTTGTGTTTATTTCATCTTCCTTAAACAAACCAACTACAAACAAGAGCAACTGATCTGCCGCTATTTAACTGGTTTGTATGGTTGTTGTTTGTGTTTTTATTTTGCAAATTCTTTATTATATGCATTTTTAAGGCGTGCTCATCCTTGTTTACAATGTTTGTTCATTTTTCTGTTGGCCTAGTAAAATGTTAATATTTTATAATTTTATTGAGCTCAAGGCCAGTTTATGGAAGATTTGTTTGTGAAAAAACCACAAAGGTTTTTAATGGTTGAAGTTATGGTACTATTTCGGAAATCACCACATTTCCTCATCAGACTTCTTTTTGATTATTAAATTAAATTATTTTTAATTTAATTTTCATAACCACTTCTCTCAGCCTTTGAACCCGGGAGCTCGGAGTTGCAGAGCCAATACGCTACCTATTGTGCTACGCTAGCCGAGTTGGCTGTTGTGTTTATTTCATCTTCCTTAAACAAACCAACTACAAACAAGAGCAACTGATCTGCCGCTATTTAACTTGTTTGTGTGGTTGTTGTTTGTGTTTTTATTTTGCAAATTCTTTATTATAGTATGCATTTTTAAGGCGTGCTCATCCTTGTCTACAATGTTTGTTCATTTTTCTGTTGGCCTAGTAAAATGTTAATATTTTGTAATTTTATTGAGCTCAAGGCCAGTTTATGGAAGATTTGTTTGTGAAAAAACAACAACAGTTTTTAATGGTTGAAGTTATAGTACTATTTCGGAAATCACCACATTTCCTCATCAGACTTCTTTTTGATTATTAAATTAAATTATTTTTAATTTTATTTTCATAACCACTTCTCTCAGGCTTTGAACCCGGGAGCTCGGAGTTGCAGAGCCAATACGCTACCTATTGTGCTACGCTAGCCGAGTTGGCTGTTGTGTTTATTTCATCTTCCTTAAACAAACCCACTTCAAACAAGAGCAACTGATCTGCCGCTATTTAACTTGTTTGTGTGGTTGTTGTTTGTGTTTTTATTTTGCAAATTCTTTATTATATGCATTTTTAAGGCGTGCTCATCCTTGTCTACAATGTTTGTTCATTTTTCTGTTGGCCTAGTAAAATGTTAATATTTTATAATTTTATTGAGCTCAAGGCCAGTTTATGGAAGATTTGTTTGTGAAAAAACAACAACAGTTTTTAATGGTTGAAGTTATAGTACTATTTCGGAAATCACCACATTTCCTTATCAGACTTCTTTTTGATTATTAAATTAAATTATTTTTAATTTAATTTTCATAACCACTTCTCTCAGGCTTTGAACCCGGGAGCTCAGAGTTGCAGAGCCAATACGCTACCTATTGTGCTACGCTAGCCGAGTTGGCTGTTGTGTTTATTTCATCTTCCTTAAACAAACCAACTACAAACAAGAGCAACTGATCTGCCGCTATTTAACTTGTTTGTGTGGTTGTTGTTTGTGTTTTTATTTTGCAAATTCTTTATTATATGCATTTTTAAGGCGTGCTCATCCTTGTCTACAATGTTTGTTCATTTTTCTGTTGGCCTAGTAAAATGTTAATATTTTATAATTTTATTGAGCTCAAGGCCAGTTTCTGGAAGATTTGTTTGTGAAAAAAAAACAACAGTTTTTAATGGTTGAAGTTATAGTACTATTTCGGAAATCACCACCTTTCCTCATCAGACTTCTTTTTGATTATTAAATTAAATTATTTTTAATTTAATTTTCATAACCACTTCTCTCAGGCTTTGAACCCGGGAGCTCGGAGTTGCAGAGTCAATACGCTACCTATTGTGCTACGCCAGCCGAGTTGGCTGTTGTGTTTATTTCATCTTCCTTAAACAAACCAACTACACACAAGAGCAACTGATCTGCCGCTATTTAACTTGTTTGTGTGGTTGTTGTTTGTGTTTTTATTTTGCAAATTCTTTATTATATGCATTTTTAAGGCGTGCTCATCCTTGTCTACAATGTTTGTTCATTTTTCTGTTGGCCTAGTAAAATGTTAATATTTTATAATTTTATTGAACTCAAGGCCAGTTTATGGAAGATTTGTTTGTGAAAAAACAACAACAGTTTTTAATGGCTGAAGTTATAGTACTATTTCGGAAATCACCACATTTCCTCGTCAGACTTCTTTTTGATTATTAAATTAAATTATTTTTAATTTAATTTTCATAACCACTTCTGTCAGGCTTTGAACCCGGGAGCTCGGAGTTGCAGAGCCAATACGCTACCTATTGTGCTACGCTAGCCGAGTTGGGTGTTGTGTTTATTTCATCTTCCTTAAACAAACCAACTACAAACAAGAGCAACTGATCTGCCGCTATTTAACTTGTTTGTGTGGTTGTTGTTTGTGTTTTTATTTTGTAAATTCTTTATTATATGCATTTTTAAGGCGTGCTCATCCTTGTCTACAATGTTTGTTCATTTTTCTGTTGGCCTAGTAAAATGTTAATATTTTATAATTTTATTGAGCTCAAGGCCAGTTTATGGAAGATTTGTTTGTGAAAAAACAACAACAGTTTTTAATGGTTGAAGTTATAGTACTATTTAGGAAATCACCACATTTCCTCATCAGACTTCTTTTTGATTATTAAATTAAATTATTTTTAATTTAATTTTCATAACCACTTCTCTCAGGCTTTGAACCCGGGAGCTCGGAGTTGCAGAGCCAATACGCTACCTATTGCGCTACGCTAGCCGAGTTGGCTGTTGTGTTTATTTCATCTTCCTTAAACAAGCCAACTACAAACAAGAGCAACTGATCTGCCGCTTTTTAACTTATTTGTGTGGTTGTTGTTTGTGTTTTTATTTTGCAAATTCTTTATTATATGCATTTTTAAGGCGTGCTCATCCTTGTCTACAATGTTTGTTCATTTTTCTGTTGGCCTAGTAAAATGTTAATATTTTATAATTTTATTGAGCTCAAGGCCAGTTTATGGAAGATTTGTTTGTGAAAAAACAACAACAGTTTTTAATGGTTGAAGTTATAGTACTATTTCGGAAATCACCACATTTCCTCATCAGACTCCTTTTTGATTATTAAATTAAATTATTTTTAATTTAATTTTCATAACCACTTCTCTCAGGCTTTGAACCCGGGAGCTCGGAGTTGCAGAGCCAATACGCTACCTATTGTGCTACGCTAGCCGAGTTGGCTGTTGTGTTTATTTCATCTTCCTTAAAAAAACCAACTACAAACAAGAGCAACTGATCTGCCGCTATTTAACTTGTTTGTGTGGTTGTTGTTTGTGTTTTTATTTTGCAAATTCTTTATTATATGCATTTTTAAGGCGTGCTCATCCTTGTCTACAATGTTTGTTCATTTTTCTGTTGGCCTAGTAAAATGTTAATATTTTGTAATTTTATTGAGCTCAAGGCCAGTTTATGGAAGATTTGTTTGTGAAAAAACAACAACAGTTTTTAATGGTTGAAGTTATAGTACTATTTCGGAAATCACCACATTTCCTCATCAGACTTCTTTTTGATTATTAAATTAAATTATTTTTAATTTTATTTTCATAACCACTTCTCTCAGGCTTTGAACCCGGGAGCTCGGAGTTGCAGAGCCAATACGCTACCTATTGTGCTACGCCAGCCGAGTTGGCTGTTGTGTTTATTTCATCTTCCTTAAACAAACCAACTACAAACAAGAGCAACTGATCTGCCGCTATTTAACTTGTTTGTGTGGTTGTTGTTTGTGTTTTTATTTTGCAAATTCTTTATTATAGTATGCATTTTTAAGGCGTGCTCATCCTTGTCTACAATGTTTGTTCATTTTTCTGTTGGCCTAGTAAAATGTTAATATTTTATAATTTTATTGAGCTCAAGGCCAGTTTATGGAAGATTTGTTTGTGAAAAAACCACAAAGGTTTTTAATGGTTGAAGTTATGGTACTATTTCGGAAATCACCACATTTCCTCATCAGACTTCTTTTTGATTATTAAATTAAATTATTTTTAATTTAATTTTCATAACCACTTCTCTCAGCCTTTGAACCCGGGAGCTCGGAGTTGCAGAGCCAATACGCTACCTATTGTGCTACGCTAGCCGAGTTGGCTGTTGTGTTTATTTAATCTTCCTTAAACAAACCAACTACAAACAAGAGCAACTGATCTGCCGCTATTTAACTTGTTTGTGTGGTTGTTGTTTGTGTTTTTATTTTGCAAATTCTTTATTATATGCATTTTTAAGGCGTGCTTATCCTTGTCTACAATGTTTGTTCAGTGTTCTGTTGGCCTAGTAAAATGTTAATATTTTATAATTTTATTGAGCTCAAGGCCAGTTTATGGAAGATTTGTTTGTGAAAAAACAACAACAGTTTTTAATGGTTGAAGTTATAGTACTATTTCGGAAATCACCACATTTCCTCATCAGACTTCTTTTTGATTATTAAATTAAATTATTTTTAATTTAATTTTCATAACCACTTCTCTCAGGCTTTGAACCCGGGAGCTCGGAGTTGCAGAGCCAATACGCTACCTATTGTGCTACGCCAGCCGAGTTGGCTGTTGTGTTTATTTCATCTTCCTTAAACAAACCAACTACAAACAAGAGCAACTGATCTGCCGCTATTTAACTGGTTTGTATGGTTGTTGTTTGTGTTTTTATTTTGCAAATTCTTTATTATATGCATTTTTAAGGCGTGCTCATCCTTGTTTACAATGTTTGTTCATTTTTCTGTTGGCCTAGTAAAATGTTAATATTTTATAATTTTATTGAGCTCAAGGCCAGTTTATGGAAGATTTGTTTGTGAAAAAACAACAACAGTTTTTAATGGTTGAAGTTATAGTACTATTTCGGAAATCACCACATTTCCTCATCAGACTTCTTTTTGATTATTAAATTAAATTATTTTTAATTTAATTTTCATAACCACTTCTCTCAGGCTTTGAACCCGGGAGCTCGGAGTTGCAGAGCCAATACGCTACCTATTGTGCTACGCTAGCCGAGTTGGCTGTTGTGTTTATTTCATCTTCCTTAAACAAACCAACTACAAACAAGAGCAACTGATCTGCCGCTATTTAACTTGTTTGTGTGGTTGTTGTTTGTGTTTTTATTTTGCAAATTCTTTATTATATGCATTTTTAAGGCGTGCTCATCCTTGTCTACAATGTTTGTTCATTTTTCTGTTGGCCTAGTAAAATGTTAATATTTTATAATTTTATTGAGCTCAAGGCCAGTTTATGGAAGATTTGTTTGTGAAAAAACAACAACAGTTTTTAATGGTTGAAGTTATAGTACTATTTCGGAAATCACCACATTTCCTCATCAGACTTCTTTTTGATTATTAAATTAAATTATTTTTAATTTAATTTTCATAACCACTTCTCTCAGGCTTTGAACCCGGGAGCTCGGAGTTGCAGAGCCAATACGCTACCTATTGTGCTACGCTAGCCGAGTTGGCTGTTGTGTTTATTTCATCTTCCTTAAACAAACCAACTACAAACAAGAGCAACTGATCTGCCGCTATTTAACTTGTTTGTGTGGTTGTTGTTTGTGTTGTTATTTTGCAAATTCTTTATTATATGCATTTTTAAGGCGTGCTCATCCTTGTCTACAATGTGTGTTCATTTTTCTGTTGGCCTAGTAAAATGTTAATATTTTATAATTTTATTGAGCTCAAGGCCAGTTTATGGAAGATTTGTTTGTGAAAAAACAACAACAGTTTTTAATGGTTGAAGTTATAGTACTATTTCGGAAATCACCACATTTCCTCATCAGACTTCTTTTTGATTATTAAATTAAATTATTTTTAATTTAATTTTCATAACCACTTCTCTCAGGCTTTGAACCCGGGAGCTCGGAGTTGCAGAGCCAATACGCTGCCTATTGTGCTACGCTAGCCGAGTTGGCTGTTGTGTTTATTTCATCTTCCTTAAACAAGCCAACTACAAACAAGAGCAACTGATCTGCCGCTTTTTAACTTGTTTGTGTGGTTGTTCATTGTGTTTTTATTTTGCAAATTCTTTATTATATGCATTTTTAACCCTTTCGAACCGACAAAAAACTGCTGGGTACACAATATTTACACTTAGTAGACCTTATATACTAGGGAAATGCGAATATTTATACCGAGCCAGAATTTCACTTTTCGCCGCCAGAGGCGCTGGGAGCGCTGGGATATTTAGTCCCAATCGGTTGTTTTGTTTTGAAATTTGGGATATAATGTCCCAGCAGTACTCATAATTAAAAACAATCACTAGTAAACATTTTACATTTTATTGATTCATGTTAAGTTTTTTACATATGATATGGCGTAAAACACTTGAAACATAGTGGAACTTCGCACGTCTGACATGTAAAAAAAGTACGCTTATCGTTCTTTCCACCTTTTTTATCCTTTGAACACTTTACGCATCGGCGTCGCGTTTTGCCTTCAATGGGCATGTGGTCGCCAACTTCACCATGATTGACGTCTCGATTCTTCAAATGGCGTCCTGATTTTTTCTTCTTAGGTACTTTACTTTTCTCTAGCCCAGACTTTATCATATCCTCTGCCAAAGCAATAACAAAATCAATGTATGGAAGGTTGGGCAAGTGATGCGTTTCTTTATAAACTATCCAGGCGTTGACGCAGGTAGTCTGGAGAAGTTTGTAGAATACTTTTTTCCACCACTTTGTGGACTTCCTGTTGATGTCATATAGTTGCGCCATTTGGTCAGATAAATCGACCCCACCCATGTGTTGGTTGTAGTCGACAATGGACTTTGGACAATTCAAACTAATTTTTTCGCCGCTTTTCTGTTTACGTTGAATCAACCCCATCTCTCCGCCATGACAATTACTAATTACCGTCACCAATTTAGTATCCTGCCAAAATGCGCATGAAGTTCCAAATTGATTTTGAAAGCACACACTCTCTCCTCTCTTCAATTTTTGTGTACATGAAAGTAGCTGCTTCCGATTGGAAATAACAGTACCAACTGCAGGAAATGATAGGCTGTTGAAGAGGTACACTGAGGAAAAAAATCGATCAAAGAAAAGTGCCACGTTGCTTCGCTTTATAGTTTTCACCAACGCAAATACTACCCTCTCGCCTAGTGTCGAGTTGTCGACTCCTTTTCCAGATTCATCTTTTCCACAATATATATTGAAGTCATATACATAGCCAGATGATGAGTCAGATCTTTCCCATATTTTAATTCCACGTTTGATGGGTTTCATTGGAAGATATTGCTTCAATGAAGATCGTCCTTTGAACTTTACCATTGATTCATCTAAGGCTTGAAACGAGCTATCTTCGCGGCACGCAGTGAATGTCTGTTTGAGGCAACTTACAACTTCCTCAATATAATAACTTTTTGAACAGCCGTTTGGTTTTTCAGGATAATTGCAATAAAATCTGGAGTGGAGCAAGAGGTATCGATCACGAGACATGCTATCTCTTATCAAAGCGTTGCCAACAGACTTTCTCTTCGACCAGTACATAGGCATTTTTGGTAGTCTATTGTAGGAAGTCACAAGCATTATTCCTATCATAGCCAATATTTCATGCTGGTCTGTTTTGTGAATGGATCGAGCGTTTTTTTGGTATGCCCCTGAAGTTTTTTTTACGATACTGATTCTTTCGTTTGTGCACTGGGCTATCCATATGAGCAGGCTTCGCGGAAACAATTTCAAAAAAGTTTCCAATTCACTGGATCCTCGATTTATATCGCAAAGCACAGATGGTGTGTATTCTGGAGGCATTTCTTTTCGTGAATGGCAATTGCTGTCAACCGTCCATATATTCTCCGTAGCAGGTGTTACTGCAATTGCGTAATCTTCCTCCACGTAGTCGGGACCGACCACTTCATCACAAATGGACTCTTCATCACTTACATCATCACGTTCGATATCTAGACACTCTTCTCCCATAGTTGATGAATCGTCATCATCCGACGCTATATACTCAGAGCCGCTGTCTTCAAATGGCTCCGAGTCATCTGAAGAATCGTAGAGCACGTTTTCGATGTCGTCGTTAGTCAGTTTAGCTCTCTTGCTGCTCATTATGCCTATTGTGTGCCAAAATTTAAAATTTACTTTATTGAAATTATATGCAGTTTCAGTACTCCTGGGATATATAATCCCCCGTAAAAGAACTACTGGGACATATAGTCCCAAGAACAGAAAACAGTAGTTATATCACGAATTAGTGTTTTTCTAAACATCAATACTAAATGTATGGCACAAATGCATGATAAAGAGACGATAATGAAAAGAAAATTCAACACTTACCACTTTGTTTGTAGTTATTTTTATAGTTTTCTGCAGATTTTCGCAACACGTGCTCACTTCTTCACTAATCAATGTCAACTGAAGCTGTCAAATTTCAAACAAGCGGCAATATTTTGTACTAAAGATGTACTAAATCGCATTGGTTTCCATGCAGATTCTTCAGTAAGTATTACCTACAGGTGTTTTTAAACTTTTTTGGGATATATTGTACCGACCGGGTCGAAAGGGTTAAGGCGTGCTCATCCTTGTCTACAATGTTTGTTAATTTTTCTGTTGGCCTAGTAAAATGTTAATATTTTATAATCTTATTGAGCTCAAGGCCAGTTTATGGAAGATTTGTTTGTGAAAAAACAACAACAGTTTTTAATGGTTGAAGTTATAGTACTATTTCGGAAATCACCACATTTCCTCATGAGACTTCTTTTTGATTATTAAATTAAATTATTTTTAATTTAATTTTCATAAGCACTTCTGTTAGTCTTTGAACCCGGGAGCTCGGAGTTGCAGAGCCAATACGCTACCTATTGTGCTACGCTAGCCGAGTTGGCTGTTGTGTTTATTTCATCTTCCTTAAACAAACCAACTACAAACAAGAGCAACTGATCTGCCGCTATTTAACTTGTTTGTGTGGTTGTTGTTTGTGTTTTTATTTTGCAAATTCTTTATTATATGCATTTTTAAGGCGTGCTCATCCTTGTCTACAATGTTTGTTCATTTTTCTGTTGGCCTAGTAAAATGTTAATATTTTATAATTTTATTGAGCTCAAGGCCAGTTAATGGAAGATTTGTTTGTGAAAAAACAACAACAGTTTTTAATGGTTGAAGTTATAGTACTATTTCGGAAATCACCACATTTCCTCATCAGACTTCTTTTGGATTATTAAATTAGATTATTTTTAATTTAATTTTCATAACCACTTCTCTCAGGCTTTGAACCCGGAAGCTCGGAGTTGCAGAGCCAATACGCTACCTATTGTGCTACGCTAGCCGAGTTGGCTGTTGTGTTTATTTCATCTACCTTAAACAAACCAACTACAAACAAGAGCAACTGATCTGCCGCTATTTAACTTGTTTGTGTGGTTGTTGTTTGTGTTTTTATTTTGCAAATTCTTTATTATATGCATTTTTAAGGCGTGCTCATCCTTGTCTACAATGTTTGTTCATTTTTCTGTTGGCCTAGTAAATTGTTAATATTTTATAATTTTATTGAGCTCAAGGCCAGTTTATGGAAGATTTGTTTGTGAAAAAACAACAACAGTTTTTAATGGTTGAAGTTATAGTACTATTTCGGAAATCACCACATTTCCTTATCAGACTTCTTTTTGATTATTAAATTAAATTATTTTTAATTTAATTTTCATAACCACTTCTCTCAGGCTTTGAGCTGCCTATTGTGCTACGCTAGCCGAGTTGGCTGTTGTGCTTATTTCATCTTCCTTAAACAAACCAACTACAAACAAGAGCAACTGATCTGCCGCTATTTAACTTATTTGTGTGGTTGTTGTTTGTGTTTTTATTTTGCAAATTCTTTATTATATGCATTTTTAAGGCGTGCTCATCCTTGTCTACAATGTTTGTTCATTTTTCTGTTGGCCTAGTAAAATGTTAATATTTTATAATTTTATTGAGCTCAAGGCCAGTTTATGGAAGATTTGTTTGTGAAAAAACAACAACAGTTTTTAATGGTTGAAGTTATAGTCCTATTTCGGAAATCACCACATTTCCTCATCAGACTTCTTTTTGATTATTAAATTAAATTATTTTTAATTTAATTTTCATAACCACTTCTCTCAGGCTTTGAACCCGGGAGCTCGGAGTTGCAGAGCCAATACGCTACCTATTGTGCTACGCTAGCCGAGTTGGCTGTTGTGTTTATTTCATCTTCCTTAAACAAACCAACTACAAACAAGAGCAACTGATCTGCCGCTATTTAACTTGTTTGTATGGTTGTTGTTTGTGTTTTTATTTTGCAAATTCTTTATTATATGCATTTTTAAGGCGTGCTCATCCTTGTTTACAATGTTTGTTCATTTTTCTGTTGGCCTAGTAAAATGTTAATATTTTATAATTTTATTGAGCTCAAGGCCAGTTTATGGAAGATTTGTTTGTGAAAAAACAACAACAGTTTTTAATGGTTGAAGTTATAGTACTATTTCGGAAATCACCACATTTCCTCATCAGACTTCTTTTTGATTATTAAATTAAATTATTTTTAATTTAATTTTCATAACCACTTCTCTCAGGCTTTGAACCCGGGAGCTCGGAGTTGCAGAGCCAATACGCTACCTATTGTGCTACGCTAGCCGAGTTGGCTGTTGTGTTTATTTCATCTTCCTTAAACAAACCAACTACAAACAAGAGCAACTGACCTGCCGCTATTTAACTTGTTTGTGTGGTTGTTGTTTGTGTTTTTATTTTGCAAATTCTTTATTATATGCATTTTTAAGGCGTGCTCATCCTTGTCTACAATGTGTGTTCATTTTTCTGTTGGTCTAGTAAAATGTTAATATTTTATAATTTTATTGAGCTCAAGGCCAGTTTATGGAAGATTTGTTTGTGAAAAACCAACAACAGTTTTTAATGGTTGAAGTTATAGTACTATTTCGGAAATCACCACATTTCCTCATCAGACTTCTTTTTGATTATTAAATTAAATTATTTTTAATTTAATTTTCATAACCACTTCTCTCAGGCTTTGAACCCGGGAGCTCGGAGTTGCAGAGCCAATACGCTACCTATTGTGCTACGCTAGCCGAGTTGGCTGTTGTGTTTATTTCATCTTCCTTAAACAAGCCAACTACAAACAAGAGCAACTGATCTGCCGCTTTTTAACTTGTTTGTGTGGTTGTTGTTTGTGTTTTTATTTTGCAAATTCTTTATTATATGCATTTTTAAGGCGTGCTCATCCTTGTTTACAATGTTTGTTCATTTTTCTGTTGGCCTAGTAAAATGTTAATATTTTATAATTTTATTGAGCTCAAGGCCAGTTTATGGAAGATTTGTTTGTGAAAAAACAACAACAGTTTTTAATGGTTGAAGTTATAGTACTATTTCGGAAATCACCACATTTCCTCATCAGACTTCTTTTGGATTATTAAATTAGATTATTTTTAATTTAATTTTCATAACCACTTCTCTCAGGCTTTGAACCCGGAAGCTCGGAGTTGCAGAGCCAATACGCTACCTATTGTGCTACGCTAGCCGAGTTGGCTGTTGTGTTTATTTCATCTACCTTAAACAAACCAACTACAAACAAGAGCAACTGATCTGCCGCTATTTAACTTGTTTGTGTGGTTGTTGTTTGTGTTTTTATTTTGCAAATTCTTTATTATATGCATTTTTAAGGCGTGCTCATCCTTGTCTACAATGTTTGTTCATTTTTCTGTTGGCCTAGTAAAATGTTAATATTTTATAATTTTATTGAGCTCAAGGCCAGTTTATGGAAGATTTGTTTGTGAAAAAACAACAACAGTTTTTAATGGTTGAAGTTATAGTACTATTTCGGAAATCACCACATTTCCTCATCAGACTTCTTTTTGATTATTAAATTAAATTATTTTTAATTTAATTTTCATAACCACTTCTCTCAGGCTTTGAGCTGCCTATTGTGCTACGCTAGCCGAGTTGGCTGTTGTGCTTATTTCATCTTCCTTAAACAAACCAACTACAAACAAGAGCAACTGATCTGCCGCTATTTAACTTATTTGTATGGTTGTTGTTTGTGTTTTTATTTTGCAAATTCTTTATTATATGCATTTTTAAGGCGTGCTCATCCTTGTTTACAATGTTTGTTCATTTTTCTGTTGGCCTAGTAAAATGTTAATATTTTATAATTTTATTGAGCTCAAGGCCAGTTTATGGAAGATTTGTTTGTGAAAAAACAACAACAGTTTTTAATGGTTGAAGTTATAGTACTATTTCGGAAATCACCACATTTCCTCATCAGACTTCTTTTTGATTATTAAATTAAATTATTTTTAATTTAATTTTCATAACCACTTCTCTCAGGCTTTGAACCCGGGAGCTCGGAGTTGCAGAGCCAATACGCTACCTATTGTGCTACGCTAGCCGAGTTGGCTGTTGTGTTTATTTCATCTTCCCTAAACAAACCAACTACAAACAAGAGCAACTGATCTGCCGCTATTTAACTTGTTTGTGTGGTTGTTGTTTGTGTTTTTATTTTGCAAATTCTTTATTATATGTATTTTTAAGGCGTGCTCATCCTTGTCTACAATGTGTGTTCATTTTTCTGTTGGTCTAGTAAAATGTTAATATTTTATAATTTTATTGAGCTCAAGGCCAGTTTATGGAAGATTTGTTTGTGAAAAACCAACAACAGTTTTTAATGGTTGAAGTTATAGTACTATTTCGGAAATCACCACATTTCCTCATCAGACTTCTTTTTGATTATTAAATTAAATTATTTTTAATTTAATTTTCATAACCACTTCTCTCAGGCTTTGAACCCGGGAGCTCGGAGTTGCAGAGCCAATACGCTACCTATTGTGCTACGCTAGCCGAGTTGGCTGTTGTGTTTATTTCATCTTCCTTAAACAAGCCAACTACAAACAAGAGCAACTGATCTGCCGCTTTTTAACTTGTTATTGTGGTTGTTGTTTGTGTTTTTATTTTGCAAATTCTTTATTATATGCATTTTTAAGGCGTGCTCATCCTTGTCTACAATGTTTGTTAATTTTTCTGTTGGCCTAGTAAAATGTTAATATTTTATAATCTTATTGAGCTCAAGGCCAGTTTATGGAAGATTTGTTTGTGAAAAAACAACAACAGTTTTTAATGGTTGAAGTTATAGTCCTATTTCGGAAATCACCACATTTCCTCATCAGACTTCTTTTTGATTATTAAATTAAATTATTTTTAATTAAATTTTCATAACCACTTCTCTCAGGCTTTGAACCCGGGAGCTCGGAGTTGCAGAGCCAATACGCTACCTATTGTGCTACGCTAGCCGAGTTGGCTGTTGTGTTTATTTCATCTTCCTTAAACAAACCAACTACAAACAAGAGCAACTGATCTGCCGCTATTTAACTTGTTTGTGTGGTTGTTGTTTGTGTTTTTATTTTGCAAATTCTTTATTATATGCATTTTTAAGGCGTGCTCATCCTTGTCTACAATGTTTGTTCATTTTTCTGTTGGCCTAGTAAAATGTTAATATTTTATAATTTTATTGAGCTCAAGGCCAGTTTATGGAAGATTTGTTTGTGAAAAAACAACAACAGTTTTTAATGGTTGAAGTTATAGTACTATTTCGGAAATCACCACATTTCCTTATCAGACTTCTTTTTGATTATTAAATTAAATTATTTTTAATTTAATTTTCATAACCACTTCTCTCAGGCTTTGAACCCGGGAGCTCGGAGTTGCAGAGCCAATACGCTACCTATTGTGCTACGCTAGCCGAGTTGGCTGTTGTGTTTATTTCATCTTCCTTAAACAAACCAACTACAAACAAGAGCAACTGATCTGCCGCTATTTAACTTGTTTGTGTGGTTGTTGTTTGTGTTTTTATTTTGCAAATTCTTTATTATATGCATTTTTAAGGCGTGCTCATCCTTGTCTACAATGTTTGTTCATTTTTCTGTTGGCCTAGTAAAATGTTAATATTTTATAATTTTATTGAGCTCAAGGCCAGTTTATGGAAGATTTGTTTGTGAAAAAACAACAACAGTTTTTAATGGTTGAAGTTATAGTCCTATTTCGGAAATCACCACATTTCCTTATCAGACTTCTTTTTGATTATTAAATTAAATTATTTTTAATTTAATTTTCATAACCACTTCTCTCAGGCTTTGAACCCGGGAGCTCGGAGTTGCAGAGCCAATACGCTACCTATTGTGCTACGCTAGCCGAGTTGGCTGTTGTGTTTATTTCATCTTCCTTAAACAAACCAACTACAAACAAGAGCAACTGATCTGCCGCTATTTAACTTGTTTGTGTGGTTGTTGTTTGTGTTTTTATTTTGCAAATTCTTTATTATATGCATTTTTAAGGCGTGCTCATCCTTGTCTACAATGTTTGTTCATTTTTCTGTTGGCCTAGTAAAATGTTAATATTTTATAATTTTATTGAGCTCAAGGCCAGTTTATGGAAGATTTGTTTGTGAAAAAACAACAACAGTTTTTAATGGTTGAAGTTATAGTCCTATTTCGGAAATCACCACATTTCCTCATCAGACTTCTTTTTGATTATTAAATTAAATTATTTTTAATTTAATTTTTATAACCACTTCTCTCAGGCTTTGAACCCGGGAGCTCGGAGTTGCAGAGCCAATACGCTACCTATTGTGCTACGCTGGCCGAGTTGGCTGTTGTGTTTATTTCATCTTCCTTAAACAAACCAACTACAAACAAGAGCAACTGATCTGCCGCTATTTAACTTGTTTGTGTGGTTGTTGTTTGTGTTTTTATTTTGCAAATTCTTTATTATATGCATTTTTAAGGCGTGCTCATCCTTGTCTACAATGTTTGTTCATTTTTCTGTTGGCCTAGTAAAATGTTAATATTTTATAATTTTATTGAGCTCAAGGCCAGTTTATGGAAGATTTGTTTGTGAAAAAATAACAACAGTTTTTAATGGTTGAAGTTATAGTACTATTTCGGAAATCACCACATTTCCTCATCAGACTTCTTTTTGATTATTAAATTAAATTATTTTTAATTTAATTTTCATAACCACTTCTCTCAGGCTTTGAACCCGGGAGCTCGGAGTTGCAGAGCCAATACGCTACCTATTGTGCTACGCTAGCCGAGTTGGCTGTTGTGTTTATTTCATCTTCCTTAAACAAACCAACTACAAACAAGAGCAACTGATCTGCCGCTATTTAACTTTTTTGTGTGGTTGTTGTTTGTGTTTTTATTTTGCAAATTCTTTATTATATGCATTTTTAAGGCGTGCTCATCCTTGTCTACAATGTTTGTTCATTTTTCTGTTGGCCTAGTAAAATGTTAATATTTTATAATTTTATTGAGCTCAAGGCCAGTTTATGGAAGATTTGTTTGTGAAAAAACAACAACAGTTTTTAATGGTTGAAGTTATAGTACTATTTCGGAAATCACCACATTTCCTCATCAGACTTCTTTTTGATTATTAAATTAAATTATTTTTAATTTAATTTTCATAACCACTTCTCTCAGGCTTTGAACCCGGGAGCTCGGAGTTGCAGAGCCAATACGCTACCTATTGTGCTACGCTAGCCGAGTTGGCTGTTGTGTTTATTTCATCTTCCTTAAACAAACCAACTACAAACAAGAGCAACTGATCTGCCGCTATTTAACTTGTTTGTGTGGTTGTTGTTTGTGTTTTTATTTTGCAAATTCTTTATTATATGCATTTTTAAGGCGTGCTCATCCTTGTCTACAATGTTTGTTCATTTTTCTGTTGGCCTAGTAAAATGTTAATATTTTATAATTTTATTGAGCTCAAGGCCAGTTTATGGAAGATTTGTTTGTGAAAAAACAACAACAGTTTTTAATGGTTGAAGTTATAGTACTATTTCGGAAATCACCACATTTCCTTATCAGACTTCTTTTTGATTATTAAATTAAATTATTTTTAATTTAATTTTCATAACCACTTCTCTCAGGCTTTGAACCCGGGAGCTCGGAGTTGCAGAGCCAATACGCTACCTATTGTGCTACGCTAGCCGAGTTGGCTGTTGTGTTTATTTCATCTTCCTTAAACAAACCAACTACAAACAAGAGCAACTGATCTGCCGCTATTTAACTTGTTTGTGTGGTTGTTGTTTGTGTTTTTATTTTGCAAATTCTTTATTATATGCATTTTTAAGGCGTGCTCATCCTTGTCTACAATGTTTGTTCATTTTTCTGTTGGCCTAGTAAAATGTTAATATTTTATAATTTTATTGAGCTCAAGGCCAGTTTATGGAAGATTTGTTTGTGAAAAAACAACAACAGTTTTTAATGGTTGAAGTTATAGTCCTATTTCGGAAATCACCACATTTCCTCATCAGACTTCTTTTTGATTATTAAATTAAATTATTTTTAATTTAATTTTCATAACCACTTCTCTCAGGCTTTGAACCCGGGAGCTCGGAGTTGCAGAGCCAATACGCTACCTATTGTGCTACGCTAGCCGAGTTGGCTGTTGTGTTTATTTCATCTTCCTTAAACAAACCAACTACAAACAAGAGCAACTGATCTGCCGCTATTTAACTTGTTTGTGTGGTTGTTGTTTGTGTTTTTATTTTGCAAATTCTTTATTATATGCATTTTTAAGGCGTGCTCATCCTTGTCTACAATGTTTGTTCATTTTTCTGTTGGCCTAGTAAAATGTTAATATTTTATAATTTTATTGAGCTCAAGGCCAGTTTATGGAAGATTTGTTTGTGAAAAAACAACAACAGTTTTTAATGGTTGAAGTTATAGTACTATTTCGGAAATCACCACATTTCCTCATCAGACTTCTTTTTGATTATTAAATTAAATTATTTTTAATTTAATTTTCATAACCACTTCTCTCAGGCTTTGAACCCGGGAGCTCGGAGTTGCAGAGCCAATACGCTACCTATTGTGCTACGCTAGCCGAGTTGGCTGTTGTGTTTATTTCATCTTCCTTAAACAAACCAACTACAAACAAGAGCAACTGATCTGCCGCTATTTAACTTGTTTGTGTGGTTGTTGTTTGTGTTTTTATTTTGCATATTCTTTATTATATGCATTTTTAAGGCGTGCTCATCCTTGTCTACAATGTTTGTTCATTTTTCTGTTGGCCTAGTAAAATGTTAATATTTTATAATTTTATTGAGCTCAAGGCCAGTTTATGGAAGATTTGTTTGTGAAAAAACAACAACAGTTTTTAATGGTTGAAGTTATAGTACTATTTCGGAAATCACCACATTTCCTCATCAGACTTCTTTTTGATTATTAAATTAAATTATTTTTAATTTAATTTTCATAACCACTTCTCTCAGGCTTTGAACCCGGGAGCTCGGAGTTGCAGAGCCAATACGCTACCTATTGTGCTACGCTAGCCGAGTTGGCTGTTGTGTTTATTTCATCTTCCTTAAACAAACCAACTACAAACAAGAGCAACTGATCTGCCGCTATTTAACTTGTTTGTGTGGTTGTTGTTTGTGTTTTTATTTTGCATATTCTTTATTATATGCATTTTTAAGGCGTGCTCATCCTTGTCTACAATGTTTGTTCATTTTTCTGTCGGCCTAGTAAAATGTTAATATTTTATAATTTTATTGAGCTCAAGGCCAGTTTATGGAGATTTGTTTGTGAAAAAACAACAACAGTTTTTAATGGTTGAAGTTTTAGTCCTATTTCGGATATCACCACATTTCCTCATCAGACTTCTTTTTGATTATTAAATTAAATTATTTTTAATTTAATTTTCATAACCACTTCTCTCAGGCTTTGAACCCGGGAGCTCGGAGTTGCAGAGCCAATACGCTACCTATTGTGCTACGCTAGCCGAGTTGGCTGTTGTGTTTATTTCATCTTCCTTAAACAAACCAACTACAAACAAGAGCAACTGATCTGCCGCTATTTAACTTGTTTGTGTGGTTGTTGTTTGTGTTTTTATTTTCAAATTCTTTATTATATGCATTTTTAAGGCGTGCTCATCCTTGTCTACAATGTTTGTTCATTTTTCTGTTGGTCTAGTAAAATGTTAATATTTTATAATTTTATTGAGCTCAAGGCCAGTTTATGGAAGATTTGTTTGTGAAAAAACAACAACAGTTTTTAATGGTTGAAGTTATAGTACTATTTCGGAAATCACCACATTTCCTTATCAGACTGCTTTTTGATTATTAAATTAAATTATTTTTAATTTAATTTTCATAACCACTTCTCTCAGGCTTTGAACCCGGGAGCTCGGAGTTGCAGAGCCAATACGCTACCTATTGTGCTACGCTAGCCGAGTTGGCTGTTGTGTTTATTTCATCTTCCTTAAACAAACCAACTACAAACAAGAGCAACTGATCTGCCGCTATTTAACTTGTTTGTGTGGTTGTTGTTTGTGTTTTTATTTTGCAAATTCTTTATTATATGCATTTTTAAGGCGTGCTCATCCTTGTCTACAATGTTTGTTCATTTTTCTGTTGGCCTAGTAAAATGTTAATATTTTATAATTTTATTGAGCTCAAGGCCAGTTTATGGAAGATTTGTTTGTGAAAAAACAACAACAGTTTTTAATGGTTGAAGTTATAGTACTATTTCGGAAATCACCCCATTTCCTCATGAGACTTCTTTTTGATTATTAAATTAAATTATTTTTAATTTAATTTTCATAACCACTTCTGTCAGTCTTTGAACCCGGGAGCTCGGAGTTGCAGAGCCAATACGCTACCTATTGTGCTACGCTAGCCGAGTTGGCTGTTGTGTTTATTTCATCTTCCTTAAACAAACCAACTACAAACAAGAGCAACTGATCTGCCGCTATTTAACTTGTTTGTGTGGTTGTTGTTTGTGTTTTTATTTTGCAAATTCTTTATTATATGCATTTTTAAGGCGTGCTCATCCTTGTCTACAATGTTTGTTCATTTTTCTGTTGGCCTAGTAAAATGTTAATATTTTATAATTTTATTGAGCTCAAGGCCAGTTTATGGAAGACTTGTTTGTGAAAAAACAACAACAGTTTTTAATGGTTGAAGTTATAGTACTATTTCGGAAATCACCACATTTCCTCATGAGACTTCTTTTTGATTATTAAATTAAATTATTTTTAATTTAATTTTCATAACCACTTCTCTCAGGCTTTGAACCCGGGAGCTCGGAGTTGCAGAGCCAATACGCTACCTATTGTGCTACGCTAGCCGAGTTGGCTGTTGTGTTTATTTCATTTTCCTTAAACAAACCAACTACAAACAAGAGCAACTGATCTGCCGCTATTTAACTTGTTTGTGTGGTTGTTGTTTGTGTTTTTATTTTGCAAATTCTTTATTATATGCATTTTTAAGGCGTGCTCATCCTTGTCTACAATGTTTGTTCATTTTTCTGTTGGCCTAGTAAAATGTTAATATTTTATAATTTTATTGAGCTCAAGGCCAGTTTATGGAAGATTTGTTTGTGAAAAAACAACAACAGTTTTTAATGGTTGAAGTTATAGTACTATTTCGGAAATCACCACATTTCCTCATGAGACTTCTTTTTGATTATTAAATTAAATTATTTTTAATTTAATTTTCATAACCACTTCTGTCAGTCTTTGAACCCGCGAGCTCGGAGTTGCAGAGCCAATACGCTACCTATTGTGCTACGCTAGCCGAGTTGGCTGTTGTGTTTATTTCATCTTCCTTAAACAAACCAACTACAAACAAGAGCAACTGATCTGCCGCTATTTAACTTGTTTGTGTGGTTGTTGTTTGTGTTTTTATTTTGCAAATTCTTTATTATATGCATTTTTAAGGCGTGCTCATCCTTGTTTACAATGTTTGTTCATATTTCTGTTGGCCTAGTAAAATGTTAATATTTTATAATTTTATTGAGCTCAAGGCCAGTTTATGGAAGATTGTGTTTGTGAAAAAACAACAACAGTTTTTAATGGTTGAAGTTATAGTACTATTTCGGAAATCACCACATTTCCTCATCAGACTTCTTTTTGATTATTAAATTAAATTATTTTTAATTTAATTTTCATAACCACTTCTGTCAGTCATTGAACCCGGGAGCTCGGAGTTGCAGAGCCAATACGCTACCTATTGTGCTACGCTAGCCGAGTTGGCTGTTGTGTTTATTTCATCTTCCTTAAACAAACCAACTACAAACAAGAGCAACTGATCTGCCGCTATTTAACTTGTTTGTGTGGTTGTTGTTTGTGTTTTTATTTTGCAAATTCTTTATTATATGCATTTTTAAGGCGTGCTCATCCTTGTTTACAATGTTTGTTCATTTTTCTGTTGGCCTAGTAAAATGTTAATATTTTATAATTTTATTGAGCTCAAGGCCAGTTTATGGAAGATTTGTTTGTGAAAAAACAACAACAGTTTTTAATGGTTGAAGTTATAGTACTATTTCGGAAATCACCACATTTCCTTATCAGACTTCTTTTTGATTATTAAATTAAATTATTTTTAATTTAATTTTCATAACCACTTCTCTCAGGCTTTGAACCCGGGAGCTCGGAGTTGCAGAGCCAATACGCTACCTATTGTGCTACGCTAGCCGAGTTGGCTGTTGTGTTTATTTCATCTTCCTTAAACAAACCAACTACAAACAAGAGCAACTGATCTGCCGCTATTTAACTTGTTTGTGTGGTTGTTGTTTGTGTTTTTATTTTGCAAATTCTTTTTATATGCATTTTTAAGGCGTGCTCATCCTTGTCTACAATGCTTGTTCATGTTTCTGTTGGTCTAGTAAAATGTTAATATTTTATAATTTTATTGAGCTCAAGGCCAGTTTATGGAAGATTTGTTTGTGAAAAAACAACAACAGTTTTTAATGGTTGAAGTTATAGTACTATTTCGGAAATCACCACATTTCCTTATCAGACTTCTTTTTGATTATTAAATTAAATTATTTTTAATTTAATTTTCATAACCACTTCTCTCAGGCTTTGAACCCGGGAGCTCGGAGTTGCAGAGCCAATACGCTACCTATTGTGCTACGCTAGCCGAGTTGGCTGTTGTGTTTATTTCATCTTCCTTAAACAAACCAACTACAAACAAGAGCAACTGATCTGCCGCTATTTAACTTGTTTGTGTGGTTGTTGTTTGTGTTTTTATTTTGCAAATTCTTTATTATATGCATTTTTAAGGCGTGCTCATCCTTGTCTACAATGTTTGTTCATTTTTCTGTTGGCCTAGTAAAATGTTAATATTTTATAATTTTATTGAGCTCAAGGCCAGTTTATGGAAGATTTGTTTGTGAAAAAACAACAACAGTTTTTAATGGTTGAAGTTATAGTACTATTTCGGAAATCACCACATTTCCTCATCAGACTTCTTTTTGATTATTAAATTAAATTATTTTTAATTTAATTTTCATAACCACTTCTCTCAGGCTTTGAACCCGGGAGCTCGGAGTTGCAGAGCCAATACGCTACCTATTGTGCTACGCTAGCCGAGTTGGCTGTTGTGTTTATTTCATCTTCCTTAAACAAGCCAACTACAATCAAAAGCAACTGATCTGCCGCTTTTTAACTTGTTTGTGTTTTTATTTTGCAAATTCTTTATTATATGCATTTTTAAGGCGTGCTCATCCTTGTCTACAATGTTTGTTCATTTTTCTGTTGGCCTAGTAAAATGTTAATATTTTATAATTTTATTGAGCTCAAGGCCAGTTTATGGAAGATTTGTTTGTGAAAAAACAACAACAGTTTTTAATGGTTGAAGTTATAGTACTATTTCGGAAATCACCACATTTCCTTATCAGACTTCTTTTTGATTATTAAATTAAATTATTTTTAATTTAATTTTCATAACCACTTCTCTCAGGCTTTGAACCCGGGAGCTCGGAGTTGCAGAGCCAATACGCTACCTATTGTGCTACGCTAGCCGAGTTGGCTGTTGTGCTTATTTCATCTTCCTTAAACAAACCAACTACAAACAAGAGCAACTGATCTGCCGCTATTTAACTTGTTTGTGTGGTTGTTGTTTGTGTTTTTATTTTGCAAATTCTTTATTATATGCATTTTTAAGGCGTGCTCATCCTTGTCTACAATGTTTGTTCATTTTTCTGTTGGCCTAGTAAAATGTTAATATTTTATAATTTTATTGAGCTCAAGGCCAGTTTATGGAAGTTTTTTTTGTGAAAAAACAACAACAGTTTTTAATGGTTGAAGTTATAGTACTATTTCGGAAATCACCACATTTCCTCATCAGACTTCTTTTTGATTATTAAATTAAATTATTTTTAATTTAATTTTCATAACCACTTCTCTCAGGCTTTGAACCCGGGAGCTCGGAGTTGCAGAGCCAATAAGCTACCTATTGTGCTACGGTAGCCGAGTTGGCTGTTGTGTTTATTTCATCTTCCTTAAACAAACCAACTACAAACAAGAGCAACTGATCTGCCGCTATTTTACTTGTTTGTGTGGTTGTTGTTTGTGTTTTTATTTTGCAAATTCTTTATTATATGCATTTTTAAGGCGTGCTCATCCTTGTCTACAATGTTTGTTCATTTTTCTGTTGGCCTAGTAAAATGTTAATATTTTATAATTTTATTGAGCTCAAGGCCAGTTTATGGAAGATTTGTTTGTGAAAAAACAACAACAGTTTTTAATGGTTGAAGTTATAGTACTATTTCGGAAATCACCACATTTCCTCATCAGACTTCTTTTTGATTATTAAATTAAATTATTTTTAATTTAATTTTCATAACCACTTCTCTCAGGCTTTGAACCCGGGAGCTCGGAGTTGCAGAGCCAATACGCTACCTATTGTGCTACGCTAGCCGAGTTGGCTGTTGTGCTTATTTCATCTTCCTTAAACAAACCAACTACAAACAAGAGCAACTGATCTGCCGCTATTTAACTTGTTTGTGTGGTTGTTGTTTGTGTTTTTATTTTGCAAATTCTTTATTATATGCATTTTTAAGGCGTGCTCATCCTTGTCTACAATGTTTGTTCATTTTTCTGTTGGCCTAGTAAAATGTTATTATTTTATAATTTTATTGAGCTCAAGGCCAGTTTATGGAAGATTTGTTTGTGAAAAAACAACAACAGTTTTTAATGGTTGAAGTTATAGTACTATTTCGGAAATCACCACATTTCCTCATCAGACTTCTTTTGGATTATTAAATTAGATTATTTTTAATTTAATTTTCATAACCACTTCTCTCAGGCTTTGAACCCGGGAGCTCGGAGTTGCAGAGCCAATACGCTACCTATTGTGCTACGCTAGCCGAGTTGGCTGTTGTGTTTATTTCATCTACCTTAAACAAACCAACTACAAACAAGAGCAACTGATCTGCCGCTATTTAACTTGTTTGTGTGGTTGTTGTTTGTGTTTTTATTTTGCAAATTCTTTATTATATGCATTTTTAAGGCGTGCTCATCCTTGTCTACAATGTTTGTTCATTTTTCTGTTGGCCTAGTAAAATGTTATTATTTTATAATTTTATTGAGCTCAAGGCCAGTTTATGGAAGATTTGTTTGTGAAAAAACAACAACAGTTTTTAATGGTTGAAGTTATAGTACTATTTCGGAAATCACCACATTTCCTCATCAGACTTCTTTTTGATTATTAAATTAAATTATTTTTAATTTAATTTTCATAACCACTTCTCTCAGGCTTTGAGCTGCCTATTGTGCTACGCTAGCCGAGTTGGCTGTTGTGCTTATTTCATCTTCCTTAAACAAACCAACTACAAACAAGAGCAACTGATCTGCCGCTATTTAACTTGTTTGTGTGGTTGTTGTTTGTGTTTTTATTTTGCAAATTCTTTATTATATGCATTTTTAAGGCGTGCTCATCCTTGTCTACAATGTTTGTTCATTTTTCTGTTGGCCTAGTAAAATGTTCATATTTTATAATTTTATTGAGCTCAAGGCCAGTTTATGGAAGATTTGTTTGTGAAAAAACAACAACAGTTTTTAATGGTTGAAGTTATAGTACTATTTCGGAGATCACCACATTTCCTCATCAGACTTCTTTGGATTATTAAATTAGATTATTTTTAATTTAATTTTCATAACCACTTCTCTCAGGCTTTGAACCCGGGAGCTCGGAGTTGCAGAGCCAATACGCTACCTATTGTGCTACGCTAGCCGAGTTGGCTGTTGTGTTTATTTCATCTTCCTTAAACAAACCAACTACAAACAAGAGCAACTGATCTGCCGCGATTTAACTTGTTTGTGTGGTTGTTGTTTGTGTTTTTATTTTGCAAATTCTTTATTATATGAATTTTTAAGGCGTGCTCATCCTTGTCTACAATGTTTGTTCATTTTTCTGTTGGCCTAGTAAAATGTTAATATTTTATAATTTTATTGAGCTCAAGGCCAGTTTATGGAAGATTTGTTTGTGAAAAAACAACAACAGTTTTTATTGGTTGAAGTTATAGTACTATTTCGGAAATCACCACATTTCCTCATCAGACTTCTTTTTGATTATTAAATTAAATTATTTTTAATTTAATTTTCATAACCACTTCTCTCAGGCTTTGAACCCGGGAGCTCGGAGTTGCAGAGACAATACGCTACCTATTGTACTACGCTAGCCGAGTTGGCTGTTGTGTTTATTTCATCTTCCTTAAACAAACCAACTACAAACAAGAGCAACTGATCTGCCGCTATTTAACTTGTTTGTGTGGTTGTTGTTTGTGTTTTTATTTTGCAAATTCTTTATTATATGCATTTTTAAGGCGTGCTCATCCTTGTCTACAATGTTTGTTCATTTTTCTGTTGGCCTAGTAAAATGTTAATATTTTATAATTTTATTGAGCTCAAGGCCAGTTTATGGAAGATTTGTTTGTGAAAACACAACAACAGTTTTTAATAGTTGAAGTTATAGTACTATTTCGGAAATCACCACATTTCCTTATCAGACTTCTTTTTGATTATTAAATTAAATTATTTTTAATTTAATTTTCATAACCACTTCTCTCAGGCTTTGAACCCGGGAGCTCGGAGTTGCAGAGCCAATACGCTACCTATTGTGCTACGCTAGCCGAGTTGGCTGTTGTGTTTATTTCATCTTCCTTAAACAAACCAACTACAAACAAGAGCAACTGATCTGCCGCTATTTAACTTGTTTGTGTGGTTGTTGTTTTTGTTTTTATTTTGCAAATTCTTTATTATATGCATTTTTAAGGCGTGCTCATCCTTGTCTACAATGTTTGTTCATTTTTCTGTTGGCCTAGTAAAATGTTAATATTTTATAATTTTATTGAGCTCAAGGCCAGTTTATGGAAGTTTTTTTTGTGAAAAAACAACAACAGTTTTTAATGGTTGAAGTTATAGTACTATTTCGGAAATCACCACATTTCCTCATCAGACTTCTTTTTGATTATTAAATTAAATTATTTTTAATTTAATTTTCATAACCACTTCTCTCAGGCTTTGAACCCGGGAGCTCGGAGTTGCAGAGCCAATAAGCTACCTATTGTGCTACGCTAGCCGAGTTGGCTGTTGTATTTATTTCATCTTCCTTAAACAAACCAACTACAAACAAGAGCAACTGATCTGCCGCTATTTAACTTGTTTGTATGGTTATTGTTTGTGATTTTATTTTGCAAATTCTTTATTATATGCGTTTTTAAGTCGTGCTCATCCTTGTCTACATTGTTTGTTCATTTTTCTGTTGGCCTAGTAAAATGTTAATATTTTATAATTTTATTGAGCTCAAGGCCAGTTTATGGAAGATTTGTTTGTGAAAAAACAACAACAGTTTTTAATGGTTGAAGTAATATTACTATTTCGGAAATCACCACATTTCCTCATCAGACTTCTTTTTTATTATTAAATTAAATTATTTTTAATTTAATTTTCATAACCACTTCTCGCAGGCTTTGAACCCGGGAGCTCGGAGTTGCAGAGCCAATACGCTACCTATTGTGCTACGCTAGCCGAGTTGGCTGTTGTGTTTATTTCATCTTCCTTAAACAAACCAACTACAAACAAGAGCAACTGATCTGCCGCTATTTAACTTGTTTGTGTGGTTGTTGTTTGTGTTTTTATTTTGCAAATTCTTTATTATATGCATTTTTAAGGCGTGCTCATCCTTGTCTACAATGTTTGTTCATTTTTCTGTTGGCCTAGTAAAATGTTAATATTTTATAATTTTATTGAGCTCAAGGCCAGTTTATGGAAGATTTGTTTGTGAAAAAACAACAACAGTTTTTAATGGTTGAAGTTATAGTACTATTTCGGAAATCACCACATTTCCTCATCAGACTTCTTTTGGATTATTAAATTAGATTATTTTTAACTTAATTTTCATAACCACTTCTCTCAGGCTTTGAACCCGGGAGCTCGGAGTTGCAGAGCCAATACGCTACCTATTGTGCTACGCTAGCCGAGTTGGCTGTTGTATTTATTTCATCTACCTTAAACAAACCAACTTCAAACAAGAGCAACTGATCTGCCGCTATTTAACTTGTTTGTGTGGTTGTTGTTTGTGTTTTTATTTTGCAAATTCTTTATTATATGCATTTTTAAGGCGTGCTCATCCTTGTCTACAATGTTTGTTCATTTTTCTGTTGGCCTAGTAAAATGTTAATATTTTATAATTTTATTGAGCTCAAGGCCAGTTTATGGAAGATTTGTTTGTGAAAAAACAACAACAGTTTTTAATGGTTGAAGTTATAGTACTATTTCGGAAATCACCACATTTCCTCATCAGACTTCTTTTTGATTATTAAATTAAATTATTTTTAATTTAATTTTCATAACCACTTCTCTCAGGCTTTGAGCTGCCTATTGTGCTACGCTAGCCGAGTTGGCTGTTGTGCTTATTTCATCTTCCTTAAACAAACCAGCTACAAACAAGAGCAACTGATCTGCCGCTATTTAACTTGTTTGTGTGGTTGTTGTTTGTGTTTTTATTTTGCAAATTCTTTATTATATGCATTTTTAAGGCGTGCTCATCCTTGTCTACAATGCTTGTTCATGTTTCTGTTGGTCTAGTAAAATGTTAATATTTTATAATTTTATTGAGCTCAAGGCCAGTTTATGGAAGATTTGTTTGTGAAAAAACAACAACAGTTTTTAATGGTTGAAGTTATAGTACTATTTCGGAAATCACCACATTTCCTCATCAGACTTCTTTTTGATTATTAAATTAAATTATTTTTAATTTAATTTTCATAACCACTTCTCTCAGGCTTTGAACCCGGGAGCTCGGAGTTGCAGAGCCAATACGCTAACTATTGTGCTACGCTAGCCGAGTTGGCTGTTGTGTTTATTTCATCTTCCTTAAACAAACCAACTACAAACAAGAGCAACTGATCTGCCGCTATTTAACTTGTTTGTGTGGTTGTTGTTTGTGTTTTTATTTTATCAAATTCTTTATTATATGCATTTTTAAGGCGTGCTCATCCTTGTCTACAATGTTTGTTCATTTTTCTGTTGGCCTAGTAAAATGTTAATATTTTATAATTTTATTGAGCTCAAGGCCAGTTATGGAAGATTTGTTTGTGAAAAAACAACAACAGTTTTTAATGGTTGAAGTTATAGTACTATTTCGGAAATCACCACATTTCCTCATCAGACTTCTATTTGATTATTAAATTAAATTATTTTTAATTTAATTTTCATAACCACTTCTCTCAGGCTTTGAGCTGCCTATTGTGCTACGCTAGCCGAGTTGGCTGTTGTGCTTATTTCATCTTCCTTAAACAAACCAAGTACAAACAAGAGCAACTGATCTGCCGCTATTTAACTTGTTTGTGTGGTTGTTGTTTGTGTTTTTATTTTGCAAATTCTTTATTATATGCATTTTTAAGGCGTGCTCATCCTTGTCTACAATGTTTGTTCATTTTTCTGTTGGCCTAGTAAAATGTTAATATTTTATAATTTTATTGAGCTCAAGGCCAGTTTATGGAAGATTTGTTTATGAAAAAACAACAACAGTTTTTAATGGTTGAAGTTATAGTACTATTTCGGAAATCACCACATTTCCTCATCAGACTTCTTTTTGATTATTAAATTAAATTATTTTTAATTTAATTTTCATAACCACTTCTCTCAGGCTTTGAGCTGCCTATTGTGCTACGCTAGCCGAGTTGGCTGTTGTGCTTATTTCATCTTCCTTAAACAAACCAACTACAAACAAGAGCAACTGATCTGCCGCTATTTAACTTGTTTGTGTGGTTGTTGTTTGTGTTTTTATTTTGCAAATTCTTTATTATATGCATTTTTAAGGCGTGCTCATCCTTGTCTACAATGTTTGTTCATTTTTCTGTTGGCCTAGTAAAATGTTAATATTTTATAATTTTATTGAGCTCAAGGCCAGTTTATGGAAGATTTTTTTATGAAAAAACAACAACAGTTTTAAATGGTTGAAGTTATAGTACTATTTCGGAAATCACCACATTTCCTTATCAGACTTCTTTTTGATTATTAAATTAAATTATTTTTAATTTAATTTTCATAACCACTTCTCTCAGGCTTTGAACCCGGGAGCTCGGAGTTGCAGAGCCAATACGCTACCTATTGTGCTACGCTAGCCGAGTTGGCTGTTGTGTTTATTTCATCTTCCTTAAACAAACCAACTACAAACAAGAGCAACTGATCTGCCGCTATTTAACTTGTTTGTGTGGTTGTTGTTTGTGTTTTTATTTTGCAAATTCTTTATTATATGCATTTTTAAGGCGTGCTCATCCTTGTCTACAATGTTTGTTCATTTTTCTGTTGGCCTAGTAAAATGTTAATATTTTATAATTTTATTGAGCTCAAGGCCAGTTTATGGAAGTTTTTTTTGTGAAAAAACAACAACAGTTTTTAATGGTTGAAGTTATAGTACTATTTCGGAAATCACCACATTTCCTCATCAGACTTCTTTTTGATTATTAAATTAAATTATTTTTAATTTAATTTTCATAACAACTTCTCTCAGGCTTTGAGCTGCCTATTGTGCTACGCTAGCCGAGTTGGCTGTTGTGCTTATTTCATCTTCCTTAAACAAACCAACTACAAACAAGAGCAACTGATCTGCCGCTATTTAACTTGTTTGTGTGGTTGTTGTTTGTGTTTTTATTTTGCAAATTCTTTATTATATGCATTTTTAAGGCGTGCTCATCCTTGTCTACAATGCTTGTTCATGTTTCTGTTGGTCTAGTAAAATGTTAATATTTTATAATTTTATTGAGCTCAAGGCCAGGTTATGGAAGATTTGTTTGTGAAAAAACAACAACAGTTTTTAATGGTTGAAGTTATAGTACTATTTCGGAAATCACCTCATTTCCTCATCAGGCTTCTTTTTGATTATTAAATTAAATTATTTTTAATTTAATTTTCATAACCACTTCTCTCAGGCTTTGAACCCGGGAGCTCGGAGTTGCAGAGCCAATACGCTAACTATTGTGCTACGCTAGCCGAGTTGGCTGTTGTGTTTATTTCATCTTCCTTAAACAAACCAACTACAAACAAGAGCAACTGATCTGCCGCTATTTAACTTGTTTGTGTGGTTGTTGTTTGTGTTTTTATTTTATCAAATTCTTTATTATATGCATTTTTAAGGCGTGCTCATCCTTGTCTACAATGTTTGTTCATTTTTCTGTTGGCCTAGTAAAATGTTAATATTTTATAATTTTATTGAGCTCAAGGCCAGTTATGGAAGATTTGTTTGTGAAAAAACAACAACAGTTTTTAATGGTTGAAGTTATAGTACTATTTCGGAAATCACCACATTTCCTCATCAGACTTCTATTTGATTATTAAATTAAATTATTTTTAATTTAATTTTCATAACCGCTTCTCTCAGGCTTTGAACCCGGGAGCTCGGAGTTGCAGAGCCAATACGCTACCTATTGTGCTACGCTAGCCGAGTTGGCTGTTGTGTTTATTTCATCTTCCTTAAACAAGCCAACTACAAACAAGAGCAACTGATCTGCCGCTATTTAGCTTGTTTGTGTGGTTGTTGTTTGTGTTTTTATTTTATCAAATTCTTTATTATATGCATTTTTAAGGCGTGCTCATCCTTGTCTACAATGTTTGTTCATTTTTCTGTTGGCCTAGTAAAATGTTAATATTTTATAATTTTATTGAGCTCAAGGCCAGTTATGGAAGATTTGTTTGTGAAAAAACAACAACAGTTTTTAATGGTTGAAGTTATAGTACTATTTCGGAAATCACCACATTTCCTCATCAGACTTCTTTTTGATTATTAAATTAAATTATTTTTAATTTAATTTTCATAACCACTTCTCTCAGGCTTTGAGCTGCCTATTGTGCTACGCTAGCCGAGTTGGCTGTTGTGCTTATTTCATCTTCCTTAAACAAACCAACTACAAACAAGAGCAACTGATCTGCCGCTATTTAACTTGTTTGTGTGGTTGTTGTTTGTGTTTTTATTTTGCAAATTCTTTATTATATGCATTTTTAAGGCGTGCTCATCCTTGTCTACAATGTTTGTTCATTTTTCTGTTGGCCTAGTAAAATGTAAATATTTTATAATTTTATTGAGCTCAAGGCCAGTTTTTGGAAGATTTGTTTATGAAAAAACAACAACAGTTTTAAATGGTTGAAGTTATAGTACTATTTCGGAAATCACCACATTTCCTTATCAGACTTCTTTTTGATTATTAAATTAAATTATTTTTAATTTAATTTTCATAACCACTTCTCTCAGGCTTTGAACCCGGGAGCTCGGAGTTGCAGAGCCAATACGCTACCTATTGTGCTACGCTAGCCGAGTTGGCTGTTGTGTTTATTTCATCTTCCTTAAACAAACCAACTACAAACAAGAGCAACTGATCTGCCGCTATTTAACTTGTTTGTGTGGTTGTTGTTTGTGTTTTTATTTTGCAAATTCTTTATTATATGCATTTTTAAGGCGTGCTCATCCTTGTCTACAATGTTTGTTCATTTTTCTGTTGGCCTAGTAAAATGTTCATATTTTATAATTTTATTGAGCTCAAGGCCAGTTTATGGAAGATTTGTTTGTGAAAAAACAACAACAGTTTTTAATGGTTGAAGTTATAGTACTATTTCGGAGATCACCACATTTCCTCATCAGACTTCTTTTGGATTATTAAATTAAATTATTTTTAATTTAATTTTCATAACCACTTCTCTCAGGCTTTGAGCTGCCTATTGTGCTACGCTAGCCGAGTTGGCTGTTGTGCTTATTTCATCTTCCTTAAACAAACCAACTACAAACAAGAGCAACTGATCTGCCGCGATTTAACTTGTTTGTGTGGTTGTTGTTTGTGTTTTTATTTTGCAAATTCTTTATTATATTCATTTTTAAGGCGTGCTCATCCTTGTCTACAATGTTTGTTCATTTTTCTGTTGGCCTAGTAAAATGTTAATATTTTATAATTTTATTGAGCTCAAGGCCAGTTTATGGAAGATTTGTTTGTGAAAAAACAACAACAGTTTTTAATGGTTGAAGTTATAGTACTATTTCGGAAATCACCACATTTCCTTATCAGACTTCTTTTTGATTATTAAATTAAATTATTTTTAATTTAATTTTCATAACCACTTCTCTCAGGCTTTGAGCTGCCTATTGTGCTACGCTAGCCGAGTTGGCTGTTGTGCTTATTTCATCTTCCTTAAACAAACCAACTACAAACAAGAGCAACTGATCTGCCGCTATTTAACTTGTTTGTGTGGTTGTTGTTTGTGTTTTTATTTTGCAAATTCTTTATTATATGCATTTTTAAGGCGTGCTCATCCTTGTCTACAATGTTTGTTCATTTTTCTGTTGGCCTAGTAAAATGTTCATATTTTATAATTTTATTGAGCTCAAGGCCAGTTTATGGAAGATTTGTTTGTGAAAAAACAACAACAGTTTTTAATGGTTGAAGTTATAGTACTATTTCGGAAATCACCACATTTCCTCATCAGACTTCTTTTTGATTATTAAATTAAATTATTTTTAATTTAATTTTCATAACCACTTCTCTCAGGCTTTGAACCCGGGAGCTCGGAGTTGCAGAGCCAATACGCTACCTATTATGCTACGCTAGCCGAGTTGGCTGTTGTGTTTATTTCATCTTCCTTAAACAAGCCAACTACAAACAAGAGCAACTGATCTGCCGCTTTTTAACTTGTTTGTGTGGTTGTTGTTTGTGTTTTTATTTTGCAAATTCTTTATTATATGCATTTTTAAGGCGTGCTCATCCTTGTGTACAATGTTTGTTAATTTTTCTGTTGGCCTAGTAAAATGTTAATATTTTATAATCTTATTGAGCTCAAGGCCAGTTTATGGAAGATTTGTTTGTGAAAAAACAACAACAGTTTTTAAGGGTTGAAGTTATAGTACTATTTCGGAAATCACCACATTTCCTCATCAGACTTCTTTTTGATTATTAAATTAAATTATTTTTAATTTAATTTTCATAACCACTTCTCTCAGGCTTTGAACCCGGGAGCTCGGAGTTGCAGAGCCAATACGCTACCTATTGTGCTACGCTAGCCGAGTTGGCTGTTGTGTTTATTTCATCTTCCTTAAACAAGCCAACTACAAACAAGAGCAACTGATCTGCCGCTTTTTAACTTGTTTGTGTGGTTGTTGTTTGTGTTTTTATTTTGCAAATTCTTTATTATATGCATTTTTAAGGCGTGCTCATCCTTGTGTACAATGTTTGTTCATTTTTCTGTTGGCCTAGTAAAATGTTAATAGTTTATAATCTTATTGAGCTCAAGGCCAGTTTATGGAAGATTTGTTTGTGAAAAAACAACAACAGTTTTTAATGGTTGAAGTTATAGTACTATTTCGGAAATCACCACATTTCCTTATCAGACTTCTTTTTGATTATTAAATTAAATTATTTTTATTTTAATTTTCATAACCACTTCTCTCAGGCTTTGAACCCGGGAGCTCTGAGTTGCAGAGCCAATACGCTACCTATTGTGCTATGCTAGCCGAGTTGGCTGTTGTGTTTATTTCATCTTCCTTAAACAAACCAACTACAAACAAGAGCAACTGATCTGCCGCTATTTAACTTGTTTGTGTGGTTGTTGTTTGTGTTTTTATTTTGCAAATTCTTTATTATATGCGTTTTTAAGGCGTGCTCATCCTTGTCTACAATGTTTGTTCATTTTTCTGTTGGCCTAGTAAAATGTTAATATTTTATAATTTTATTGAGCTCAAGGCCAGTTTATGGAAGATTTGTTTATGAAAAAACAACAACAGTTTTTAATGGTTGAAGTTATAGTACTATTTCGGAAATCACCACATTTCCTCATCAGACTTCTTTTTGATTATTAAATTAAATTATTTTTAATTTAATTTTCATAACCACTTCTCTCAGGCTTTGAACCCGGGAGCTCGGAGTTGCAGAGCCAATACGCTACCTATTGTGCTACGCTAGCCGAGTTGGCTGTTGTGTTTATTTCATCTTCCTTAAAAAAACCAACTACAAACAAGAGCAACTGATCTGCCGCTATTTAACTTGTTTGTGTGGTTGTTGTTTGTGTTTTTATTTTGCAAATTCTTTATTATATGCATTTTTAAGGCGTGCTCATCCTTGTCTACAATGTTTGTTCATTTTTCTGTTGGCCTAGTAAAATGTTCATATTTTATAATTTTATTGAGCTCAAGGCCAGTTTATGGAAGATTTGTTTGTGAAAAAACAACAACAGTTTTTAATGGTTGAAGTTATAGTACTATTTCGGAAATCACCACATTTCCTCATCAGACTTCTTTTTGATTATTAAATTAAATTATTTTTAATTTAATTTTCATAACCACTTCTCTCAGGCTTTGAACCCGGGAGCTCGGAGTTGCAGAGCCAATACGCTAACTATTGTGCTACGCTAGCCGAGTTGGCTGTTGTGTTTATTTCATCTTCCTTAAACAAACCAACTACAAACAAGAGCAACTGATCTGCCGCTATTTAACTTGTTTGTGTGGTTGTTGTTTGTGTTTTTATTTTATCAAATTCTTTATTATATGCATTTTTAAGGCGTGCTCATCCTTGTCTACAATGTTTGTTCATTTTTCTGTTGGCCTAGTAAAATGTTAATATTTTATAATTTTATTGAGCTCAAGGCCAGTTATGGAAGATTTGTTTGTGAAAAAACAACAACAGTTTTTAATGGTTGAAGTTATAGTACTATTTCGGAAATCACCACATTTCCTCATCAGACTTCTATTTGATTATTAAATTAAATTATTTTTAATTTAATTTTCATAACCACTTCTCTCAGGCTTTGAGCTGCCTATTGTGCTACGCTAGCCGAGTTGGCTGTTGTGCTTATTTCATCTTCCTTAAACAAACCAACTACAAACAAGAGCAACTGATCTGCCGCTATTTAACTTGTTTGTGTGGTTGTTGTTTGTGTTTTTATTTTGCAAATTCTTTATTATATGCATTTTTAAGGCGTGCTCATCCTTGTCTACAATGTTTGTTCATTTTTCTGTTGGCCTAGTAAAATGTTAATATTTTATAATTTTATTGAGCTCAAGGCCAGTTTATGGAAGATTTGTTTATGAAAAAACAACAACAGTTTTAAATGGTTGAAGTTATAGTACTATTTCGTAAATCACCACATTTCCTTATCAGACTTCTTTTTGATTATTAAATTAAATTATTTTTAATTTAATTTTCATAACCACTTCTCTCAGGCTTTGAACCCGGGAGCTCGGAGTTGCAGAGCCAATACGCTACCTATTGTGCTACGCTAGCCGAGTTGGCTGTTGTGTTTATTTCATCTTCCTTAAAAAAACCAACTACAAACAAGAGCAACTGATCTGCCGCTATTTAACTTGTTTGTGTGGTTGTTGTTTGTGTTTTTATTTTGCAAATTCTTTATTATATGCATTTTTAAGGCGTGCTCATCCTTGTCTACAATGTTTGTTCATTTTTCTGTTGGCCTAGTAAAATGTTCATATTTTATAATTTTATTGAGCTCAAGGCCAGTTTATGGAAGATTTGTTTGTGAAAAAACAACAACAGTTTTTAATGGTTGAAGTTATAGTACTATTTCGGAAATCACCACATTTCCTCATCAGACTTCTTTTTGATTATTAAATTAAATTATTTTTAATTTAATTTTCATAACCACTTCTCTCAGGCTTTGAACCCGGGAGCTCGGAGTTGCAGAGACAATACGCTACCTATTGTGCTACGCTAGCCGAGTTGGCTGTTGTGTTTATTTCATCTTCCTTAAACAAACCAACTACAAACAAGAGCAACTGATCTGCCGCTATTTAACTTGTTTGTGTGGTTGTTGTTTGTGTTTTTATTTTGCAAATTCTTTATTATATGCATTTTTAAGGCGTGCTCATCCTTGTCTACAATGTTTGTTCATTTTTCTGTTGGCCTAGTAAAATGTTCATATTTTATAATTTTATTGAGCTCAAGGCCAGTTTATGGAAGATTTGTTTGTGAAAAAACAACAACAGTTTTTAATGGTTGAAGTTATAGTACTATTTCGGAAATCACCACATTTCCTCATCAGACTTCTTTTTGATTATTAAATTAAATTATTTTTAATTTAATTTTCATAACCACTTCTCTCAGGCTTTGAACCCGGGAGCTCGGAGTTGCAGAGCCAATACGCTCACCATTGTGCTACGCTAGCCGAGTTGGCTGTTGTGTTTATTTCATCTTCCTTAAACAAACCAACTACAAACAAGAGCAACTGATCTGCCGCTATTTAACTTGTTTGTGTGGTTGTTGTTTGTGTTTTTATTTTATCAAATTCTTTATTATATGCATTTTTAAGGCGTGCTCATCCTTGTCTACAATGTTTGTTCATTTTTCTGTTGGCCTAGTAAAATGTTAATATTTTATAATTTTATTGAGCTCAAGGCCAGTTATGGAAGATTTGTTTGTGAAAAAACAACAACAGTTTTTAATGGTTGAAGTTATAGTACTATTTCGGAAATCACCACATTTCCTCATCAGACTTCTATTTGATTATTAAATTAAATTATTTTTAATTTAATTTTCATAACCACTTCTCTCAGGCTTTGAGCTGCCTATTGTGCTACGCTAGCCGAGTTGGCTGTTGTGCTTATTTCATCTTCCTTAAACAAACCAACTACAAACAAGAGCAACTGATCTGCCGCTATTTAACTTGTTTGTGTGGTTGTTGTTTGTGTTTTTATTTTGCAAATTCTTTATTATATGCATTTTTAAGGCGTGCTCATCCTTGTCTACAATGTTTGTTCATTTTTCTGTTGGCCTAGTAAAATGTTAATATTTTATAATTTTATTGAGCTCAAGGCCAGTTTATGGAAGATTTGTTTATGAAAAAACAACAACAGTTTTTAATGGTTGAAGTTATAGTACTATTTCGGAAATCACCACATTTCCTCATCAGACTTCTTTTTGATTATTAAATTAAATTATTTTTAATTTAATTTTCATAACCACTTCTCTCAGGCTTTGAGCTGCCTATTGTGCTACGCTAGCCGAGTTGGCTGTTGTGCTTATTTCATCTTCCTTAAACAAACCAACTACAAACAAGAGCAACTGATCTGCCGCTATTTAACTTGTTTGTGTGGTTGTTGTTTGTGTTTTTATTTTGCAAATTCTTTATTATATGCATTTTTAAGGCGTGCTCATCCTTGTCTACAATGTTTGTTCATTTTTCTGTTGGCCTAGTAAAATGTTAATATTTTATAATTTTATTGAGCTCAAGGCCAGTTTATGGAAGATTTGTTTATGAAAAAACAACAACAGTTTTAAATGGTTGAAGTTATAGTACTATTTCGGAAATCACCACATTTCCTTATCAGACTTCTTTTTGATTATTAAATTAAATTATTTTTAATTTAATTTTCATAACCACTTCTCTCAGGCTTTGAACCCGGGAGCTCGGAGTTGCAGAGCCAATACGCTACCTATTGTGCTACGCTAGCCGAGTTGGCTGTTGTGTTTATTTCATCTTCCTTAAAAAAACCAACTACAAACAAGAGCAACTGATCTGCCGCTATTTAACTTGTTTGTGTTTCTATTTTGCAAATTCTTTATTATATGCATTTTTAAGGCGTGCTCATCCTTGTCTACAATGTTTGTTCATTTTTCTGTTGGCCTAGTAAAATGTTCATATTTTATAATTTTATTGAGCTCAAGGCCAGTTTATGGAAGATTTGTTTGTGAAAAAACAACAACAGTTTTTAATGGTTGAAGTTATAGTACTATTTCGGAAATCACCACATTTCCTCATCAGACTTCTTTTTGATTATTAAATTAAATTATTTTTAATTTAATTTTCATAACCACTTCTCTCAGGCTTTGAACCCGGGAGCTCGGAGTTGCAGAGACAATACGCTACCTATTGTGCTACGCTAGCCGAGTTGGCTGTTGTGTTTATTTCATCTTCCTTAAACAAACCAACTACAAACAAGAGCAACTGATCTGCCGCTATTTAACTTGTTTGTGTGGTTGTTGTTTGTGTTTTTATTTTGCAAATTCTTTATTATATGCATTTTTAAGCCGTGCTCATCCTTGTCTACAATGTTTGTTCATTTTTCTGTTGGCCTAGTAAAATGTTCATATTTTATAATTTTATTGAGCTCAAGGCCAGTTTATGGAAGATTTGTTTGTGAAAAAACAACAACAGTTTTTAATGGTTGAAGTTATAGTACTATTTCGGAAATCACCACATTTCCTCATCAGACTTCTTTTTGATTATTAAATTAAATTATTTTTAATTTAATTTTCATAACCACTTCTCTCAGGCTTTGAACCCGGGAGCTCGGAGTTGCAGAGCCAATACGCTCACCATTGTGCTACGCTAGCCGAGTTGGCTGTTGTGTTTATTTCATCTTCCTTAAACAAACCAACTACAAACAAGAGCAACTGATCTGCCGCTATTTAACTTGTTTGTGTGGTTGTTGTTTGTGTTTTTATTTTATCAAATTCTTTATTATATGCATTTTTAAGGCGTGCTCATCCTTGTCTACAATGTTTGTTCATTTTTCTGTTGGCCTAGTAAAATGTTAATATTTTATAATTTTATTGAGCTCAAGGCCAGTTATGGAAGATTTGTTTGTGAAAAAACAACAACAGTTTTTAATGGTTGAAGTTATAGTACTATTTCGGAAATCACCACATTTCCTCATCAGACTTCTATTTGATTATTAAATTAAATTATTTTTAATTTAATTTTCATAACCACTTCTCTCAGGCTTTGAGCTGCCTATTGTGCTACGCTAGCCGAGTTGGCTGTTGTGCTTATTTCATCTTCCTTAAACAAACCAACTACAAACAAGAGCAACTGATCTGCCGCTATTTAACTTGTTTGTGTGGTTGTTGTTTGTGTTTTTATTTTGCAAATTCTTTATTATATGCATTTTTAAGGCGTGCTCATCCTTGTCTACAATGTTTGTTCATTTTTCTGTTGGCCTAGTAAAATGTTAATATTTTATAATTTTATTGAGCTCAAGGCCAGTTTATGGAAGATTTGTTTATGAAAAAACAACAACAGTTTTTAATGGTTGAAGTTATAGTACTATTTCGGAAATCACCACATTTCCTCATCAGACTTCTTTTTGATTATTAAATTAAATTATTTTTAATTTAATTTTCATAACCACTTCTCTCAGGCTTTGAGCTGCCTATTGTGCTACGCTAGCCGAGTTGGCTGTTGTGCTTATTTCATCTTCCTTAAACAAACCAACTACAAACAAGAGCAACTGATCTGCCGCTATTTAACTTGTTTGTGTGGTTGTTGTTTGTGTTTTTATTTTGCAAATTCTTTATTATATGCATTTTTAAGGCGTGCTCATCCTTGTCTACAATGTTTGTTCATTTTTCTGTTGGCCTAGTAAAATGTTAATATTTTATAATTTTATTGAGCTCAAGGCCAGTTTATGGAAGATTTGTTTATGAAAAAACAACAACAGTTTTAAATGGTTGAAGTTATAGTACTATTTCGGAAATCACCACATTTCCTTATCAGACTTCTTTTTGATTATTAAATTAAATTATTTTTAATTTAATTTTCATAACCACTTCTCTCAGGCTTTGAACCCGGGAGCTCGGAGTTGCAGAGCCAATACGCTACCTATTGTGCTACGCTAGCCGAGTTGGCTGTTGTGTTTATTTCATCTTCCTTAAAAAAACCAACTACAAACAAGAGCAACTGATCTGCCGCTATTTAACTTGTTTGTGTTTTTATTTTGCAAATTCTTTATTATATGCATTTTTAAGGCGTGCTCATCCTTGTCTACAATGTTTGTTCATTTTTCTGTTGGCCTAGTAAAATGTTCATATTTTATAATTTTATTGAGCTCAAGGCCAGTTTATGGAAGATTTGTTTGTGAAAAAACAACAACAGTTTTTAATGGTTGAAGTTATAGTACTATTTCGGAAATCACCACATTTCCTCATCAGACTTCTTTTTGATTATTAAATTAAATTATTTTTAATTTAATTTTCATAACCACTTCTCTCAGGCTTTGAACCCGGGAGCTCGGAGTTGCAGAGACAATACGCTACCTATTGTGCTACGCTAGCCGAGTTGGCTGTTGTGTTTATTTCATCTTCCTTAAACAAACCAACTACAAACAAGAGCAACTGATCTGCCGCTATTTAACTTGTTTGTGTGGTTGTTGTTTGTGTTTTTATTTTGCAAATTCTTTATTATATGCATTTTTAAGGCGTGCTCATCCTTGTCTACAATGTTTGTTCATTTTTCTGTTGGCCTAGTAAAATGTTCATATTTTATAATTTTATTGAGCTCAAGGCCAGTTTATGGAAGATTTGTTTGTGAAAAAACAACAACAGTTTTTAATGGTTGAAGTTATAGTACTATTTCGGAAATCACCACATTTCCTCATCAGACTTCTTTTTGATTATTAAATTAAATTATTTTTAATTTAATTTTCATAACCACTTCTCTCAGGCTTTGAACCCGGGAGCTCGGAGTTGCAGAGCCAATACGCTAACTATTGTGCTACGCTAGCCGAGTTGGCTGTTGTGTTTATTTCATCTTCCTTAAACAAACCAACTACAAACAAGAGCAACTGATCTGCCGCTATTTAACTTGTTTGTGTGGTTGTTGTTTGTGTTTTTATTTTATCAAATTCTTTATTATATGCATTTTTAAGGCGTGCTCATCCTTGTCTACAATGTTTGTTCATTTTTCTGTTGGCCTAGTAAAATGTTAATATTTTATAATTTTATTGAGCTCAAGGCCAGTTATGGAAGATTTGTTTGTGAAAACACAACAACAGTTTTTAATGGTTGAAGTTATAGTACTATTTCGGAAATCACCACATTTCCTCATCAGACTTCTATTTGATTATTAAATTAAATTATTTTTAATTTAGTTTTCATAACCACTTCTCTCAGGCTTTGAGCTGCCTATTGTGCTACGCTAGCCGAGTTGGCTGTTGTGCTTATTTCATCTTCCTTAAACAAACCAACTACAAACAAGAGCAACTGATCTGCCGCTATTTAACTTGTTTGTGTGGTTGTTGTTTGTGTTTTTATTTTGCAAATTCTTTATTATATGCATTTTTAAGGCGTGCTCATCCTTGTCTACAATGTTTGTTCATTTTTCTGCTGGCCTAGTAAAATGTTAATATTTTATAATTTTATTGAGCTCAAGGCCAGTTTATGGAAGATTTGTTTATGAAAAAACAACAACAGTTTTTAATGGTTGAAGTTATAGTACTATTTCGGAAATCACCACATTTCCTCATCAGACTTCTTTTTGATTATTAAATTAAATTATTTTTAATTTAATTTTCATAACCACTTCTCTCAGGCTTTGAGCTGCCTATTGTGCTACGCAAGCCGAGTTGGCTGTTGTGCTTATTTCATCTTCCTTAAACAAACCAACTACAAACAAGAGCAACTGATCTGCCGCTATTTAACTTGTTTGTGTGGTTGTTGTTTGTGTTTTTATTTTGCAAATTCTTTATTATATGCATTTTTAAGGCGTGCTCATCCTTGTCTACAATGTTTGTTCATTTTTCTGTTGGCCTAGTAAAATGTTAATATTTTATAATTTTATTGAGCTCAAGGCCAGTTTATGGAAGATTTGTTTATGAAAAAACAACAGTTTTAAATGGTTGAAGTTATAGTACTATTTCGGAAATCACCACATTTCCTTATCAGACTTCTTTTTGATTATTAAATTAAATTATTTTTAATTTAATTTTCATAACCACTTCTCTCAGGCTTTGAACCCGGGAGCTCGGAGTTGCATGGCCAATACGCTACCTATTGTGCTACGCTAGCCGAGTTGGCTGTTGTGTTTATTTCATCTTCCTTAAAAAAACCAACTACAAACAAGAGCAACTGATCTGCCGCTATTTAACTTGTTTGTGTGGTTGTTGTTTGTGTTTTTATTTTGCAAATTCTTTATTATATGCATTTTTAAGGCGTGCTCATCCTTGTCTACAATGTTTGTTCATTTTTCTGTTGGCCTAGTAAAATGTTCATATTTTATAATTTTATTGAGCTCAAGGCCAGTTTATGGAAGATTTGTTTGTGAAAAAACAACAACAGTTTTTAATGGTTGAAGTTATAGTACTATTTCGGAAATCACCACATTTCCTCATCAGACTTCTTTTTGAGTATTAAATTAAATTATTTTTAATTTAATTTTCATAACCACTTCTCTCAGGCTTTGAACCCGGGAGCTCGGAGTTGCAGAGACAATACGCTACCTATTGTGCTACGCTAGCCGAGTTGGCTGTTGTGTTTATTTCATCTTCCTTAAACAAACCAACTACAAACAAGAGCAACTGATCTGCCGCTATTTAACTTGTTTGTGTGGTTGTTGTTTGTGTTTTTATTTTGCAAATTCTTTATTATATGCATTTTTAAGGCGTGCTCATCCTTGTCTACAATGTTTGTTCATTTTTCTGTTGGCCTAGTAAAATGTTTATATTTTATAATTTTATTGAGCTCAAGGCCAGTTTATGGAAGATTTGTTTGTGAAAAAACAACAACAGTTTTTAATGGTTGAAGTTATAGTACTATTTCGGAAATCACCACATTTCCTCATCAGACTTCTTTTTGATTATTAAATTAAATTATTTTTAATTTAATTTTCATAACCACTTCTCTCAGGCTTTGAACCCGGGAGCTCGGAGTTGCAGAGCCAATACGCTAACTATTGTGCTACGCTAGCCGAGTTGGCTGTTGTGTTTATTTCATCTTCCTTAAACAAACCAACTACAAACAAGAGCAACTGATCTGCCGCAATTTAATTTGTTTGTGTGGTTGTTGTTTGTGTTTTTATTTTATCAAATTCTTTATTATATGCATTTTTAAGGCGTGCTCATCCTTGTCTACAATGTTTGTTCATTTTTCTGTTGGCCTAGTAAAATGTTAATATTTTATAATTTTATTGAGCTCAAGGCCAGTTATGGAAGATTTGTTTGTGAAAAAACAACAACAGTTTTTAATGGTTGAAGTTATAGTACTATTTCGGAAATCACCACATTTCCTCATCAGACTTCTATTTGATTATTAAATTAAATTATTTTTAATTTAATTTTCATAACCACTTCTCTCAGGCTTTGAGCTGCCTATTGTGCTACGCTAGCCGAGTTGGCTGTTGTGCTTATTTCATCTTCCTTAAACAAACCAACTACAAACAAGAGCAACTGATCTGCCGCTATTTAACTTGTTTGTGTGGTTGTTGTTTGTGTTTTTATTTTGCAAATTCTTTATTATATGCATTTTTAAGGCGTGCTCATCCTTGTCTACAATGTTTGTTCATTTTTCTGTTGGCCTAGTAAAATGTTCATATTTTATAATTTTATTGAGCTCAAGGCCAGTTTATGGAAGATTTGTTTGTGAAAAAACAACAACAGTTTTTAATGGTTGAAGTTATAGTACTATTTCGGAAATCACCACATTTCCTCATCAGACTTCTTTTTGATTATTAAATTAAATTATTTTTAATTTAATTTTCATAACCACTTCTCTCAGGCTTTGAACCCGGGAGCTCGGAGTTGCAGAGACAATACGCTACCTATTGTGCTACGCTAGCCGAGTTGGCTGTTGTGTTTATTTCATCTTCCTTAAACAAACCAACTACAAACAAGAGCAACTGATCTGCCGCTATTTAACTTGTTTGTGTGGTTGTTGTTTGTGTTTTTATTTTATCAAATTCTTTATTATATGCATTTTTAAGGCGTGCTCATCCTTGTCTACAATGTTTGTTCATTTTTCTGTTGGCCTAGTAAAATGTTAATATTTTATAATTTTATTGAGCTCAAGGCCAGTTATGGAAGATTTGTTTGTGAAAAAACAACAACAGTTTTTAATGGTTGAAGTTATAGTACTATTTCGGAAATCACCACATTTCCTCATCAGACTTCTATTTGATTATTAAATTAAATTATTTTTAATTTAATTTTCATAACCACTTCTCTCAGGCTTTGAACCCGGGAGCTCGGAGTTGCAGAGCCAATACGCTACCTATTGTGCTACGCTAGCCGAGTTGGCTGTTGTGTATATTTCATCTTCCTTAAACAAACCAACTACAAACAAGAGCAACTGATCTGCCGCTATTTAACTTGTTTGTGTGGTTGTTGTTTGTGTTTTTATTTTGCAAATTCTTTATTATATGCATTTTTAAGGCGTGCTCATCCTTGTCTACAATGTTTGTTCATTTTTCTGTTGGCCTAGTAAAATGTTCATATTTTATAATTTTATTGAGCTCAAGGCCAGTTTATGGAAGATTTGTTTGTGAAAAAACAACAACAGTTTTTAATGGTTGAAGTTATAGTACTATTTCGGAAATCACCACATTTCCTCATCAGACTTCTTTTTGATTATTAAATTAAATTATTTTTAATTTAATTTTCATAACCACTTCTCTCAGGCTTTGAACCCGGGAGCTCGGAGTTGCAGAGACAATACGCTACCTATTGTGCTACGCTAGCCGAGTTGGCTGTTGTGTTTATTTCATCTTCCTTAAACAAACCAACTACAAACAAGAGCAACTGATCTGCCGCTATTTAACTTGTTTGTGTGGTTGTTGTTTGTGTTTTTATTTTGCAAATTCTTTATTATATGCATTTTTAAGGCGTGCTCATCCTTGTCTACAATGTTTGTTCATTTTTCTGTTGGCCTAGTAAAATGTTCATATTTTATAATTTTATTGAGCTCAAGGCCAGTTTATGGAAGATTTGTTTGTGAAAAAACAACAACAGTTTTTAATGGTTGAAGTTATAGTACTATTTCGGAAATCACCACATTTCCTCATCAGACTTCTTTTTGATTATTAAATTAAATTATTTTTAATTTAATTTTCATAACCACTTCTCTCAGGCTTTGAACCCGGGAGCTCGGAGTTGCAGAGCCAATACGCTAACTATTGTGCTACGCTAGCCGAGTTGGCTGTTGTGTTTATTTCATCTTCCTTAAACAAACCAACTACAAACAAGAGCAACTGATCTGCCGCTATTTAACTTGTTTGTGTGGTTGTTGTTTGTGTTTTTATTTTATCAAATTCTTTATTATATGCATTTTTAAGGCGTGCTCATCCTTGTCTACAATGTTTGTTCATTTTTCTGTTGGCCTAGTAAAATGTTAATATTTTATAATTTTATTGAGCTCAAGGCCAGTTATGGAAGATTTGTTTGTGAAAAAACAACAACAGTTTTTAATGGTTGAAGTTATAGTACTATTTCGGAAATCACCACATTTCCTCATCAGACTTCTATTTGATTATTAAATTAAATTATTTTTAATTTAATTTTCATAACCACTTCTCTCAGGCTTTGAGCTGCCTATTGTGCTACGCTAGCCGAGTTGGCTGTTGTGCTTATTTCATCTTCCTTAAACAAACCAACTACAAACAAGAGCAACTGATCTGCCGCTATTTAACTTGTTTGTGTGGTTGTTGTTTGTGTTTTTATTTTGCAAATTCTTTATTATATGCATTTTTAAGGCGTGCTCATCCTTGTCTACAATGTTTGTTCATTTTTCTGTTGGCCTAGTAAAATGTTAATATTTTATAATTTTATTGAGCTCAAGGCCAGTTTATGGAAGATTTGTTTATGAAAAAACAACAACAGTTTTTAATGGTTGAAGTTATAGTACTATTTCGGAAATCACCACATTTCCTCATCAGACTTCTTTTTGATTATTAAATTAAATTATTTTTAATTTAATTTTCATAACCACTTCTCTCAGGCTTTGAGCTGCCTATTGTGCTACGCTAGCCGAGTTGGCTGTTGTGCTTATTTCATCTTCCTTAAACAAACCAACTACAAACAAGAGCAACTGATCTGCCGCTATTTAACTTGTTTGTGTGGTTGTTGTTTGTGTTTTTATTTTGCAAATTCTTTATTATATGCATTTTTAAGGCGTGCTCATCCTTGTCTACAATGTTTGTTCATTTTTCTGTTGGCCTAGTAAAATGTTAATATTTTATAATTTTATTGAGCTCAAGGCCAGTTTATGGAAGATTTGTTTATGAAAAAACAACAACAGTTTTAAATGGTTGAAGTTATAGTACTATTTCGGAAATCACCACATTTCCTTATCAGACTTCTTTTTGATTATTAAATTAAATTATTTTTAATTTAATTTTCATAACCACTTCTCTCAGGCTTTGAACCCGGGAGCTCGGAGTTGCAGAGCCAATACGCTACCTATTGTGCTACGCTAGCCGAGTTGGCTGTTGTGTTTATTTCATCTTCCTTAAAAAAACCAACTACAAACAAGAGCAACTGATCTGCCGCTATTTAACTTGTTTGTGTGGTTGATGTTTGTGTTTTTATTTTGCAAATTCTTTATTATATGCATTTTTAAGGCGTGCTCATCCTTGTCTACAATGTTTGTTCATTTTTCTGTTGGCCTAGTAAAATGTTCATATTTTATAATTTTATTGAGCTCAAGGCCAGTTTATGGAAGATTTGTTTGTGAAAAAACAACAACAGTTTTTAATGGTTGAAGTTATAGTACTATTTCGGAAATCACCACATTTCCTCATCAGACTTCTTTTTGATTATTAAATTAAATTATTTTTAATTTAATTTTCATAACCACTTCTCTCAGGCTTTGAACCCGGGAGCTCGGAGTTGCAGAGCCAATACGCTACCTATTGTGCTACGCTAGCCGAGTTGGCTGTTGTGTTTATTTCATCTTCCTTAAACAAGCCAACTACAAACAAGAGCAACTGATCTGCCGCTTTTTAACTTGTTTGTGTGGTTGTTGTTTGTGTTTTTATTTTGCAAATTCTTTATTATATGCATTTTTAAGGCGTGCTCATCCTTGTGTACAATGTTTGTTCATTTTTCTGTTGGCCTAGTAAAATGTTAATAGTTTATAATCTTATTGAGCTCAAGGCCAGTTTATGGAAGATTTGTTTGTGAAAAAACAACAACAGTTTTTAATGGTTGAAGTTATAGTACTATTTCGGAAATCACCACATTTCCTTATCAGACTTCTTTTTGATTATTAAATTAAATTATTTTTAATTTAATTTTCATAACCACTTCTCTCAGGCTTTGAACCCTGGAGCTCGGAGTTGCAGAGCCAATACGCTACCTATTGTGCTACGCTAGCCGAGTTGGCTGTTGTGTTTATTTCATCTTCCTTAAAAAAACCAACTACAAACAAGAGCAACTGATCTGCCGCTATTTAACTTGTTTGTGTGGTTGTTGTTTGTGTTTTTATTTTGCAAATTCTTTATTATATGCATTTTTAAGGCGTGCTCATCCTTGTCTACAATGTTTGTTCATTTTTCTGTTGGCCTAGTAAAATGTTCATATTTTATAATTTTATTGAGCTCAAGGCCAGTTTATGGAAGATTTGTTTGTGAAAAAACAACAACAGTTTTTAATGGTTGAAGTTATAGTACTATTTCGGAAATCACCACATTTCCTCATCAGACTTCTTTTTGATTATTAAATTAAATTATTTTTAATTTAATTTTCATAACCACTTCTCTCAGGCTTTGAACCCGGGAGCTCGGAGTTGCAGAGACAATACGCTACCTATTGTGCTACGCTAGCCGAGTTGGCTGTTGTGTTTATTTCATCTTCCTTAAACAAACCAACTACAAACAAGAGCAACTGATCTGCCGCTATTTCACTTGTTTGTGTGGTTGTTGTTTGTGTTTTTATTTTGCAAATTCTTTATTATATGCATTTTTAAGGCGTGCTCATCCTTGTCTACAATGTTTGTTCATTTTTCTGTTGGCCTAGTAAAATGTTCATATTTTATAATTTTATTGAGCTCAAGGCCAGTTTATGGAAGATTTGTTTGTGAAAAAACAACAACAGTTTTTAATGGTTGAAGTTATAGTACTATTTCGGAAATCACCACATTTCCTCATCAGACTTCTTTTTGATTATTAAATTAAATTATTTTTAATTTAATTTTCATAACCACTTCTCTCAGGCTTTGAACCCGGGAGCTCGGAGTTGCAGAGCCAATACGCTAACTATTGTGCTACGCTAGCCGAGTTGGCTGTTGTGTTTATTTCATCTTCCTTAAACAAACCAACTACAAACAAGAGCAACTGATCTGCCGCTATTTAACTTGTTTGTGTGGTTGTTGTTTGTGTTTTTATTTTATCAAATTCTTTATTATATGCATTTTTAAGGCGTGCTCATCCTTGTCTACAATGTTTGTTCATTTTTCTGTTGGCCTAGTAAAATGTTAATATTTTATAATTTTATTGAGCTCAAGGCCAGTTATGGAAGATTTGTTTGTGAAAAAACAACAACAGTTTTTAATGGTTGAAGTTATAGTACTATTTCGGAAATCACCACATTTCCTCATCAGACTTCTATTTGATTATTAAATTAAATTATTTTTAATTTAATTTTCATAACCACTTCTCTCAGGCTTTGAGCTGCCTATTGTGCTACGCTAGCCGAGTTGGCTGTTGTGCTTATTTCATCTTCCTTAAACAAACCAACTACAAACAAGAGCAACTGATCTGCCGCTATTTAACTTGTTTGTGTGGTTGTTGTTTGTGTTTTTATTTTGCAAATTCTTTATTATATGCATTTTTAAGGCGTGCTCATCCTTGTCTACAATGTTTGTTCATTTTTCTGTTGGCCTAGTAAAATGTTAATATTTTATAATTTTATTGAGCTCAAGGCCAGTTTATGGAAGATTTGTTTATGAAAAAACAACAACAGTTTTTAATGGTTGAAGTTATAGTACTATTTCGGAAATCACCACATTTCCTCATCAGACTTCTTTTTGATTATTAAATTAAATTATTTTTAATTTAATTTTCATAACCACTTCTCTCAGGCTTTGAGCTGCCTATTGTGCTACGCTAGCCGAGTTGGCTGTTGTGCTTATTTCATCTTCCTTAAACAAACCAACTACAAACAAGAGCAACTGATCTGCCGCTATTTAACTTGTTTGTGTGGTTGTTGTTTGTGTTTTTATTTTGCAAATTCTTTATTATATGCATTTTTAAGGCGTGCTCATCCTTGTCTACAATGTTTGTTCATTTTTCTGTTGGCCTAGTAAAATGTTAATATTTTATAATTTTATTGAGCTCAAGGCCAGTTTATGGAAGATTTGTTTATGAAAAAACAACAACAGTTTTAAATGGTTGAAGTTATAGTACTATTTCGGAAATCACCACATTTCCTTATCAGACTTCTTTTTGATTATTAAATTAAATTATTTTTAATTTAATTTTCATAACCACTTCTCTCAGGCTTTGAACCCGGGAGCTCGGAGTTGCAGAGCCAATACGCTACCTATTGTGCTACGCTAGCCGAGTTGGCTGTTGTGTTTATTTCATCTTCCTTAAACAAGCCAACTACAAACAAGAGCAACTGATCTGCCGCTTTTTAACTTGTTTGTGTGGTTGTTGTTTGTGTTTTTATTTTGCAAATTCTTTATTATATGCATTTTTAAGGCGTGCTCATCCTTGTGTACAATGTTTGTTCATTTTTCTGTTGGCCTAGTAAAATGTTAATAGTTTATAATCTTATTGAGCTCAAGGCCAGTTTATGGAAGATTTGTTTGTGAAAAAACAACAACAGTTTTTAATGGTTGAAGTTATAGTACTATTTCGGAAATCACCACATTTCCTTATCAGACTTCTTTTTGATTATTAAATTAAATTATTTTTAATTTAATTTTCATAACCACTTCTCTCAGGCTTTGAACCCGGGAGCTCGGAGTTGCAGAGCCAATACGCTACCTATTGTGCTACGCTAGCCGAGTTGGCTGTTGTGTTTATTTCATCTTCCTTAAAAAAACCAACTACAAACAAGAGCAACTGATCTGCCGCTATTTAACTTGTTTGTGTGGTTGTTGTTTGTGTTTTTATTTTGCAAATTCTTTATTATATGCATTTTTAAGGCGTGCTCATCCTTGTCTACAATGTTTGTTCATTTTTCTGTTGGCCTAGTAAAATGTTCATATTTTATAATTTTATTGAGCTCAAGGCCAGTTTATGGAAGATTTGTTTGTGAAAAAACAACAACAGTTTTTAATGGTTGAAGTTATAGTACTATTTCGGAAATCACCACATTTCCTCATCAGACTTCTTTTTGATTATTAAATTAAATTATTTTTAATTTAATTTTCATAACCACTTCTCTCAGGCTTTGAACCCGGGAGCTCGGAGTTGCAGAGACAATACGCTACCTATTGTGCTACGCTAGCCGAGTTGGCTGTTGTGTTTATTTCATCTTCCTTAAACAAACCAACTACAAACAAGAGCAACTGATCTGCCGCTATTTAACTTGTTTGTGTGGTTGTTGTTTGTGTTTTTATTTTGCAAATTCTTTATTATATGCATTTTTAAGGCGTGCTCATCCTTGTCTACAATGTTTGTTCATTTTTCTGTTGGCCTAGTAAAATGTTCATATTTTATAATTTTATTGAGCTCAAGGCCAGTTTATGGAAGATTTGTTTGTGAAAAAACAACAACAGTTTTTAATGGTTGAAGTTATAGTACTATTTCGGAAATCACCACATTTCCTCATCAGACTTCTTTTTGATTATTAAATTAAATTATTTTTAATTTAATTTTCATAACCACTTCTCTCAGGCTTTGAACCCGGGAGCTCGGAGTTGCAGAGCCAATACGCTAACTATTGTGCTACGCTAGCCGAGTTGGCTGTTGTGTTTATTTCATCTTCCTTAAACAAACCAACTACAAACAAGAGCAACTGATCTGCCGCTATTTAACTTGTTTGTGTGGTTGTTGTTTGTGTTTTTATTTTATCAAATTCTTTATTATATGCATTTTTAAGGCGTGCTCATCCTTGTCTACAATGTTTGTTCATTTTTCTGTTGGCCTAGTAAAATGTTAATATTTTATAATTTTATTGAGCTCAAGGCCAGTTATGGAAGATTTGTTTGTGAAAAAACAACAACAGTTTTTAATGGTTGAAGTTATAGTACTATTTCGGAAATCACCACATTTCCTCATCAGACTTCTATTTGATTATTAAATTAAATTATTTTTAATTTAATTTTCATAACCACTTCTCTCAGGCTTTGAGCTGCCTATTGTGCTACGCTAGCCGAGTTGGCTGTTGTGCTTATTTCATCTTCCTTAAACAAACCAACTACAAACAAGAGCAACTGATCTGCCGCTATTTAACTTGTTTGTGTGGTTGTTGTTTGTGTTTTTATTTTGCAAATTCTTTATTATATGCATTTTTAAGGCGTGCTCATCCTTGTCTACAATGTTTGTTCATTTTTCTGTTGGCCTAGTAAAATGTTAATATTTTATAATTTTATTGAGCTCAAGGCCAGTTTATGGAAGATTTGTTTGTGAAAAAACAACAACAGTTTTTAATGGTTGAAGTTATAGTACTATTTCGGAAATCACCACATTTCCTCATCAGACTTCTATTTGATTATTAAATTAAATTATTTTTAATTTAATTTTCATAACCACTTCTCTCAGGCTTTGAGCTGCCTATTGTGCTACGCTAGCCGAGTTGGCTGTTGTGCTTATTTCATCTTCCTTAAACAAACCAACTACAAACAAGAGCAACTGATCTGCCGCTATTTAACTTGTTTGTGTGGTTGTTGTTTGTGTTTTTATTTTGCAAATTCTTTATTATATGCATTTTTAAGGCGTGCTCATCCTTGTCTACAATGTTTGTTCATTTTTCTGTTGGCCTAGTAAAATGTTAATATTTTATAATTTTATTGAGCTCAAGGCCAGTTTATGGAAGATTTGTTTATGAAAAAACAACAACAGTTTTTAATGGTTGAAGTTATAGTACTATTTCGGAAATCACCACATTTCCTCATCAGACTTCTTTTTGATTATTAAATTAAATTATTTTTAATTTAATTTTCATAACCACTTCTCTCAGGCTTTGAGCTGCCTATTGTGCTACGCTAGCCGAGTTGGCTGTTGTGCTTATTTCATCTTCCTTAAACAAACCAACTACAAACAAGAGCAACTGATCTGCCGCTATTTAACTTGTTTGTGTGGTTGTTGTTTGTGTTTTTATTTTGCAAATTCTTTATTATATGCATTTTTAAGGCGTGCTCATCCTTGTCTACAATGTTTGTTCATTTTTCTGTTGGCCTAGTAAAATGTTAATATTTTATAATTTTATTGAGCTCAAGGCCAGTTTATGGAAGATTTGTTTATGAAAAAACAACAACAGTTTTAAATGGTTGAAGTTATAGTACTATTTCGGAAATCACCACATTTCCTTATCAGACTTCTTTTTGATTATTAAATTAAATTATTTTTAATTTAATTTTCATAACCACTTCTCTCAGGCTTTGAACCCGGGAGCTCGGAGTTGCAGAGCCAATACGCTACCTATTGTGCTACGCTAGCCGAGTTGGCTGTTGTGTTTATTTCATCTTCCTTAAAAAAACCAACTACAAACAAGAGCAACTGATCTGCCGCTATTTAACTTGTTTGTGTGGTTGTTGTTTGTGTTTTTATTTTGCAAATTCTTTATTATATGCATTTTTAAGGCGTGCTCATCCTTGTCTACAATGTTTGTTCATTTTTCTGTTGGCCTAGTAAAATGTTCATATTTTATAATTTTATTGAGCTCAAGGCCAGTTTATTGAAGATTTGTTTGTGAAAAAACAACAACAGTTTTTAATGGTTGAAGTTATAGTACTATTTCGGAAATCACCACATTTCCTCATCAGACTTCTTTTTGATTATTAAATTAAATTATTTTTAATTTAATTTTCATAACCACTTCTCTCAGGCTTTGAACCCGGGAGCTCGGAGTTGCAGAGCCAATACGCTACCTATTGTGCTACGCTAGCCGAGTTGGCTGTTGTGTTTATTTCATCTTCCTTAAACAAGCCAACTACAAACAAGAGCAACTGATCTGCCGCTTTTTAACTTGTTTGTGTGGTTGTTGTTTGTGTTTTTATTTTGCAAATTCTTTATTATATGCATTTTTAAGGCGTGCTCATCCTTGTGTACAATGTTTGTTCATTTTTCTGTTGGCCTAGTAAAATGTTAATAGTTTATAATCTTATTGAGCTCAAGGCCAGTTTATGGAAGATTTGTTTGTGAAAAAACAACAACAGTTTTTAATGGTTGAAGTTATAGTACTATTTCGGAAATCACCACATTTCCTTATCAGACTTCTTTTTGATTATTAAATTAAATTATTTTTAATTTAATTTTCATAACCACTTCTCTCAGGCTTTGAACCCGGGAGCTCGGAGTTGCAGAGCCAATACGCTACCTATTGTGCTACGCTAGCCGAGTTGGCTGTTGTGTTTATTTCATCTTCCTTAAAAAAACCAACTACAAACAAGAGCAACTGATCTGCCGCTATTTAACTTGTTTGTGTGGTTGTTGTTTGTGTTTTTATTTTGCAAATTCTTTATTATATGCATTTTTAAGGCGTGCTCATCCTTGTCTACAATGTTTGTTCATTTTTCTGTTGGCCTAGTAAAATGTTCATATTTTATAATTTTATTGAGCTCAAGGCCAGTTTATGGAAGATTTGTTTGTGAAAAAACAACAACAGTTTTTAATGGTTGAAGTTATAGTACTATTTCGGAAATCACCACATTTCCTCATCAGACTTCTTTTTGATTATTAAATTAAATTATTTTTAATTTAATTTTCATAACCACTTCTCTCAGGCTTTGAACCCGGGAGCTCGGAGTTGCAGAGACAATACGCTACCTATTGTGCTACGCTAGCCGAGTTGGCTGTTGTGTTTATTTCATCTTCCTTAAACAAACCAACTACAAACAAGAGCAACTGATCTGCCGCTATTTAACTTGTTTGTGTGGTTGTTGTTTGTGTTTTTATTTTGCAAATTCTTTATTATATGCATTTTTAAGGCGTGCTCATCCTTGTCTACAATGTTTGTTCATTTTTCTGTTGGCCTAGTAAAATGTTCATATTTTATAATTTTATTGAGCTCAAGGCCAGTTTATGGAAGATTTGTTTGTGAAAAAACAACAACAGTTTTTAATGGTTGAAGTTATAGTACTATTTCGGAAATCACCACATTTCCTCATCAGACTTCTTTTTGATTATTAAATTAAATTATTTTTAATTTAATTTTCATAACCACTTCTCTCAGGCTTTGAACCCGGGAGCTCGGAGTTGCAGAGCCAATACGCTAACTATTGTGCTACGCTAGCCGAGTTGGCTGTTGTGTTTATTTCATCTTCCTTAAACAAACCAACTACAAACAAGAGCAACTGATCTGCCGCTATTTAACTTGTTTGTGTGGTTGTTGTTTGTGTTTTTATTTTATCAAATTCTTTATTATATGCATTTTTAAGGCGTGCTCATCCTTGTCTACAATGTTTGTTCATTTTTCTGTTGGCCTAGTAAAATGTTAATATTTTATAATTTTATTGAGCTCAAGGCCAGTTATGGAAGATTTGTTTGTGAAAAAACAACAACAGTTTTTAATGGTTGAAGTTATAGTACTATTTCGGAAATCACCACATTTCCTCATCAGACTTCTATTTGATTATTAAATTAAATTATTTTTAATTTAATTTTCATAACCACTTCTCTCAGGCTTTGAGCTGCCTATTGTGCTACGCTAGCCGAGTTGGCTGTTGTGCTTATTTCATCTTCCTTAAACAAACCAACTACAAACAAGAGCAACTGATCTGCCGCTATTTAACTTGTTTGTGTGGTTGTTGTTTGTGTTTTTATTTTGCAAATTCTTTATTATATGCATTTTTAAGGCGTGCTCATCCTTGTCTACAATGTTTGTTCATTTTTCTGTTGGCCTAGTAAAATGTTAATATTTTATAATTTTATTGAGCTCAAGGCCAGTTTATGGAAGATTTGTTTATGAAAAAACAACAACAGTTTTTAATGGTTGAAGTTATAGTACTATTTCGGAAATCACCACATTTCCTCATCAGACTTCTTTTTGATTATTAAATTAAATTATTTTTAATTTAATTTTCATAACCACTTCTCTCAGGCTTTGAGCTGCCTATTGTGCTACGCTAGCCGAGTTGGCTGTTGTGCTTATTTCATCTTCCTTAAACAAACCAACTACAAACAAGAGCAACTGATCTGCCGCTATTTAACTTGTTTGTGTGGTTGTTGTTTGTGTTTTTATTTTGCAAATTCTTTATTATATGCATTTTTAAGGCGTGCTCATCCTTGTCTACAATGTTTGTTCATTTTTCTGTTGGCCTAGTAAAATGTTAATATTTTATAATTTTATTGAGCTCAAGGCCAGTTTATGGAAGATTTGTTTATGAAAAAACAACAACAGTTTTAAATGGTTGAAGTTATAGTACTATTTCGGAAATCACCACATTTCCTTATCAGACTTCTTTTTGATTATTAAATTAAATTATTTTTAATTTAATTTTCATAACCACTTCTCTCAGGCTTTGAACCCGGGAGCTCGGAGTTGCAGAGCCAATACGCTACCTATTGTGCTACGCTAGCCGAGTTGGCTGTTGTGTTTATTTCATCTTCCTTAAAAAAACCAACTACAAACAAGAGCAACTGATCTGCCGCTATTTAACTTGTTTGTGTGGTTGTTGTTTGTGTTTTTATTTTGCAAATTCTTTATTATATGCATTTTTAAGGCGTGCTCATCCTTGTCTACAATGTTTGTTCATTTTTCTGTTGGCCTAGTAAAATGTTCATATTTTATAATTTTATTGAGCTCAAGGCCAGTTTATGGAAGATTTGTTTGTGAAAAAACAACAACAGTTTTTAATGGTTGAAGTTATAGTACTATTTCGGAAATCACCACATTTCCTCATCAGACTTCTTTTTGATTATTAAATTAAATTATTTTTAATTTAATTTTCATAACCACTTCTCTCAGGCTTTGAACCCGGGAGCTCGGAGTTGCAGAGCCAATACGCTACCTATTGTGCTACGCTAGCCGAGTTGGCTGTTGTGTTTATTTCATCTTCCTTAAACAAGCCAACTACAAACAAGAGCAACTGATCTGCCGCTTTTTAACTTGTTTGTGTGGTTGTTGTTTGTGTTTTTATTTTGCAAATTCTTTATTATATGCATTTTTAAGGCGTGCTCATCCTTGTGTACAATGTTTGTTCATTTTTCTGTTGGCCTAGTAAAATGTTAATAGTTTATAATCTTATTGAGCTCAAGGCCAGTTTATGGAAGATTTGTTTGTGAAAAAACAACAACAGTTTTTAATGGTTGAAGTTATAGTACTATTTCGGAAATCACCACATTTCCTTATCAGACTTCTTTTTGATTATTAAATTAAATTATTTTTAATTTAATTTTCATAACCACTTCTCTCAGGCTTTGAACCCGGGAGCTCGGAGTTGCAGAGCCAATACGCTACCTATTGTGCTACGCTAGCCGAGTTGGCTGTTGTGTTTATTTCATCTTCCTTAAAAAAACCAACTACAAACAAGAGCAACTGATCTGCCGCTATTTAACTTGTTTGTGTGGTTGTTGTTTGTGTTTTTATTTTGCAAATTCTTTATTATATGCATTTTTAAGGCGTGCTCATCCTTGTCTACAATGTTTGTTCATTTTTCTGTTGGCCTAGTAAAATGTTCATATTTTATAATTTTATTGAGCTCAAGGCCAGTTTATGGAAGATTTGTTTGTGAAAAAACAACAACAGTTTTTAATGGTTGAAGTTATAGTACTATTTCGGAAATCACCACATTTCCTCATCAGACTTCTTTTTGATTATTAAATTAAATTATTTTTAATTTAATTTTCATAACCACTTCTCTCAGGCTTTGAACCCGGGAGCTCGGAGTTGCAGAGACAATACGCTACCTATTGTGCTACGCTAGCCGAGTTGGCTGTTGTGTTTATTTCATCTTCCTTAAACAAACCAACTACAAACAAGAGCAACTGATCTGCCGCTATTTAACTTGTTTGTGTGGTTGTTGTTTGTGTTTTTATTTTGCAAATTCTTTATTATATGCATTTTTAAGGCGTGCTCATCCTTGTCTACAATGTTTGTTCATTTTTCTGTTGGCCTAGTAAAATGTTCATATTTTATAATTTTATTGAGCTCAAGGCCAGTTTATGGAAGATTTGTTTGTGAAAAAACAACAACAGTTTTTAATGGTTGAAGTTATAGTACTATTTCGGAAATCACCACATTTCCTCATCAGACTTCTTTTTGATTATTAAATTAAATTATTTTTAATTTAATTTTCATAACCACTTCTCTCAGGCTTTGAACCCGGGAGCTCGGAGTTGCAGAGCCAATACGCTAACTATTGTGCTACGCTAGCCGAGTTGGCTGTTGTGTTTATTTCATCTTCCTTAAACAAACCAACTACAAACAAGAGCAACTGATCTGCCGCTATTTAACTTGTTTGTGTGGTTGTTGTTTGTGTTTTTATTTTATCAAATTCTTTATTATATGCATTTTTAAGGCGTGCTCATCCTTGTCTACAATGTTTGTTCATTTTTCTGTTGGCCTAGTAAAATGTTAATATTTTATAATTTTATTGAGCTCAAGGCCAGTTATGGAAGATTTGTTTGTGAAAAAACAACAACAGTTTTTAATGGTTGAAGTTATAGTACTATTTCGGAAATCACCACATTTCCTCATCAGACTTCTATTTGATTATTAAATTAAATTATTTTTAATTTAATTTTCATAACCACTTCTCTCAGGCTTTGAGCTGCCTATTGTGCTACGCTAGCCGAGTTGGCTGTTGTGCTTATTTCATCTTCCTTAAACAAACCAACTACAAACAAGAGCAACTGATCTGCCGCTATTTAACTTGTTTGTGTGGTTGTTGTTTGTGTTTTTATTTTGCAAATTCTTTATTATATGCATTTTTAAGGCGTGCTCATCCTTGTCTACAATGTTTGTTCATTTTTCTGTTGGCCTAGTAAAATGTTAATATTTTATAATTTTATTGAGCTCAAGGCCAGTTTATGGAAGATTTGTTTGTGAAAAAACAACAACAGTTTTTAATGGTTGAAGTTATAGTACTATTTCGGAAATCACCACATTTCCTCATCAGACTTCTATTTGATTATTAAATTAAATTATTTTTAATTTAATTTTCATAACCACTTCTCTCAGGCTTTGAGCTGCCTATTGTGCTACGCTAGCCGAGTTGGCTGTTGTGCTTATTTCATCTTCCTTAAACAAACCAACTACAAACAAGAGCAACTGATCTGCCGCTATTTAACTTGTTTGTGTGGTTGTTGTTTGTGTTTTTATTTTGCAAATTCTTTATTATGTGCATTTTTAAGGCGTGCTCATCCTTGTCTACAATGTTTGTTCATTTTTCTGTTGGCCTAGTAAAATGTTAATATTTTATAATTTTATTGAGCTCAAGGCCAGTTTATGGAAGATTTGTTTATGAAAAAACAACAACAGTTTTTAATGGTTGAAGTTATAGTACTATTTCGGAAATCACCACATTTCCTCATCAGACTTCTTTTTGATTATTAAATTAAATTATTTTTAATTTAATTTTCATAACCACTTCTCTCAGGCTTTGAGCTGCCTATTGTGCTACGCTAGCCGAGTTGGCTGTTGTGCTTATTTCATCTTCCTTAAACAAACCAACTACAAACAAGAGCAACTGATCTGCCGCTATTTAACTTGTTTGTGTGGTTGTTGTTTGTGTTTTTATTTTGCAAATTCTTTATTATATGCATTTTTAAGGCGTGCTCATCCTTGTCTACAATGTTTGTTCATTTTTCTGTTGGCCTAGTAAAATGTTAATATTTTATAATTTTATTGAGCTCAAGGCCAGTTTATGGAAGATTTGTTTATGAAAAAACAACAACAGTTTTAAATGGTTGAAGTTATAGTACTATTTCGGAAATCACCACATTTCCTTATCAGACTTCTTTTTGATTATTAAATTAAATTATTTTTAATTTAATTTTCATAACCACTTCTCTCAGGCTTTGAACCCGGGAGCTCGGAGTTGCAGAGCCAATACGCTACCTATTGTGCTACGCTAGCCGAGTTGGCTGTTGTGTTTATTTCATCTTCCTTAAAAAAACCAACTACAAACAAGAGCAACTGATCTGCCGCTATTTAACTTGTTTGTGTGGTTGTTGTTTGTGTTTTTATTTTGCAAATTCTTTATTATATGCATTTTTAAGGCGTGCTCATCCTTGTCTACAATGTTTGTTCATTTTTCTGTTGGCCTAGTAAAATGTTCATATTTTATAATTTTATTGAGCTCAAGGCCAGTTTATGGAAGATTTGTTTGTGAAAAAACAACAACAGTTTTTAATGGTTGAAGTTATAGTACTATTTCGGAAATCACCACATTTCCTCATCAGACTTCTTTTTGATTATTAAATTAAATTATTTTTAATTTAATTTTCATAACCACTTCTCTCAGGCTTTGAACCCGGGAGCTCGGAGTTGCAGAGCCAATACGCTACCTATTATGCTACGCTAGCCGAGTTGGCTGTTGTGTTTATTTCATCTTCCTTAAACAAGCCAACTACAAACAAGAGCAACTGATCTGCCGCTTTTTAACTTGTTTGTGTGGTTGTTGTTTGTGTTTTTATTTTGCAAATTCTTTATTATATGCATTTTTAAGGCGTGCTCATCCTTGTGTACAATGTTTGTTCATTTTTCTGTTGGCCTAGTAAAATGTTAATATTTTATAATCTTATTGAGCTCAAGGCCAGTTTATGGAAGATTTGTTTGTGAAAAAACAACAACAGTTTTTAATGGTTGAAGTTATAGTACTATTTCGGAAATCACCACATTTCCTTATCAGACTTCTTTTTGATTATTAAATTAAATTATTTTTATTTTAATTTTCATAACCACTTCTCTCAGGCTTTGAACCCGGGAGCTCTGAGTTGCAGAGCCAATACGCTACCTATTGTGCTATGCTAGCCGAGTTGGCTGTTGTGTTTATTTCATCTTCCTTAAACAAACCAACTACAAACAAGAGCAACTGATCTGCCGCTATTTAACTTGTTTGTGTGGTTGTTGTTTGTGTTTTTATTTTGCAAATTCTTTATTATATGCGTTTTTAAGGCGTGCTCATCCTTGTCTACAATGTTTGTTCATTTTTCTGTTGGCCTAGTAAAATGTTAATATTTTATAATTTTATTGAGCTCAAGGCCAGTTTATGGAAGATTTGTTTGTGAAAAAATAACAACAGTTTTTAATGGTTGAAGTTATAGTACTATTTCGGAAATCACCACATTTCCTCATCAGACTTCTTTTTGATTATTAAATTAAATTATTTTTAATTTAATTTTCATAACCACTTCTCTCAGGCTTTGAACCCGGGAGCTCGGAGTTGCAGAGCCAATACGCTACCTATTGTGCTACGCTAGCCGAGTTGGCTGTTGTGTTCATTTCATCTTCCTTAAACAAACCAACTACAAACAAGAGCAACTGATCTGCCGCTATTTAACTTGTTTGTGTGGTTGTTGTTTGTGTTTTTATTTTGCAAATTCTTTATTATATGCATTTTTAAGGCGTGCTCATCCTTGTCTACAATGTTTGTTAATTTTTCTGTTGGCCTAGTAAAATGTTAATATTTTATAATTTTATTGAGCTCAAGGCCAGTTTATGGAAGATTTGTTTGTGAAAAAACAACAACAGTTTTTAATGGTTGAAGTTATAGTACTATTTCGGAAATCACCACATTTCCTTATCAGACTTCTTTTTGATTATTAAATTAAATTATTTTTAATTTAATTTTCATAACCACTTCTCTCAGGCTTTGAACCCGGGAGCTCGGAGTTGCAGAGCCAATACGCTACCTATTGTGCTACGCTAGCCGAGTTGGCTGTTGTGTTTATTTCATCTTCCTTAAACAAACCAACTACAAACAAGAGCAACTGATCTGCCGCTATTTAACTTGTTTGTGTGGTTGTTGTTTGTGTTTTTATTTTGCAAATCCTTTATTATATGCATTTTTAAGGCGTGCTCATCCTTGTCTACAATGTTTGTTCATTTTTCTGTTGGCCTAGTAAAATGTTAATATTTTATAATTTTATTGAGCTCAAGGCCAGTTATGGAAGATTTGTTTGTGAAAAAACAACAACAGTTTTTAATGGTTGAAGTTATAGTACTATTTCGGAAATCACCACATTTCCTCATCAGACTTCTTTTTGATTATTAAATTAAATTATTTTTAATTTAATTTTCATAACCACTTCTGTCAGGCTTTGAACCCGGGAGCTCGGAGTTGCAGATCCAATACGCTACCTATTGTGCTACGCTAGCCGAGTTGGCTGTTCTGTTTATTTCATCTTCCTTAAACAAACCAACTACAAACAAGAGCAACTGATCTGCCGCTATTTAACTTGTTTGTGTGGTTGTTGTTTGTGTTTTTATTTTGCAAATTCTTTATTATATGCATTTTTAAGGCGTGCTCATCCTTGTCTACAATGTTTGTTCATTTTTCTGTTGGCCTAGTAAAATGTTAATATTTTATAATTTTATTGAGCTCAAGGCCAGTTTATGGAAGATTTGTTTGTGAAAAAACAACAACAGTTTTTAATGGTTGAAGTTATAGTACTATTTCGGAAATCACCACATTTCCTTATCAGACTTCTTTTTGATTATTAAATTAAATTATTTTTAATTTAATTTTCATAACCACTTCTCTCAGGCTTTGAACCCGGGAGCTCGGAGTTGCAGAGCCAATACGCTACCTATTGTGCTACGCTAGCCGAGTTGGCTGTTGTGTTTATTTCATCTTCCTTAAACAAACCAACTACAAACAAGAGCAACTGATCTGCCGCTATTTAACTTGTTTGTGTGGTTGTTGTTTGTGTTTTTATTTTGCAAATCCTTTATTATATGCATTTTTAAGGCGTGCTCATCCTTGTCTACAATGTTTGTTGATTTTTCTGTTGGCCTAGTAAAATGTTAATATTTTATAATTTTATTGAGCTCAAGGCCAGTTATGGAAGATTTGTTTGTGAAAAAACAACAACAGTTTTTAATGGTTGAAGTTATAGCACCATTTCGGAAATCACCACATTTCCTCATCAGACGTCTATTTGATTATTAAATTAAATTATTTTTAATTTAATTTTCATAACCGCTTCTCTCAGGCCTTGAACCCGGGAGCTCGGAGTTGCAGAGCCAATACGCTACCTATTGTGCTACGCTAGCCGAGTTGGCTGTTGTGTTTATTTCATCTTCGTTAAACAAACCAACTACAAACAAGAGCAACTGATCTGCCGCTATTTAGCTTGTTTGTGTGGTTGTTGTTTGTGTTTTTATTTTGCAAATTCTTTATTATATGCATTTTTAAGGCGTGCTCATCCTTGTCTACAATGTTTGATCATTTTCTTGTTGGCCTAGTAAAATGTTAATATTTTACAATTTTATTGAGCTCAAGGCCAGTTTATGGAAGATTTGTTTGTGAAAAAACAACAACAGTTTTTAATGGTTGAAGTTATAGTACTATTTCGCAAATCACCACATTTCCTCATCAGCCTTCTTTTTGATTATTAAATTAAATTATTTTTAATTTAATTTTCATAACCACTTCTGTCAGGCTTTGAACCCGGGAGCTCGGAGTTGCAGATCCAATACGCTACCTATTGTGCTACGCTAGCCGAGTTGGCTGTTCTGTTTATTTCATCTTCCTTAAACAAACCAACTACAAACAAGAGCAACTGATCTGCCGCTATTTAACTTGTTTGTGTGGTTGTTGTTTGTGTTTTTATTTTGCAAATTCTTTATTATATGCATTTTTAAGGCGTGCTCATCCTTGTCTACAATGTTTGTTCATTTTTCTGTTGGCCTAGTAAAATGTTAATATTTTATAATTTTATTGAGCTCAAGGCCAGTTTATGGAAGATTTGTTTGTGAAAAAACAACAACAGTTTTTAATGGTTGAAGTTATAGTACTATTTCGGAAATTTAACTTGTTTGTGTGGTTGTTGTTTGTGTTTTTATTTTGCAAATCCTTTATTATATGCATTTTTAAGGCGTGCTCATCCTTGTCTACAATGTTTGTTGATTTTTCTGTTGGCCTAGTAAAATGTTAATATTTTATAATTTTATTGAGCTCAAGGCCAGTTATGGAAGATTTGTTTGTGAAAAAACAACAACAGTTTTTAATGGTTGAAGTTATAGCACCATTTCGGAAATCACCACATTTCCTCATCAGACGTCTATTTGATTATTAAATTAAATTATTTTTAATTTAATTTTCATAACCGCTTCTCTCAGGCCTTGAACCCGGGAGCTCGGAGTTGCAGAGCCAATACGCTACCTATTGTGCTACGCTAGCCGAGTTGGCTGTTGTGTTTATTTCATCTTCGTTAAACAAACCAACTACAAACAAGAGCAACTGATCTGCCGCTATTTAGCTTGTTTGTGTGGTTGTTGTTTGTGTTTTTATTTTGCAAATTCTTTATTATATGCATTTTTAAGGCGTGCTCATCCTTGTCTACAATGTTTGATCATTTTCTTGTTGGCCTAGTAAAATGTTAATATTTTACAATTTTATTGAGCTCAAGGCCAGTTTATGGAAGATTTGTTTGTGAAAAAACAACAACAGTTTTTAATGGTTGAAGTTATAGTACTATTTCGCAAATCACCACATTTCCTCATCAGCCTTCTTTTTGATTATTAAATTAAATTATTTTTAATTTAATTTTCATAACCACTTCTGTCAGGCTTTGAACCCGGGAGCTCGGAGTTGCAGATCCAATACGCTACCTATTGTGCTACGCTAGCCGAGTTGGCTGTTCTGTTTATTTCATCTTCCTTAAACAAACCAACTACAAACAAGAGCAACTGATCTGCCGCTATTTAACTTGTTTGTGTGGTTGTTGTTTGTGTTTTTATTTTGCAAATTCTTTATTATATGCATTTTTAAGGCGTGCTCATCCTTGTCTACAATGTTTGTTCATTTTTCTGTTGGCCTAGTAAAATGTTAATATTTTATAATTTTATTGAGCTCAAGGCCAGTTTATGGAAGATTTGTTTGTGAAAAAACAACAACAGTTTTTAATGGTTGAAGTTATAGTACTATTTCGGAAATCACCACATTTCCTTATCAGACTTCTTTTTGATTATTAAATTAAATTATTTTTAATTTAATTTTCATAACCACTTCTCTCAGGCTTTGAACCCGGGAGCTCGGAGTTGCAGAGCCAATACGCTACCTATTGTGCTACGCTAGCCGAGTTGGCTGTTGTGTTTATTTCATCTTACTTAAACAAACCAACTACAAACAAGAGCAACTGATCTGCCGCTATTTAACTTGTTTGTGTGGTTGTTGTTTGTGTTTTTATTTTGCAAATTCTTTATTATATGCATTTTTAAGGCGTGCTCATCCTTGTCTACAATGTTTGTTCATTTTTCTGTTGGCCTAGTAAAATGTTAATATTTTATAATTTTATTGAGCTCAAGGCCAGTTATGGAAGATTTGTTTGTGAAAAAACAACAACAGTTTTTAATGGTTGAAGTTATAGTACTATTTCGGAAATCACCACATTTCCTCATCAGACTTCTATTTGATTATTAAATTAAATTATTTTTAATTTAATTTTCATAACCGCTTCTCTCAGGCCTTGAACCCGGGAGCTCGGAGTTGCAGAGCCAATACGCTACCTATTGTGCTACGCTAGCCGAGTTGGCTGTTGTGTTTATTTCATCTTCGTTAAACAAACCTACTACAAACAAGAGCAACTGATCTGCCGCTATTTAGCTTGTTTGTGTGGTTGTTGTTTGTGTTTTTATTTTGCAAATTCTTTATTATATGCATTTTTAAGGCGTGCTCATCCTTGTCTACAATGTTTGATCATTTTCTTGTTGGCCTAGTAAAATGTTAATATTTTACAATTTTATTGAGCTCAAGGCCAGTTTATGGAAGATTTGTTTGTGAAAAAACAACAACAGTTTTTAATGGTTGAAGTTATAGTACTATTTCGCAAATCACCACATTTCCTCATCAGACTTCTTTTTGATTATTAAATTAAATTATTTTTAATTTAATTTTCATAACCACTTCTGTCAGGCTTTGAACCCGGGAGCTCGGAGTTGCAGATCCAATACGCTACCTATTGTGCTACGCTAGCCGAGTTGGCTGTTGTGTTTATTTCATCTTCCTTAAACAAACCAACTACAAACAAGAGCAACTGATCTGCCGCTATTTAACTTGTTTGTGTGGTTGTTGTTTGTGTTTTTATTTTGCAAATTCTTTATTATATGCAATGTTTGTTCATTTTTCTGTTGGCCTAGTAAAATGTTAATATTTTATAATTTTATTGAGCTCAAGGCCAGTTTATGGAAGATTTGTTTGTGAAAAAACAACAACAGTTTTTAATGGTTGAAGTTATAGTACTATTTCGGAAATCACCACATTTCCTTATCAGACTTCTTTTTGATTATTAAATTAAATTATTTTTAATTTAATTTTCATAACCACTTCTCTCAGGCTTTGAACCCGGGAGCTCGGAGTTGCAGAGCCAATACGCTACCTATTGTGCTACGCTAGCCGAGTTGGCTGTTGTGTTTATTTCATCTTCCTTAAACAAACCAACTACAAACAAGAGCAACTGATCTGCCGCTATTTAACTTGTTTGTGTGGTTGTTGTTTGTGTTTTTATTTTGCAAATTCTTTATTATATGCATTTTTTAGGCGTGCTCATCCTTGTCCACAATGTTTGTTCATTTTTCTGTTGGCCTAGTAAAATGTTAATATTTTATAATTTTATTGAGCTCAAGGCCAGTTTATGGAAGATTTGTTTGTGAAAAAACAACAACAGTTTTTAATGGTTGAAGTTATAGTACTATTTCGGAAATCACCACATTTCCTCATCAGACTTCTTTTGGATTATTAAATTAGATTATTTTTAATTTAATTTTCATAACCACTTCTCTCAGGCTTTGAACCCGGGAGCTCGGAGTTGCAGAGCCAATACGCTACCTATTGTGCTACGCTAGCCGAGTTGGCTGTTGTGCTTATTTCATCTTCCTTAAACAAACCAACTACAAACAAGAGCAACTGATCTGCCGCTATTTAACTTGTTTGTGTGGTTGTTGTTTGTGTTTTTATTTTGCATATTCTTTATTATATGCATTTTTAAGGCGTGCTCATCCTTGTCTACAATGTTTGTTCATTTTTCTGTTGGCCTAGTAAAATGTTAATATTTTATAATTTTATTGAGCTCAAGGCCAGTTTATGGAAGATTTGTTTGTGAAAAAACAACAACAGTTTTTAATGGTTGAAGTTATAGTACAATATCGGAAATCACCACATTTCCTCATCAGACTCCTTTTTGATTATTAAATTAAATTATTTTTAATTTAATTTTCAAAACCACTTCTCTCAGGCTTTGAGCTGCCTATTGTGCTACGCTAGCCGAGTTGGCTTTTGTGTTTATTTCATCTTCCTTAAACAAACCAACTACAAACAAGAGCAACTGATCTGCCGCTATTTAACTTGTTTGTGTGGTTGTTGTTTGTGTTTTTATTTTGCAAATTCTTTATTATATGCATTTTTAAGGCGTGCTCATCCTTGTCTACAATGTTTGTTCATTTTTCTGTTGGCCTAGTAAAATGTTAATATTTTATAATTTTATTGAGCTCAAGGCCAGTTTATGGAAGATTTGTTTGTGAAAAAACAACAACAGTTTTAAATGGTTGAAGTTATAGTACTATTTCGGAAATCACCACATTTCCTTATCAGACTTCTTTTTGATTATTAAATTAAATTATTTTTAATTTAATTTTCATAACCACTTCTCTCAGGCTTTGAAGCCGGGAGCTCGGAGTTGCAGAGCCAATACGCTACCTATTGTGCTACGCTAGCCGAGTTGGCTGTTGTGTTTATTTCATCTTCCTTAAACAAACCAACTACAAACAAGAGCAACTGATCTGCCGCTATTTAACTTGTTCGTGTGGTTGTTGTTTGTGTTTTTATTTTGCAAATTCTTTATTATATGCATTTTTAAGGCGTGCTCATCCTTGTCTACAATGCTTGTTCATTTTTCTGTTGGCCTAGTAAAATGTTCATATTTTATAATTTTATTGAGCTCAAGGCCAGTTTATGGAAGATTTGTTTGTGAAAAAACAACAACAGTTTTTAATGGTTGAAGTTATAGTACTATTTCGGAAATCACCACATTTCCTCATCAGACTTCTTATTGATTATTAAATTAAATTATTTTTAATTTAATTTTCATAACCACTTCTCTCAGGCTTTGAACCCGGGAGCTCGGAGTTGCAGAGCCAATACGCTACCTATTGTGCTACGCTAGCCGAGTTGGCTGTTGTGTTTATTTCATCTTCCTTAAACAAGCCAACTACAAACAAGAGCAACTGATCTGCCGCTTTTTAACTTGTTTGTGTGGTAGTTGTTTGTGTTTTTATTTTGCAAATTCTTTATTATAGGCATTTTTAAGGCGTGCTCATCCTTGTCTACAATGTTTCTTCATTTTTCTGTTGGCCTAGTAAAATGTTAATATTTTATAATTTTATTGAGCTCAAGGCCAGTTTATGGAAGATTTGTTTGTGAAAAAACAACAACAGTTTTTAATGGTTGAAGTTATAGTACTATTTCGGAAATCACCACATTTCCTTATCAGACTTCTTTTTGATTATTAAATTAAATTATTTTTAATTTAATTTTCAAAACCACTTCTCTCAGGCTTTGAGCTGCCTATTGTGCTACGCTAGCCGAGTTGGCTGTTGTGTTTATTTCATCTTCCTTAAACAAACCAACTACAAACAAGAGCAACTGATCTGCCGCTATTTAACTTGTTTGTGTGGTTGTTGTTAGTGTTTTTATTTTGCAAATTCTTTATTATATGAATTTTTAAGGCGTGCTCATCCTTGTCTACAATGTTTGTTCATTTTTCTGTTGGCCTAGTAAAATGTTAATATTTTATAATTTTATTGAGCTCAAGGCCAGTTTATGGAAGATTTGTTTGTGAAAAAACAACAACAGTTTTTAATGGTTGAAGTTATAGTACTATTTCGCAAATCACCACATTTCCTCATCAGACTTCTTTTTGATTATTAAATTAAATTATTTTTAATTTAATTTTCATAACCACTTCTCTCAGGCTTTGAACCCGGGAGCTCGGAGTTGCAGAGACAATACGCTACCTATTGTGCTACGCTAGCCGAGTTGGCTGTTGTGTTTATTTCATCTTCGTTAAACAAACCTACTACAAACAAGAGCAACTGATCTGCCGCTATTTAGCTTGTTTGTGTGGTTGTTGTTTGTGTTTTTATTTTGCAAATTCTTTATTATATGCATTTTTAAGGCGTGCTCATCCTTGTCTACAATGTTTGATCATTTTCTTGTTGGCCTAGTAAAATGTTAATATTTTACAATTTTATTGAGCTCAAGGCCAGTTTATGGAAGATTTGTTTGTGAAAAAACAACAACAGTTTTTAATGGTTGAAGTTATAGTACTATTTCGCAAATCACCACATTTCCTCATCAGACTTCTTTTTGATTATTAAATTAAATTATTTTTAATTTAATTTTCATAACCACTTCTGTCAGGCTTTGAACCCGGGAGCTCGGAGTTGCAGATCCAATACGCTACCTATTGTGCTACGCTAGCCGAGTTGGCTGTTGTGTTTATTTCATCTTCCTTAAACAAACCAACTACAAACAAGAGCAACTGATCTGCCGCTATTTAACTTGTTTGTGTGGTTGTTGTTTGTGTTTTTATTTTGCAAATTCTTTATTATATGCAATGTTTGTTCATTTTTCTGTTGGCCTAGTAAAATGTTAATATTTTATAATTTTATTGAGCTCAAGGCCAGTTTATGGAAGATTTGTTTGTGAAAAAACAACAACAGTTTTTAATGGTTGAAGTTATAGTACTATTTCGGAAATCACCACATTTCCTTATCAGACTTCTTTTTGATTATTAAATTAAATTATTTTTAATTTAATTTTCATAACCACTTCTCTCAGGCTTTGAACCCGGGAGCTCGGAGTTGCAGAGCCAATACGCTACCTATTGTGCTACGCTAGCCGAGTTGGCTGTTGTGTTTATTTCATCTTCCTTAAACAAACCAACTACAAACAAGAGCAACTGATCTGCCGCTATTTAACTTGTTTGTGTGGTTGTTGTTTGTGTTTTTATTTTGCAAATTCTTTATTATATGCATTTTTAAGGCGTGCTCATCCTTGTCTACAATGTTTGTTCATTTTTCTGTTGGCCTAGTAAAATGTTAATATTTTATAATTTTATTGAGCTCAAGGCCAGTTTATGGAAGATTTGTTTGTGAAAAAACAACAACAGTTTTTAATGGTTGAAGTTATAGTACTATTTCGGAAATCACCACATTTCCTCATCAGACTTCTTTTGGATTATTAAATTAGATTATTTTTAATTTAATTTTCATAACCACTTCTCTCAGGCTTTGAACCCGGGAGCTCGGAGTTGCAGAGCCAATACGCTACCTATTGTGCTACGCTAGCCGAGTTGGCTGTTGTGCTTATTTCATCTTCCTTAAACAAACCAACTACAAACAAGAGCAACTGATCTGCCGCTATTTAACTTGTTTGTGTGGTTGTTGTTTGTGTTTTTATTTTGCATATTCTTTATTATATGCATTTTTAAGGCGTGCTCATCCTTGTCTACAATGTTTGTTCATTTTTCTGTTGGCCTAGTAAAATGTTAATATTTTATAATTTTATTGAGCTCAAGGCCAGTTTATGGAAGATTTGTTTGTGAAAAAACAACAACAGTTTTTAATGGTTGAAGTTATAGTACAATTTCGGAAATCACCACATTTCCTCATCAGACTCCTTTTTGATTATTAAATTAAATTATTTTTAATTTAATCTTCAAAACCACTTCTCTCAGGCTTTGAGCTGCCTATTGTGCTACGCTAGCCGAGTTGGCTTTTGTGTTTATTTCATCTTCCTTAAACAAACCAACTACAAACAAGAGCAACTGATCTGCCGCTATTTAACTTGTTTGTGTGGTTGTTGTTTGTGTTTTTATTTTGCAAATTCTTTATTATATGCATTTTTAAGGCGTGCTCATCCTTGTCTACAATGTTTGTTCATTTTTCTGTTGGCCTAGTAAAATGTTAATATTTTATAATTTTATTGAGCTCAAGGCCAGTTTATGGAAGATTTGTTTGTGAAAAAACAACAACAGTTTTAAATGGTTGAAGTTATAGTACTATTTCGGAAATCACCACATTTCCTTATCAGACTTCTTTTTGATTATTAAATTAAATTATTTTTAATTTAATTTTCATAACCACTTCTCTCAGGCTTTGAAGCCGGGAGCTCGGAGTTGCAGAGCCAATACGCTACCTATTGTGCTACGCTAGCCGAGTTGGCTGTTGTGTTTATTTCATCTTCCTTAAACAAACCAACTACAAACAAGAGCAACTGATCTGCCGCTATTTAACTTGTTCGTGTGGTTGTTGTTTGTGTTTTTATTTTGCAAATTCTTTATTATATGCATTTTTAAGGCGTGCTCATCCTTGTCTACAATGCTTGTTCATTTTTCTGTTGGCCTAGTAAAATGTTCATATTTTATAATTTTATTGAGCTCAAGGCCAGTTTATGGAAGATTTGTTTGTGAAAAAACAACAACAGTTTTTAATGGTTGAAGTTATAGTACTATTTCGGAAATCACCACATTTCCTCATCAGACTTCTTATTGATTATTAAATTAAATTATTTTTAATTTAATTTTCATAACCACTTCTCTCAGGCTTTGAACCCGGGAGCTCGGAGTTGCAGAGCCAATACGCTACCTATTGTGCTACGCTAGCCGAGTTGGCTGTTGTGTTTATTTCATCTTCCTTAAACAAGCCAACTACAAACAACAGCAACTGATCTGCCGCTTTTTAACTTGTTTGTGTGGTAGTTGTTTGTGTTTTTATTTTGCAAATTCTTTATTATAGGCATTTTTAAGGCGTGCTCATCCTTGTCTACAATGTTTCTTCATTTTTCTGTTGGCCTAGTAAAATGTTAATATTTTATAATTTTATTGAGCTCAAGGCCAGTTTATGGAAGATTTGTTTGTGAAAAAACAACAACAGTTTTTAATGGTTGAAGTTATAGTACTATTTCGGAAATCACCACATTTCCTTATCAGACTTCTTTTTGATTATTAAATTAAATTATTTTTAATTTAATTTTCAAAACCACTTCTCTCAGGCTTTGAGCTGCCTATTGTGCTACGCTAGCCGAGTTGGCTGTTGTGTTTATTTCATCTTCCTTAAACAAACCAACTACAAACAAGAGCAACTGATCTGCCGCTATTTAACTTGTTTGTGTGGTTGTTGTTTGTGTTTTTATTTTGCAAATTCTTTATTATATGCATTTTTAAGGCGTGCTCATCCTTGTCTACAATGCTTGTTCATTTTTCTGTTGGCCTAGTAAAATGTTCATATTTTATAATTTTATTGAGCTCAAGGCCAGTTTATGGAAGATTTGTTTGTGAAAAAACAACAACAGTTTTTAATGGTTGAAGTTATAGTACTATTTCGGAAATCACCACATTTCCTCATCAGACTTCTTTTTGATTATTAAATTAAATTATTTTTAATTTAATTTTCATAACCACTTCTCTCAGGCTTTGAACCCGGGAGCTCGGATTTGCAGAGCCAATACGCTACCTATTGTGCTACGCTAGCCGAGTTGGCTGTTGTGCTTATTTCATCTTCCTTAAACAAACCAACTACAAACAAGAGCAACTGATCTGCCGCTATTTAACTTGTTTGTGTGGTTGTTGTTTGTGTTTTTATTTTGCATATTCTTTATTATATGCATTTTTAAGGCGTGCTCATCCTTGTCTACAATGTTTGTTCATTTTTCTGTTGGCCTAGTAAAATGTTAATATTTTATAATTTTATTGAGCTCAAGGCCAGTTTATGGAAGATTTGTTTGTGAAAAAACAACAACAGTTTTTAATGGTTGAAGTTATAGTACTATTTCGGAAATCACCACATTTCCTTATCAGACTTCTTTTTGATTATTAAATTAAATTATTTTTAATTTAATTTTCATAACCACTTCTCTCAGGCTTTGAGCTGCCTATTGTGCTACGCTAGCCGAGTTGGCTGTTGTGTTTATTTCATCTTCCTTAAACAAACCAACTACAAACAAGAGCAACTGATCTGCCGCTATTTAACTTGTTTGTGTGGTTGTTGTTTGTGTTTTTATTTTGCAAATTCTTTATTATATGCATTTTTAAGGCGTGCTCATCCTTGTCTACAATGTTTGTTCATTTTTCTGTTGGCCTAGTAAAATGTTAATATTTTATAATTTTATTGAGCTCAAGGCCAGTTTATGGAAGATTTGTTTGTGAAAAAACAACAACAGTTTTAAATGGTTGAAGTTATAGTACTATTTCGGAAATCACCACATTTCCTTATCAGACTTCTTTTTGATTATTAAATTAAATTATTTTTAATTTAATTTTCATAACCACTTCTCTCAGGCTTTGAACCCGGGAGCTCGGAGTTGCAGAGCCAATACGCTACCTATTGTGCTACGCTAGCCGAGTTGGCTGTTGTGTTTATTTCATCTTCCTTAAACAAACCAACTACAAACAAGAGCAACTGATCTGCCGCTATTTAACTTGTTCGTGTGGTTGTTGTTTGTGTTTTTATTTTGCAAATTCTTTATTATATGCATTTTTAAGGCGTGCTCATCCTTGTCTACAATGCTTGTTCATTTTTCTGTTGGCCTAGTAAAATGTTCATATTTTATAATATTATTGAGCTCAAGGCCAGTTTATGGAAGATTTGTTTGTGAAAAAACAACAACAGTTTTTAATGGTTGAAGTTATAGTACTATTTCGGAAATCACCACATTTCCTCATCAGACTTCTTATTGATTATTAAATTAAATTATTTTTAATTTAATTTTCATAACCACTTCTCTCAGGCTTTGAACCCGGGAGCTCGGAGTTGCAGAGCCAATACGCTACCTATTGTGCTACGCTAGCCGAGTTGGCTGTTGTGTTTATTTCATCTTCCTTAAACAAGCCAACTACAAACAAGAGCAACTGATCTGCCGCTTTTTAACTTGTTTGTGTGGTTGTTGTTTGTGTTTTTATTTTGCAAATTCTTTATTATATGCATTTTTAAGGCGTGCTCATCCTTGTCTACAATGTTTGTTCATTTTTCTGTTGGCCTAGTAAAATGTTAATATTTTATAATCTTATTGAGCTCAAGGCCAGTTTATGGAAGATTTGTTTGTGAAAAAACAACAACAGTTTTTAATGGTTGAAGTTATAGTACTATTTCGGAAATCACCACATTTCCTTATCAGACTTCTTTTTGATTATTAAATTAAATTATTTTTAATTTAATTTTCAAAACCACTTCTCTCAGGCTTTGAGCTGCCTATTGTGCTACGCTAGCCGAGTTGGCTGTTGTGTTTATTTCATCTTCCTTAAACAAACCAACTACAAACAAGAGCAACTGATCTGCCGCTATTTAACTTGTTTGTGTGGTTGTTGTTTGTGTTTTTATTTTGCAAATTCTTTATTATATGCATTTTTAAGGAGTGCTCATCCTTGTCTACAATGTTTGTTCATTTTTCTGTTGGCCTAGTAAAATGTTAATATTTTATAATTTTATTGAGCTCAAGGCCAGTTTATGGAAGATTTGTTTGTGAAAAAACAACAACAGTTTTTAATGGTTGAAGTTATAGTACTATTTCGGAAATCACCACATTTCCTCATCAGACTTCTTTTTGATTATTAAATTAAATTATTTTTAATTTAATTTTCATAACCACTTCTCTCAGGCTTTGAACCCGGGAGCTCGGAGTTGCAGAGCCAATACGCTACCTATTGTGCTACGCTAGCCGAGTTGGCTGTTGTGCTTATTTCATCTTCCTTAAACAAACCAACTACAAACAAGAGCAACAGATCTGCCACTATTTAACTTGTTTGTGGGGTTGTTGTTTGTGTTTTTATTTTGCATATTCTTTATTATATGCATTTTTAAGGCGTGCTCATCCTTGTCTACAATGTTTGTTCATTTTTCTGTTGGCCTAGTAAAATGTTAATATTTTATAATTTTATTGAGCTCAAGGCCAGTTTATGGAAGATTTGTTTGTGAAAAAACAACAGTTTTTAATGGTTGAAGTTATAGTACTATTTCGGAAATCACCACATTTCCTCATCAGACTTCTTTTTGATTATTAAATTAAATTATTTTTAATTTAATATTCATAACCACTTCTCTCAGGCTTTGAACCCGGGAGCTCGGAGTTGCAGAGCCAATACGCTACCTATTGTGCTACGCTAGCCGAGTTGGCTGTTGTGTTTATTTCATCTTCCTTAAACAAACCAACTACAAACAAAAGCAACTGATCTGCCGCTATTTAACTTGTTTGTGTGGTTGTTGTTTGTGTTTTTATCTTGCAAATTCTTTATTATATGCATTTTTAAGGCGTGCTCATCCTTGTCTACAATGTTTGTTCATTTTTCTGTTGGCCTAGTAAAATGTTAATATTTTATAATTTTATTGAGCTCAAGGCCAGTTTATGGAAGATTTGTTTGTGAAAAAACAACAACAGTTTTTAATGGTTGAAGTTATAGTACTATTTCGGAAATCACCACATTTCCTCATCAGACTTCTTTTGGATTATTAAATTAGATTATTTTTAATTTAATTTTCATAACCACTTCTCTCAGGCTTTGAACCCGGGAGCTCGGAGTTGCAGAGCCAATACGCTACCTATTGTGATACGCTAGCCGAGTTGGCTGTTGTGTTTATTTCATCTACCTTAAACAAACCAACTACAAACAAGAGCAACTCATCTGCCGCTATTTAACTTGTTTGTGTGGTTGTTGTTTGTGTTTTTATTTTGCAAATTCTTTATTATATGCATTTTTAAGGCGTGCTCATCCTTGTCTACAATGTTTGTTCATTTTTCTGTTGGCCTAGTAAAATGTTAATATTTTATAATTTTATTGAGCTCAAGGCCAGTTTATGGAAGATTTGTTTGTGAAAAAAAACAACAGTTTTTAATGGTTGAAGTTATAGTACTATTTCGGAAATCACCACATTTCCTCATCAGACTTCTTTTTGATTATTAAATTAAATTATTTTTAATTTAATTTTCAAAACCACTTCTCTCAGGCTTTGAGCTGCCTATTGTGCTACGCTAGCCGAGTTGGCTGTTGTGTTTATTTCATCTTCCTTAAACAAACCAACTACAAACAAGAGCAACTGATCTGCCGCTATTTAACTTGTTTGTGTGGTTGTTGTTTGTGTTTTTATTTTGCAAATTCTTTATTATATGCATTTTTAAGGCGTGCTCATCCTTGTCTACAATGTTTGTTCATTTTTCTGTTGGTCTAGTAAAATGTTAATATTTTATAATTTTATTGAGCTCAAGGCCAGTTTATGGAAGATTTGTTTGTGAAAAAACAACAACAGTTTTTAATGGTTGAAGTTATAGTACTATTTCGGAAATCACCACATTTCCTCATCACACTTTTTTTTGGATTATTAAATTAGATTATTTTTAATTTAATTTTCATAACCACTTCTCTCAGGCTTTGAACCCGGGAGCTCGGAGTTGCAGAGCCAATACGCTACCTATTGTGCTACGCTAGCCGAGTTGGCTGTTGTGTTTATTTCATCTTCCTTAAACAAACCAACTACAAACAAGAGCAACTGATCTGCCGCTATTTAACTTGTTTGTGTGGTTGTTGTTTGTGTTTTTATTTTATCAAATTCTTTATTATATGCATTTTTAAGGCGTGCTCATCCTTGTCTACAATGTTTGTTCATTTTTCTGTTGGCCTAGTAAAATGTTAATATTTTATAATTTCATTGAGCTTAAGGCCAGTTATGGAAGATTTGTTTGTGAAAAAACAACAACAGTTTTTAATGGTTGAAGTTATAGTACTATTTCGGAAATCACCACATTTCCTCATCAGACTTCTTTTTGATTTTTAAATTAAATTATTTTTAATTTAATTTTCATAACCGCTTCTCTCAGGCTTTGAACCCGGGAGCTCGGAGTTGCAGAGCCAATACGCTACCTATTGTGCTACGCTAGCCGAGTTGGCTGTTGTGTTTATTTCATCTTCGTTAAACAAACCAACTACAAACAAGAGCAACTGATCTGCCGCTATTTAACTTGTTTGTGTGGTTGTTGTTTGTGTTTTTATTTTGCAAATTCTTTATTATATGAATTTTTAAGGCGTGCTCATCCTTGTCTACAATGTTTGTTCAGTGTTCTGTTGGCCTAGTAAAATGTTAATATTTTATAATTTTATTGAGCTCAAGGCCAGTTTATGGAAGATTTGTTTGTGAAAAAACAACAACAGTTTTTAATGGTTGAAGTTATAGTACTATTTCGGAAATCACCACATTTCCTCATCAGACTTCTTTTTGATTATTCAATTAAATTATTTTTAATTTAATTTTCATAACCACTTCTCTCAGGCTTTGAACCCGGGAGCTCGGAGTTGCAGAGCCAATACGCTACCTATTGTGCTACGCTAGCCGAGTTGGCTGTTGTGTTTATTTCATCTTCCTTAAACAAACCAACTACAAACAAGAGCAACTGATCTGCCGCTATTTAACTTGTTCGTGTGGTTGTTGTTTGTGTTTTTATTTTGCAAATTCTTTATTATATGCATTTTTAAGGCGTGCTTATCCTTGTCTACAATGCTTGTTCATTTTTCTGTTGGCCTAGTAAAATGTTCATATTTTATAATTTTATTGAGCTCAAGGCCAGTTTATGGAAGATTTGTTTGTGAAAAAACAACAACAGTTTTTAATGGTTGAAGTTATAGTACTATTTCGGAAATCACAACATTTCCTCATCAGACTTCTTATTGATTATTAAATTAAATTATTTTTAATTTAATTTTCATAACCACTTCTCTCAGGCTTTGAACCCGGGAGCTCGGAGTTGCAGAGCCAATACGCTACCTATTGTGCTACGCTAGCCGAGTTGGCTGTTGTGTTTATTTCATCTTCCTTAAACAAGCCAACTACAAACAAGAGCAACTGATCTGCCGCTTTTTAACTTGTTTGTGTGGTTGTTGTTTGTGTTTTTATTTTGCAAATTGTTTATTATATGCATTTTTAAGGCGTGCTCATCCTTGTCTACAATGTTTGTTCATTTTTCTGTTGGCCTAGTAAAATGTTAATATTTTATAATTTTATTGAGCTCAAGGCCAGTTTATGGAAGATTTTTTTGTGAAAAAACAACAACAGTTTTTAATGGTTGAAGTTATAGTACTATTTCGGAAATCACCACATTTCCTCATCAGACTTCTTTTTGATTATTAAATTAAATTATTTTTAATTTGTTTTTCATAACCACTTCTCTCAGGCTTTGAACCCGGGAGCTCGGAGTTGCAGAGCCAATACGCTACCTATTGTGCTACGCTAGCCGAGTTGGCTGTTGTGTTTATTTCATCTTCCTTAAACAAACCAACTACAAACAAGAGCAACTGATCTGCCGCTATTTAACTTGTTTGTGTGGTTGTTGTTTGTGTTTTTATTTTGCAAATTCTTTATTATATGCATTTTTAAGGCGTGCTCATCCTTGTCTACAATGTTTGTTCATTTTTCTGTTGGCCTAGTAAAATGTTAATATTTTATAATTTTATTGAGCTCAAGGCCAGTTTATGGAAGATTTATTTGTGAAAAAACAACAACTGTTTTTAATGGTTGAAGTTATAGTACTATTTCGGAAATCACCACATTTCCTTATCAGACTTCTTTTTGATTATTAAATTAAATTATTTTTAATTTAATTTTCATAACCACTTCTCTCAGGCTTTGAACCCGGGAGCTCGGAGTTGCAGAGCCAATACGCTACCTATTGTGCTACGCTAGCCGAGTTGGCTGTTGTGTTTATTTCATCTTCCTTAAACAAACCAACTACAAACAAGAGCAACTGATCTGCCGCTATTTAACTTGTTTGTGTGGTTGTTGTTTGTGTTTTTATTTTGCAAATTCTTTATTATATGCATTTTTAAGGCGTGCTCATCCTTGTCTACAATGTTTGTTCATTTTTCTGTTGGCCTAGTAAAATGTTAATATTTTATAATTTTATTGAGCTCAAGGCCAGTTTATGGAAGTTTTTTTTGTGAAAAAACAACAACAGTTTTTAATGGTTGAAGTTATAGTACTATTTCGGAAATCACCACATTTCCTCATCAGACTTCTTTTTGATTATTAAATTAAATTATTTTTAATTTAATTTTCATAACCACTTCTCTCAGGCTTTGAACCCGGGAGCTCGGAGTTGCAGAGCCAATACGCTACCTATTGTGCTACGCTAGCCGAGTTGGCTGTTGTGTTTATTTCATCTTCCTTAAACAAACCAACTACAAACAAGAGCAACTGATCTGCCGCTATTTAACTTGTTTGTGTGGTTGTTGTTTGTGTTTTTATTTTGCAAATTCTTTATTATATGCATTTTTAAGGCGTGCTCATCCTTGTCTACAATGTTTGTTCATTTTTCTGTTGGCCTAGTAAAATGTTAATATTTTATAATTTTATTGAGCTCAAGGCCAGTTATGGAAGATTTGTTTGTGAAAAAACAACAACAGTTTTTAATGGTTGAAGTTATAGTACTATTTCGGAAATCACCACATTTCCTTATCAGACTTCTATTTGATTATTAAATTAAATTATTTTTAATTTAATTTTCATAACCGCTTCTCTCAGGCCTTGAACCCGGGAGCTCGGAGTTGCAGAGCCAATACGCTACCTATTCTGCTACGCTAGCCGAGTTGGCTGTTGTGTTTATTTCATCTTCGTTAAACAAACCAACTACAAACAAGAGCAACTGATCTGCCGCTATTTAGCTTGTTTGTGTGGTTGCTGTTTGTGTTTTTATTTTGCAAATTCTTTATTATATGCATTTTTAAGGCGTGCTCATCCTTGTCTACAATGTTTGATCATTTTCTTGTTGGCCTGGTAAAATGTTAATATTTTATAATTTTATTGAGCTCAAGGCCAGTTTATGGAAGATTTGTTTGTGAAAAAACAACAACAGTTTTTAATGGTTGAAGTTATAGTACTATTTCGGAAATCACCACATTTCCTCATCAGACTTCTTTTTGATTTTTAAATTAAATTATTTTTAATTTAATTTTCATAACCACTTCTCTCAGGCTTTGAACCCGGGAGCTCGGAGTTGCAGAGCCAATACGCTACCTATTGTGCTACGCTAGCCGAGTTGGCTGTTGTGTTTATTTCATCTTCCTTAAACAAACCAACTACAAACAAGAGCAACTGATCTGCCGCTATTTAACTTGTTTGTGTGGTTGTTGTTTGTGTTTTTATTTTGCAAATTCTTTATTATATGCATTTTTAAGGCGTGCTCATCCTTGTCTACAATGTTTGTTCATTTTTCTGTTGGCTTAGTAAAATGTTAATATTTTATAATTTTATTGAGCTCAAGGCCAGTTTATGAAAGATTTGTTTGTGAAAAAACAACAACAGTTTTTAATGGTTGAAGTTATAGTACTATTTCGGAAATCACCACATTTCCTCATCAGACTTCTTTTTGATTATTAAATTAAATTATTTTTAATTTAATTTTCATAACCACTTCTCTCAGGCTTTGAACCCGGCAGCTCGGAGTTGCAGAGCCAAAACGCTACATATTGTGCTACGCTAGCCGAGTTGGCTGTTGTGTTTATTTCATCTTCCTTAAACAAACCAACTACAAACAAGAGCAACTGATCTGCCTCGATTTAACTTGTTTGTGGGGTTGTTGTTTGTGTTTTTATTTTGCAAATTCTTTATTATATGAATTTTTAAGGCGTGCTCATCCTTGTCTACAATGTTTGTTCATTTTTCTGTTGGCCTAGTAAAATTTTAATATGTATTTTATAATTTTATTGAGCTCAAGGCCAGTTTATGGAAGATTTGTTTGTGAAAAAACAACAAAAGTTTTTAATGGTTGAAGTTATAGTACTATTTCGGAAATCACCACATTTCCTCATCAGACTTCTTTTTGATTATTAAATTAAATTATTTTTAATTTAATTTTCATAACCACTTCTCTCAGGCTTTGAACCCGGGAGCTCGGAGTTGCAGAGCCAATACGCTACCTATTGTGCTACGCTAGCCGAGTTGGCTGTTGTGTTTATTTCATCTTCCTTAAACAAGCCAACTACAAACAAGAGCAACTGATCTGCCGCTATTTAACTTGTTTGTGTGGTTGTTGTTTGTGTTTTTATTTTGCAAATTCTTTATTATATGCATTTTTAAGGCGTGCTCATCCTTGTCTACAATGTTTGTTCATTTTTCTGTTGGCTTAGTAAGATGTTAATATTTTATAATTTTATTGAGCTCAAGGCCAGTTTATGAAAGATTTGTTTGTGAAAAAACAACAACAGTTTTTAATGGTTGAAGTTATAGTACTATTTCGGAAATAACCACATTTCCTCATCAGACTTCTTTTTGATTATTAAATTAAATTATTTTTAATTTAATTTTCATAACCACTTCTCTCAGGCTTTGAACCCGGCAGCTCGGAGTTGCAGAGCCAAAACGCTACATATTGTGCTACGCTAGCCGAGTTGGCTGTTGTGTTTATTTCATCTTCCTTAAACAAACCAACTACAAACAAGAGCAACTGATCTGCCGCGATTTAACTTGTTTGTGTGGTTGTTGTTTGTGTTTTTATTTTGCAAATTCTTTATTATATGAATTTTTAAGGCGTGCTCAATGTTTGTTCATTTTTCTGTTGGCCTAGTAAAATTTTAATATGTATTTTATAATTTTATTGAGCTCAAGGCCAGTTTATGGAAGATTTGTTTGTGAAAAAACAACAAAAGTTTTTAATGGTTGAAGTTATAGTACTATTTCGGAAATCACCACATTTCCTCATCAGACTTCTTTTTGATTATTAAATTAAATTATTTTTAATTTAATTTTCATAACCACTTCTCTCAGGCTTTGAACCCGGGAGCTCGGAGTTGCAGAGCCAATACGCTACCTATTGTGCTACGCTAGCCGAGTTGGCTGTTGTGTTTATTTCATCTTCCTTAAACAAACCAACTACAAACAAGAGCAACTGATCTGCCGCTATTTAACTTGTTTGTGTGGTTGTTGTTTGTGTTTTTATTTTGCAAATTCTTTATTATATGCATTTTTAAGGCGTGCTCATCCTTGTCTACAATGTTTGTTAATTTTTCTGTTGGCCTAGTAAAATGTTAATATTTTATAATTTTATTGAGCTCAAGGCCAGTTTATGGAAGATTTGTTTGTGAAAAAACAACAACAGTTTTTAATGGTTGAAGTTATAGTACTATTTCGGAAATCACCACATTTCCTTATCAGACTTCTTTTTGATTATTAAATTAAATTATTTTTAATTTAATTTTCATAACCACTTCTCTCAGGCTTTGAACCCGGGAGCTCGGAGTTGCAGAGCCAATACGCTACCTATTGTGCTACGCTAGCCGAGTTGGCTGTTGTGTTTATTTCATCTTCCTTAAACAAACCAACTACAAACAAGAGCAACTGTTTTTATTTTGCAAATCCTTTATTATATGCATTTTTAAGGCGTGCTCATCCTTGTCTACAATGTTTGTTCATTTTTCTGTTGGCCTAGTAAAATGTTAATATTTTATAATTTTATTGAGCTCAAGGCCAGAAAAATGAACAAACATTGTAGACAAGGATGAGCACGACTTAAAAACGCATATAATAAAGAATTTGCAAAATAAAAACACAAACAATAACCATACAAACAAGTTAAATAGCGGCAGATCAGTTGCTCTTGTTTGTAGTTGGTTTGTTTAAGGAAGATGAAATAAACACAACAGCCAACTCGGCTAGCGTAGCACAATAGGTAGCTTATTGGCTCTGCAACTCCGAGCTCCCGGGTTCAAAGCCTGAGAGAAGTGGTTATGAAAATTAAATTAAAAATAATTTAATTTAATAATCAAAAAGAAGTCTGATGAGGAAATGTGGTGATTTCCGAAATAGTACTATAACTTCAACCATTAAAAACTGTTGTTGTTTTTTCACAAACAAATCTTCCATAAACTGGCCTTGAGCTCAATAAAATTATAAAATATTCACATTTTACTAGGCCAACAGAAAAATGAACAAAAAAAAATTACTATATTTCGAACCTTTATATTATTAACGATATATTTATCTGTTAAAAAAAAAAAAATTTTTTTTTTAAATGGGAATCTTAAACAAAATCCTTACTTCAATACCACTCATATTATCTGGATATGAAGTAGGAAAGGCCATTGAAGAAAGTAGCAATAAGGATAAAAACAATAAAATTCTCGAAAATACCAAGGAGGTAAACAATAAAATTCTCGAAAATACACAAGATACAAACAAAACCGATTACGTAGAAATTGCACTAGCAATATTAGCAATAATCGCAATTCTGACATATATCACAAAAATGGTAATAAAATCATTAAAACGTAGCCTTGCTAGACAACAGGCACAAATATGAATAAAAAAAAATATAATGGCCACTTGGCAAAAGATATACAACAATATTCTTAGTGAGAAAGAAAATTTCAATAAAGCATATAAATGCTTGAACAAATCAATAAAAATTAAAGAAGACACAGTACACAAACACGTACAAACACTTTTCTCCACACTCGAATCGATACGAAGTATACTAAACGCATAAAACGAGAAATTTTCAAAAGAACATAAAGATACTTGTTTAGAAATTTTCTGGCATTTAAGAGATAAATTGATAAAAATACTATCACAATACGACATTGACGCGTCAATACCACACTCATTATCTACACCAATCACTTGGAACTCCGAAAATTCCAACACTAAATCTCAATGTCAGACTTCAAAGCTATTCCCAGCTTTTCGGAAAATCATAAAGATCTACACCCTTTCTAAAAATCGCAGAAATCATCTACAGTGGCTTAACACAGACAGGCAAAACTGAACTAATTGATTTTATACCTTATGTAAAATTATCACAAATAGTGCGAACGAACATAACTGCAATACAACCGCCCACAACACTAGAATAATTAAAAAACCTATTGACGAATAATTATAAAAGCACGACAACTATACCAAAAATACAGAACCAATTAGCCAGCCTAACACAAAGAAACCTAAATATAACTAACTACAAAAATAAAATTCTCTATTTAATATCTGAGCTTAATAACCTTCAAATAGCACAAATCGGCCCGAATGCCACCGTTGAACAAAGATCACTCGTCACTCAGTTAAATGAACAATATAGTTTAACTGTATTCAAAAATGGTTTAAATGACCAATTTAAATAAACTATTTTTTCTGCACTTCCAACATCTTTAGACACGGCCGTAAAGAGCTCGAACAAATGAACGAAAATAATAGCTCAAGAATCATGGTTATCTCCAATAACAAAAGATACAATAACCACACTAACTATAACACCAACGACCGAAGGAGATACCCCAATAACAACAATTTCAGAAACAATAATAACAACAATGTTAGAAACAACAGCTACCATGGAAATAATAACATTGGGACCAAAGAACAAATAATTACAACCAAAGAAATTACAACAACTTCAACAATAACAATCAGAGAAGTTAAAATGTTAACACCAACAGGAATAACAATAACAATATGACCCACGATAACAACAGACAAGCACCACAACACAACAGAAATGGTCGCCAAATAAACGTCCTGCAAACTCAGGGAAACGTAGGCGACCCGGAGGACAACAATTAACCCCCTCCGGGTCAAATCCAAATAAAATATATGTTATAACCAAAAACTTAACAAATTTTATCACAATTTATAATGAAGATTTCAATCAACAAATGACATTAATCATAGACACAGGAGCTGACATTTCTATTTGCAAAAATCCATTCAATAACGAATTCGACTACGACAGCACGAACAAATGCAAACTAACAGGTAATACGAAAGACGAAATAACCTCAATGGGCACAGCTAAACTAACTTTCCTAATAGGCAAAGATAGCACTAGCATCAATCTCCATTTAGTTACAGAGGATTTCCAAACTTCAACCGATGGTATTTTAGGCAGAGACTTTCTTATTAAACATTTATGCATAATTGATTATGAAACATTCACATTAACTGCATCAATTAACAACAAGAAAAAAATATTAACAATAAACACACAAGTAGAATCAAACAAAATCCTCGAAATACCACCCAGAACAGAAGTCATAGTACCAATATATTTAAATATAAAAGAAGATAGCATAATTTTGAATCAAGAAATAGAACAAGGCGTATTCCTAGCCAATTCTATAGCCCCTGCAAAATGAAATTGCCACATAAAAGTCATAAACGTTAACAATCATACAGCAAAAATAAAACAGATAAAATGTATCAGATTACAATATCATGACCGCATACCAAAAACCAAACATCTACAATAACAACCGTTTCAATAAATTGATAAAGGAATTAAAACTAGGAAATGTAGAGAAACAAACAGAAGATGAATTACACGAAATATTCAAAAAATATCAATCAGTATTTCATTTGGAAGGCGAAAGTCTTTCCACAAATTCTTTTTACACACAAAAACTAAGTCTTACAGATAGTTCACCAGTTTACATAAAAAATTATAGACTACCGCACGCACAACAAGACGAAATCCAAAAACAAATACAAAACCTAATTGAAGACAATATCATTGAACCATCAGTTCGCCCCTATAATTCACCACTACTCCTAGTACCAAAAAAGAATGATGACAAGGGTAATCCAAAATGGCAACTGGTAGTAGACTATAGAAAACTAAACAACAAAATTGTCAACGACAAATTTCCACTGACAAGACTAGAAGACGTATTAGACACGCTTGGAAGGGCAAAATATTTCACAACTTTAGACATGACCAGCTCCTTTCACCAAATTCCATTAGAAAACGACTCTAGACCTCTGACAGCATTTTCCACACAAGAAGGTCACTATCAATTCAAACGACAACCATTTGGATTAAAAATTTCATCAAATAGCTTTCCACGCATGCTAACAATAGCGCTATCTGGACTAAAATGAGAAGCTTTCCTTTATGTAGACGACATTATCGTATTCGGATGTTCAATCAAACACCATAACAAAAATTTAGAAGTTTTCGAAAGACTAAAAAAATATAATCTAAAATTGAACGCTAGTAAATGTCAATTTCTAAAACCAGAAGTCCTCTACCTCGGTCATTTAATCACAGATAAAGGTGTCAAAACTGACCCAGCCAAATGCGATACTGTACGCAATTACCCGACACCAACGAATGCAGACGAAACACGAAGATTTATTGCATTTTGCAATTACTACAGACGATTCATATCGGACTTTGCACTAACAGCCAAATGCTTGAACACATTATTAAAAAAGGGACAACCCTTCATTTGGTCAGAAGAATGCGAAAAAGCATTTAACACATTAAAAGATAAATTAATAAACCCACCAATTTTACAATACCCAAATTTCGACAAACCATTTATACTAACAACTGACGCATCTGACTTTGCCCTAGGAGCAATATTATCACAAGGCGAAATAGGTCATGACTTGCCAATCGCTTATGGAAGTAAAGCCCTGCAAAAACACGATATCAATAAACCAATAATCGAAAAAGAACTATTAGATATTCATTGGGGCATCAACTAGTTTAAACCATATCTCTATGGCAAAAAATTTATTGCGGTAACAGACCACAGACCACTAGTCTCATTATTTGCACACAAAAATCCGTCATCAAAAATGACAAGAATTAGAATAGACTTATCTGACTATGACTTCGAAATTATTTACAAACAAGGCAAAATAAACACAAATGCAGATGCACTGTCACGCATCAAAATATATAGCGACACACTTAAAACTATGATACCATCATCAGAAAAATATTTAAAAGAGAATGAAAAAGAAATTAATATATTAACAAGGAGCAAGGCCGCACAATTTAATGAAAAGAATGAATTAACGCAAACGAGTATAGAAAATAAAGCGCATGAATATACACCCGGGAAACGCATTAAAAATACATCTCCAAAGAAGCCTGATCACGTTCATATTTGGGGATGCACATCTTTTAATGACGTTAAAAATATGAAGAATTAAAATTTATAATTAATAAAAAAAGTAGTACTACAATGGAAATTATTAAAAATGAAGTGCAAGTTACATGTAGTGATGACCCTTTGAAACTAGATTCAATGTTGGAGAAACTACATAGTACTATGCACAGTTCACTTATAAAGGAGCTAGCCCTTTGTGAACAAGAATATACATTAAAAAATACTAATATGAATGCATTCATTGAAAAATTTAATGAGCTCGAAAATAAGAAAAGCGTGCCGATAAAGATATTGATATACAAAGCTCCAAAACAAGTAGATAGTACATACATACATTAACACAGTATAAGCTAATTGACGAATTTCACTCCACTAATATAGCTGGCCATTTAGGAGTTAGAAAGACAATTTTAAAATTGAAACAAAGATATATATGGAAAAACATGAGACAAATGGTAAAAGAATTTACAAATAATTGCACAAAGTGCGCACAAAACAAAACAACTAAACATATTAAAGAACCGCTTGTAGTAACAGACACGCCAACTTCAACATTTAGTACAGTCTCAATTGACACCGTAGGCCCACTTCGTATCTCAAACGGATACAGATATATACTAACAATGCAATGCGATTTATCAAAATTCGTTATAGCACATCCTATTGAAACAAAAGATGCAAAAACTATTGCAACTACACTGGTCGAACAGCTCATCCTAAAGTACGGCTTCATACAAATATTAAAAGAATTCGTCAACGAATTAATGCACAACGTATGCACACTAGGGTGACAATTAAATGTATGGAGTATTTTTTTTTTCTTTATTGTTTTGGTCTCAGTGTTTTTTTGTGTGTAGTTTTATTTAAAAAAAATTCTAGTAAAATTTCAAGGTCGTAGGAAGAGGATTAGGTGGCGCGTCGGCCCACCAAAGTTACACAAAATACGTTTTTTCACGCAAATTCTTACTTTGACTGCTTGTAACTTTCTCTGTGTTTTTTTTTTTTAAACATTACTGGCGAAAGATGTTCATTAATATGTCTACAATAACATCTGTCAATAACATTTTTGTCTAATGTTAATATTTAAAAAATAAATAAAACTACTTATGTATATGATTTATCTTTTTATTAATATTGTTTAAAGCACTTGAGACAATGTCTTTTTATTACAGTCCGGAAACCGATGGCGGTAATCGCTAACAATTTTTAAAACACATTGTTTTTGGCGTTCATTTTTGGTAAATAGTTTATTATACTCTTCCATCAATTTAACCCCCCTTTCGGCAGTGTCATTTGTAACATTTAATTTTTTCATCAGTTCAGCCGCTTTACAATAAGATTGGTCCTGCTCCCATTTGTCTGGGTTTAATTTAAAAAAATCAGTATTTATTTGAAATCTTTCAAATAATGCTTTTGTTTCGGCAGAGACGAACTGTTCAATTCCGTCATGGAATATTTCAACGATTTCTCTATCATTTATTGTAGCTCGCTTTGTGTTTTGCTCTTGTTTAAAATCATTTTCCAAAGCCGCCACCATTTTTTGTTTTGAAAAAAGGGATACGTTGCTGTCAAAAAATGCAAGACCAACCGCCTCAGGGCTTAAATGCCACAAGTGGTTCCTGAACTTTTTAAGAGCAACATAAGATATAGCAGCATCAATTTTTTTGAAGTTTTCAAGTTTTTGTAAAAATAAAAAATCTTGATATGGCGCTTTAATGGCCAAAGGAGCAGAAACCCACGCTTCGACATAGACTTCAGCAATAAAAACACAAATTTGACGAAGCCCATTTAATTCAGTTGCTGAAAGCTGGAACTCGTTACGGAATAAAAATATTTTTAGACAGTAAATCGCTTTTGCCATCCACCTTGCATGGTGAACAGCTCCTGGCGATCGAAACATTAGGCTGTTTGGATGTGTCTTTTCTGGTTTTTGACCCAGGAAGAGCAAAGTGAGTTCCAAGAATTCTTTATAGTCTTCCCTGGGTTGTTTTTCTTCCAAGATATTATTTACTGCACCGATAATGCGAACAGCAGACTCTTTCATGTACGTCTTGACAGTTGGATCGTTGATGCCATACTCATAGTTTTTAGCATCAATCTTAGCCCAAGCATTTTTAAATTTCTCAAACATTTTAACGTTTGGACTTCCATAACAGCTTATTTTTTCTTCGAAAACGCATCTTAAAACAATCTCGTATATATGATGACGGCATGGTAACCATAAAAGTTGTCTTTGTAAATTATTTTCAATTAACGTACAGGTACCATTGAAACGCCCAGTATTGACCGCTGTTGTATCAAACACTAAAGCTTTGATGTGATTTTGCAGACCATATTCATAAATAGCATCGCATACAGCGGATGCCTGTTCTTTTCCAGTACCGGAATCAAGTGCAGGTATTTCAAGAAGCTGTTCAACTTTACCGCTCGATATTATTATAGGCAACCTATCAACTTTATCATTTCCCGTCAGCGCCGGCAAAAGTTTACCATCCCAATGAAGGCAGATAGCGTCGAGCTCATTTAATTTTAATTTATTTTTTAATGCTGAAATTCTTTCTTCACGGATTTGTTCCCTTTCCTGGTGTACAGACGTTCGGTTTAAAATATAATCTTCCCAGTCACCGACTAGTTCTCTTGCTGAGCAGACGTTCTATTCCTGTCGTAAGCTTAGAGTGCAATTCACGGTTTCTATTCTCCCTATTTGTTGTTGCGATCGACTCTTATTTGGGTTTCTTTTGTTAAAAAAAAAAACAAGTGTACTACTGATTTGTGTAACCAAAACACCATGGCCCCGGGGCCACCCAACCTTGGGGATAACAGGTTTGATCTGCTAGCCTCAGACTCCCAGCCCAAACGAAAAAAAGTTAAAAAAAATTTTGACCCATTTCCAAATCTTCCTAAAATTGAAACAAGCAATCCTAAATATGTGGTTATTTCTGCGGTTGACGAAAACAAACCTTTAAAAACTTATAGCTGTTTTGCCATTCATGCCGCTTTAAAACTAATTAGCAAGGAAATTATTAAAATAACTGAATTCCGTGATGGCAGTCTTTGCCTTTTACTGAAAGACAAACCAACAGCTGAAAAATTCATACGTACAAAATTTCTACATGGTGTTTGTGAAGTGAAAGCTAAATACCACGATAAACTCAATCACACGAAAGGTACCATATTTGCTCCATGTTTAAATGATCTTAATGAAGAAGAAATTGTTAAGAACTTATCTGATCAAGGTGTTGTTGAAGTGTACAAGTTTACTAAAATTGTGAATGGGAAACCAATTCACTCCGGTGTATGTCTTCTTACTTTTGACAAATATCATCTTCCGAACCGCGTTGACATCACGTGGCATTCAGTGATAGTAAGACCATATTTCCCAAGCCCAATGCGGTGTAAGAATTGCGGTAAACTCAATCATACTGCGAAACGATGCAATAACCCAAAAATGTGCGATCAGTGCAATCTCCCCCCACACTCCCCCGACACATGTTCCCGAACAATGTGCACAAATTGCTCTGGAAATCACCCAGCTTTTGATAAGTCTTGTCCAAAATACCAACAATCAAAAGAGATCCTAAAAATTCAAGTGGAAAACAAATGTACAATGAAAGAAGCAATTACACATTACAGAAACCAAATTCCCTCAATTATCGGCGGCCCGTCTTTCGCTTCTATCATAAGCAATGTCAACTCAGCGAATAATCAACAACAAAATAATACGCTAGACTCTCACGAATATCCCAATACAAATAATGCTACTCCAACAGTAACGCAACAACTAAACTCAAATTTAGCAAACAATTCTCCAAAACAAACCTCGACACAAAACAGAAACGACGTTAATTCTCTCAGCAACATTCTCACCCAAATAATCACTAACCAACAACTTACAGATAATACAGTCTCTAACTTTACCAACGAAAATATTTCTCAACAATCAAATTCTCTCTCAACAAGCAATGTAATCAACAACAATAACGAATTCTCAAATTACTCTTCCATTATTAACCCCCCACCTCTCTCATTTGTACAAGTAGATGATACTAATATGGAAAATACAACCAAACAAACACATCTTACTCATTAGCTACATAACCAACCACTTATTATTCATTTCTATAGTCCAAATAACACTAGTTTACCTTCACAATGACCTATGTACTGCAATGGAATATAAACGGATATTTTAATAATTATCATGAATTGCAGTTACTAATCAAAGAACTTAAACCTACCATTTTGTGCTTACAAGAAACTCATATCCGTCATGATATGAAACCGTACCCACCAAGAGGATACGATGGCTATTTTTTCAATTCCCCACAAAATCAATATGCTAAACAAGGTATTGCCATATTAATTAAAATAGGTATTCCATACAAAATTCTCTTTACTGATGATAATCTTCTCAGTATTGGTGTAGAGATCTTACATAACCCAAAACTAACCATAATTAACACTTATATACCACCAAATAAAGTTTTTTCATGCACACACATCCTTGAAATCTTAAATAAGGCCGTAGGGTCGATGCTCTGGTTAGGTGATGGAAATTCGTGGAGCCCCATTTGGGGTTCACCCTTTGTCAACGAGAGAGGGGCTATAATTGAAGATACCTTGTTATCCACCGATCTGGTCGTACTTAACGATGGCAGCCCCACTCATTTTTCAACACACCAATCTTTTACGCATGTTGACATAACCACATGTACTGCTAACCTGGTCCCCATCTGTATGTGGAAAACGATCAACGATCTCCACGGGAGCGACCATTTTCCTATTTTAATTGAAATAAGGTCTCATAGGGAACCCAATACAAAAAAGTTTAAACCGAAATTTTTAACAGATAAAGCAGATTGGGTCACCTTCCAACAGCTCTGCACAAATATATCTACAACCTATCCACCCTCAAATAACATCAATGAGATAGCGGCTTCAATACGTAAAATTGTTTGCACTGCAGCACACTTCTCTGTACCACAGACAAAAAATTCAAGCCAAGCACGATATACTCCATGGTGGAATAGAGATCTACAGAAACTACGAACCGCCAAACAGGAAAGTTGGCACAAATATAAAGGTACACGAAACTTTATCGACCTCTTAACCTATAAGCGCAACAACTCCATTTTCAAACAGGAAGCCAAAAAAGCGAAACGTCTTGCATTCGAAGAGTTCACTTCTAACATCAACCCTAAAAGTAGTACGAAAAAGATTTGGGAAGATGTAACACGCTTATCAGGCCGTCGGAAACGAAATATGATTAAATATTTAAATACACCAAATGGCACAGTCAACGACCCGATAGGTATAGCAAACCATTTCGCTAAATTTTGGAGTTCTTACTCAAAAAACTCCAATTTCTCGTGCGAGTTCTTAGAGAATAAGAACCTCGCCATCAACCGGCACTATGAGCCAATTGGGAAACTGAGCATTGCGGCTAAATATTTAGAGTCCTTTGTTACTATTGACGAGTTTGAGGATGCAACCGCCAACTCTAAGGGAAAAACACCTGGTCTTGATAGAATTTCATATCCCATGTTGAAAAATACTCCTTTTCCTCTTAAAAAAAGAATTGTTGACCTGTATAATAAAATTCTCTCCCAAGGTATTTATCCACAAAGTTGAAAGATAGCAGACGCCGTTCCAATACCAAAACCTCATAAACCAAGTGCGGAAGTTTCCAGCTACCGCCCCATATCTTTACTACCTTGCTTTGGAAAAATTTTAGAGAAAATAGTAGCGAAACGAATCATGTGGTTTGCAGAGAAAAGCAAGTTGATTAGCGCCAACCAAGTTGCATTTAAAAAAGGACATTGCACGTTGGATGCTCTTTTACATTTCGAGCACACTGCGTCAACCGTCATCTCCAATAAGGGACATCTAACTGCTTTAAGTTTAGATTTTGAAAAGGCCTATGACCGTATCGGTGCACATGTTATACTCCAAGAATTAAAAAATTGGAAATTAGGCCCTAAGATATATAACTTCATTAAAGCATTTTTAAGCAATAGAAAGTTCCGAGTTAAGCTCCACAACAACTACTCAGGATGTTTCCCTTTGGAAAATGGTATTCCTCAAGGTTCCCCAATTTCCGTCACCCTTTTCATGATCGCTTTCAATAAAATCAGCCAAATTATATCTCAGTTTCCAGTAGAACACTGCATGTATGCAGACGACGTCCTGATATTTTCCAAAAGATTTGATTTGGCAATTGTCAATCAAACACTTATTGAAATACTCAACCAAATTTGTGAATGGTCTCTCACATCGGGAGCCAATTTATCATTTAAAAAATGTAACACTCTACATATTTGTCGTAAAAATAATTGTAATGGCTTTAACTTAGGATATACTGTTAATATTCCAAATGTTAATACGCTGAAGATTTTAGGTCTTAATTTTGACTCTAAGCTTAACTTTAAGGATCATTGTATATCTCTAAGAAAACAGCTATTTGCGAAAATAAATATTATTAAGTTCCTTTCCTCGCAACGATCACAAATTCATCCTAAAATCCTTATCAACACAACGAAAGCTCTCCTACTTTCCGTTATTGATTACGGCCTCCCAATTTACGGACACCACGCGGGAAATTATCTAAAAAAATCATATCACTCAGCTATCAGACGCAGCATCAGAGCCTTCCCAACATCGAACATTAAAAACTTACTCGCAGAGGCTGGCACGCCACATATACAAGAAAGACTTCAATTATGCACTCTACGGCTTATACCTAAAATATTTTATACCCTCAACCCTACGTTGCACAGTAAAGTTCTTCAGGCACTTAAACGAAAGCGGCATTTGAAAAAAGTATCAACCATTCACCGGGTTTTACAAAAGACTACAGATCTCCACCTTAATCTGAAACCAAGATACTTTAAAACTAGCAAGCACCCACCATGGGCTCTGCACTCTTCGTTTTTGGAAGACGAATTAATGAGTCATTCAAAGAAAACGACCAATGCTGAAATTTTTAAGCAACGATTTACGAGTCGGAAACGCCAACTTAACTCTAGCGGTTGGTCTTTCATATACACTGATGGGTCGAAGAATTCCAATAATACCTCGTATGCAGTCGTCTCTGATGATTCCAGCATCATTAGCAAAGGGCTGCTATCACCTTACTGCTCCATCTTTTCAGCAGAAGCATATGCTGTAAAAGAAGCAACCCAATGGGCAACGACATCAAAAGGCAAATTTACCATATGCACTGATAGTCTTTCAACCATAACGGCAATTCGAAACGTTCGCAATCTAAGTCCACTGATAGTATGTATTCGAGACAAACTCATTGCATTCAAAAGTAAAGTAAAACTTATGTGGGTTCCGGGGCACTGTGGAATCCGAGGCAATGAATTCGCCGACGAGGAAGCTAGAAATGTCCCGCTTACGCCCTGTCACTACGTTGAGATGAACGAAAAGAACGATATCTTGCGCTACATATCTAAAATCGTCGAAGAGCAACAAAGGGAATTATGAAACACCTACAACAATCGATACCGTCTTGTAAATCCTGACGGGACTAAAACAATCTACCCTACAACATGCAGTACAACTGAACAAAAAATTTTTTCAAGACTACGTATCGGACATTCGGCACTTTCACATCAACACCTCCTTAACAGAAACTACTCGGCTGGATGTCATTATTGCAACAGCCCAACAACATCTACGCAGCATATCTTGGATATATGCCCAGCATTTAGCAATCTTAGAAGGGAAACTTTTTCGTTGAACACACCATCAGAGCTACTAAAGGAACCTAGCATAGAAAATATATCAAGTATCTTCAAATATATCTCCAAAGCCAAATTAACCAACAAAATTTAGTAAACCGTAACTACCTTTCCACATAGTAAAAACACCCATAAATTGTAACTACGTATACTAAGATCATTATCTTAATACAACAAACAGCTGAAGGCGTTGTAGCTAGTGCTGTTTTTTTATATGTAATATATTTATTTATAAGTATAACGGGTGTTTTTTTTAGGGGTATAGAACTTCGAATTGAAATAAAACACAAAAAAATCATTTTAAGGTCCATCAATTTGGCTTTATTGCAAGGATAATTTTATGCCATTAATGCTTAAATATGATTTCGGGCATGTGGCTGGCTCGAATAAAGCCAATTCTACAGGTCCAATTTTCAACCACTTTTTCGAGCATATGGGGCCGTATGTCGGCAATAACGCCACGAATGTTGGCTTCCAATTCCCCTAACGTTTCTGGTTTGTTGGTGTAGACGAGCGACTTCACATATCCCCAAAGAAAATAATCCAATGGTGTCAAATCACACGATCTTGGTGGCCAATTGACAGGTCCATTCCGCGAAATTATGCGCTCAGCGAATGTTTCCTTCAATAAATCGATTGTGACGTGCGCTGTGTGGCATGTAGCGCCGTCTTGTTGGAACCACAACTCATCCACATTCATGCCATCCAATTCGGGAACAAAATAGTCGGTTATCATGGCTCTATACCGGTCTCCATTAACGGTAACTGCCTCTCCAGCATTATTGCGGAAGAAGTATGGCCCAATGACTCCACCAGCCCATAGAGCACACCAAACAGTCAGTTTTTGTGGATGTAATGGCGTTTCAAGGGTCTCATGTGGATTCTCTTCACTCCAAATGCGGCAATTTTGCTTGTTGACGTAGCCATTCAACCAAAAATGAGCCTCATCACTGAACAAAATTTTGCGATGAAAATCAGCATCGAGATCAATCTCATTTTCGGCCCATACACCAAAATCACGACGCATTGCATGGTCTCGCGGCTTTAATTCTTGCACAAGCTGGATCTTGTAAGGTCGCAAGCCAAGATCTTTGCGCAAAATCTTCCATAAAGTTGATGGACAAAGCTCCAATTGCTGTGCACGGTGGCGAATCGATTCATTCACTTTGCTCTACAGCGGCAATTGTTTCTTCGGTGCGCACTGTTCGACGTCTCTGCGGATGCGTATTATCACATAGAGTAAACGTAGTGCGAAAACGATCCATGGTTAACCGAATTAATTGCTCTGATGGACGATTATGTCGACCATAAAATGGACGGAGCTCACGGTAAACTTCGGGAACTGAACCATTATTTTCGAAATAAATTTGCACGATTTGCAAGCGTTGTTCGTTTGTCAACCTGTTCATGATGAAATGGCAAACCAAACTGAACATAAATGACATTAGAGTTGCCAGATTTGACCACAAAATGCCAGTTTTATCTCTATTCGAAAAACAAACCTGTAAAAAAAACACCCTTTATTTCATTTTAATAAATAAATAAATAAATAAATAATCTTCAACATTATTACCCAGAGCTTCAACGACTGCGCTTATTAGATGAACCGCATGTCTGTCACTGATTTTACAGACATCGAGTGCGGCCGCCAGTTTTGGTGTTAGTATTTTATTTGTTCCCCTACATTTTTTGGCTGGAGGTTGACTACAACGTGGGTCACATTCCATATCTGGAAAACTGTTATCATTCTCTGAAGATTCAGATGACAGCAACTCTGCAGTTTCATCTAATAAAAACGACTTAATTTAAAGAAAATAAAAAATAAACAATAACATACAACGAACCAATTAATGCAATTTCACGATTATTCCGCTCCACTTGTTGTAATAAATTGTTGTTGCGTTCTTCAAGTCGGCACTCTTGGCGTACTTCTTCGTAATCGATACCATACATAAAGCCTGGGCGCCCCGTTTTTCGTTGACTTATCAAGAAATCAATATCTTCTTGATTCGACATTATTTTTAATGCACTTGCATGCGCCACGTCAAAAAGCATATCCAATTTTTCTTTCCACGTGTTTACTTTGCTATTATGGAAATTAGAAGTCTTCTTTGAATCTTTTTGAAAGCTTTGCCATTCTTTATACAATTTCTCTACATTTGTAATGCAGTGTTGTTTATCCTTGACCGGAATGCGGGCTTTTTCCCAAAACACGAATAGTTCTTTTACAACTAAATCTGAACTTTCCCGTAATTTTTTTTTTACTACACGTAAATTGAAAAACAAAACTTTCAACACTTCTATATTGGAGGGTAGTTTACTTCCCGTTAATGAGTTGGTACAATAACCAATTAAATATATGCGTTCACGTAAATTTCTAGCAGACATTTTCGACTTTTCACATTCAAATATTCACTTCGAATGATTTTTTGGCAAATTTAATGCTATTAAAAAATGTTTGCGGCTGCTGCATATAACTGTAAAATAAGAATCTATTTTCCGAGAAACATTGGTGCTGATTTTTTCTCGGTAGCTTACGCAAGCATTGAGAATAATATTGTTGAGGTTGTAACGGGAATATTCTCGGTCACAATTGTCAATATTATAGATCGCTTCAGCATACAGGCAAAAAAAATTTGAAGCAAACTTTTAAAGACAATTCTTACACTTGAAAACAAAAGTAAACAAAAAAAGTCTGAAGTTCGGACTAGCGAGGTCTTACTGTATATAATTGTTGAAGCTACTCTTACGTAAATCATAAGGAATTTTCTATATGAATCTTTAATTAAATAAATCTGAACAAAATCCAAAATTTGAATCATATAAGTAATTTTATTTAAGTATAATAAATCGACATTGAGGCGTACTTTTTCTCCTATATTTAAGTTTTTTTCATTAAATATTAACATTAGACAAAAATGTTATTGACAGATGTTATTGTAGACATATTAATGAACATCTTTCGCCAGTAATGTTTAAAAAAAAAAAACACAGAGAAAGTTACAAGCAGTCAAAGTAAGAATTTGCGTGAAAAAACGTATTTTGTGTAACTTTGGTGGGCCGACGCGCCCCCTAATCCTCTTCCTACGACCTTGAAATTTTACTAGAATTTTTTTTAAATAAAACTACACACAAAAAAATACTGAGACCAAAGAAAATATCACTTTCGAAATTAACTGTCACCCTAATGCACACTATTAAATACAAAGCAAATATTTGCAACTCCATATCACCATCAAACAATTGGGTCACTAGAACGAAACCACAGAAAACTAAACGAATATCTACTTACTTTTGCTGACGATTACGAATGGTACAAATGGATACCATACTATACATTCGCATACAACATAACATTACACACAGACACTGGTTATTCACCCCATGAACTAGTATACGGAAAATTGCCATCTCTGCCAAGCGACAATATAAACAAACTTAACAAATGTTATGACATCGAAAGTTATGCAAACGAATTGCAAATTCGGCTAAAAAAATTCAATTGCAAATGCCAGAAAATTAATAAACGCAGTAAAAATAAAAAGGAAACAAGAATATGACAAAAACATAAACAAATCAAATTTAGAAATTGGAGATATGGTGTACGTAAAAAACCAAAATAAATATAAACACCAAAGTCCATATCACGGACCGCACAAAATCATAGACACAAATGGTGTAAATTCAACAATAACAATAAAAAACAAACCCAAAACACTGCACAACAACATATTAAAGAAATACCTCGGCGTAAATTTAGAATACAATTAATTATTAATTAAACACTACAATAAGGAATTGCTAAGTATACATATAACCACTATTATTTTAATAAATATCATTATTAATGAGAACAAATAGTTTACACACATTTAATAATCATATCTTACGAATAAGACACATTAATACAACAAAGAATAAGAATAGAACCAAAATAAACGCGCACGTAGCTACATATGTAAAATACAAAAAAAAAATATATATATATATACACATAGAAAACATGTAAAGCGACTCCACGACTTCACCAAACTAAAATTATTCCGTTAATTTTTCACGTAATTATTTTTCTAAAGGGTAAGGGTGTAGTGGACCTACCTCAACGCCACTTACCAGCACTCATAAATAGCAATAAGCAAATTTATGAATTAGTCACACTTCATGTGCACCATACACAAAAGGGTTTCATATAACCAACGAAACTTTTTTATACATTTTATAACGTGCAATGCCTTCTGCAAAGTCAGCAATCACTTTGTTTAACTGTCAACGACCTTTTTCGAGTTCTGACTGGAAATAATGGGGCGGAGTCATGGAAGCGCTAAGTAATTGATAATTGTATAAATACTAACGTTTTTGATCGAATAAAGCAGAACTAGAACTACACTCTAACTGAATGTGTTTTACTTCTCGATAATCCGGCTTGACTTTCGAGTCGCCTAAATATACAGCATCGACAGCTTGCTGTTAAAATATAAGTTGCACGCTACCACGTCTATAGGACTAGAGACGTAGTGCGTTTTAGGTAGAGAAACTGAGCTATCCATGGTAACGCCTATTTTTCAAAATTTCATAAAAATTAAGTTTCTTAATTAACAATCTCTATAAATATCAAATTTTAATTAATATGTTCCAATAGATAAAGAAAAACGAAATTTTTGAATTTTTCAAATTTTCCGTTATATGGGAGGTAGGCGAGGTTATGGTCCGATTTCAAACATTTTTCACGATGAGAACAGAGAAAAATTTGTTCACCAAATTTTGCGACAATACCTTACACCGTTATTGAGATACAGCTATTTTTTCATAAGTGGGCGTGGCTACTCTCAAAATCGCTCCAAATATTGAATTTAACTCAATTTGTTCTAATAGATACCGTGTTGAGGCACAAAGCGTTTTTTGTTGCGCTTGGAAGAAAATTAAAACAACGTATACTGTACTTAACAAATTTGTGCTTTATTAAATGCGACGTTCCAAATATACGTTTGATCGTGTCGAGTGATAGACTGTAAGTAAATTTTAAGAATGCGGGTAGAATGTGCCAAAGGTGACTTCTAGCCGCGGCATGTGTGTGCCCGTCTGTATGAACATATGTACGTAGGCATGCACATATATAGGTACGAATGCATGTACATATGTACGTAAGCATGTACATATGTACGTATGCATGTGCATATGTACGTGCATATGCTTAGGTAGCCAGTTATTAATTTTCTATTCCGGCTGTTAGCGGGACATGTTGGGTGGTTGTTGTTGGTTCTAAGTGGCGTAAGCTCTACCTTTGCCTGTTGGTATGTAGCTCGAAGGTAAGGTGGACGTCACGCGCAAGAGTGTGGCGGTGGTGCGATTAAAGAGTGCACTGGAAACTCCCTTCGAAAAGAGTGAATGTGTGATGACAATGAAGATTCGAAGAGTGTGTAAGATGACGTACCGGTTCGCCCAGTGCGACGATAGCATAAAGGGTGAGACACTAGCAGTTGTGAACATTTGTGCCCGAACATCCTCCCCCCTTGAAAGAATTGCTTTCAACGAATTATTCCTGTTTATGGGTTCCATTGGCAGTCCTTATTACGACAACTCGCACCATTCCGTCATTACCTGCAACTGTTTCGATAACACGCCCCAATGGCCATTTCAATGGTGGGGTATTCTCGTCCCTTACGAGCACCAAGTCGTTACGTTTTCTCGGGCTGTTCGCCATTTCGTTCGCACTTGCAGCTCCCTTAAATATTCAGCTTGCCACTGCTGCCAAAACTGCTGCTGTAATGCCTGAATAATTTGAAACCTTTTCAGCCTTCCCATATTGATGTGTGATAAAGATGGCTATGGTATAGCTGTGAGACTTCGGCCTATCAAGAAATGTGCTGGAGTTAAGGCACGAAGATCATCTGGGCTGCTCGACAATGGTCTGAGGGGTCGGCTGTTGATTATGGCTTCGGTTTGGCAACACACTGTGTGTAGTTCATCGAAGCTTAGAACAGTTGTTCCAACTGTGCGACGTAGGTAGAATTTGGCTTGCTTCACTGCACTTTCCCATAGTCCCCGAAAGTGAGGCGAGCGTGGGGGAATAAACTTCCAAATTATCCCCTCCTCAACCGTGAAACTCTCGATTGCAGCTATGTGTTGTTGGGAGTTGAACGATGCCAGTAATTCCTTGAGCAGACGGTTCGCTCCTACAAAATTCGTCGCATTATCACAAAAAATCGTTTGGCATCTACCGCGACGAGCGATAAAGCGTTTTAAGGCAGCTATGAACGCCATGGTTGTCAAGTCCGGAACTAGCTCAAGATGCACTGCCTTCGTTGTAAAACAAATAAATACGGAAATGTATGCCTTGACAGGACCCTTACCTCGCACGCTATGTGTGATAAGGAACGGTCCACAATAATCGATTCCCGTTACAGCAAATGGGTGCGATGGCTCAACTCGCTCCCGTGGCAGCGCTCCCATGAGTTGTTCTTGAAGATGTGGCTCGTTGCGTTAACATAATATGCAACGGTGTATCACCCGCCTTATTATGATCCGATCATTTATGATCCAGAATTTGTCTCTTATGATATTTAACAGAGTTTGACACCCAGCGTGCGAATGACGACGATAAAGATTTTTGATGATAGTGCGAACGAACGGGTGTGACTTCGGTAGCACAATGGGGTGCTTAGCGTAGAACGGCTGAATTGGCGATTCTCCCCCCCACGCGAATTATCTGGTTGTGTAGAAATGGCGAAAGTAGGTTTAAACTAGACTGCGGACTAACTTTCCCTTTTGCAGCGCCTTGTATTCGTCAGGAAAAGATAATTGCTGAAGGTAGCGAAGAATAAGCATCAAAGAGTCGGCCAATTCGGTCGTTGTTATTGCGCAGGTCTCGACTGGTACTTTCCGAAGTTTGTCGACGAAACGTTTTGCGTAAGTAAATATACGAAGAAGCTTGAAGTAATTATTTACGAATTTATGATCTGCAATGATGTCCTCAGGTGGCGTTACTAACAGGGTGTGATGTTGCTTACGCTGCTCTGGTATATTACTAATGGCCTTAATTGGGTTGGAAGGCCAGTGATGTTCTTGTAGTTGTATAAATTGTTGTCCGTGAAACCACAGCTTTTTGTTGATGAGGTTGGTCACCGTCACTCCCCGCGAAACTAAGTCCGCAGGGTGTTCGACAGATGCTACATGACGCCAAGTGTAGTCTGCTGTATTCTTGCTACCCTATTAGCTACAAATGTAGTCCAACGCGATGGTTCACCTTGTATCCATGACAGGGCGATCGTTGAATCAGACCAGCAATATATGTTGCGTGCATTAATGGTGAGTGTGGCTACCAACGTTTGCATTAATTCTGATAACATTAGCGCGGCGCATAACTCTAATTTGGGCAGGGTGGTTTCCTTAGTGGGCGCTACTCTGGACTTGGCAGCGATAAGCGACGAATGTGTGGCTCCATTAGCAGTAGAAACGGCATAGACGCACGCCCCGTAGGCCTTAGTACTCGCATCTGCAAATGCATGTAATTGGGTGTTAGAATCAAAGTATACGAACCTTGGCAGATGAATTTTTTCGATGAGGGTGAGTTGGTTACACATATCAGCCCATTGTGTTTGAATCGTCAGAGGTACACTTTCGTCCCAGGTTAGGCGCAGCTTCCATAGTTCTTGCATCATTATTTTACAAGGGACTATGATGGGGTTTATTAGACCCAGCAGGTCAAAGAAGCTGGCTATTTGCGAGAGTGTCGAGCGCTTGCTGGCCTTCAGCAGGCGTTTCTCAGTCGGCGTGTATGAAAAAAAGAAACAATCAGTAGCAGGTGACCATCTTAATCCTAAGCTTTTGATGTAGTCCATGGTCTCAACACCTATTACTGGTTCCCTATCCATCTCTGGTACATCCTCGATGATGCTCTGATGATTTGCTGCAAATTTTCGAAGACGGAGTCCTCCTTTGGCGAGTAAATCGATGACCTCACCTTTGATTGCCTTGACTTCTGCAATTGTAGCACCCCCTGTCATTAGATTGTCGATATAGGAGTCTCGAAGCGTGACAGCAGCTCCTACAGGGTGGGTGGAAATATTTTCATAAGCCAGTTGCTGGAGACATCTCACTGCCAAAAAGGGAGCGCAGCTGGTACCGTAGGTCACTGTTCGCAGCTGATATGTTGTCATCGGCTCGCTTGGAGAATTCCTCCATACTATGCATTGCCATTTCGCATCTCTTTCATCGACCATAATTTGCCGATACATTTTCGTTATGTCGGCTATTAACACATAACGATGTGTGCGAAAACGAAGAAGTATTGTAAATATGTTGTCTTGTAATGTCGGACCAACATGAAGAATGTGATTGAGGGCAATGCCATTCGCGGTGCGGCAGGAGGCGTCAAACACAACTCGCAGTTTTGTGGTCGAACTGTCCGCTTTGATAACGCAGTCGTGTGGAACGTATGTGCCTGCCTTCGCTGACAATTCGCTTGGCGAAATTTCAACCATGTGCTGTAAGTTGATGTATGCCTTTATGAAGTTCTTGTATACGGCCCCAATCGGAGTATTTGTCAGCATTCGTTTCTCTACTGAAAGAAATCGACGATGAGCGAAGTCGTACGATTGCCCTAGTTTGTTCGAGCTTGTGGAAAACGGAAGGCGCACAATGAATTTGTTGGTTTTTGAGCAACGTGTTGTTGTTTGCGTAAAATAATGTTCGCACTCTTGTTCCCCAGGGGTACGTATTGGCAATTTTTGATGATAATTGCCTTCCAACTTCCAGAAATTCTCTAAGAGAGTATCTAATGCTGGTTGGGAATGAACGATGAGCGAGGTAAAAATTGATGTTTGTAATGGAAACGGTCGAGGTAGCGACGACGATGATATTAGCGATGACGATGTTAGCGGCGAAGGCGAGGGCGATGATGTTATTAATGATGATACTGAAAGCAGCGACGAGGATGACGGCGATGTTGTTATGGCTCCAGCGATGCCCCAACCCATTTGTGTTTTTTGTAGAGTTGGCAAGTGCATGCTTAATTTTATCTGACCCACTGATAGTATGTCAAAAAACAAGCTAGCTCCGATGAGAATACCAATGGGTCCAGGGTGATTAAAGCTCCTGTCGGCAAGGTTTATGTTGTTGGGAATACCCCAAGCGTTAACATTAATGCTCTGTTGCGGCTGGGTTGACGAAATTGATGGCAATATAACCGCCTCTAGTACGGAAGAGAAACCAGAATGCAATGATTCAAACCTGAACTAACAATTTGATGTGACATTGTAGTGACAGATTCAATTCCGCTTATTTCTATATTTGCCTTAGTGCGAGGGAGCCTGAGTATCTGAGCCATATGCTCTGTTATAAAATTCAACTGAGAGGCTGAATCAAGGAGTGCTCGGGCCGTCATCTTAGTATTGTTCATGTTGTTCAGCTGTACTAAAGCTGTCGCGAGAACGACGTCACTGTGGTGATTGCGACTATGAAGTGTGGCTGATGATGGAAACACAGCCTCGTTTTTTTCCTGGCGTTGAGGTCCTGGTGTGCTACGATGTAATAGCGTATGATGGCTGACTTTGCAGTGTTGACATCTTCGGTGTGATGGACAGTTGCTTGAAGAGTGCTTCGTGCCCAAGCAATTTAGACAGAGATGTTTTCGCTTGGCCAGCAAGAAACGCTCCATTGGGTCTAATGCCATAAATTTGTTGCAGTTAAATGCATTGTGAGTCGTTTACTCGTCGCACAGGTTGCACTTGTTGAGTTGGGTTGAAACTAAGCTGGTATGAGATGCCGGTGATCGGTGATGTGTTGATGGCGATAATGGTGCCCTTTTTGCCGTTGTGTAAGGTGATGGGAGGGTTCGGCTGCCTCGATGACGTTACAACTCTGACAGCGGCGCTCGATAAACCCAGCTAAATCATCCCATGAAGGTAGTTTTAATAATGAATTGGTGGTACTCCATTTCGTGGCAATCTCGTCCTCCCACTTTGTTTGAGTAGTCTCATCGAGCTTAGAGGTAACCATATACAGAACTGTGCCATCTGCGATCTGTGCCTTGGATGTTAACGACTTCACGGCCCGTAGACTGTCATTGATTGTATCGATAAGCTCGCGTAGGGTGGATGCGGATGGCTTCATATTACGCTGGATGTCGAAAATTCTCTTTAACTGTGATTGGAAAATTAGGCATTTGTTGTCATACCGTGCTGTAAATAGCTCGAAAGCTTTGCGAAAGTTGATCGCTGTTACCTCTAGTGCCTGCACAAGGCGTGCTGCCTTGTCAGTTAAGCATGACCGAAGATATTGGAACCTTTCGATCTCTGATAGCTCGTTGTTGGTATGCACGAGTACGAAAAACATGTCGAAGAAATCTAGCCAGTCGGCATGCTGGCCAGAGAATTTTGGTAATTGTAGCTTTGGTAGGTGGAACCTTGACTGTGACGTCGACACTGGAATGCGAGTGCTACTCAAGGTTTCCGATTCCGCGACGTGAAGCTGGTCAAGGCGATTAATAATGGCGGATTTTACGACGAAATACGCTGTTTCACAATATGTACGATGCATTCCTTCTAACTCTGATGCATCGGTTCAGCCATTGTATTTAGCTCCGCTAGGTTCTCGCGAGAACCTTCGAGGCGCTGCAAAATTAGTTCCCGCTGTCGAACCTTAATGCGGATGTTATTCGACGCAATTGTCTGTGGGGATGTCGATTCGCCATCACGAGATTGAAGCTCCCTGCTACCGTACATTATAAAAAATCAAAAAATTAACGCGCAGCCGGTGTTTAAATCCTGCTCGAAGGACCTTTATGTTGAGGCACAAAGCGTTTTTTGTTGCGCTTGGAAGAAAATTAAAACAACGTATACTGTACTTAACAAATTTGTGCTTTATTAAATGCGACGTTCCAAATATACGTTTGATCGTGTCGAGTGATAGTAAATTGTAAGTAAATTTTAAGAATGCGTCTGTATGAACATATGTATGTACGTAGGCATGCACATATGTAGGAAAGAAAGCATGTACATATGTACGTAAGTATGTACATATGTACGTAAGCATGTACATATGTACGTAAGCATGTACATATTTTTTTTTTTTTTTTTTTTTGTAGAGGTGGCACAAAGCATTGAAAGCCGAAGTGTGGGACTTGCCTTTCGACTCACCGCACTAAAAACCCACCCCCGCTCCGTTTCCCTCGCTCCGTGGAACTACCGTTAGGTATTACTTCGCGGAGGGGGAGCGGCCTATTGCCTTTCTATGAATCTATGAATTTCTGCGGAGTTGCTCCGCTTGACGCAGTTTAGTTAGGATTTTGTTCGCCATATTGCAGACAACGGACCAATTTTCTTTAGACTCGAGCATAGTATCTACCAGGTTTTTAACCGAAAGCAATTTCCCCAACTTCGTACTCGAGTCATCCCTTTCAATCGCAAAGCGCGGACAGACAAAAAAACAGTGTTCTGCGTCTTCAACAACCTGATTTGCACAGAAGGTGCAGTAAGGGTCATCATCATGTTTAAACTTATATAGATAGGACTTAAAACAGCCATGCCCTGTCAATATTTGGGTAAGGTGGTAATCCACTTCACCGTGTTGCCTCTCTAACCATTTCTCTAACGAAGGAATAAGTCTACGTGTCCAGCGTCCCTTACTCGCAGCGCTCCACTGCCTCTGCCACAGCTGCAAACAGTTTCGCCTCACCGCCTCACGTTCTGTAATGCTCGATGGGGTTATCGTAGCCTCTTTTACCAGGATCTCAATTGGGCAGAGCCCAGCCACTACTAGGGCGGCATCTTCTGACGTTGTTCTGAACGCACTGCACACCCGGATAGCGCAAAGGCGATACAGTGATCTGATCTCTCGTGCGTACGAAACTTTCTCAATCGCCGCCGACCAGATTGAAGCCCCATATAGAAGTACAGACCGTATTACGCTTGCATACAGTTGCCTACTTTGTTGCTTAGGTCCTCCTATATTTACCATTAGCCTCGATAGCGCTGCTGCAACTTTCTCTGCTTTCTCGACTGCGTATTCTAGGTGGGTCTTAAATACCAATCTAGCGTCGAACATAATGCCTAGATATTTCAGAGCAGGTTTCGAAACAATTTCATGTCCTCCAACTTTAATTTTAACAAACTCTAGTATTTTTCTGCTGCTAATTAACACTGCCTCAGTTTTCTGCTCGACTAACTGCAGGCCATTCTCTTCAAGCCATTTCTGTATTCGCGCAGTCATTAAGTTCGCCTCTCGCTCAACGTCTTGTATATGCTTGGCAACAATAACCACCGCAATATCGTCCGCAAAACCAACAATTTTTGACCCTGTAGGTACTTGTAAGCGCAGAATGCCGTCGTACATAATGTTCCAGAGTAATGGTCCAAGGACGGATCCTTGAGGAACTCCTCCGGATATATTATACTCTTTGCTGCCTTCGTCTGTATCATATACTAGGACTCTATCTTCCAAGTAGTTACTTATTATTTTTCGCAAATATCTTGATACTTGAAAACCACGGAGAGATTCGACAATTTTCTTCCAGTTAGCGGAATTAAACGCATTTTTAACGTCAAGTGTCATGACCAGGCAATATTTTTTAGATCCGCCTTTCCATCTTACTCCACTTATCGCTTCTTCTGCCAGCTTCTTAACAAGCATCGCCGCGCCTACTGTTGATCGCTTTTTTCTAAAGCCGAACTGCGTTTCTGAGAGGTTTGCCCCTGCTTCTATTTCTGTAGTCAGCCTATTGCTTAAAATTCGTTCGAACAGTTTTCCGGCTGTGTCAAGCATGCATATTGGGCGGTATGCTGACGGGTCACCTGGGGGTTTCCCTGGTTTTGGTAGAAGTACCAGTCGTTGGCGCTTCCATATTGGCGGAAATATGCCTTCTTTGAGACATTCATTATACGTGCGTACAAACGCTTCGGTGTTGGTGGTTGCAGTTATTTTCAATATGCGGTTAGGAATAAAATCAGGACCTGGTGCCTTTTTTTCTTTTAGGCTTTTAACGGCTACTAAAACTTCTTCTGCCGTAACCGGAGGCGTTTCGTTTTCTGTAGGGGGGAATGTTTCCCGGTCAAAGGGTGGTTGGGCTGGAAAAAGTGCGCTTACTATTTTTGCCAACTCTCTAGGGCATGACATTTTCGGTTGTAATGACTTTTGTATCTTTTTGGTCACGACTTTGAATGCTAAACCCCAGGGATCTTTATCTGCGCTGTCACATAGACTTCGAAAACATTTCGTTTTGCTGGCTTTTATAGCCCGTTTCAGCGACGTACGCTTTTCTTTGTATTCTCTTTGCTGCACCGTAAAGTTTGCGCTTCGATTTCTGGCTCTCTGGTAGTTTCGCCTTGCGCTGTTACATTGACGACGTAAGTCCGCAATCTCTTCGTTCCACCAATACACTGGTGGGCGTCGGGAAGATGCAGATTTTCTCCTCATCGAGGCGTCGCATGCTAGTTTAATACCATTTATTAGTTGGTGTGCCAAGTTTATCGCTCCTTCTGGGAGGGTTATATGAGTTACCATCACCTTAAGACCTTCTTCATCTAGTGTATGCAGCTTCCAGCCAGCTGGTTTAACACTCGAGATATTTTGTACCCCTACATCGTTTTTTATCGAAAATATTATAGCTTGGTGGTCGCTATGCGTATAGTCTTCGCTTACATGCCACGACGTTCGTCTAAATATTGTATTGCTAACGAAGGTAAGATCGATAATGGACCCTCTTCCATCTCTTTGGAAGGTAAGCTTATCGCCTGTGTTAACAAGTGTAACTTCTAACATTGATAATGATGTAAGCAAGGCCCTTCCTTTGGCGTTTGTTCGTCTGCTGCCCCATTCTCGGGCCCATGCATTAAAGTCACCTGCAATTATCACTGGTGATGTGGCTCTCGCGTCGCTTACCAGACCGTCTAAGGCGGTTTCGAATTCAGTAAGGCTATAACTAGGCGGTATATAACAACTATACAAAAATAACTTCGATATTCTTACGCCAACGTAGCATGGTTTCGCTTTCAGTTGCTCAATCGCAATCGGCGTTTTGGCACAGCTCCATACCGCTGATTTCCCGTTAGTGTCACTAGCCCACAGTGGGGTTTTACCGATCTTATACGGTTCACTAAGTATTGCTATGTCGATATTTTTTTCTAGTACCGACTGCTCCAGAAGCTCTTGTGCAGCCTTGCAATGATTGAGGTTTAATTGCAGAAATTTCATTGTGCTCGTGCTTTTTTAACCGCCTCTAAATAAAAAGGACATTCCCTGCCTCCGGTTCTGTGCTTCACTTGTGGCGCATTTCTTCTTGAACATATTGCGCATTTTAATTCTTTTTTACACTCGGCAGCTTTGTGGTTCGGGTCTCCACAATTAAAACATGTATTTTTTACATCAACCGAACTTTTGCAGTTTCTCGATAAGTGGCCAAACTCTAGGCATTTGAAGCATTTTATTGGCTGTGTTTTCAGGCGTATACGGGCAATTACCCAACCAACTCGCACTTTACCGACTGCTAGTAGTTTGTTTGCTACTGGGACTGGAAGCAATAGTGTGGCTGTTTTAGTGCCGCAGTAGGCACCTCTTATTGACTTTACGCTAGTTTCGGCAAACTGTATTCCGTCAAACTCTTGCTCCAAAGCGGTACACAGCTCTTTTTTACTTGTTATTTCATCCAAGTCCCTTGTTTCAATCGCCGTTTCAGCTGTTAGCGTTTGTACCGAGGCCTTTTCGCCTAGCGCGGACTTAACCGCACTTTGTAGCTCTTTAGTGTGCGTATCCGTGGATTTTTCTAATTGTAGAATAAGATATCCACTAGCAGTCTTTCGGACTTTTGTTATCATGCTGCCAACATGTTTCAGCTGGGGATCACTTTTTACTATTTTTAGTACGTCTGCATACGATCCCCCGCAGTTACTTTTAATAATTAATGCATCGGGGCGTACTGGCTTTTTATGTTTTCTTTTGGGCTGTATTGTCGTCCACTGTGGCTCTTCCCTCATTTTAGGTACTTCAAGTGGGCCATTTGTTTTTTTCTCTTTTTCGGTTGGCACTGCTCTACTTTGCTGAACTTCCTTTTCTCCCTTGTACTGCGCCTTGCTCATGGTAGCTTTCGGAGAAGTCTGAGAAGATGCGCTTACTGTTTTTCGAGGGGTATGGGTCTTTGCCTTTTCGTAGAGTATCGACAGCTCGGAGATTAAATCTCGCATCTGCTGGTTTACTGACCTTCTCTTACCATCGTCCATCATGTCGTGTAGCTCACGTATTTTCGCCCCTAGCTTGACCCACGCGGGGTTTTTCGGATCAGTGGGCGGTTGTTCGGGCACTGGTGAGCATGACCGTGACTTCGGCGGAGAGTACGCAAGTCTGGGACGCTTCGCAAGTGGATTTATCAGGCCACCGTCAACTGCTCTAATCCCCGGCTGAGAAGGACCTACATCCTCTGAAATCTTTCGCCCTTGGGGGGGCGACCTAGTGACACTCATTGCTTATTTTGCCTTATTTATTGTTTATTTCTGTTGATTATTAAAAGTTATTAGGATGTATAATTATGTTTATTGTAATTATTATTATTAACTTTTAGTATTATTATTATTATTATTATTATTTTTTTTTTTTTTTGTACATATGTACGTATGCATGTGCATATGCACGTGTTTTTTTTCTAGAGGTGGCACAAAGCATTGAAAGCCGAAGTGTGGGACTTACCTTTCGGCTCACCGCACTAAAAACCCACCCCTGCTCCGTGGAACTACCGTTAGTTATTACCTCGCGGAGGGGGAGCGGCCTATTGCCTTTCTATGAATTTCTGCGGAGTTGTTCCGCGTGACGCAGTTTAGTAAGAATTTTGTTCGCCATATTGCTAATGACGGACCAATTTGCTTTTGACTCAAGCATAGTATCTATTAGGTTTTCGACAGTGAGTGGTTTCCCCACCCTCATGACCAAATCATTTCTCTCGGTTGCAAACCGCGGACAGACGAAAAAACAATTTTCGGCGTCTTCAACTATTTGATTTGCACAGAAGGTGCAGTAAGGGTCATCTTCGTGTTTAAACCTATGCAAATAAGACGTGAAACAACCATGGCCCGTAATAATTTGGGTAAGGTGGAAGTCAACTTCGCCGTGTCGCCTAACTCCAGCGTCCCTTATCTGCTGCACTCCACCGCGTCTGCCAACTCTCCAAGCAACTCTGCCTCACCGCTTCACGTCTTACCTTATTTGTTGAGGGTGCCACAACATCTTTTGACAGGATCTCTATTGGAAAAAGCGCGGCCACTACCAGCGCTGCTTCTTCCGACGTTGTTCTGAACGCGCTACACACCCTGATCGCGCAGAGGCGATATAATGATCTTATCTCTCGTGCGTACGAACACTTTTCGAGCGCAGCCGACCAAATTGGTGCACAGTAAAGAAATACAGACCGCATCACGCATGCATATAGCCGTCTGTTTTGTTGCCTAGGTCCTCTTTAATTCACCATAAGCCATGAGAGCGCCGTTGCAAGTTTTTCTGCTTTCTCAACTGCATATTCTAGATGAGGCTTGAATGTCAACCTAGCATCGATCGTTATGCCTAAATATTGGAGGACAGGTTTCGACACGATATCTGTCCCCCAACTTTTATTTTAATGACTTCACGAGCTTTTCTGCTACTTATTAAAACTGCCTCGGTTCTTTGTTGGGTTAGCTGAAGGCCAGCATCCTCCAACCATGTTTGAACTCGCTTAATTGTTAGGCTTGCCCTTTGCTCAACATCTCTTACGTGCTTGGCCACGATTATTAGAGCTATATCATCCGCAAAACCAATAATTTTCGCACCCTCTGGTATTTTCAAACGCAGAATGCCATCATACATTATATTCCAGAGTAGTGGACCCAGAACAGATCCTTGTGGTACTCCTCTGGAAATGTTGCATTTTTTGGTGCCTTCGTCTGTTTCATAAATAAGTACTCTATCTTCTAGGTAGTTACTTAATATTTTCCGTAGATATATCGGTACTTGAAAACCACAGAGAGCTTCGGCAATTTTTTTCCAGCTTGCAGAATTAAACGCATTTTTAACGTTCAGCGTGATTACCAGACAATATTCTTTTGATCCACCTTTCCACCTTGTTCCACTGACTGCTTCTTCTGTTATTTTCTTCACCAGCATAGCTGCATCTACAGTTGATCGCCCTTTTCTAAATCCAAACTGCGCTTCTGCGAGGTTTCCACCTTTCTCAATTTCATTTATCAGCCTGTTGCTTACAACTCGCTCCAGCAATTTACCGGCTGTGTCCAGCATGCAAATTGGACGGTACGCTGAAGGGTCCCCTGGAGGTTTCCCAGTTTTCGGTAGGAGAACCAATCGCTGGCGCTTCCATATTGGAGGAAATATACCATCTTTTAGACATTCGTTATATGTTCTGACAAGGGCTTCTATGCTGGTATTAGCAACTAGTTTTAAAATGCGATTTGGAACAAGGTCAAGGCCAGGTGCCTCTTTGTCTTTCAAGCTTTTGACGGCCAACTGAACCTCCCCTGCTGTGATCGCCGGTGTTTCATTTATTTTAGGGGGAAATTTTTCCCGTTAAAACGGCTGTTGGGCTGGGAATAGAACACTCACAATATTTTCTAGCTTTTTCTAGACTTTCTCCTAATGGAGGCATCGCAAGCTACTTTAATGCTATGCATTAGTTGATTTGCCGTGTTTTTCGCTCCTTCCGGTAGCATTATATCTGATATCATTACTTTGAGTGCTTCTTCATCAAGCGTATTCATCTTCCAGCCAACTGATTTTGCCTTTGGGTTGCTTTGTATCCCTACTTAATTATTAAGGACCCCTGGAACTTTCACTGTGGGCTGTTGTTAAATGTTATGGTATTATTATTGCATCTTATGACTATCATTATGAGGTATAGGTAGGCCCTTGCACGGTTTGTGTGCCAATGCCAGCATGCCGGGTATAGGCTGAATTCTTGCCTACCATAAAATTCCCGTTTCTTTGTTTCAAATCGCAGCTAGTACTAAACTTTACTAAATTTGTACCAATAAAAACTAAAAAACGAACTTTTTTGCATTTTTCAAAATTTCCGTTATTTGGAAGTTGGGCGTGGTTATGGTCCGATTTCAAAAATTATTGACGGTGATGCTAGTGATATCAAGGACAATATGGTCACCAAATTTTGTGACGATACCTTACATCGTTGTTGAGATACTTACAGACGTTTTTTTATAAGTGGGCATGGTAACGCCTATTTTTCAAAATTTCATAAAAATTAAGTTTCTTAATTAACTATCTCTATAAATATCAAATTTTAATTAATATGTTCTAATAAACAAAGAAAAATGAAATTTTTGAATTTTTAAAATTTTCCGTTATATGGGAGGTAGGCGAGGTTATGGTCCGATTTCAAACATTTTTCACGATCATAACAGAGGAAAATTTGTTCACCAAATTTTGCTACAATACCTTACACCATTATTGAGATACAGACATTGGCTACCAGCGTTTGCATTAATTCTGATAACATTAGCTAGGCGCATAACTCTAATTTGGGCAGGGTGGTTTCCTTAGTGGGCGCTACTCTGGACTTGGCAGCGATAGGCGATGAATGTGTGGCTCCATTAGCAGTAGAAACGGCATAGACGCACGCCCCGTAGGCCTTAGTCCTCGCATCTGCAAATGCATGTAATTGGGTGTTAGGTTAGGTTAGGTTAGGTTAGAGTGGCTGCCACCGCACAAAGCACGGTGGCACACTTAGGCTGTAAGAAGCCCATTGTGATACCAATGGCGTAGGCCATGCATTCCCTCCCTCCCATATTCTCAAAAATTTAACCATCCTGTGCGTTTGATGTAGAGTATAAAGTTAGAAATGCTTGCCGAGTTCAAATCGGCTAGACAGGCCAAAAAGTAACTTTTGAAACATTTTCTTGGCCAGGCCGGGGCAGTGGCAAAGATAGTGCTCAATGCTCTCCACCTCCTCCTCGTTTCGGCAGCTGCGGCAAAAATCATGTGTTGGGTAACCTAGTCTTTCCCCATGCGTGCCCATAAGGCAGTGCCCGGTTATCACCCCAACTACTAATCTAAGAGAGGAGCGACCAAGCATAATAAGAGCTTTAGAGCGCTTCCCATCAACTTCCGGCCAGATTTGTCTGGTAATGAGACAGGTGGGCTCCGATGCCCACCTTAAATTTACCTTATCCATAAGCTCAGATCTTAGTCTGTGTTTATATGATGCTAAGGGTAAACCCACCTCTTCAGCAGAGTTTATTACGGGTAGTTCCGTCCCTTTCCTAGCTAGTTCATCGGCCAGGCAGTTGCCAGGAATGTCTTTATGGCCAGGGACCCACACAACACAAACGGAGCACATATCTGCAAGATGGTTTAAAGCCGGTCTGCATTCAATGGCTACCTTGGAGGTTGTACCGTAGGAGTTTAAAGATTTGATAGCAGCCTGGCTATCAGAATACATGGTGATGCCTCGTTCAAAGAGGTACACGTTGTCAGGCCACGAGCTGCTTCCATTATTGCATTTAGTTCGGCCTGAAAAACGCTACAGTGGTCCGGTAAACGAAGGCTGAGGTTTAGATCGAGTTCCCTTGAGTGAATCCCGCTGCCTAATCTTTCGTTTAACTTGGAGCCGTCTGTGTACACAGCCGTCGATCCTGGATCCAGGTCCACGATACCTATCCATTCGTTTCTCTCTGGGATTCTTATGGAGAACCTATTTGCAGAGAAAGAAGGGTGTAGGGTATAATCCAACTTCTTGTCGGGCAGAATTTCCAGGACTTTTGAGTGCCCATAGTCAAGATTTCTCCACGGAAGGATCGTATTTAGCCTGGCAGCACTGCAGGCCGCCAGAAATTTGCCGTAGAGATCCACCGGTGGAAGATTTAACATTATCTCTAGAGATTTGGTGGGTGTAGAGGGCAGTGCTCCCGTAGTGAGCATTGAGGCCGCCCTCTGCACCCGTTCAAGCTTGGCTCTAGTTAGAGCCCTGCTCAGTGCCGGCCACCATACGACGACCCCGTAAAAGAGAATGGACCTTATCACAGCTGTGTACATCCAGTGTACAAAGTGTGGCTTTATTCCCCATTTCTTCCCCACGGCCGTATTACAGGCATAAATAGCAACAATTGCTTTCTTGAAGCGGTCTTCAATGTTCCGCCTCCAGTCGAGTTTTCTATCTAGTACGATTCCAAGACATTTTACCTCGGTTGAGAGACTAAGTACCATTCCGTTTACAGATGGTAATTTGAAGTCGGGGATTTTGTATTTCCTTGTAAAGAGCACTGCTTCGGTCTTAGTAGGGTTGACGTTAAGTCCGCACTCCACAGACCAGCGGGTAACAATATTTAGAGCGTTTTGCAGTAGATCACTAATGACTTGAAGATGTTTACCCGTGGCTATGATTGTCAAGTCGTCAGCATATGCCACGGCCTTGCAGCCAGTGCCCTTCAGGTTTAAGAGTAAGTCGTTTACGGTAAGGTTCCAGAGTAAAGGTGACAAGACACCTCCCTGGGGTGTACCTCTAGCCACATGTTTGGATTTAGAGCTATCCCATACTGTTGAGAAAATCGATCTTTTCCTGAGTACGAGCCCCACAAAATCCACCAGTCCCTGCTGTACCCCCACCATACGGAGTGATTTGATAACAGATTCGGGGTAGACATTGTTGAAGGCTCCCTCGATGTCAATAAAGATCCCCAGCGTGTACTCTTTTATGGCCAATCCTTTCTCGATCGTTGAGACGATGTCGTGGAGAGCAGTCTCCGCGGATTTGCCTTTAGAGTATGCGTGTTGGTTCGGGGAGAGTTTTTCTTTCCTTATATTACGCCGAATATGCTCGTCTATGGGCCTCTCAAGAGTTTTGATAAGGAATGAGGTGAGGCTTGTGGGCCTGAAATCTTTGGGTTTTGCATGAGCAGTCCTGCCTCCCTTCGGTAGAAAGACGACTTTCGCCTTCGTCCACACATTAGGAATGTGGGTGAGGGTAAGGCTTGCTGTAAAAATCTGTGTGAGAAGTGGACAAAGAAGGTCCTTCGCTGTTTGTAGTAGTGCGGGAAAAATTCCGTCAGGTCCTGGGGATTTGTAAGGTTCGAAGGACATTACTGCCCATTCCACCTTTTCGTACCTCACTATATCCCCAGCAGTATTCCCTAAGAGTGAGTTGGTTTGGTGACCTGGCAAAATGTTGGAGTCATCAGAGCACCCAGGAAAGTGGGTGGTCATTAGTAACTCCAGCATTTCGTCGGCTGTAGATGTCCATTCTCCGTTTGGTTTTTGAATAGAATTTATCATTGGAGCACTTTTATTTATTTATTTAGTCTATGAACAGAAAGTTTCTTACAGACTATTTACAAAGTAATTAATAATTAAGATTTAAAAACCTAGATAGCTAAATTTAGAATATGAGAAAAAACATTTTTTGGAATTGAAAAATCAAGTTGGATGGAACTCGATAGTGAATTAAGTTCAATTAGCGCTCGAACAAGGGGAGCATTACGCGAATATTCTGTTTTAAATTTAACACCATAGAAAGGTAAAGAAATACGAAGATTACGTTGAGGGATGTTGAAATTAATTCTTTCCAAAAGAAAAGAGCAGTCAATGTCACCATTGATGATATTACGAACAAAAGAAAGTTAGAGTACCGACCTTCTTGATTCCAAAGACTTCAGGTCAATCAAAAGCAAACGAGATTTATAAGAGGGAATTGGCTCATCAAAACACAATGAACGTAAGGCATATTTAAGAAAAACTTTTTGGACCCGTTCAATCCTAGTTATGTAACTTTTTTGACTAGGCCTCCAGATGAAGGTAGCATATTCCAAGTTGGAACGAACAAAAGCCGTATATAATAACTTCAGAGTATACGGGTCAGAAAATTTGGAACTATTTCGCCTAACAAACCCTAAAACCGAGTAAGCTTTCGAAATAATATGGCAAATATGCCTATTAAAAGAAAAGTTACTGGAAAAAATTACGCCAAGATCTTTAATTTCGTCCAAACTTTGTAAAAAAGAATGAGAAATCATATAAGACGTCGGCAAGATGTTATGAGCTTTCGCATACGTGACTTTAAAGCACTTTTTTATATTTAAAGAGAGCTGAGAGTTAACACACCACTGATGTAAGCTGTCAATGTCATTTTGAAGCTGAAGCGCATCATCGCGTTTTTTAATTATCGAAAAAACTTTTAAGTCGTCAGCATAGAGCAAAAATTTAGCAAATCTAAAGCAGCTACTTATGTCATTAATAAACAAAACGAACAATAAGGGACCTAGTATACTCCCCTGGGGAACCCCAGAGGATGCAAAAAAAAACTCAGAAGAAACGCCGTCAATTGACACTACGCCAATTCTTTTGAATAAATAGGATTCAATCCATTTTAAAAAAACCGAATGAAAACCTAAATGCGCCAACTTATAAATCAATAAATAATGTGAAACTTTATCGAAAGCTTTTGAAAAGTCTGTATATACACAGTCAACCTGCAGGCCGGCAGAAAAAGACGCAATGCAATATTCACTAAATACTGCTAGATTCGAAACGGTAGATCGGTGAGGCACAAAACCGTGCTGGTTAGGCGAGATCAGACTCTTAGACGCAAAATACATTTTCTCTTTAATGATACTCTCAAAAAGTTTCGAAACAGTTGATAACTTTGATATGGGCCTATAATTACAAACGTTATTCTTGCTACCACTTTTGTGAATAGGGCTAATGGAAGTAAATTTCCAGTCATCAATGAAAACTCCAGACGACAATGACAGATTAAAAATTATTTTTAATGGTGAAATTAAAGCGGGGCAATTTTTTAACAAATGAACTGAAAGTCCATCAATATCCGTTTTTGTAGATGGTTTTAGATTAGCAATGCCAGTAGTAACATCATCCGAAGAGAGGCTAAGAGAACCAAAGCTTAAGGTGGAGCTGCAGTTAGAGGTAAAGCAAGGTAATGGATTCTCATCATCAGCAACAAAATTTGAGCTGAAATATTCCGCGAACAAATTGGCCACGCCATTTGGAGTGTTAGCAAACTTTTCCTCATAAAATATTGCTGAGGGAATAGCAGAGTTCGACTTTTTAGATTTAATAAATTGCCAGAAAGACTTTGGATTTGATTTAATATTCTCCTCCATTCGTAGGATGTAGTTTCTGTAAAGAAATTTATCTAAACAGTTGAAATCTTTGGAATAACTCTGATATTTAGCGAAAAAAATTAGACTTCCAGTTAATTTAAACTTTTTAAAGAATTTATTCCGGAGGTTCTTTAACTTTTTTAACTGAAAGTTATACCACGGTAGCTTATAAGGCTTTTTCTTTATAATCGGAACGTTAGTTAAACAGAAATCAAACATTAAAGTTTTAAAAATATAATAGCATCTGGAAACATCGGAGCAGGACAATAGGTCAATCCATTTGTATTCCAATAGTAAAGTATTAATCAAATCAAAATCACAGGCTGCAAAATTAAAAGCTATATTATCATCAGGCACGGATGAAGAAAACTCATAAAATTTAAAATTCAAAATCAGAGGCACATGATGCTTATCACACGGCGTAATAGGAGAAATGCATTCCGAAATATTATAGATCAAATTATCACTAATAAAAATGAGATCGAGTAATCTATCCAACTTGTTAACAAAACTATTAACTTGTATTAAATTAAGACTTAAAATACTATCAATAAAATAGGATTCATGAGCTGAAATAACATACAAAGGAGTGAGACCCGAGTTAGAAAAACTACCGGACCAACTCACATTACTTAGATTAAAGTCACCCAAAATGCATATTTGGTTATCACTTAACTTATTTATGACTACAGAAGTAATTTTGTCAGCATGCAAGCGATAAAGAAATTCTCCACTATTTGGGGGAATATATGAAACCACAAAAAACAGTGAGCTTTGTGCTGTCGTACTGCTAACACAAACACACAGTTGATCTATTAGAGAGTCATCGTTCTCAAGCGAAACTAAATAAGCATTAAATTTACGTTGTACCGCAATGAGTACACCACCACCTCTTGCGAAACCAGTTTTAATTACATCACTATCCTTGCGAAAAACATTATATAAATTAGAGTCAAAATATTCCTCATCAAAAAAGTTAGAATTGAGCCACGTCTCAACTATTACAAATACATCATAATCAAGTTGCGAGCTAACCGCGCGAAAATGTTCACATTTAGTACGTAAGCCAGATACATTCTGAAAATACACATTCAGGCCGCTAAAATTATCAGAAGTTATGTTTGCTTTTGTTGTTTCTCTCCTTTTCGAAAAAAACGAAAAGGGCGTATATTGACATTGGCAGGCCAAAGATCAGCTGAAAGGAGCTTATCATAAAAAGCAACAGAAACACCTAGCTTAAAATTAACTTTTTTTAGGCTACTAAGTGAAATTTCACTTTTAACTAGTGCATAGCACACAATATGTTTCTTATCAATAGCTGCATGCTTGACAATGAACTCAATAATGTTGTCAGCAGAAACAGAAGGCAGAAATGACGATAAATGTAACCATTTCATACGGCCAGCCACCTCCAAATCCGTATTTGTGTTTATACCAACAATTCTTAATTCATTTCGACGTTTAGATTTTGTTACTTTTGTCCACTCAGTGTTCACTGGCACCGAAGAAACAAACGAAGTTCGATCAATAGCTGGCACAGCTGAACGCGCAGTCGAACGACCAGCAACAGCAGCAGTAGTACCAGACGAACGCAAAGAAAATCCAGCATCATCACCAGCTTTGTCAGGTACAACAGCAGCAGACTTCGGCAAAACTTTCTCAGCTAGCACCGAAGTGCAAGTAGGCGACAGATCAACAACAGCAGCAGAAGCAACAGAAGTAGAAGTGCGCACAGAAGAAACAAAATTATCACCAACAACTGCACGCGAATATGATAAATCCGAGAGAGCATTCGTATTGTTACTGACACCAGTATAAGAAACAGCAACTAGAGCCGAACTGGTGGGCACGGACGAGTCATCATTAGCAGCAACAATTGATGTTTTAGTAGTTGAAATTTTATCATTTACTGCAGCACTAATCAGCTTCGAGACTAAGACTTTTAGGTCATTAACCTCCTTAGTCAGATATGCAATCGATGACACCAAGTTTGATGAGTTATGTAGGAAATTATCGCAATTAAACACAATGTTCGTATAATTAGCAAGCAGTTCACACATTTCTTTGCTATCAATCTTAGCACAAATTTTATGATACTTATTATTACAAGCATGGCAAGAGATTTCATAGCCAACACGCAAAGATTTAAAGCATTTAGCACAGGTTGAATTATCCATAGCGAGAGCGAACAAAAACACGACCGTTCACTTCAAGCGTTTATGACTTGTTTTCGAGAGAACCTTCCTCAGCCTGTTGGCTTCGGAGTTTTCTTCTATGTTATTACAGAAGTTTTGCCAAGATTTGCGTTGTGCTGTCTTAATGGCATTCTTGAAAGTTTTAAGAGCGTCTTTGTATGGTTGCCAAAGACCCGTCCTCTTGGCTTGGTTAAAGAGTCGCCTGCTCTCTTTCCTGAGTGCTGAAATCTCTAGATTCCACCACTGGGGTTTCTTTTTACCCTTCGGTAGGGTCTTAGGGCAGGAGACTCTGAAAGCGGAATTACATGCGTTTGTTACGAGGTCTACCGCTTCATCTATTTTTGACGGTGAGTCCAGCTCACCGAGAGAAACGACCTTCGTATTTGAGGGACTCGCTTCATCAGGTGTTTGCGATAGGCCTAGCCTATCGTGATAAACGTGTCTGGACAAAGAGGCTGAGAGGACGCTTTTATATTTCTGCCAATCCGTCCGCCTCTTATTCCTATACGCTGTAAGAGTAGAGGGATTGAGATTAATCTTAAATGTTATGTAGAGGTGGTCAGAAAAGGAGTGTTCTTTGGACACTTGCCAGTCGCTTATCTGGTCCGAGAGGCAGCCTGAGGCGAGGGTGATGTCCAGCACTTCTCTTCTGACAGAGGTGATGAAGATGGGATCGTTCCCCCGGTTGCATATATATAGATTATTTGCTAATATAAAGTCAAGTAAACACTCACCTCGAGGATTGGTGTCGCTTGAGCCCCATATTTCGTGGTGCGAGTTTGAGTCAGCTCCAATTATGACCGGGAGTTTTTCCTTGTTAGCCTCTTTGATGGCTTCCTTCACTCTTGGAGGAGGAAGAGATTGGCCGTCGTGGGCCATGTAGCTCGCCAAGAGCCAGACGACGCTCTCTTCCAGCTGTACGATTACGCTAACGGTGTCTTCGTCGCTGTATTGAGAGAGGAGAAAATAAGAATATACTTTTTTTATAAGAATACATGCTCTGATCCTACTTGTCACTGGAGACGTTACTAGTTGGTAGGCGTCAGAGTTTAATCCACAAACCCTGTTTCTGACGATCCAGGGCTCCTGGACAAGAATAACGTCTTCAACCTTTTCGCTGAGACGAAGAAGAAGAGCAGCCGAGGCTGCTTTGGAGTGGTGCAGATTAATTTGCAGAATCCGCACCATCTCCGCAGTCTGCGATGTCCATTGCCTCTTGCTCCACCCTCTCGGCGGTGGCTACGACCGTGGTGTCGTGATCCGCCTCCTCAGGTTCCGAAGCCAGAAGCTGGTCCTCTTCGAGTTGCGTTACCCATTGGCTGTACACAGATCCCACGTATACCGACGCCGAGCCCGCATCGCTCTCGGCATCTGACGCGGTGTCCAATACCGCCAATGGGACGCCCCCGGTTGCCTCCGTTGAAATCGACTCGAGGTCAGTAGGGGCGCTCGCGGCGTCTCCTACTCTGCTGACCTCTTCGCCGACAGAAGAAATCGCTGGTCCGCTTGAAGCGTTGCCTGCAGTTTCGGTTTCTCTGACCTCCGCCTTCTTGTGGATTTTAACTGTGATGGAGTAAAAGCCGTAGCTTATAACCCCACCACAATCCGCAAGAACTGTGATGGAAGCATCGTTGATGACCAGGTCAACGTAACGCTGCTTTCCTTGGTCTCGCCAACTCGCACTATCCTCCAATCGCTGGTGGGTAGTTCTGCGTTGCCAAGGCGGATGAGCTCCAGGATCTCTTTCGGTTCTGATGGTTCCGCTGGGACCCAGGCCCAGGCTCGTGGCCGTTTGGGGATTTCCTCCCTGTGGACGGCTCTCAGGTCGGCCCCGGGCCACAGCTCTCCCACCGATGAGATTGCCTCCTTCTAGAGCCGTACTGCGCGTTCGTTCGCGCACGAGACGAGTTTGATTCGCCCTTTATGCCATCCGGCGTCGCGGACGACTGGTGAAGGGCCGGGATACTTCTCGAGTATGCCCTTGTAGATCCTGCAGAGACCCATCAGCACGGACTTCCAATTGTCAGTGCTGATGTGTCCCTCGGGATGGCTCCTGTCCAGCACGGCCAGTGTGAGGTGCTCTTTGGCAGCCTCGTTGAACGGCTTTGTGGCTACGGCCATCGACCGATGGTTTGGAAGGGAGGACGTTCTGTACCTTTTTGAACCACTCGGAGTCTCCTCGAGAGATCGCTGTCTCTTTGAGGCTAATTCTCTCCGGTGGTCCAGTCGAGTGGGTGGTTTGTCTTTTCCGCCGTTCCCCAAGGGGCGCTTTTCGCTTGCGGCCATGACTCCCTTAGCCCACTCTAGTGAGGCTTTCTGTGTCTCCGTCAATTTGTCGTATTGCATAGCCTCCAGCCGTTTTATGACCTTCGGTGCTGCCCTACGATCGCGCTGGGCCCGGACGTGGGGCCTGATGGCTTTTGAGCAGCTGGGGCTCTGATCTGTGTCATTTGCCTCAGCTGCTTTCATGCCTTTGTTCTGCGCAGTGGTGGTCGCTTTCTTGTCCGTGGAGGACTTCTGCTCGACCACAACACTTTCCATAGAGGGGGTGGCCTTGATAGGCCTATGGGGGTTGGTCGCCCTTGGCTTTCCCACCGGAAACGACTTTCCCTCGGGGGGCTTAGTGCTTCCGGTTTCAATAGAGGGTGGTTATCCTTTTAGAGGCATAACCACTCCTCCAGTCGCTGTGGGGGACCGAATGTGTGGTTTGGGCTGTTGAGGCCCTTTCGGCACCGTTGATGCGGTTCCCGAAGGTTTTAGGGACTTTTCTTCGCCTTGTCCAGTGGCGGCACTACCCGTGCAGGGTTCCGAGGCTTCTCGATAAGGGTTCATTTTGCATACTGGTTCTTTGGCCACCTAATGAGCCGAGACCGTTTGGTGGCCGGACTAAAAGGAAAGGGGAATGAAACGGTCGACTACGGCAGAGCCCCATGCCGCAGTAAGTCCACCGTTACTCCCGGAGGCGGACCGGTGTCCGGGAGGCGCCGTTCGAATACAGTCGGAAAAGCCCCCTGACTGCAAACCATCCATGGGCACGGTGACGCATGACACTCTGGATTAGGGGGGAAGGGTTGTTTCGATACCCTCTGGATCTAGATCCATAATGTTCAGTGAAAACAGGGTCACCTCTTGAAGGGTACGATTCCGCATCTTGCACTACGGTCTTGATGTGGGATAGGCTAGGTGCACCGGATGTCCTATGCACTGTGTTACGCTTCATCCACACCCTGCTTCCGCTCGACCCCGTAATTGGGTGTTATAATCAAAGTATACGAACCTTAGCAGATGAATCTTTTCGATGAGGGTGAGTTGGTAACACATATCAGCCCATTGTGTTTGAATCGTCAGAGGTACACTTTCGTCCCAGGTTAGGCGCAGCTTCCATAGTTCTTGCATCATTATTTTACAAGGGACTATGATGGGGTTTATTAGACCCAGCGGGTCAAAGAAGCTGGCTATTTGCGAGAGTATCGAGCGCTTGCTGGCCTTCAGCAGGCGTTTCTCAGTCGGCGTGTATTAAAAAAAGAAACAATCAGTAGCAGGTGACCATCTTAATCCTAAGCTTTTGATGTAGTCCATGGTCTCAACACCTATTACTGGTTCCCTATCCCTCTCTGGTACATCCTCGATGATGCTCTGATAATTTGCTGCAAATTTTCGAAGAGGGAGTCCTCCCTTGGCGAGTAAATCGATGACCTCACCTTTGATTGCCTTGACTTCTGCAATTGTAGCACCCCCTGTCATTAGATTGTCGATATAGGATTCTCGAAGCTTGACAGCAGCTCCTACAGGGTGGGTGGAAATATTTTCATAAGCCAGTTGCTGGAGACATCTCACTGCCAAAAAGGGAGCGCAGCTGGTACCGTAGGTCACTGTCCGCAGCTGATATGTTGTCATCGGCTCGCTTGGAGAATTTCTCCATACTATGCATTGCCATTTCGCATCTCTTTCATCGACCATAATTTGCCGATACATTTTCGTTATGTCGGCCATTAACACATAACGATGTGTGCGAAAACGAAGAAGTATTGTAAATATGTTGTCTTGTAATGTCGGACCAACATGAAGAATGTGATTGAGGGCAATGCCATTCGCGGTGCGGCAGGAGGCGTCAAACACAACTCGCAGTTTTGTGGTCGAACTGTCCGCTTTGATAACGCAGTCGTGTGGAACGTATGTGCCTGCCTTCGCTGACAATTCGCTTGGCGAAATTTCAACCATGTGCTGTAAGTTGATGTATTCCTTTATGAAGTTCTTGTATTCGGCCCCAATCGGAGTATTTGTCAGCATTCGTTTCTCTACTGAAAGAAATCGACGATGAGCGAAGTCGTACGATTGCCCTAGTTTATTCGAGCTTGTGGAAAACGGAAGGCGCACAATGAATTTGTTGGTTTTTGAGCAACGTGTTGTTGTTTGCGTAAAATAATGTTCGCACTCTTGTTCCCCAGGGGTACGTATTTTTGATGATAATTGCCTTCCAACTTCCAGAAATTCTCTAAGAGAGTATCTAATGCTGGTTGGGAATGAACGATGAGCGAGGTAAAAATTGATGTTTGTAATGGAAACGGTCGAGGTAGCGACGACGATGATATTAGCGATGACGATGTTAGCGGCGAAGGCGAGGGCCATGATGTTATAAATATAATACTGAAAGTAGCGACGAGGATGACGGCGATGAATATGTTGTTATGGCTCCAGCGATGACCCAACCCAGTTGTGTTTTTTGTAGAGTTGGCAAGTGCATGCTTAGTTTTATCTGATAGTATGTCAAAAAACAAGCTAGCTCCGATGAGAATACCAATGGTTTATGTTGTTGGGAATACCCCAAGCGTTAATATTAATGCTCTGTTGCGGCTGGGTTGACGAAATTGATGGCAATATAACCGCCTCTAGTACGGAAGAGAAACCAGAATGCAATGATTCAAACCTGAACAAACAATTTGATGTGACATTGTAGTGACAGATTCAATTCCGCTTATTTCTATATTTGCCTTAGTGCGAGGGAGCCTGAGTATCTGAGCCATATGCTCTGTTTTAAAATTCAACTGAGAGGCTGAATCAAGGAGTGCTCGGGCCGTCATCTTAGTATTGTTCATGTTGTTCAGCTGTACTAAAGCTGTCGCGAGGACGACGTCACTGTGGTGATTGCGACTATGAAGTGTGGCTGATGATGGAAACACAGCCTCGTTTTTTTCCTGGCGTTGAGGTCCTGGTGTGCTACGATGTAATAGCGTATGATGGCTGACTTTGCAGTGTTGACATCTTCGGTGTGATGGACAATTGCTTGAAGAGTTCTTCGTGCCCAAGCAATTTAGACAGAGATGTTTTCGCTTGGCCAGCAAGAAACGCTCCATTGGGTCTAATGCCATAAATTTGTTGCAGTTAAATGCATTGTGAGTCGTTTACTCGTCGCACAGGTTGCACTTGTTGAGTTGGGTTGAAACTAAGCTGGTATGTGATGCCGGTGATCGGTGATGTGTTGATGGCGATAATGGTGCCCTTTTTGCCGTTGTGTAAGGTGATGGGAGGGTTCGGCTGCCTCGATGACGTTAAAACTCTGACAGCGGCGCTCGATAAACCCAGCTAAATCATCCCATGAAGGTAGTTTTAATAATGAATTGGTGGTACTCCATTTCGTGGCAATCTCGTCCTCCCACTTTGTTTGAGTAGTCTCATCGAGCTTAGAGGTAACCATATACAGAACTATGCCATCTGCGATCTGTGCCTTGGATGTTAACGACTCCATGGCCCGTAGACTGTCATTGATTGTATCGATAAGCTCGCGTAGGGTGGATGCGGATGGCTTCATATTACGCTGGATGTCGAAAATTCTCTTTAACTGTGATTAGAAAATTAGGCATTTGTTGTCATACCGTGCTGTAAATAGCTCGAAAGCCTTGCGATAGTTGATCGCTGTTACCTTTAGTGCCTGCACAAGGCGTACTGCCTTGTCAGTTAAGCATGACCGAAGATATTGGAACCTTTCAATCTCTTATAGCTCGTTGTTGGTATGCACGAGTACGAAAAAGATGTCAAAGAAATCTAGCCAGTCGGCATGCTGGCCAGAGAATTTTGGTAATTGTAGCTTTGGTAGATGGAACCTTGACTGTGACGTCGACACTGGAATGCGAGTGCTACTCAAGGTTTCCGATTCCGCGACGTGAAGCTGGTCAAGGCGATTAATAATGGCGGATTTTACGACGAAATACGCTGTTTCACAATATGTACGATGCATTCCTTCTAACTCTGATGCATCGGTTCAGCCATTGTATTTAGCTCCGCTAGGTTCTCGCGAGAACCTTCGAGGCGCTGCAAAATTAGTTCCCGCTGTCGAACCTTAATGCGGATGTTATTCGACGCAATTGTCTTTGGGGGTGTCGATTCGCCATCACGAGATTGAAGCTCCCTGCTACCGTACATTATAAAAAATCAAAAAATTAACGCGAAGCCGGTGTTTAAATCCTGCTCGAAGGACCTTTATGTTGAGGCACAAAGCGTTTTTTGTTGCCCTTGGAAGGAAATTAAAACAACGTATACTGTACTTAACAAATTTGTGCTTTATTAAATGCGACGTTCCAAATATACGTTTGATCGTGTCGAGTGATAGACTGTAAGTAAATTTTAAGAATGCGTCTGTATGAACATATGTATGTACGTAGGCATGCACATATGTAGGTACGTAAGCATGTACATATGTACGTAAGCATGTACATATGTACGTATGCATGTGCATATGTACGTGTTTTTTTTCTAGAGGTGGCACAAAGCATTGAAAGCCGAAGTGTGGGACTTACCTTTCGGCTCACCGCACTAAAAACCAACCCCTGCTCCGTTTCCCTCGCTCCGTGGAACTACCGTTAGTTATTACCTCGCGGAGGGGGAGCGGCCTATTGCCTTTCTATGAATTTCTGCGGAGTTGTTCCGCGTGACGCAGTTTAGTAAGAATTTTGTTCGCCATATTGCTAATGACGGACCAATTTGCTTTTGACTCAAGCATAGTATCTATTAGGTTTTCGACAGTGAGTGGTTTCCCCACCCTCATGACCAAGTCATTTCTCTCGGTTGCAAACCGCGGTGAGACGAAAAAACAATGTTCGGCGTCTTCAACTATTTGATTTGCACAGAAGGTGCAGTAAGGGTCATCTTCGTGTTTAAACCTATGCAAATAAGACGTGAAACAACCATGGCCCGTAATAATTTGGGTAAGGTGGAAGTCAAATTCGCCGTGCCGCCTAACTAGCCATTTCTCTAAACTGGGAATCAACCTAAAGGTCCAGCGTCCCTTATCTGCTGCACTCCACCGCGTCTGCCAACTCTCCAGTCAACTCTGCCTCACCGCTTCACGTCTTACCTTATTTGTTGAGGGTGCCACAACATCTTTTGCCAGGATCTCTATTGGAAAAAGCGCGGCCACTACCAGCGCTGCTTCTTCCGACGTTGTTCTGAACGCGCTACACACCCTGATCGCGCAGAGGCGATATAATGATCTTATCTCTCGTGCGTACGAACACTTTTCGAGCGCAGCCGACCAAATTGGTGCACAGTAAAGAAATACAGACCGTATCACGCTTGCATATAGCCGTTTGTTTTGTTGCCTAGGACCTCCTTTATTCACCATAAGCCATGAGAGCGTCGTTGCAACTTTTTCTGCTTTCTCAACTGCATATTCTAGATGAGGCTTGAATGTCAACCTAGCATCGATCGTTATGCCTAAATATTTGAGGACAGGTTTCGACACGATATCATGTCCCCCAACTTTTATTTTAATGACTTCACGAGCTTTTCTGCTACTTATTAAAACTGCCTCGGTTCTTTGTTGGGTTAGCTGAAGGCCAGCATCCTCTAACCATGTTTGAACTCGCTTAATTGTTAGGCTTGCCCTTTGCTCAACATCTCTTACATGCTTGGCCACGATTAATAGAGCTATATCATCCGCAAAACCAATAATTTTCGCACCCTCTGGTATTTTCAAACGCAGAATGCCATCATACATTATATTTCAGAGTAGTGGACCCAGAACATATTCTTGTGGTAATCCTCCGGAAATGTTGCATTTTTTGGTGCCTTCGTCTGTTTCATAAATAAGTAGTCTATCTTCTAGGTAGTTACTTAATATTTTCCGTAGATATATCGGTACTTGAAAACCACAGAGAGCTTCGGCAATTTTTTTCCAGCTTGCGGAATTAAACGCATTTTTAACGTCCAGCTTGATTACCAGACAATATTCTTTTGATCCACCTTTCCACCTTGTTCCACTGACTGCTTCTTCTGTTATTTTCTTCACCAGCATAGCTGCATCTACAGTTGATCGCCCTTTTCTAAATCCAAACTGCGCTTCTGCGAGGTTTCCACCTTTCTCAAATTCATTTATCAGCCTGTTGCTTACAACTCGCTCCAGCAATTTACCGGCTGTGTCCAGCATGCAAATTGGACGGTACGCTGAAGGGTCCCCTGGAGGTTTCCCAGTTTTCGGTAGGAGAACCAATCGCTGGCGCTTCCATATTGGAGGAAATATACCATCTTTTAGACATTCGTTATATGTTCTGACAAGGGCTTCTATGTTGGTATTAGCAACTAGTTTTAAAATGCGATTTGGAACAAGGTCAAGGCCAGGTGCCTTTTTGTCTTTCAAGCTTTTGACGGCCAACTGAACCTCCCCTGCTGTGATCGCCGGTGTTTCATTTATTTTAGGGGGAAATTTTTCCCGTTAAAACGGCTGTTGGGCTGGGAATAGAACACTCACTATATTTTCTAGCTTTTTTGGGCATGTTATCTGCGGTTGAATCGATTTCTGTAGCTTTTGGGCCACCATTTTGTATGTATGCTAAGCCCCTCGGGTCTTTATCTGCGCTGTCACATAGTCTTTAAAGCAATTTATCTTGCTGGTTTTTATTGTCTTTTTCAGTGCCGTTCTTTTTTCTTTTCTTCGGGCTCTCTGGTAGTTTCGCCTTATTCTATTGCATTGCCGGCGAAGGCTCGCAATATCTTCGCTCTACCAGTACACAGGTGCGCGTCTGGACGATACAGACTTTCTCCTAATGGAGGCATCGCAAGCTACTTTAATTCTATGCATTAGTTGATTTGCCGTGTTTTTCGTTCCTTCCGGTAGCATTATATCTGATATCATTACTTTGAGTGCTTCTTCATCAAGCGTATTCATCTTCCAGCCAACTGATTTTGCCTTTGGGTTGCTTGGTATCCCTACTTAATTATTAAGGACCCCTGGAACTTTCACTATGGGCTGTTGTTAAATGTTATGGTATTATTATTGCATCCTATGACTATTATTCTGAGGTATAGGTAGGCCCGTGCACGGTTTGTGTGCCAATGCTAGCATGCCGGGTATAGGCTGAATTCTTGCCTACCATAAAATTCCCGTTTCTTTGTTTCAAATCGCAGCTTGTACTAAACCAAATTTCTTCCAATAAATACTAAAAAAACGAACTTTTTTGCATTTTCAAAATTTCCGTTATTTGGAAGTTGGGGGTGGTTATGGTCCGATTTCAAAAATTATTGACGGTGATGCTAGTGATATCAAGGACAATATGGTCACCAAATTTTGTGACGATACCTTACATCGTTGTTGAGATACTTGCAGACGTTTTTTTATAAGTGGGCATGGTAACGCCTATTTTTCAAAATTTCATAAAAATTAAGTTCCTTAATTAACTATCTCTATAAATATCAAATTTTAATTAATATGTTCCAGCTCCTACAGGGTGGGTGGAAATATTTTCATAAGCCAGTTGCTGGAGACATCTCACTGCCAAAAAGGGAGCGCAGCTGGTACCGTAGGTCACTGTCCGCAGCTGATATGTTGTCATCGGCTCGCTTGGAGAATTTCTCCATACTATGCATTGCCATTTCGCATCTCTTTCATCGACCATAATTTGCCGATACATTTTCGTTATGTCGGCCATTAACACATAACGATGTGTGCGAAAACGAAGAAGTATTGTAAATATGTTGTCTTGTAATGTCGGACCAACATGAAGAATGTGATTGAGGGCAATGCCATTCGCGGTGCGGCAGGAGGCGTCAAACACAACTCGCAGTTTTGTGGTCGAACTGTCCGCTTTGATAACGCAGTCGTGTGGAACGTATGTGCCTGCCTTCGCTGACAATTCGCTTGGCGAAATTTCAACCATGTGCTGTAAGTTGATGTATTCCTTTATGAAGTTCTTGTATTCGGCCCCAATCGGAGTATTTGTCAGCATTCGTTTCTCTACTGAAAGAAATCGACGATGAGCGAAGTCGTACGATTGCCCTAGTTTATTCGAGCTTGTGGAAAACGGAAGGCGCACAATGAATTTGTTGGTTTTTGAGCAACGTGTTGTTGTTTGCGTAAAATAATGTTCGCACTCTTGTTCCCCAGGGGTACGTATTGGCAATTTTTGATGATAATTGCCTTCCAACTTCCAGAAATTCTCTAAGAGAGTATCTAATGCTGGTTGGGAATGAACGATGAGCGAGGTAAAAATTGATGTTTGTAATGGAAACGGTCGAGGTAGCGACGACGATGATATTAGCGATGACGATGTTAGCGGCGAAGGCGAGGGCCATGATGTTATAAATATAATACTGAAAGTAGCGACGAGGATGACGGCGATGAATATGTTGTTATGGCTCCAGCGATGACCCAACCCAGTTGTGTTTTTTGTAGAGTTGGCAAGTGCATGCTTAGTTTTATCTGACCCACTGATAGTATGTCAAAAAACAAGCTAGCTCCGATGAGAATACCAATGGGTCCAGGGTGATTAAAGCTCCTGTCGGCAAGGTTTATGTTGTTGGGAATACCCCAAGCGTTAATATTAATGCTCTGTTGCGGCTGGGTTGACGAAATTGATGGCAATATAACCGCCTCTAGTACGGAAGAGAAACCAGAATGCAATGATTCAAACCTGAACTAACAATTTGATGTGACATTGTAGTGACAGATTCAATTCCGCTTATTTCTATATTTGCCTTAGCGCGAGGGAGCCTGAGTATCTGAGCCATATGCTCTGTTATAAAATTCAACTGAGAGGCTGAATCAAGGAGTGCTCGGGCCGTCATCTTAGTATTGTTCATGTTGTTCAGCTGTACTAAAGCTGTCGCGAGAACGACGTCACTGTGGTGATTGCGACTATGAAGTGTGGCTGATGATGGAAACACAGCCTCGTTTTTTTCCTGGCGTTGAGGTCCTGGTGTGCTACGATGTAATAGCGTATGATGGCTGACTTTGCAGTGTTGACATCTTCGGTGTGATGGACAATTGCTTGAAGAGTTCTTCGTGCCCAAGCAATTTAGACAGAGATGTTTTCGCTTGGCCAGCAAGAAACGCTCCATTGGGTCTAATGCCATAAATTTGTTGCAGTTAAATGCATTGTGAGTCGTTTACTCGTCGCACAGGTTGCACTTGTTGAATTGGGTTGAAACTAAGCTGGTATGTGATGCCGGTGATCGGTGATGTGTTGATGGCGATAATGGTGCCCTTTTTGCCGTTGTGTAAGGTGATGGGAGGGTTCGGCTGCCTCGATGACGTTAAAACTCTGACAGCGGCGCCCGATAAACCCAGCTAAATCATCCCATGAAGGTAGTTTTAATAATGAATTGGTGGTACTCCATTTCGTGGCAATCTCGTCCTCCCACTTTGTTTGAGTAGTCTCATCGAGCTTAGAGGTAACCATATACAGAACTATGCCATCTGCGATCTGTTCCTTGGATGTTAACGACTCCATGGCCCGTAGACTGTCATTGATTGTAGCTCGCGTAGGGTGGATGCGGATGGCTTCATATTACGCTGGATGTCGAAAATTCTCTTTAACTGTGATTGGAAAATTAGGCATTTGTTGTCATACCGTGCTGTAAATAGCTCGAAAGCCTTGCGATAGTTGATCGCTGTTACCTCTAGTGCCTGCACAAGGCGTGCTGCCTTTTCAGTTAAGCATGACCGAAGATATTGGAACCTTTCGATCTCTGACAGCTCGTTGTTGGTATGCTCGAGTACGAAAAACATGTCGAAGAAATCTAGCCAGTCGGCATGCTGGCCAGAGAATTTTGGTAATTGTAGCTTTGGTAGATGGAACCTTGACTGTGACGTCGACACTGGAATGCGAGTGCTACTCAAGGTTTCCGATTCCGCGACGTGAAGCTGGTCAAGGCGATTAATAATGGCGGATTTTACGACGAAATACGCTGTTTCACAATATGTACGATGCATTCCTTCTAACTCTGATGCATCGGTTCAGCCATTGTATTTAGCTCCGCTAGGTTCTCGCGAGAACCTTCGAGGCGCTGCAAAATTAGTTCCCGCTGTCGAACCTTAATGCGGATGTTATTCGACGCAATTGTCTTTGGGGGTGTCGATTCGCCATCACGAGATTGAAGCTCCCTGCTACCGTACATTATAAAAAATCAAAAAATTAACGCGAAGCCGGTGTTTAAATCCTGGTCGAAGGACCTTTATGTTGAGGCACAAAGCGTTTTTTGTTGCGCTTGGAAGAAAATTAAAACAACGTATACTGTACTTAACAAATTTGTGCTTTATTAAATGCGACGTTCCAAATATACGTTTGATCGTGTCGAGTGATAGACTGTAAGTAAATTTTAAGAATGCGGGTAGAATGTGCCAAAGGTGACTTCTAGCCGCGGCATGTGTGTTCCCGTCTGTATGAACATATGTACTTAGGCATGCACATATGTAGGTACGAATGCATGTACATATGTACGTAAGCATGGCTTCAATCAATTCACCTAACGCTGGCCGACCATAAGACCGAGGCACTTTTAATAAGCAGCAGAAAGGCAGTGGAGTTTCTGAATATTCGCGTGGGGACAGAGGTAATCACATCCAAGCCTGTTATCAAATATTTGGGTGTGATGATAGACTCCCGACTCAATTTCAAGCCCCACTTGGAGTACGTCTCTAAGAAAGCATCTAGAGTGCAGTCAAGTTTATCGCGCATTATGCCAAATAACGGAGGACCGAGACACAGTAAACGAATCCTCTACAGTAGGGTTATTAGCTCAATCCTACTGTATGCGGCCCCAGTCTGGGCCGACGCGCTGCTGGTGAAAAGCTACGCGAAAAAGATAACAACTGTCTATCGGCTAAGCGCCTTACGAGCGGTTTGTGGATTCTGTACAATTTCAGACGAAGCATCTCATGTTATAGCTGGACAAATTCCAGTAGATATCATGGCTCATGAAATGAAACGAATTTATGAAAGGCTTTCCGGGAGTAACGGAACAATAAACCCAAACGAAGTAAAAGAGGAAGAAAGATGCCGATCAATGAACGCCTGGCAGAATCTTTGGAATAGCTCCACAAAAGGCAGGTGGACATATAAGCTGATACCAAATATCAGCAAATGGTTGGAGAGAAGCCATGGTGACACAAACTTTCACCTTACACAGTTCCTCTCGGGACATGGAGTATATCGGAAGTATTTAACTAAATTTGGTCATGATAGTTCCCTTTGCTGCCCAACATGTAGAGACAGCGAAGAAGACGCGGAACACATTATGTTCCAATGTCCACGTTACGCTCCTCAAGTTCGTGCAATCTAAGACGGAGTAAACATCATTGACTTCATGCTCCAGTCAAGCGAAAGGTGGGGAAAAATATGCGCTCTCGTATCGCGCATGCACATAGATCTTAGGCATGCAGAGATGGCAAGACGTAGCCAACAACACAGGTAAAGAGCGAGTAAGCTAACCAGCCCCGTGAGGTAATACCTCTTTTGGCAGTTCCGCGGGGAGAGTGGTCGTGGTGGAGAGAGTTTAGTAACGTAGGTGTAGTCAAGAGACTGCAAGTCGTGCATGCTGCTATGGGAATAGCAGTACTCATGAGAGTTTTCTCTTCACGGGAGTTCCCAAAAAAAAAAAAAAAAAAAAAAAAAAAAAAAATTTACATATGTACGTAAGCATGTACATATGTACGTATGCATGTGCATATGTACGTGTTTGTTTCTAGAGGTGGCACAAAGCATTGAAAGCCGAAGTGTGGGACTTGCCTTTCGGCTCACTGCACTAAAAACTCACCCCTGCTCCGTTTCCCTCGCTCCGTGGAACTATCGTTAGGTATTACCTCGCGGAGGGGGAGCGGCCTATTGCCTTTCTATGAATTTCTGCGGAGTTGTTCCGCGTGACGCAGTTTAGTAAGAATTTTGTTCGCCATATTGCTAATGACGGACCAATTTGCTTTTGACTCAAGCATAGTATCTATTAGGTCTTCGACAGTGAGTGGTTTCCCCACCCTCATGACGAAAAAACAATGTTCGGCGTCTTCAACTATTTGATTTGCACCGAAGGTGCAGTAAGGGTCATCTTCGTGTTTAAACCTATGCAAATAAGACGTGAAACAACCATGGCCCGTAATTATTTGGGTAAGGTGGAAGTCAACTTCGCCGTGTCGCCTAACTAGCCATTTCTCTAAACTGGGAATCAACCTAAAGGTCCAGCGTCCCTTATCTGCTGCACTCCACCGCGTCTGACAACTCTCCAGGCAACTCTGCCTCACCGCTTCACGTCTTACCTTATTTGTTGAGGGTGCCACAACATCTTTTGCCAGGATCTCTATTGGAAAAAGCGCGGCCACTACCAGCGCTGCTTCTTCCGACGTTGTTCTGAACGCGCTACACACCCTGATCGCGCAGAGACGATATAATGATCTTATCTCTCGTGCGTACGAACACTTTTCGAGCGCAGCCGACCAAATTGGTGCACAGTAAAGAAATACAGACCGTATCACGCAGGCATATAGCCGTCTGTTTTGTTGCCTAGGTCCTCCTTTATTCACCATAAGCCATGAGAGCGCCGTTGCAACTTTTTCTGTTTTCTCAACTGCATATTCTAGATGAGGCTTGAATGTCAACCTAGCGTCGAACGTTATGCCTAAATATTTGAGGACAGGTTTCGAGACGATATCATGTCCCCCAACTTTTATTTTAATGACTTCACGAGCTTTTCTGCTACTTATTAAAACTGCCTCGGTTCTTTGTTGGGTTAGCTGAAGGCCAGCATCCTCTAACCATGTTTGAACTCGCTTAATTGTTAGGCTTGCCCTTTGCTCAACATCTCTTACATGCTTGGCCACGATTAATAGAGCTATATCATCCGCAAAACCAATAATTTTCGCACCCTCTGGTATTTTCAAACGCAGAATGCCATCATACATTATATTCCAGAGTAGTGGACCCAGAACATATTCTTGTGGTACTCCTCCGGAAATGTTGCATTTTTTGGTGCCTTCGTCTGTTTCATAAATAAGTAGTCTATCTTCTAGGTAGTTACTTAATATTTTCCGTAGATATATCGGTACTTGAAAACCACAGAGAGCTTCGGCAATTTTTTTCCAGCTTGCGGAATTAAACGCATTTTTAACGTCCAGCTTGATTACCAGACAATATTCTTTTGATCCACCTTTCCACCTTGTTCCACTGACTGCTTCTTCTGTTATTTTCTTCACCAGCATAGCTGCATCTACAGTTGATCGCCCTTTTCTAAATCCAAACTGCGCTTCTGCGAGGTTTCCACCTTTCTCAATTTCATTTATCAGCCTGTTGCTTACAACTCGCTCCAGCAATTTACCGGCTGTGTCCAGCATGCAAATTGGACGGTACGCTGAAGGGTCCCCTGGAGGTTTCCCAGTTTTCGGTAGGAGAACCAATCGCTGGCGCTTCCATATTGGAGGAAATATACCATCTTTTAGACATTCGTTATATGTTCTGACAAAGGCTTCTATGTTGGTATTAGCAACTAGTTTTAAAATGCGATTTGGAACAAGGTCAAGGCCAGGTGCCTTTTTGTCTTTCAAGCTTTTGACGGCCAACTGAACCTCCCCTGCTGTGATCGCCGGTGTTTCATTTATTTTAGGGGGAAATTTTTCCCGTTAAAACGGCTGTTGGGCTGGGAATAGAACACTCACTATATTTTCTAGCTTTTTTGGGCATGTTATCTGCGGTTGAATCGATTTCTGTAGCTTTTGGGTCACCATTTTGTATGCATGCTAGTCTTCTAAAGCAATTTATCTTGCTGGTTTTTATTGTGTTTTTCAGTGCCGTTCTTTTTTCTTTGTACGCGTTTTGCTGCTCTATAACGTTTAGACTATTTCTTCTGGCTCTCTTGTAGTTTCGCCTTGCTCTATTGCATTGCCGGCGAAGGCTCGCAATATCTTCGCTCCACCAGTACACAGGTGCGCGTCTGGACGATACAGACTTTCTCCTAATGGAGGCATCGCAAGCTACTTTAATGCTATGCATTAGTTGATTTGCCGAGTTTTTCGCTCCTTCCGGTAGCATTTTATCTGATATCATTACTTTGAGTGCTTCTTCATCAAGCGTATTCATCTTCCAGCTAACTGATTTTGCCTTTGGGTTGCTTTGTATCCCTACTTTGTTTTTAATCGAAAATATTATTGCCTGGTGATCACTGTGTGTATAGTCTTCGCACACTTGCCACGACGCACTTCGAAATAGTGTTTTACTAACGAAAGTAAGGTCAGTTAATTACCCCCTTCCATCTCTTTGGAAGGTAAGTTTATCACCTGTGTTTAACAGGGCTAGTTCTAGCGATGATAGAGCCGTGAGCAAAGCCCTTCCTTTAGCATTTATCCAACGGCTTCCCCATTATCGGGCCCATGCAATAAAGTCACCGGCGATTACAACTGATGATCCGGTTCTCGCGTCGTTTACTATCTAGATTGTCTAGGACGTTTTCGAAATCATCGAGATTAAAACTAGGTGGTATATAGCAGCTGTAAATAACAAAATTCGACACTTGCACGCAGATGAAACCTGTTTCCACCTTCAAATGCTTAATCGCAATAGGAATTCTGGCACAGCTCCATACAGCTGACATTTGGCTTGCGTCGCTAGCCCACAATGGGGTGTTTCCGACCTTATATGGTTCGCTTAGTATGGCTATGTCGATATTTTTCTCTATTACCGTCTGTCCCAGAAGCTCTTGCGCAGCTTTGCAATGATTTAAATTAATTGCAGCAGTTTCATTGTGTCCGGGCTTTTTTTAACGCCTCCACATAGTAGGGACATTCTCTGCCACCCGTTCTGTGCTTCACTTGTGAGGAGATCTTTCTTGAGCATATTGCGCACATTACTTTTTTTTTGCATTCCACCGCTTTGTGGTTTGTCTCTCCGCAGTTGAAGCACGCATTCTTTATGTCGAACGCACTCTTGCAATTTCTAGCAAGGTGACCAAACTCTAGACATTTAAAACATTATTATTATTTTATTTTATTAGCTGGACTTCCATTCGTATTCGGGAGATTACCCACCCAACACGCACTTTACCCGCGGCTATCAGTTTGTTTGCAACTGTAATGGGAAGGAGAAGATTTGCTGTTTTAGTCCCGCAATAGGCGCTCCTTAAGGACTTCATGCATGTTTCCGCAAACTGTATTCCATCAAACTCTTTCTCTAGCGCAGTACAAAGCTCTTGTTTGCTTGTAAGTGTATCAAGGCCTCTAATTTCTATAGAGGTTTCCGCTGTTAGCGTCTGAACCGAGGCTTTATCGCCTAGCGCTGCTGAAACTGCAAGTTTTAACTCTTCAGTATGTGCATCTGTGGGTTTCGCCAATTGGAGTATGAGATCTCCGCCAGCCGTTTTCCGCACTTTCGTTATCATACTTCCAACATCTTTTAGTTGTGGGTCGCTTTTCACTGTTTTGAGTATATCTGCGTATGTTCCCCCGCTATTACTCTTTATAATAAGCGTATCTGGGCGCACCGACTTTCTATTATTCTTTGATTTAGGCAACGCATTTTTCCATTGAGGTTCCTTTTGGGCTTCTGATGGTTTAAGGGGGCCAACATCTTTGTTTCTTTTCCCTATAGATGCCGCTGCTTCGTTTTTTTGCAATGGTTTTTTGCTACTTTCTCCATTTGTTGTATGTACGCAGGTAGGTGCATATGCTTAGGTAGCCAGTTATTAATTTTCTATTCCGGCTGTTAGCGGGACATGTTGGGTGGTTGTGGTTGGTTCTAAGTGGCGTGAGCTCTACCTTTGACTGTTGGTATGTAGGCCGAAATTAAGGTGGACGTCACGCGCAAGAGCGCGGCGGTGGTGCGATGAAAGAGTACACTGGAAACTCCCTTCGAAAAGAGTGAAAGTGTGGTGACAATGAAGATGCGAAGAGTGTGTAAGATGACGTATCGGTTCGCCAAGCGATGATAAAAGGTGCGACGATAGCATAAAGGGTGAGACACTAGTAGTTGTGAACATTTGTGCCCGAACATACCGAAAAATTAAGTTTTTGCATCTTCCAAGACTTCCGTTATATAGGAGGTGGGCGTGGTTATGATCCGATTTAAAAAATTTTCAATGATAATAATAGCGATGTCAAGGACATATGTCCACCAAATTTTGTAACGATAATTAATACTGTTATTGAGATACGGAGCCTATTTTTCAAAATTTCAGAAATACCTAATTTCTTAGTTCAAAATCGCTCCAAATACCAAATTTCACTCAATTTGCTTTAATGGATACCGAAAAAACGGAGTTTTTGCATTTTCCAAAACTTCTGTTATATGGGAGGTGGGCGTCAAATACCGGACAATAACCTGACCGATCTGGACCATTCTATACCAACCTACCCTGTCCAAAGAGCAATCTATGTACCAAGTTTCATTGAGAAATCTCAATTTTTACTCAAGTTATTGTAACCACGGACAGACGGACGGACAGACAGTCAGGGCTAAATCGATTTCTCTTTACATTCTGATCATTTTAGTATATATATGTCTGTGGTACACGTATTTAATGTTGAAAATGAAACGGACACTTCAATTTCGCATTCGTTTTCGTAGCTTCCTACTTTTCTTTATAGTTATAGCAGATTTTCCAAGTTAAATAATTCGTCGTCCCAGTTAAGATGTATATTTTTCTGTATACCTCGATTGCAGCGCTACGAGGCAAATAATTAAAAAAAAATGAAATCCTATTTTTTACCATGCAAGTAGAATACAACATGAATTCCATCAAAATCGGTTCAGAACCACGACTTTTTTAAAAAACTCGACTCCAGCTCCGCCTATTTGAAATTTTTTTTATATTTTTTTATCATTTTTATAATAAAAATCGGAATGCTCTAGAAGTTGTGTTGCCAATCGAGACGCCACACAGGATATTGTGGCTTCAGTGTCCACCAACCCTTCTACTTCTTGATTAAAAATATTCACCTTTGCATAGGGCCTGAGATCAGTTTTTGGTATATCGGAGATGATTGCAGAAAGCAACTGTTTTCGTCTATGCAATACATTTAAACAAAACTTTCGTAAGCGCCGTGTAAAACTTTTGGGCTTCTTTACCCGAAGATACGCGCACGAGCTTGTTCGTATTCACGTAACCTTACATGCTATGGCTTGAAAGGAGATACAACGGGCTTAGCCTTTACAGTAGCCGGGAAGTTTACAGAATTGGTGAGAACTTTAACTATGTCTAATTCAGATTGAAAACACTCGGTTTGACAATCAATAGATCGTTTTAGCACTGGGTACTTTTTGTCGATGTCGACTGTCTTTTTGGCAAACTGAGTCGTGGTAAGTTTTTTGATTTTACTAAGCAGTTAGTACAATTTGGTTTTAGGACAATCTCGGCTCCGCACCCATAACAGAAAAGGTTTCGTCCCCGAAGGCAATCGTCAAAACGATGACCATACTCGCGACAGTTCCAGCATTGAATCTGTTTCTCTATCCCTTCAATATCTACGGTATCTAACCCAGAATCTCTCGAGTCATTTCTTACGTCACTTGAGACTTCACATATCTGTCGGGCAAGTACTCGCAGCCTTCCACCACTTGATAATACAGTAAAAGTAACGAAAAATATTCTACAAATCGAGCAAAGTTCTTCGTTGGATAGCAGTGAAAAATTTTGTAAAGTTTGAGAAACCGTCATAATATATATTTATTTAAAATATATTCGGAAAGAAGTTGAGAACAGTGAGGAATGGGGATATTTTTTTTTTTGTCAAGGTAGCCGCATTAGACGATAATCTGCAAAAACTCGGATACATTTCGTATTCAGTAAAAGACTATTAAAAATTCCCATGGAACTGCGATTCCAAAGCGAATGTCTGAGAACCTATTCCTCTAGGATTTAAAACTTATTGTTGCTGCCAACAAAACTAACAAACGAGAACAAAAAGGACTGAAGAATCCAGACAGTAACGCTTAGATCTAACCTATCAGTTTCTTTGCACAATTAGATTCAGATATTTCCAGCACCCACGTCTGGTTTTACAATCGAGTAGGACGACACAGTTGAAGCGAAGTGGCTTAACTAAGAATGGTAAAAGAAGGATGTTAGTTACTACTGCCAAAAATGATTAAGGACCCCTGGAACTTTTACTATGGGGTGTTGTTAATTTAAATATTTATGAAGCTCAATCGGCGCCAGTAATAGTATTATTATTGCATCTTATGACTGTCATGCTGAGGTATAGGTAGGCCCTTGCACGGTTTGTGTGCCAATGCTAGCATGCCGGGTATAGGCTGAATTATTGCCTACCTTTACGCGGCACTTATTACAAATGTAATGGGTGCAAGGTGAACGAATAACTATGTAGGTCAATTTATCATCGACTTCTTCCATTCATCTCCCGAATCCAATTCTTAACTGTGTTAACCCGGAGATAGTTTGGGTCAACGCAACTATACACCTGCTCTTCCGTGAGCTATTTATGTTGCTAGGGTTAATAGCTTCCAGCTCTCTACTACTCACACTACCACTACTCCAGGTCTAAATAAAGACGAATCAACGGCTCATATTGCAAATAGATTTATTTCAATATAACTTACACATACATACATACGGTAGTGCATAATGATAAAGGTACAATAAAAAAAAAGATGTGAGTGTTTGAACTCAAGGTAGATGTGTAAACTGTTAAATTTGCAGTATTTAGAAATATTAACCCCTATATAATACTTTACAATCTCGTTAATAATGGTTGTATCTTTAAAGGTATCATGGGCATTCAAGGGTTAAGTCAATCATACCTATTTATCTTGTTTAATTTTTAAAATTTAATTTATTTTATTATTTATGTTGCAATAGTTAAAATAGGCTTATGATAGCTAAAATAAGAAACGTACACCTTTGATTTAATACTGGTAAGTAGTCTGGAAAAAACGGCCAGCAGGCATAGCTTTAAGGTCGTTTTTAAACCACAATCTATCACACACAGCGCATGCGTATCCAAAGTCGTTGTCGATCATTTTTAATTTAAATTGTTTATGGGCATTAACATGGTTAAGATAATGCTCATATTGCAATTCAATGTTTTGGTAATTTGGTTGTTGTTGCTGTTGTAAATGTTGTTGTTGCTGTTGTTGTTGCTGCTGTAAATGTCCACGTAGCCTATTAATTTCTTTTTGGCGTTGACGTTCTCGGTAGGCACGTTGATATCCAGCGTTTCTGGATCTTCTTAATGATTGCGATGTTCTCTACAATAATAATTAATATTAGTATTTGACCTGTAATTTATTTAGAAACATGAATATTACCTGCATTTCGGTTAGATACCTCCAGTTTAAACGTTTAATTTATTGTTTTAAAGAACACCAATCAGCTGAGTTGTAGAAACACAAAGCGATCAGCTGTTCAAAAGTAGTACCAACGCAAAGCGAATAAGGGAATTTCAATCAAAATTTAGAGAACACGCTGTGCTCTAATTCACTCAGCAAAGAACGTAGATAATGTACGTTCTTTGCACACAGTTTGTAAAAATTTGCGCCTAATTGCATGCAACTCAAAGGTACAGGGTGCTCCCGATTAAATATAATTAATTTTGCTTTTTGTGTCAATACCAAAGAACGTAGATAATACCCAAGACAGACATGGGAGCTTATCTGCATTAACAGCCTTTATTGGCATTAGCTCGTGCATTATTCTCTTCACTGCATTTCTATCTGGCAAAGCTGTCAAGTGGACAGGTGTATGTTCGGACAAATCAAACAGGTTTTTTGTTCCATCAAACCAAGAATGATAGAATACAAGATTGCGCAATCCCGTTGCGGATGAAATATCTTGAGTAATAATAAACAAAGAATAGGGGGAGAATAGTGGGAAGAGAATAATGAGCAATTTGCAATTTTTCAAGGAGAAATGAATTTTTTTGGTGCTTAAGTATAAAACTATGAATAATAGAAAGAATGCATCAAACAAAAATTTATTGAGTGGTACCGCTTCTGTTTCCGCGAAATTAAAATTAAAATCTCCACCCAAGATAAGTGAATGCCACTGAAAATTGTTTCCTAATTCCCGTGCACCAGCAAACCGATTAAACTGTGTCAATCTAAATTTAGAGAACACCCTATGCTTTAAGCCGCATAGTTTATAAAAATTATACGCCTAATTGCATGCAACACAAAGATAATTGATTTTGCTTCTGGGTCAATATAATACTAACACATACGTCAGACGGCACACGCATTTTCACACAGAGTCGTTCTTGACCAATCAAAAACGTCTTACTTTTTTTATATGGAGTTTTTATGGTAGTATTAGCGTAAGAGATTTGCCCTACCGCGGCTATAGATGTTTACACATCAAAAAATGTGTACACAAGATCTGTAGTGCGATTCACTAACTCTTAACAGTTCAATATGTCGAGTTGTTAGTTAACAATGTTTGCTGTTTGCAATAACGAATGTGTGATTCACTAACTCATGCTTAACCACACTGAACGGTTGATTTTTCTAATTTATTCAAATTGACAAAAAGTGGCACCTCTGCTTTACGAAATGTAAAAATACGCAAAAAGCACATAGAGAAATAAGAACAAGTAAGAAAAGCTAAATTCGGGCGAAACCGATTTATATATACCCTCGCGATATATTTTTGTATGGTCGGTAACCATAATTTCATAAAATTCCCGTTTCTTTTTTTCAAATCGCAGCTTGTACTAAACTTTACTCAAGTTCTTCCAATAAATACTGAAAAGCGACCTTTTTTGCATATTTAAAAATTTCCGTTATTTGGAAGTTGGGCGTGGTTATGGTCCGATTTCAAAAATTATTGACGGTGGTGCTAGTGATATCACGGACAATATGTTCACCAAATTTTGTGACGATAACTTACATCGTTGTTGAGATACTTACAGACGTTTATTTATAAGTGGGCGTGGTAACGCCTATTTTTCAAAATTTCATAAAAATTAAGATTCTTAATTAACTATCTCTCTAAATATCAAATTTTAATTAATATGTTCCAATAGATAAAGAAAAAACGAAATTTTTGAATTTTTCAAAATTTCCGTTATATGGGAGGTGGGCGAGGTTATGGTGCGATTTCAAACATTTTTCACGATGATAACAGGGGAAAATTTGTTCACCAAATTTTGTGACAATACCTTACACCGTTATTGAGATACAGACATTTTTTCATAAGTCGGCTAGGCTACTCTCAAAATCGCTCCAAATACCAAATTTAACTCAATTTGTACTAATAGATACCGAAAAATGAAGTTTTTGCATCTTCCAAAACTTCCGTTATATGGGAGGTGGGCGTGGTTATGATCCGATTTAAAAAATTTTATACGATAATAATAGCGATGTCAAGGAAATATGTCCACCAATTTTTGTGACGATAACTAATACTGTTATTGAGATACAGAACATTTTTCATAAGTGGGCGTGGCAACGCCTATTTTTCAAAATTTTAGAAATACCTGTCAAGAATGACTCGATACGGATGTTATTTAATGAATATAAATGTTTATTTAAAAGAATAAGAAATTTTGTAGATGTGACAACTTTAAATATAAATCAACGACCCTCTTGCTTGTTACTTTTCCGTCAACACGACCTCTCTCGGCAAGCGCTCTCGATAGACTCCCCTTACAGCTCGGCCTCTCCTGACCACTCGTCCGTCTCGGACGACACCTGGCCATCTTCTTCGCTGATGTCGAGCTCGGGACCCGAAATACACCATGGCTTGATGTGATCGCTGCTCATTATGTTGCAATATCGTCGCTGGGTGACTGTGTTGTCAGGCAAGTCCTCCACTACATATCGATCGTAATTCAATACCTTGGTTATGACATACGGACCTTTGAATGCTGGATCGAGTTTGTGGGACTGGCCAGTTGCTGTGGAGATATAGTCAATACATACCAGATCGCCCACTTCGTAACTATGTGGCTTGGCATGTTTTTCGTCGTATCTCTTCTTCCAACGCTTTCGTTCTTCGATTATGTTCACCACTGCTATCTGTCTCTTCTCATCTATGCTGATTTTGGTGGAGTCGATATTATCATGAATCGCTTGAATCACTCGATTTCTAGAAACGTCTCGTGGATTGAAATTGAAAAGGAGCTCGTTTGGACAGAACTTGGTTACGCTGTGACATTGTGAGTTAACTGCCCATTGGATTGTTGGCAAGGTCAAGTCCCAATCTCTTCCGGATTTGGAGCTACATTTTATTGCGCTGAGTATCGTCCGGTTGACCCACTCAGCTTGACCATTGGCCCGTTGTGTTCTTACGGCAGTCTTAACATGTTGGATACCGTATTTTTTAACAAACTCTTGGAACAGCTTGGATGTAAAAGCGGTACCTTGGTCCGACACGATGCGCAATGGTTGTCCAAAAGTTGCCATAGTTTCTGTTAACGCTCTTATAACTGGCTCTGACTTAGTGTTTCGCGAAGGTCTCAGCACAATGTACTTGCTGAAACTGCAAACTATTAGCAGTATATGGATGTTGCCTCGACGACTTTTAGGGAACGGACCCAGATGATCGACATTAATACTTCTGAACGGAATAGGTAGGACCTCAATGATATGCAATCGACCCTCCAGTCTTCCCCCTTTTACCTTAAAAAAACAGCATTCTTCGCACGCGTTAATATAGGTCTTCACATATCGCCTAATGCGCGGAAACCAAAAATGTTACCCAATTCGTTCTATTGTCTTCTCGACGGCAAAGTGTCCAACGTCATCATGACATGCTTTGGTTATGCGCCATCTAATAGCCCGTAGAATAACCAATTTGCGGTTTGCATTAACGTTTCGATATACACGCCCATTTTGCAATTGATAATCGGTATGGATCTGCTTCTCGTCTTCGCCATCTGGTGGACAATTATTTTTCAATACCTCTGCAATTTTCTTCACCTTCTCATCTTGGATTTGCATAGCATATATCCAGTCGTTGTTGCCATCGTCTGATTTAATATTCATAACTTTCTCTGCCACAGTCGACACTTCGCTTGCTAGCTGTACTGGAGCTCCCATGTGCCATTTGTGCACCTGCCCGATAAATGAATTTGAAGTCAAATTCTTGGAGCTTGAGCCACCATCTAGCTATGCGCGGCTGAAGAAGTGTCGTTTCCTTAGTTGCAGCTACGGCGTTGCAATCGGTGACCACCACAAACGACCTTCCCAGTAGATATACTTTAAATCGCTCCAAAGCTTCGACGATCGCCAGTACCTCCAACTAATGGCTCGCATACTTTGACTCTGTTGCACTGCATTGACGACTGAAGTATTGTACTGGCTTTAGACCTGCTTCTTCACGTTGCACCAATACCCCTGATAAACCATGGCTACTTGCATCTGTATGCACCTGGTGTGTCTTCTCGTTGTTAAACATTGCCAACACTGGATCACCTGTCAATGCCGTCTTTAACTCGTCGAGTGCTCTTTGCTCCTCTTTACCCCAGATGAATACCTCGTCCTTCTTTAGTAATTTGGTCAACGGTTTTGATATGATGCTATAATCAGGGATAAATCTCCGGAAAACCCTGTTAATCCGAGAAACTGTCGTATACTGGTTGCTGTGGCTGGGGTGGGAAATTCCTCCACACATCTAATTTTGTCTCGCCCCGGACGTATGCCTTCACCGCTTACCATGTGCCCCAGGAAGTTGACTTTCTCAGCCAAAAATGTACACTTGGACGGCCGTAATGTCAGCCCGGCAGCCCTCACCGCTCTCAAGAATTCTTTGAGAATCTCGATGCCTTCCCATTCAGTTGCGGTTGCGATGACCACTTCGTCTACATGACCTTTTCTCGGTGCTGCAGTCCTCTTAATAAATTTATCACCCTCTCCTGGAACACCATGGGTGCATTAACTAACCCAAACGGCATGACTTTATGTTCGAAGAGGCCATTCGGAGTCAAAAATGCTGTGTACGGTCGACTCACCTCCTTCAGTGGTATCTGGTAGTAACCTGCTGTCATATCCAACGTCATAAACCACTCGTTACCACCCATTCGCGCCAACCGCTCCTCCACAATTGGCATGGGAAACATGTGGTGACGCGCTCGGTTGAATGATGTCGTGATCTATTAGCTCCTTGATTATCGATTATAATACCGGCCTGTTTATTGATGAAAAACTATGGATTGATTCCGTTCGCATTACACCCGAATCGATGACTACTTTTGCTTGACCCAACATGTCGCGACTCAAAAGCAATTGATATGGCATAAAATCATCAGGTGCCACCAATAACGATAATTGAACTCGACGACCATTCAGTACTGCATTGACCTTCACCTTTTCTCTAGTCTCGACTGCTCCACCTCCGAAGCCAGTAAGTCTGTGGACTTCCGGTTCACGATGGACATCACAAGGAAGTTCTTTAGTTGCCACCAGTGAATAATCACTTCCGGTATCTACAAATGCTGACAGTACTTTACCCCAAACCTCAACTCGCTCCATGATCGGTGGTGGTGTTGTGTACGGCCCAGTTAAACTAGCCACTGTGCTTTTACCTAAGTTGCATGCCTTTGCATCATGCCCCATCTTATTGCAGTTGCTACACTTTGGCTTACGTGGCGGCTGTAGACATTTTGCTGCTATGTGGCCACTCTCGTTGCAATTGAAGCATAGTATAGTCTTTCGCATTTGGCCCACCGTTGCATCACTCTCACTATGTTGTTGTTGTTGTTGTTGTTGTTGTTGTTGCTGCTGTACGTTGAACACTGACTTACCCACAACGGGCGTTGCTGACACACTTACGATCACTTTCAGAAGATCGTTGGACGTCTTCGGGCTAATAATGTTCGCGACAAATTCAAATAATTAAGCCCACCAATAATGTACGTGTTTATAGACGCCTGGTCCATATTTGCCTTACGGCCCATGTTGAGCATTTTGTAATAATAATCCTTCAACGTCTCGTTGTGTTTTCGCTTGCATCTATCCATCTCACGGTGTACCTCTGCAACGTTGACTTCGCTCGGAAAATCGCTCTTCAGTGCATTGACAAAAAATTGCCAAGAGCTGAAAGCAGACTGAGCATCCGCCCAATCAGATGCTACACCCTTCAATTTGTGTTGAGCTGCAAATAGAACTTCACCTTCGTTCCACTCGTAAATAGTTCGCAATTGCTCAATTTTATCTATGAATTGCTGTGCTGTCAAATTTCCCTTAAGCGGGTTGAATTCAGGCAAAATGCCAATAATTTCTCGCATAGTGTGTTTTACGATGCGTATTGTGTCATGGTTCAATTGACCATTCACCGGTATTGAAGAGCCCATTGTGACTCCCCTGCCCTCTGAATTTAACTGCTGCTGTGTTGCTGTAACTCCGCCATATGTTGTAGGCACCATGTTACCTATGGCTGTTGCAGATGTTGCTTGCTTCGTATCAACCGCTGCTGGAACTGCACAATACGAAACTACGCCACATGTTGCTGTTGTTCCGCTAGATGTTGCGCCGGCGTTCGGTGGTGCTCCGCTACATGTTGCGCCGGAGTTCGCTGGTGCTCCGCTACATGTTGCGCTGGAGTTTGCTGATACTTGTGCCGTTTGTACTGCTGCTAACTGACTTACCGTCTGCGCCATGTTAGTCATAAAATCGCGCATTTCTTTAAGTTGCTGGTGCCAACCCATCTCTGTTACCTGACACTCGTCTAACTCCTCCTGGTCTACTTCGTCTGTTTCATAAACCTCCATCAGCCTTGAAATTTTATGAGACTTGTAGCCGGAGACTGATAGTCCTTGTTGTTGCAACAATTTATTTAGCTGCTCCACCTTCAGTGAAGAAAATTTTACTTTACTGACGAATAACGCGCTTTGATCTGTATCCATTGCAAACTTTTTCTTTTCTGCCAATAAAAAATCAGTAGAAAAACTCCAAAAAAACCAATTTTCTTCACACTCGTTGCTTGATCCTCATAAACCAACCTCTCTTGCCACTCGTTGCTTTATCTATCCCGCAACAACAGAAAGCTCTCTGTTGTGTTGCGATAAACTAAATCACCACACAAAGCTTTTATGTTTGTTCTCGGAGTGGTATATGCTTTGAGCGTCTCTCGCTCATACTTGCTTATATCTAAGGCTACTCTTTGCTGCTGCAATGCCTGTACAACAACATATTAGAATAGTGGTGGTTGTTTTCGTTGAAATGTCGAGTTCATGCAGTTCGCCGAATAAACGTCGTTTATTGACGTTGCTGATGCTGCGCGTGCTTTTTATAATCGACGGTTCTGCTGTTGCGCGATTGACTCTGCAGCAGCTCGCTGAATTCCAAAACTTGCTGAAGTTTTCTGAATTTTAGCTGAATGGCAGAACGAATACACCTGCAATGGTCGCTGCAACTACTCGTTGTCTTTTAGCTTCTGCACGATTAAATTCTTCGCATGTGTATGTATTATATTTTTATTTACATATCTTTTCGCGTGGAAACCCGTTCGCGTTCTCACTTCTGAAACTGTCGAGAATGACTCGATACGGATATAATTTAATGAATATAAATGTTTATTTAAAAGAATAAGAAATTTTGTAGATGTGACAACTTTAAATATAAATCAACGACCCTCTTGCTTGTTACTTTTCCGTCAACTGTCTACACGACCTCTCTCGGCAAGCGCTCTCGATAGACTCCCCTTACATACCTAATTTCTTAGTTCAAAATCGCTCCAAATACTAAACTTCACTCAATTTGCTTTAATGGATACCGAAAAAACGGAGTTTTTGCATTTTCCAAAACTTCCGTTATATGGGAGGTGGGCGTGGTTATTGACCGATCTTGTCCATTCTATACCCACCTACCCTGTCCAAAGAGCAATCTATGTACCAAATTTCATTGAGAAATCTCAAGTTTTACTCAAGTTATTTTAACCACGGACAGACGGACGGACAGATAGTCAGGGCTAAATCGATTTCTCTTATCATTCTGATCATTTTAGTATATATATGGCTACTAGAAGACCCGGCGAACTTCGTCCCGCCTAAAATGTATTAGTAGTATATGCAATATTTTTTGAACTCTGTTGTACACGTATTAATTTTGAAAATAAAACGGACACCTAAATTTCGCATTCGTTTTCGTAGCTTCCTACTTTTCTTTATAGTTATAGCAGATTTTCCAAGTTATATAATTCGTCGTCCCAGTTAAGATGTATATTTTTCTGTATACCTCGATTACAGCGCTACGAGGCAAATAATTAAAAAAAAATGAAATCCTATTTTTTACCATGCAAGTAGAATACAACATGAATTCCATCAAAATCGGTTCAGAACCACGACTTTTTAAAAAACTCGACTTCAGCTCCGCCTATTGGAAATTTTTTTATCATTTTTATAATAAAAATCGGAATGCTCTAGAAGTTGTGTTGCCAATCGAGACGCCACACAGGATATTGTGGCTCCAGTGTCCACCAACCCTTCTACTTCTTGATTAAAAATATTCACCTTTGCATAGGGCCTGAGATCAGTTTTTGGTATATCGGAGATGATTGCAGAAAGCAACTGATTTCGTCTATGAAATACATTTAACCAAAACTTTCGTAAGCGCCGTGTTAAACGTTTGGGCTTCTTTACCCGAGGATACGCGCACGAGCTTGTTCGTATTCACGTAACCTTACATGCTATGGCTTGAAAGGAGACAAAACGGGTTTAGCATTTACAGTATCCGGGAAGTTTACAGAATAGGTGAGAGTTTTAACTATGTCTAATTCAGGTTGAAAACACTCGGTTTGACAATCAATAGATCGTTTTAGCACTGGGTACTTTTTGTCGATGTCGACTGTCTTTTTGGCAAACTGAGTCGTGGTAAGTTTTTTGATTTTACTAAGCAGTTCGTACAATTTGGTTTTAGGACAATCTCGGCTCCGCACCCATAACAGAAAAGTATTCGTCCCCCAAGGCAATCGTCAAAACGATGACCATACTCGCGACAGTTCCAGCATTGAATCTGTTTCTCTATCACTTCAATTCCTACGATATCTAACCCAGAATCTCTCGAGTCATTTCTTACGTCACTTGAGACTTCACATATCTGTCGTATAGTAAGGGTTAGATCTAACCTATCATCTTCTTTGCACAATTAGATTCAGATATTTCCAGCACGCACGTCTGGTTTTACAATCGAGTAGGACGACACAGTTGAAGCGAAGTGGCTTAACTAAGAATGGTAAAAGAAGGATGTTAGTTACTACTGCCAAAAATTATTAAGAACCCCTGGAACTTTCACTATGGGGTGTTGTTAAATGTCATGGTATTATTATTGCATCTTATGACTGTCATGCTGAGGTATAGGTAGGCCCTTGCACGGTTTGTGTGCCAATGCTAGCATGCCGGGTATAGGCTGAATTATTGCCTACCCTTACGCGGCACTTATTACAAATGTAATGGGTGCAAGGTGAACGAATAACTATTTAGGTAAATTTCTCATCGACTTCTTCCATTCATCTCCCTAATCCAATTCCTAACTGTGTTAACCCGCAGATAGTTTGGGTCAACGCAACTATACACCTGCTCTTCCGTGAGCTATTTATGTTGCTAGTGTTAATAGCTTCCAGCTCTCAAGACGAATCAACGGCTCATATTGCAAATAGATTTATTTCAATATAACTTACACATACATACATACGGTAGTGCATAATGATAAAGGTACAATAAAAAAACTGTGTACACAAGATCTGTAGTGCGATTCACTAACTCTTAACAGTTCAATATGTCGAGTTGTTAGTTAACAATGTTTGCTGTTTGCAATAACGAATGTGTGATTCACTAACTCATGCTTTACCACACTGAACAGCTGATTTTTCTAATTTATTCAAATTGACAAAAGTGGCACCTCTGTTTACGAAATGTAAAAATACGCAAAAAGCACAAAGAGGAATAAGAACAAGTAAAAAAAGCTAAATTCGGGCGAAACCGATTTTTATATACCCTCGCGATATATTTTTGTATGGTCGGTAACCATAATTTCATAAAATTCCCGTTTCTTTTTTTCAAATCGCAGCTTGTACTAAACTTTACTCAAGTTCTTGCAATAAATACTGAAAAGCGACCTTTTTTGCATATTTAAAAATTTCCGTTATTTGGAAGTTGGGCGTGGTTATGGTCCGATTTCAAAAATTATTGACGGTGGTGCTAGTGATATCACGGACAATATGTTCACCAAATTTTGTGACGATAACTTACATCGTTGTTGAGATACTTACAGACGTTTATTTATAAGTGGGCGTGGTACCGCCTATTTTTCAAAATTTCATAAAAATTAAGATTCTTAATTAACTATCTCTCTAAATATCAAATTTTAATTAATATGTTCCAATAGATAAACAAAAAACGAAATTTTTGAATTTTTCAAAATTTCCGTTATATGAGAGGTGGGCGAGGTTATGGTCCGATTTCAAACATTTTTCACGATGATAACAGGGGAAAATTTGTTCACCAAATTTTGTGACAATACCTTACACCGTTATTGAGATACAGACATTTTTTCATAAGTCGGCGTGGCTACTCTCAAAATCGCTCCAAATACCAAATTTAACTCAATTTGTTCTAATAGATACCGAAAAATGAAGTTTTTGCAACTTTTTATACGAATATAATAGCGATGTCAAGGAAATATGTCCACCTAGTTTTGTGACGATAATAAATACTGTTATTGAGATACAGAACATTTTTCATAAGTTGGCGTGGCAACGCCTATTTTTCAAAATTTCAGAAATACCTAATTTGTTAGTTCAAAATCGCTCCAAATACCAAATTTCACTCAATTTGCTTTAATGAATACCGAAAAAACGGAGTTTTTGCATTTTCCAAAACTTCCGTTATATGGGAGGTGGGCGTGGTTATTGACCGATCTTGTCCATTCTATACCCACCTACCCTGTCCAAAGAGCAATCTATGTACCAAATTTCATTGAGAAATCTCAAGTTTTACTCAAGTTATTGTAACCACGGACAGACGGACGGACAGATAGTCAGGGCTAAATCGATTTCTCTTTTCATTCCGATCAGTTTAGTATATATATGGCTACTAGAAGACCCGGCGAACTTTGTCCCGCCCAAATGTATTAGTAGTATATGAAATATTTTTTTAACTCTGTTGTACACGTATTTAATGTTGAAAATGAAACGGACACCTAAATTTCGCATTCGTTTTCGTAGCTTCCTACTTTTCTTTATAGTTATAGCAGATTTTCCATGTTAAATAATTCGTCGTCCCAGTTAAGATGTATATTTTTCTGTATATCTCGATTACAGCGCTACGAGGCAAATAATTGAAAAAAATGAAATCCTATTTTTTATCATGCAAGTAGAATACAACATGAATTCCATCAAAATCGGTTCAGAACCACGACTTTTTTAAATAACTCGACTCCAGCTCCGCCTATTTGAAAATTTTTTATATTTTTTTATCATTTTTATAATAAAAATCTGAATGCTCTAAAAGTTGTGTTGTCAATCGAGACGCCACACCGGATATTGTGGCTCCAGTGTCCACCAACCCTTCTACTTCTTGATTAAAAATATTCACCTTTGCATAGGGCCTGAGATCAGTTTTGGGTATATCGGAGATGATTGCAGAAAGCAACTGATTTCGTCTATGCAATACATTTAACCAAAACTTTCGTAAGCGCCGTGTTAAACCTTTGGGTTTCTTTACCCGAAGATACGCGCACGAGCTTGTTCGTATTCACGTAACCTTACATGCTATGGCTTGAAAGGACACAAACCGGGTTTAGCATTTACAGTATCCGGGAAGTTTACAGAAATGGTGAGAATTTTAACTATGTCTAATTCAGGTTGAAAACACTCGGTTTGACAATCAATAGATCGTTTTAGCACTGGGTACTTTTTGTCGATGTCGACTGTCTTTTTGGCAAACTGAGTCGTGGTAAGTTTTTTGATTTTACTAAGCAGTTCGTACAATTTGGTTTTAGGACAATCTCGGCTCCGCACCCATAACAGAAAAGTATTCGTCCCCCAAGGCAATCGTCAAAACGATGACCATACTCGCGACAGTTCCACCATTGAATCTGTTTCTCTATCGCTGCAATTCCTACGATATCTAACCCAGAATCTCTCGAGTCATTTCTTACGTCACTTGAGACTTCACATATCTGTCGTATAGTAAGGCTTAGATCTAACCTATCATCTTCTTTGCACAATTAGATTCAGATATTTCCAGCACGCACGTCTGGTTTTACAATCGAGTAGGACGACACAGTTGAAGCGAAGTGGCTTAACTAAGAATGGTAAAAGAAGGATGTTAGTTACTACTGCCAAAAATTATTAAGAACCCCTGGAACTTTCACTATGGGGTGTTGTTAAATGTTATGGTATTATTATTGCATCTTATGACTATCATGCTGAGGTATAGGTAGGCCCTTGCACGGTTTGTGTGCCAGTGCTAGCATGCCGGGTATAGGCTGAATTCTTGCCTATCTTTACGCGGCTCTTATTACAAATGTAATGGATGCAAGGTGAACGAATAACTATGTAGGTAAATTTCCCATCGACTTCTTCCATTCATCTCCCTTATCCAATTCTTAACTTTGTTAACCCGTAGATAGTTTGGGTTAACGCAACTATACACCTGCCCTTCCGTGAGCTATTTATGTTGCTAGGGTTAATATCTCCCCGCTCTCTACTACTCACACTACCACTACTTCAGGGCTAAATAAAGACAAATCAACCGCTCATGGTGCAAATAGATTTATTTCAATATAACTTAGACATACATAGATACGGTAGTGCATAATGATAAAGGTAAATTAAAAAAACTGTGTACACAAGATCTGTAGTGCGATTCACTAACTCTTAACAACTCAATATGTCGAGTTGTTAGTTAACAATGTTTGCTGTTTGCAATAACGAATGTGTGATTCACTAACTCATGCTGTACCACACTGAACAGCTGATTTTTCTAATTTATTCAAATTGACAAAAAGTGGCACCTCTGCTTTACGAAATGTAAAAATACCCAAAAAGCACAAAGAGGAATAAGAACAAGTAAGAAAAGCTAAATTCGGGCGAAACCGATTTTTATATACCTTCGCGATATATTTTTGTATGGTCGGTAACCATAATTTCATAAAATTCCCGTTTCTTTTTTTCAAATCGCAGCTTGTACTAAACTTTACTCAATTTCTTCCAATAAATACTGAAAAACGAACTTTTTTTGCATATTTCAAAATGTCCGTTATTTGGAAGTTGGGCGTGGTTATGGTCCGATTTCAAAAACTATTGACGGTGGTGCTAGTGATATCACGCACAATATGTTCACCAAATTTTGTGACGATAACTTACATCGTTGTTGAGATACTTACAGACGTTTATTTATAAGTGGGCGTGGTAACGCCTATTTTTCAAAATTTCATAAAAATTAAGATTCTTAATTAACTATCTCTCTAAATATTAAATATTAATTAATATGTTCCAATAGATAAACAAAAAACGAAATTTTTGAATTTTTCAAAATTTCCGTTATATGGGAGGTGGGCGAGTTTATGGTCCGATTTCAAACATTTTTCACGATGATAACAGGGGAAAATTGTTACACCGTTATTGAGATACAGACATTTTTTTATAAGTCGGCGTGGCTACTCTCAAAATCGCTCCAAATACCGAATTTAACTCAATTTGTTCTAATAGATACCGAAAAATGAAGTTTTTGCATCTTCCAAAACTTCCGTTATATGGGAGGTGGGCGTGGTTATGATCCGATTTAAAAAATTTTATACGATAATAATAGCGATGTCAAGGAAATATGTCCACCTAATTTTGTGACGATAATTAATACTGTTATTGAAATACAGAACATTTTTCATAAGTGGGCGTGGCAACGCCTATTTTTCAAAATTTCAGGAATACCTAATTTCTTAGTTCAAAATCGCTCCAAATACCAAATTTCACTCAATTTGCTTTAATGAATACCGAAAAAACGGAGTTTTTGCATTTTCCAAAACTTCCGTTATATGGGAGGTGGGCGTGGTTATTGACCGATCTTGTCCATTCTATACCCACTTACCCTGTCCAAAGAGAAATATCAAGTTTTACTCAAGTTATTGTAACCACGGACAGACGGACGGACAGATAGTCAGGGCTAAATCGATTTCTCTATTCATTCTGATCATTTTAGTATATATATGGCTACTAGAAGACCCGGCGAACTTCGTCCCGCCCAAAATGTATTAGTAGTATATGCAATATTTTTTGAACTCTGTTGTACACGTATTAATGGTGAAAATGAAACGGACACCTAAATTTCGCATTCGTTTTCGTAGCTTCCTACTTTTCTTTATAGTTATAGCAGATTTTCCAAGTTATATAATTCGTCGTCCCAGTTAAGATGTATATTTTTCTGTATATCTCGATTACAGCGCTACGAGGCAAATAATTGAAAAAAATGAAATCCTATTTTTTATCATGCAAGTAGAATACAACATGAATTCCTTCAAAATCGGTTCAGAACCACGACTTTTTTAAATAACTCGACTCCAGCTCCGCCTATTTGAAATTTTTTTTATATTTTTTTGTCATTTTTATAATAAAAATCTGAATGCTCCAAAAGTTGTGTTGCCAATCGAGACGCCACACAGGATATTGTGGCTCCAGTGTCCACCAACCCTTCTACTACTTGATTAAAAATATTCACCTTTGCATAGGGCCTGAGATCAGTTTTGGGTATATCGGAGATGATTGCAGAAAGCAACTGATTTCGTCTATGAAATACATTTAACCAAAACTTTCGTAAGCGCCGTGTTAAACGTTTGGGCTTCTTTACCCGAGGATACGCGCACGAGCTTGTTCGTATTCACGTAACCTTACATGCTATGGCTTGAAAGGAGACAAAACGGGTTTAGCATTTACAGTATCCGGGAAGTTTACAGAATAGGTGAGAGTTTTAACTATGTCTAATTCGGGTTGAAAACACTCGGTTTGACAATCAATAGATCGTTTTAGCACTGGGTACTTTTTGTCGATGTCGACTGTCTTTTTGGCAAACTGAGTCGTGGTAAGTTTTTTGATTTTACTAAGCAGTTCGTACAATTTGGTTTTAGGACAATCTCGGCTCCGCACCCATAACAGAAAAGTATTCGTCCCCCAAGGCAATCGTCAAAACGATGACCATACTCGCGACAGTTCCAGCATTGAATCTGTTTCTCTATCACTTCAATATCTACGGTATCTAACCCAGAATCTCTCGAGTCATTTCTTACGTCACTTGAGACTTCACATATCTGTCGTATAGTAAGGCTTAGATCTAACCTATCATCTTCTTTGCACAATTAGATTCAGATATTTCCAGCACGCACGTCTGGTTTTACAATCGAGTAGGACGACACAGTTGAAGCGAAGTGGCTTAACTAAGAATGGTAAAAGAAGGATGTTAGTTACTACTGCCAAAAATTATTAAGAACCCCTGGAACTTTCACTATGGGGTGTTGTTAAATGTTATGGTATTATTATTGCATCTTATGACTATCATGCTGAGGTATAGGTAGGCCCTTGCACGGTTTGTGTGCCAGTGCTAGCATGCCGGGTATAGGCTGAATTCTTGCCTATCTTTACGCGGCTCTTATTACAAATGTAATGGATGCAAGGTGAACGAATAACTATGTAGGTAAATTTCCCATCGACTTCTTCCATTCATCTCCCTTATCCAATTCTTAACTTTGTTAACCCGTAGATAGTTTGGGTTAACGCAACTATACACCTGCCCTTCCGTGAGCTATTTATGTTGCTAGGGTTAATATCTCCCCGCTCTCTACTACTCACACTACCACTACTTCAGGGCTAAATAAAGACAAATCAACCGCTCATGGTGCAAATAGATTTATTTCAATATAACTTAGACATACATAGATACGGTAGTGCATAATGATAAAGGTAAATTAAAAAAACTGTGTACACAAGATCTGTAGTGCGATTCACTAACTCTTAACAACTCAATATGTCGAGTTGTTAGTTAACAATGTTTGCTGTTTGCAATAACGAATGTGTGATTCACTAACTCATGCTGTACCACACTGAACAGCTGATTTTTCTAATTTATTCAAATTGACAAAAAGTGGCACCTCTGCTTTACGAAATGTAAAAATACCCAAAAAGCACAAAGAGGAATAAGAACAAGTAAGAAAAGCTAAATTCGGGCGAAACCGATTTTTATATACCTTCGCGATATATTTTTGTATGGTCGGTAACCATAATTTCATAAAATTCCCGTTTCTTTTTTTCAAATCGCAGCTTGTACTAAACTTTACTCAATTTCTTCCAATAAATACTGAAAAACGAACTTTTTTTGCATATTTCAAAATGTCCGTTATTTGGAAGTTGGGCGTGGTTATGGTCCGATTTCAAAAACTATTGACGGTGGTGCTAGTGATATCACGCACAATATGTTCACCAAATTTTGTGACGATAACTTACATCGTTGTTGAGATACTTACAGACGTTTATTTATAAGTGGGCGTGGTAACGCCTATTTTTCAAAATTTCATAAAAATTAAGATTCTTAATTAACTATCTCTCTAAATATTAAATATTAATTAATATGTTCCAATAGATAAACAAAAAACGAAATTTTTGAATTTTTCAAAATTTCCGTTATATGGGAGGTGGGCGAGTTTATGGTCCGATTTCAAACATTTTTCACGATGATAACAGGGGAAAATTGTTACACCGTTATTGAGATACAGACATTTTTTTATAAGTCGGCGTGGCTACTCTCAAAATCGCTCCAAATACCGAATTTAACTCAATTTGTTCTAATAGATACCGAAAAATGAAGTTTTTGCATCTTCCAAAACTTCCGTTATATGGGAGGTGGGCGTGGTTATGATCCGATTTAAAAAATTTTATACGATAATAATAGCGATGTCAAGGAAATATGTCCACCTAATTTTGTGACGATAATTAATACTGTTATTGAAATACAGAACATTTTTCATAAGTGGGCGTGGCAACGCCTATTTTTCAAAATTTCAGGAATACCTAATTTCTTAGTTCAAAATCGCTCCAAATACCAAATTTCACTCAATTTGCTTTAATGAATACCGAAAAAACGGAGTTTTTGCATTTTCCAAAACTTCCGTTATATGGGAGGTGGGCGTGGTTATTGACCGATCTTGTCCATTCTATACCCACTTACCCTGTCCAAAGAGAAATATCAAGTTTTACTCAAGTTATTGTAACCACGGACAGACGGACGGACAGATAGTCAGGGCTAAATCGATTTCTCTATTCATTCTGATCATTTTAGTATATATATGGCTACTAGAAGACCCGGCGAACTTCGTCCCGCCCAAAATGTATTAGTAGTATATGCAATATTTTTTGAACTCTGTTGTACACGTATTAATGGTGAAAATGAAACGGACACCTAAATTTCGCATTCGTTTTCGTAGCTTCCTACTTTTCTTTATAGTTATAGCAGATTTTCCAAGTTATATAATTCGTCGTCCCAGTTAAGATGTATATTTTTCTGTATATCTCGATTACAGCGCTACGAGGCAAATAATTGAAAAAAATGAAATCCTATTTTTTATCATGCAAGTAGAATACAACATGAATTCCTTCAAAATCGGTTCAGAACCACGACTTTTTTAAATAACTCGACTCCAGCTCCGCCTATTTGAAATTTTTTTTATATTTTTTTGTCATTTTTATAATAAAAATCTGAATGCTCCAAAAGTTGTGTTGCCAATCGAGACGCCACACAGGATATTGTGGCTCCAGTGTCCACCAACCCTTCTACTACTTGATTAAAAATATTCACCTTTGCATAGGGCCTGAGATCAGTTTTGGGTATATCGGAGATGATTGCAGAAAGCAACTGATTTCGTCTATGAAATACATTTAACCAAAACTTTCGTAAGCGCCGTGTTAAACGTTTGGGCTTCTTTACCCGAGGATACGCGCACGAGCTTGTTCGTATTCACGTAACCTTACATGCTATGGCTTGAAAGGAGACAAAACGGGTTTAGCATTTACAGTATCCGGGAAGTTTACAGAATAGGTGAGAGTTTTAACTATGTCTAATTCGGGTTGAAAACACTCGGTTTGACAATCAATAGATCGTTTTAGCACTGGGTACTTTTTGTCGATGTCGACTGTCTTTTTGGCAAACTGAGTCGTGGTAAGTTTTTTGATTTTACTAAGCAGTTCGTACAATTTGGTTTTAGGACAATCTCGGCTCCGCACCCATAACAGAAAAGTATTCGTCCCCCAAGGCAATCGTCAAAACGATGACCATACTCGCGACAGTTCCAGCATTGAATCTGTTTCTCTATCACTTCAATTCCTACGATATCTAACCCAGAATCTCTCGAGTCATTTCTTACGTCACTTGAGACTTCACATATCTGTCGTATAGTAAGGCTTAGATCTAACCTATCATCTTCTTTGCACAATTAGATTCAGATATTTCCAGCACGCACGTCTGGTTGTACAATCGAGTAGGACGACACAGTTGAAGCGAAGTGGCTTAACTAAGAATGGTAAAAGAAGGATGTTAGTTACTACTGCCAAAAATTATTAAGAACCCCTGGAACTTTCACTATGGGGTGCTGTTAAATGTTATGGTATTATTATTGCATCTTATGACTATCATGCTGAGGTATAGGTAGGCCCTTGCACGGTTTGTGTGCCAATGCTAGCATGCCGGGTATAGGCTGAATTCTTGCCTATCTTTACGCGGCACTTATTACAAATGTAATGAATGCAAGGTGAACGAATAACTATGTAGGTAAATTTCCCATCGACTTCTTCCATTCATCTCCCTTATCCAATTCTTAACTTTGTTAACCCGTAGATAGTTTGGGTTAACGCAACTATACACCTGCCCTTCCGTGAGCTATTTATGTTGCTAGGGTTAATAGCTCCCCGCTCTCTACTACTCACACTACCACTACTCCAGGTCTAAATAAAGACAAATCAACCGCTCATGGTGCAAATAGATTTATTTCAATATAACTTAGACATACATACATACGGTAGTGCATAATGATAAAGGTACATTAAAAAAACTGTGTACACAAGATTTGTAGTGCGATTCACTAACTCTTAACAACTCAATATGTCGAGTTGTTAGTTAACAATGTTTGCTGTTTGCAATAACGAATGTGTGATTCACTAACTCATGCTTTACCACACTGAACAGCTGATTTTTCTAATTTATTCAAATTGACAAAAGTGGCACCTCTGTTTACGAAATGTAAAAATACGCAAAAAGCACAAAGAGGAATAAGAACAAGTAAAAAAAGCTAAATTCGGGCGAAACCGATTTTTATATACCCTCGCGATATATTTTTGTATGGTCGGTAACCATAATTTCATAAAATTCCCGTTTCTTTTTTTCAAATCGCAGCTTGTACTAAACTTTACTCAAGTTCTTGCAATAAATACTGAAAAGCGACCTTTTTTGCATATTTAAAAATTTCCGTTATTTGGAAGTTGGGCGTGGTTATGGTCCGATTTCAAAAATTATTGACGGTGGTGCTAGTGATATCACGGACAATATGTTCACCAAATTTTGTGACGATAACTTACATCGTTGTTGAGATACTTACAGACGTTTATTTATAAGTGGGCGTGGTAACGCCTATTTTTCAAAATTTCATAAAAATTAAGATTCTTAATTAACTATCTCTCTAAATATCAAATTTTAATTAATATGTTCCATAAGATAAAGAAAAAACGAAATTTTTGAATTTTACATGGGAGGTGGGCGAGGTTATGGTCCGATTTCAAACATTTTTCACGATGATAACAGGGGAAAATTTGTTCACGAAATTTTGTGACAATACCTTACACCGTTATTGAGATACAGACATTTTTTCAGAAGTCGGCGTGGCTACTCTCAAAATCGCTCCAAATACCGAATTTAACTCAATTTGTTCTAATAGATACCGAAAAATGAAGTTTTTGCATCTTCCAAAACGTCCGTTATATGGGAGGTGGGCGTGGTTATGATCCGATTTAAAAAATTTTATACGATAATAATAGCGATGTCAAGGAAATATGTCCACCTAATTTTGTGACGATAATTAATACTGTTATTAAGATACAGAACATTTTTCATAAGTGGGCGTGGCAGCGCATATTTTTCAAAATTTCAGAAATACCTAATTTCTTAGTTCAAAATCGCTCCAAATACCAAATTTCACTCAATTTGCTTTAATGGATACCGAAAAAACGGAGTTTTTGCATTTTCCAAAACTTCCGTTATATGGGAGGTGGGCGTGGTTATTGACCGATCTTGTCCATTCTATACCCACCTACCCTGTCCAAAGAGCAATCTATGTACCAAATTTCATTGAGAAATCTCAAGTTTTACTCAAGTTATTTTAACCACGGACAGACGGACGGACAGATAGTCAGGGCTAAATCGATTTCTCTTATCATTCTGATCATTTTAGTATATATATGGCTACTAGAAGACCCGGCGAACTTCGTCCCGCCTAAAATGTATTAGTAGTATATGCAATATTTTTTTAACTCTGTTGTACACGTATTAATGTTGAAAATAAAACGGACACTTAAATTTCGCATTCGTTTTCGTAGCTTCCTACTTTTCTTTATAGTTATAGCAGATTTTCTAAGTTATATAATTCGTCGTCCCAGTTAAGATGTATATTTTTCTGTATACCTCGATTACAGCGCTACGAGGCAAATAATTGAAAAAAATTAAATCCTATTTTTTATCATGCAAGGAGAATACAACATGAATTCCATCAAAATCTGTTCAGAACCACGACTTTTTAAATAACTCGACTCCAGCTCCGCCTATTTGAAATTTTTTTAATATTTTTTTATCATTTTTATAATAAAAATCTGAATGCTCTAAAAGTTGTGTTGCCAATCGAGACGCCACACAGGATATTGTGGCTCCAGTGTCCACCAACCCTTCTACTTCTTGATTAAAAATATTCACCTTTGCATAGGGCCTGAGATCAGTTTTGAGTATATCGGAGATGATTGCAGAAAGCAACTGATTTCTTTCGATGTGATGGACAATTGCTTGAAGAGTGCTTCGTGCCCAAGCAATTTAGACAAATATGTTTTCGCTTGGCCAGCAAGAAACGCTCCATTGGGTCTAATGCCATAAATTTGTTGCAGTTAAATGCATTGTGAGTCGTTTACTCGTCGCACAGGTTGCACTTGTTGAGTTGGGTTGAAACTAAGCTGGTATGTGATGCCGGTGATCGGTGATGTGTTGATGGCGATAATGGTGCCCTTTTTGCCGTTGTGTAAGGTGATGGGAGCTTAGAGGTAACCATATACAGAACTATACCATCTGCGATCTGTGCCTTGGATGTTAACGACTCCATGGCCCGTATATTGTCATTGATTGTATCGATAAGCCCGCGTAGGGTGGCTTCATATTACGCTGGATGTCGAAAATTCTCTTTAAGTGTGATTGGAAAATTAGGCATTTGTTGTCATACCGTGCTGTAAATAGCACGAAAGCCTTGCGATAGTTGATCGCTGTTACCTCTAGTGCCTGCACAAGGCGTGCTGCCTTGTCAGTTAAGCATGACCGAAGATATTGGAACCTTTCGATCTCTGACAGCTCGTTGTTGGTATGCACGAGTACGAAAAACATGTCGAAGAAATCTAGCCAGTCGGCATGCTGGCCAGAGAATTTTGGTAATTGTAGCTTTGGTAGATGGAACCTTGACTGTGACGTCGACCCTGGAATGCGAGTGCTACTCAAGGTTTCCGATTCCGCGACGTGAAGCTGGTCAAGGCGATTCATAATGGCGGATTTTACGACGAAATACGCTGTTTCACAATATGTACGATGCATTCCTTCTAACTCTGATGCATCGGTTCAGCCATTGTATTTAGCTCCGCTAGGTTCTCGCGAGAACCTTCGAGGCGCTGCAAAATTAGTTCCCGCTGTCGAACCTTAATGCGGATGTTATTCGACGCAATTGTCTTTGGGGGTGTCGATTCGCCATCACGAGATTGAAGCTCCCTGCTACCGTACATTATAAAAAATCAAAAAATTAACGCGAAGCCGGTGTTTAAATCCTGCTCGAAGGACCTTTATGTTGAGGCACAAAGCGTTTTTTGTTGCCCTTGGAAGAAAATTAAAACAACGTATACTGTACTTAACAAATTTGTGCATTATTAAATGCGACGTTCCAAATATACGTTTGATCGTGTCGAGTGATAGACTGTAAGTAAATTTTAAGAATGCGTCTGTATGAACATATGTATGTACGTAGGCATGCACATATGTAGGTACGAATGCATGTACATATGTACGTAAGCATGTACATATGTACGTAAGCATGTACATATGTACGTATGCATGTGCATATGCACGTGTTTTTTTTCTAGAGGTGGCACAAAGCATTGAAAGCCGAAGTGTGGGACTTACCTTTCGGCTCACCGCACTAAAAACCCACCCCTGCTCCGTTTCCCTCGCTCCATGGAACTACCGTTAGTTATTACCTCGCGGAGGGGAGCGGCCTATTGCCTTTCTATGAATTTCTGCGGAGTTGTTCCGCGTGACGCAGTTTAGTAAGAATTTTGTTCGCCATATTGCTAATGACGGACCAATTTGCTTTTGACTCAAGCATAGTATCTATTAGGTTTTCGACAGTGAGTGGTTTCCCCACCCTCATGACCAAGTCATTTCTCTCGGTTGCAAACCGCGGACAGACGAAAAAACAATGTTCGGCGTCTTCAACTATTAATTTGCACCGAAGGTGCATTAAGGGTCATCTTCGCGTTTAAACCTATGCAAATAAGACGTGAAACAACCATGGCCCGTAATAATTTGGGTAAGGTGGAAGTCAACTTCGCCGTGTCGCCTAACTAGCCATTTCTCTAAACTGGGAATCAACCTAAAGGTCCAGCGTCCCTTATCTGCTGCACTCCACCGCGTCTGCCAACTCTCCAAGCAACTCTGCCTCACCGCTTCACGTCTTACCTTATTTGTTGAGGGTGCCACAACATCTTTTGCCAGGATCTCTATTGGAAAAATCGCGGCCACTACCAGCGCTGCTTCTTCCGACGTTGTTCTGAACGCGCTACACACCCTGATGGCGCAGAGGCGATATAATGATCTTTTCTCTCATGCGTACGAACACTTTTCGAGCGCAGCCGACCAAATTGGTGCACAGTAAAGAAATACAGACCGTATCACGCTTGCATATAGCCGTTTGTTTTGTTGCCTAGGTTCTCCTTTATTCACCATAAGCCATGAGAGCGCCGTTGCAACTTGTTCTGCTTTCTCAACTGCATATTCTAGATGAGGCTTGAATGTCAACCTAGCGTCGAACGTTATGCCTAAATATTTGAGGACAGGTTTCGATACGATATCATGTCCCCCAACTTTTATTTTAATGATTTCACGAGCTTTTCTGCTACTTATTAAAACTGCCTCGGTCCTTTGTTGGGTTAGCTGAAGGCCAGCATCCTCTAACCATGTTTGAACTCGCTTAATTGTTAGGCTTGCCCTTTGCTCAACATCTCTTACGTGCTTGGCCACGATTATTAGAGCTATATCATCCGCAAAACCAATAATTTTCGCACCCTCTGGTATTTTCAAACGCAGAATGCCATCATACATTATATTCCAGAGTAGTGGACCCAGAACAGATCCTTGTGGTACTCCTCCGGAAATGTTGCATTTTTTGGTGCCTTCGTATGTTTCATAAATAAGTAGTCTATCTTCTAGGTAGTTACTTAATATTTTCCGTAGATATATCGGTACTTGAAAACCACAGAGAGCTTCGGCAATTTTTTTCCAGCTTGCGGAATTAAACGCATTTTTAACGTTCAGCGTGATTACCAGATAATATTCTTTTGATCCACCTTTCCACCTTGTTCCACTGACTGCTTCTTTTGTTATTTTCTTCACCAGCATAGCTGCATCTACAGTTGATCGCCCTTTTCTAAATCCAAACTGCGCTTCTGCGAGGTTTCCACCTTTCCCAATTTCATTTATCAGCCTGTTGCTTATAACTTGCTCCAGCAATTTACCGGGTGTGTCCAGCATGCAAATTGGACGGTACGCTGAAGGGTCCCCTGGAGGTTTCCCAGTTATCGGTAGGAGAACCAATCGCTGGCGCTTCCATATTGGAGGAAATATACCATCTTTTAGACATTCGTTATATGTTCTGACAAGGGCTTCTATGTTGGTATTAGCAACTAGTTTTAAAATGCGATTTGGAACAAGGTCAGGGCCAGGTGCCTTTTTGTCTTTCAAGCTTTTGACGGCCAACTGAACCTCCCCTGCTGTGATCGCCGGTGTTTCATTTATTTTAGGGGGAAATTTTTCCCGTTAAAACGGCTGTTGGGCTGGGAATAGAACACTCACTATATTTTCTAGCTTTTTCTAGACTTTCTCCTAATGGAGGCATCGCAAGCTACTTTAATGCTATGCATTAGTTGATTTGCCGTGTTTTTCGCTCCTTCCGGTAGCATTATATCTGATATCATTACTTTGAGTGCTTCTTCATCAAGCGTATTCATCTTCCAGCCAACTGATTTTGCCTTTGGGTTGCTTTGTATCCCTACTTAATTATTAAGGACCCCTGGAACTTTCACTATGGGCTGTTGTTAAATGTTATGGTATTATTATTGCATCTTATGACTATCATTATGAGGTATAGGTAGGCCCTTGCACGGTTTGTGTGCCAATGCCAGCATGCCGGGTATAGGCTGAATTCTTGCCTACCATAAAATTCCCGTTTCTTTGTTTCAAATCGCAGCTAGTACTAAACTTTACTAAATTTCTACCAATAAAAACTAAAAAACGAACTTTTTTGCATTTTTCAAAATTTCCGTTATTTGGAAGTTGGGCGTGGTTATGGTCCGATTTCAAAAATTATTGACGGTGATGCTAGTGATATCAAGGACAATATGGTCACCAAATTTTGTGACGATACCTTACATCGTTGTTGAGATACTTACAGACGTTTTTTTATAAGTGGGCATGGTAACGCCTATTTTTCAAAATTTCATAAAAATTAAGTTTCTTAATTAACTATCTCTATAAATATCAAATTTTAATTAATATGTTCCAATAAACAAAGAAAAACGAAATTTTTGAATTTTTAAAATGTTCCGTTATATGGGAGGTAGGCGAGGTTATGGTCCGATTTCAAACATTTTTCACGATCATAACAGAGGAAAATTTGTTCACCAAATTTTGCTACAATACCTTACACCATTATTGAGATACAGACATTGGCTACCAACGTTTGCATTAATTCTGATAACATTAGCTAGGCGCATAACTCTAATTTGGGCAGGGTGGTTTCCTTAGTGGGCGCTACTCTGGACTTGGCAGCGATAGGCGATGAATGTGTGGCTCCATTAGCAGTAGAAACGGCATAGACGCACGCCCCGTAGGCCTTAGTCCTCGCATCTGCAAATGCATGTAATTGGGTGTTAGGTTAGGTTAGGTTAGGTTAGAGTGGCTGCCACCGCACAAAGCACGGTGGCACACTTAGGCTGTAAGAAGCCCATTGTGATACCAAGACGGAACAGCATACGTCGAGGGATGCATGACCAGGGGGGTGCCTGGCCGCTAGTATGCGAACTCTGGATACCTGTCGACCTCCAGTTTCATATAGACTTACCGCGGGATCGGGATTACCGCGGTGGACATTCCCCTTTCCCGCTCACTCGTGGGAATAAAAATGTTTAATATAAATCATAAAAATTTAGATGAGCCTGATGATGCTCAGAAATCATCACTTCCGGACCCGGCTTGCACGGCGGTGGTCTGTTCGGCAAACACTGCAGCCAGTGGGCTGCCCTCAACCTCCTCCGACGGAGCCATTGGGCACGTTGCAGGAGAGACTAGCGCGAAGATCTCGGAGGCCAGTGGGCCTTCACTCTCCACCTCCCCTGGAGAACCGCTGTTTGTCGGACCTTCGTCCAGTGCTTTGTCTGCTCGGCAGGAGTTTGCCTCGGCATCTGACTCCGAGTCATGCAGCACGATGACACCAGACACCATCAGCGTCTGCTCTGAAATCTCAGGGCTTACGGAAGTCGGCAACTTGGTGCAGCGAGTCAGTCTGGACTCAACTTCCGGCTTCGTTTTATTCAACTCCAAGGAGAGGAGAATTTTTAAGCGCGCCCTAGATAATGGCAAATCTAGGGAAGAAGCCATTAAACTTGCCAAATCTAATTCGACAACCACAGCGGAGTTGAAACGTGTTCGCTCCGAAGAGCAGTCTCCTCAGGACAATGCCAAGAAGAGGCCAAGACCGGCTCATACGGAGCCTAAAAAAGCCACCTTCAGCCGGGTGGTGGGTAGTGTGGAACTAGGATTTGTTCCGGTTGACCCTGTCAACAAATCTCTTACGGCAGAGCAACTGGCACTGCTACAGGAGGCGATAATTGACGTCGCGATTGAGTACTCGAAGGACGACATAAAGCCGGAGTTCGAAAGGTGCGTCCCCCGGGCTGGGTGGCTTCTTGTCGTCTGCTCGAATCCTCTGACAGCGACGTGGTTAAGGTCGAACGTCATGAACATCAAGACCAAGTGTGGTCTTGATATCAATCTTGTGACGGAAAATGAATTTCCTAGGACACATGTGGTCCTAGGATACTTCCCACAGAGTATCCAGCTAGGCAATGATAAAATTCTGGCAACAATCGCTGCTCAGAATTCAATCTCGACAACTAGCTGGAAAGTCTCTAACAGGCTGACAAATGGTCAGTTAGTTCATTTGGTGCTCCTAATTGATCACGCGTCAATGACGAAACTAGTGGCCATGAAACACAGGATTGTGTATAGATTTGGCCACATAAAACTCCACCTGAGGTCACCTACGCAGACCAAAGAGCCAAAGGAGGAGGGAACGCTCATTGGGGCCCTGGCGGAGGCCAATTTGGACTTGCGCCCCTCTACCAGCACTGTCACTGGGCAGGAAGGTGGTGGGAGTGAGACCAAACCAAGCACGGTAGCCGCCGGGTCCGCAAAGGCGCTTTCTCTGACCCCGGTACCTCCAACGACAGCTGACCTCTCAAAGGGCCATAGCTACCTTCAGAGCGGTAGTCAAAGCCAAGCAACTGTGCTGGCGATGGCGGCAGCTCCGGGGGTGGTCCCGATCTTGAGGGAAGAGCAACTGCCAACAACTTCGACCGGCACCAACATACAAAAGGTTGCCGCAGGGCCAAAATGCAGTAGGCCGGCTCTTACCAAAGAAGCTAGGAACAATGGGTCCCGACGAGACAAGAAGAAGAGTCTCGTCAGTCAATCGCTACAAAGGAAGCAATGAGCACCATAAGGGTGCTTCAAGCTAATCTGCATCATGCCAAGGGGGCATCTGCCACACTTTGCAGATTAGCCAGCGAACGCAGTTTCGCTGTTGGCCTGCTCCAGGAGCCCTGGCATACTGGAGGCCAAGTAAGAGGGCTGAGTCAATCAGGTAGGTTGGTGTATGACCGGGTGGGAGGCCTGCCCCGTGCCGCCCTCCTGTTCATTGACAACATTAATCTCACACCTCTTACTCCTTTTATTTCCAGGGATCTAGTAGCTGCTGTCGTCGAAGTGTCGACGGTAGGCGGTATGCAAGAAATTGTCATCGCATCCGCCTACTTTCCAGGTGACATCCCCACCATTCCTCCCGCGGAAGTTCAGCAGCTTGTCAAATTTTGCCAACAAACGAATCGACAATTCATCATTGGTTGCGATGCCAACGCCCACCATGTGTTGTGGGACAGCACCGACATAAATGAAAGGGGTGAGTACCTTCTAGAATATCTTATGCAAAACAATATAGAATTCGCAAATAGGGGGTGCAAACCTACTTTTATTACTGCTGCCAGAGAAGAGGTACTAGATCTCACTCTCTGCAGCAGATCTATTAGTGATTCTCTTGGAGACTGGCAGGTGTCGGACGAGGCATCGCTCTCGGATCACCAGCACATAAGGTTCGAAATCCTAGGACGATCACAACTCCAGGACCTAACCTTCTCACCCAGGAAAACAAACTGGGACCTTTATAAAAAAAGTGAGGGCAAGAGCAGACTCATTACTAACCTCAATTAACTCAATCGAGGAAATGGAGTATGCGGCGAGAGTGCTCAATAATGTTCTGCTGGAATCCTTCCACGACAGTACGGCTCCCAGTTCCATCTTGATGAAACGCAAGGTTCCCTGGTGGAGCGCGGAGCTGGATGCTAAACGCAAGCTTGTCAGGAGGCTTTTCAACGGAGCAAAAAGATCACGTCAGTGGGACGAGTACAGGGCTGCTCTCACTGAGTACAATAAACTCATAAGACGATCCAAAAGAGAATCGTGGAGACAGAAATGTGAATCAATCGAGACACTGCCAGAGGCCTCCCGTTTACATAAAATTATATCAAAGGAGCCTTCCAATGGGATAGGACTCCTTAGGAGGCAAGATGGCACCTTCACCAATAACAACAGAGAAACTCTGGAATACCTGCTCGAAGTGCATTTCCCCGGCTCCTCGATGGAGCTGAGCCCGTCCACTGCAAACTCTTCGGAGCACGTGATCCCTAGAGTGAGAAGCATGGCCAGGTCTGGCTCCATTTTTGACAGGGACAAGGTACTTTGGGCAATAGAATCCTTCGAACCCTTTAAAGCGGCAGGGGGCGATGGAATCTATCCGGCTCTGGTTCAGAGATGTATTGATCATGGCATTGACCCGCTGATCTGTTTATTTAGGGCCAGTTATTCTTGGGAATACATACCGTATACTTGGAGGAAGGTATCCGTTGTGTTTATCCCTAAGACAGGCAATCGGCCGTCTGACTCACCTAAATCATACCGGCCGATCAGTTTGACTTCCTTCATTCCTAAGACAGTCGAAAGACTGCTAGATCTTCACATAAGACACAATCTGAGGTTCTCAACTCCCATACATAAGACTCAGTTTGCTTACGTCAAAGGGAAGTCGACGGATTCCGCTCTGCAGTGTCTGGTCGGTAAGATCGAAAGGGCCTTTGAATTCAGGGAGATTGCTCTGTGCGCCTTCCTGGACATCGAGGGAGCTTTTGATAATACTGCCTATAGATCCATCTCGAGGGCTTTGGTCCGAAGAGGAGTGGATCTATCAACTGTTGGGTGGATTGACGCTATGCTGCGTGAGCGTGACATAACCACGTCCTTCGGCAAAAGTGCTCTAAATTTTAGAGCTAATAAAGGGGGTGTTCTTTCCCCCTTACTTTGGTCTCTAGTAGTAGACGACCTCCTAACTAAACTACAAGAAAACGGGTTTGATGCTATTGGATACGCAGATGACCTAGTTATCATTGTCACGGGAAAATTCGGCAGCACGGTGTCAGAGGTTATGTGTTCAGCTTTGCGCGTGGTGACAAGCTGGTGTGCCACTGAGGGCCTTAATGTGAACCCGCTAAAAACTGTTCTCGTACCGTTTACAAGAAGGTATAAACCGAATCTGGGTTCGGTAACCCTTGGAGACACTGTGCTTGAATACTCCGACGAAGTCAAATATCTAGGAGTAATCCTCGATAAGAGACTAAGCTGGAATTCCCACCTAGACAACACTCTAAGGAAAGCTACCCGAGCCATGTGGGCCTGCAGAAAACTTTTTGGTCGGACATGGGGTCTAAATTCCAAGTTGATTGGATGGCTCTACCACACGGTGGTCCGTCCGATTCTAACCTATGCCTCCGTAGTCTGGTGGCCAAAAACCTTACAAAAAACCACCGTTACTCGCCTTAACAAGCTCCAAAGGCTGGCGCTGCTCTCGGTCTCAGGATCAATAAGAACTTGTCCAACCGCGGCTCTGGAGTCACTTTTAGGGTGGACTCCTCTACATATTCATGTTCAATCAGTCGCGGCCACGAGGATCCTGCAAATGCAAATAACTAATGAAGCTCAGTATAGGAGCTCACAACACAGTTGTATTCTGGATAAAATCCCAGGTTTGGATTCAAGCATGCTTACTGACTCCATGCAAAAAGAAATCTGTTTTGGTCGAATCTTCCAGGTCAAAATACCGGATCGGGAAGTCTGGTCAAACGGACCTCCTCAACTAGATCCAAGATATAGACATTGGTATACAGACGGCTCTAGGATGGAGGGAAGAACAGGTGCAGGTGTCTATGGTCCCGGCACTAAAATTTCGATTGCAATGGGCACATGGCCTACTGTGTTTCAGGCAGAGGTTCTAGCAATCGCAACGTGCGCCAGATTAATCCTTGAAAAGGGGTTGAAAGGCGCTTTTTTAATCATATTCTCAGACAGCCAGGCGGCTATAAAATCTCTATCCAATAGGGTTATCAGTTCCAGGCTCGTCAAAGAGTGCTATGACACTCTTCAGCTCCTGGCAACGAAAAACAAGGTAATACTATGCTGGGTACCAGGACACTGCGGGATTGAAGGCAACGAGACCGCTGATGAACTGGCCAGAAAAGGCTCTTTGTCTGTCTTTATGGGACCGGAACCTTTTTGCGGACTTAGTTGGTCCTCTTCAAAATCTTTAATCACCAAGTGGGTGGGCTCTGAACGCACTAGGTATTGGACTGAGACAGGAGGCCTCAGACAGGCCAAATTACTTGGGTATCCTTTTTCCAGAAAGGACATAATTAATCTAAATAGGGGCAATATAAGATTGCTTACCGGTTATCTGACCGGTCACAACAATCTACGCGTCCATATGCACCGGATTGGACTCGCCACCGAAACGGACTGCCGTCTATGTCTCGAAGAGGAGGAGACATCGGAGCACATTCTGTGCGTTTGTCCGGCTTTGGCCAGACTGAGAGTTAGATACTTCAACTCAGCAATAGTCGAGTCTCTCAACATTAGGAACTCGTGTACCAAGTTATTATTGGCTTTTATTAGAGAAGCTGACAGTATCTTGGGCTGTCAGGGCTAGGAACTAACTGCAGGGATACAAAAGATCTTTTAGGTCGCAGTGTCCCTTGATCCTACTTTACCCTATAAATTAACTAACTAACTAACTAACTACCAATGGCGTAGGCCATGCATTCCCTCCCTCCCATATTCTCAAAAATTTAACCATCCTGTGCGTTTGATGTAGAGTATAAAGTTAGAAATGCTTGCCGAGTTCAAATCGGCTAGACAGTCCAAAAAGTAACTTTTGAAAAATTTTCTGCGCGTCTTGGCCAGGCCGGGGCAGTGGCAGAGATAGTGCTCAATGCTCTCCACCTCCTCCTCGTTTCGGCAGCTGCGGCAAAAATCATTTGTTGGGTAACCTAGTCTTTCCCCATGCGTGCCCATAAGGCAGTGCCCGGTTATCACCCCAACTACTAATCTAAGAGAGGAGCGACCAAGCATAATGAGAGCTTTAGAGCGCTTCCCATCAACTTCCGGCCAGATTTGTCTGGTAATGAGACATGTGGGCTCCGATGCCCACCTTAAATTTACCTTATCCATAAGCTCAGATCTTACTCTGTGTTTATATGATGCTAAGGGTAAACCCACCTCTTCGGCAGAGCTTATTACGGGTAGTTCCGTCCCTTTCCTAGCTAGTTCATCGGCCAGGCAGTTGCCAGGAATGTCTTTATGGCCAGGGACCCACACAACACATACGGAGCACATATCTGCAAGTTGGGTTAAAGCCGCCCTGCATTCAATGGCTACCTTGGAGGTTGTACCGTAGGAGTTTAAAGATTTGATAGCAGCCTGGCTATCAGAATACATGGTGATGCCTCGTTCAAAGAGGTACACGTTGTCAGGCCACGAGCTGCTTCCATTATTGCATTTAGTTCGGCCTGAAAAACGCTACAGTGGTCCGGTAAACGAAGGCTGAGGTTTAGATCGAGTTCGCTTGAGTGAATCCCGCTGCCTACTCTTTCGTTTAACTTGGAGCCGTCTGTGTACACAGCCGTCGATCCTGGATCCAGGTCCACGATACCTATCCATTCGTTTCTCTCTGGGATTCTTATGGAGAACCTATTTGCAGAGAAAGGGTATAATCCAACTTCTTGTCGGGCAGAGTTTCCAGGACTTTTGAGTGCCCATAGTCAAGATTTCTCCACGGAAGGATCGCATTTAGCCTGGCAGCACTGCAGGCCGCCAGAAATTTGCCGTAGAGATCCACCGGTGGAAGATTTAACATTATCTCTAGAGATTTGGTGGGTGTAGAGGGCAGTGCTCCCATGGTGAGCATTGAGGCCGCCCTCTGCACACGTTCAAGCTTGGCTCTAGTTAGAGCCCTGCTCAGTGCCGGCCACCATACGACGACCCCGTAAAAGAGAATGGACCTTATCACAGCTGTGTACATCCAGTGTACAATGTGTGGCTTTATTCCCCATTTCTTCCCCACGGCCGTCTTACAGGCATAAAGAGCAACAATTGCTTTCTTGGAGCGGTCTTCAATGTTCCGCCTCCAGTCGAGTTTTCTATCTAGTACGATTCCGAGACATTTTACCTCGGTTGAGAGACTAAGTACCATTCCGTTTACAGATGGTAATTTGAAGTCGGGGATTTTGTATTTCCTTGTAAAGAGCACTGCTTCGGTCTTAGTAGGGTTGACGTTAAGTCCGCACTCCACAGACCAGCGGGTAACAATATTTAGAGCGTTTTGCAGTAGATCACTAATGACTTGAAGATCTTTACCCGTGGCTATGATTGCCAAGTCGTCAGCATATGCCACGGCCTTGCAGCCAGTGCCCTTCAGGTTTAAGAGTAAGTCGTTTACGGTAAGGTTCCAGAGTAAAGGTGACAAGACACCTCCCTGGGGTGTACCTCTAGCCACATGTTTGGATTTAGAGCTATCCCATACTGTTGAGAAAATCGATCTTTTCCTGAGTACGAGCCCCACAAAATCCATCAGTCCCTGCTGTACCCCCACCATACGGAGTGATTTGATAACAGATTCGGGGTAGACATTGTTGAAGGCTCCCTCGATGTCAATAAAGATCCCCAGCGTGTACTCTTTTATGGCCTATCCTTTCTCGATGGTTGAGACGATGTCGTGGAGAGCAGTCTCCGCGGATTTGCCTTTAGAGTATGCGTGTTGGTTCGGGGAGAGTTTTTCTTTCTTTATATTACGCCGAATATGCTCGTCTATGAGCCTCTCAAGAGTTTTGATAAGGAATGAGGTGAGGCTTATGGGCCTGAAATCTTTGGGTTTTGCATGAGCAGTCCTGCCTCCCTTCGGTAGAAAGACGACTTTCGCCTTCGTCCACACATTAGGAATGTGGGTGAGGGTAAGGCATGCTGTAAAAATCTGTGTGAGAAGTGGACAAAGAAGGTCCTTCGCTGTTTGTAGTAGTGCGGGAAAAATTCCGTCAGGTCCTGGGGATTTGTAAGGTTCGAAGGACATTACTGCCCATTCCACCTTTTCGTACCTCACTATATCCCCAGCAGTATTCCCTAAGAGTGAGTTGGTTTGGTGAATATACTTTTTTTTATAAGAATACATGCTCTGATCCTACCTGTCACTGGAGATGTTACTAGTTGGTAGGCGTCAGAATTTAATCCACAAACCCTGTTCCTGACGATCCAGGGCTCCTGGACAAGAATAACGTCTTCAACCTTTTCGCTGAGACGACGAAGAAGAGCAGCCGAGGCTGCTTTGGAGTGGTGCAGATTAATTTGCAGAATCCGCACCATCTCCGCAGTCTGCGATGTCCATTGCCTCTTGCTCCACCCTCTCGGCGGCGGCTACGACCGTGGTGTCGTGATCCGCCTCCTCAGGTTCCGAAGCCAGAAGCTGGTCCTCTTCGAGTTGCGTTACCCATTGGCTGTACACAGATCCCACGTATACCGACGCCGAGCCCGCATCGCTCTCGGCATCTGACGCGGTGTCCAATACCGCCAATGGGACGCCCCCGGTTGCCTCCGTTGAAATCGACTCGAGGTCAGTAGGGGCGCTCGCGGCGTCTCCTACTCTGCTGACCTCTTCGCCGACAGAAGAAGTCGCAGGTCCGCTTGAAGCGTTGCCTGCATTTTCGGTTTCTCTGACCTCCGTCTTCTTGTGGATTTTAACTGTGATGGAGTAAAAGCCGTAGCTTATAACCCCACCACAATCCGCAAGAACTGTGATGGAAGCATCGTTGATGTCCAGGTCAACGTAACGCTGCTTCTCCTTGGTCTCGCCAACTCGCACTATCCTCCAATCGCTGGTGGGTAGTTCTGCGTTGCCAAGGCGGATGAGCTCCAGGATCTCTTTCGGTTCTGATGGTTCCGCAGGGACCCAGGCCCAGGCTCGTGGCCGTTTGGGGATTTCCTCCCTGTGGACGGCTCTCAGGTCGGCCCCGGGCCACAGCTCTCCCACCGATGAGATTGCCTCCTTCTAGAGCCGGACTGCGCGTTCGTCCGCGCACGAGACGAGTTTGATTCGCCCTTTATGCCATCCGGCGTCGCGGACGACTGGTGAAGGGCCGGGATACTTCTCGAGTATGCCCTTGTAGACCCTGCAGATACCCATCAGCACGGACTTCCAATTGTCAGTGCTGATGTGTCCGTCGGGATGGCTCCTGTCCAGCACGGCCAGTGTGAGGTGCTCTTTGGCAGCCTCGTTGAACGGCTTTGTGGCTACGGCCATCGACCGACGGTTTGGAGGGGAGGACGTTCTGTACCTTTTTGAACCACTCGGAGTCTCCTCGAGAGATCGCTGTCTCTTTGAGGCTAATTCTCTCCGGTGGTCCAGTCGAGTGGGTGGTTTGTCTTTTCCGCCGTTCCCCAAGGGGCGCTTTTCGCTTGCGTCCATGAATCCCTTAGCCCACTCTAGTGAGGCTACCTGTGTCTCCGTCAATTTGACGTATTGCATAGCCTCCAGCCGTTTTATGACCTTCGGTGCTGCCCTACGATCGCGCTGGGCCCTGACGTGGGGCCTGATGGCTTTTGAGCAGCTGGGGCTCTGATCTGTGTCATTTGCCTCAGCTGCTTTCATGCCTTTGTTCTGCGCAGTGGTGGTCGCTTTCTTGTCCGTGGAGGACTCCTGCTCGACCACAACACTTTCCATAGAGGGGGTGGCCTTGATAGGCCTATGGGGGTTGGTCGCCCTTGGCTTTCCCACCGGAAACGACTTTCCCTCGTGGGGCTTAGTGCTTCCGGTTTCAATAGAGGGTAGTTTTCCTTTTAGAGGCATAACCACTCCTCCAGTCGCTGTGGGGGACCGAATGTGTGGTTTGGGCCGTTGAGGCCCTTTCGGCACCGTCGATGCGGTTCCCGAAGGTTTAAGGGACTTTTCTTCGCCTTGTCCAGTGGCGGCACTACCCGTGCAGGGTTCCGAGGCTTCTCGATAAGGGTTCATTTTGCATACTGGTTCTTTGGCCACCTAATGAGCCGAGACCGTTCGGTGGCCGGAATAAAAGGAAAGGGGAATAAACGGTCGACTACGGCAGAGCCCCATGCCGCAGTAAGTCCACCGTTACTCCCGGAGGCGGACCGGTATCCGGGAGGCGCCGTTCGAATACAGTCGGAAAAGCCCCCTAACTGCAAACCATCCATGGGCACGGTGACGCATGACACCCTGGATTAAGGGGGAAGGGTTGTTTCGATACCCTCCGGATCTAGATCCATAGTGTTCAGTGAAAACAGGGTCACCTCTTGAAGGGTACGATTCCGCATCTTGCACTACGGTCTTGATGTGGGATAGGCTAGGTGCACCGGATGTCCTATGCACTGTGTAACGCTTCATCCACACCCTGCTTCCGCTCGACCCCGTAATTGGGTGTTAGAATCAAAGTATACGAACCTTGGCAGATGAATTTTTTCGATGAGGGTGAGTTGGTTACACATATCAGCCCATTGTGTTTGAATCGTCAGAGGTACACTTTCGTCCCAGGTTAGGCGCAGCTTCCATAAATCTTGCATCATTATTTTACAAGGGACTATGATGGGGTTTATTAGACCCAGCAGGTCAAAGAAGCTGGCTATTTGCGAGAGTGTCGAGCGCTTGCTGGCCTTCAGCAGGCGTTTCTCAGTCGGCGTGTATGGAAAAAAGAAACAATCAGTAGCAGGTGACCATCTTAATCCTAAGCTTTTGATGTAGTCCATGGTCTCAACACCTATTACTGGTTCCCTATCCATCTCTGGTACATCCTCGATGATGCTCTGATGATTTGCTGCAAATTTTCGAAGAGGGAGTCCTCCTTTGGCGATAAATCGATGATCTCACCTTTGATTGCCTTGACTTCTTCAATTGTAGCACCCCCTGTCATTAGATTGTCGATATAGGAGTCTCGAAGCGTGACAGCAGCTCCTACAGGGTGGGTGGAAATATTTTCATAAGCCAGTTGCTGGAGACATCTCACTGCCAAAAAGGGAGCGCAGCTGGTACCGTAGGTCACTGTCCGCAGCTGATATGTTGTCATCGGCTCGCTTGGAGAATTTCTCCATACTGTGCATTGCCATTTCGCATCTCTTTCATCGACCATAATTTGCCGATACATTTTCGTTATGTCGGCCATTAACACATAACGATGTGTGCGAAAACGAAGAAGTATTGTAAATATATTGTCTTGTAATGTCGGACCAACATGAAGAATGTGGTTGAGGGCAATGCCATTCGCGGTGCGGCAGGAGGCGTCAAACACAACTCGCAGTTTTGTGGTCGAACTGTCCGCTTTGATAACGCAGTCGTGTGGAACGTATGTGCCTGCCTTCGCTGACAATTCGCTTGGCGAAATTTCAACCATGTGCTATAAGTTGATGTATTCCTTTATGAAGTTCTTGTATTCGGCCCCAATCGGAGTATTTGTCAGCATTCGTTTCTCTACTGAAAGAAATCGACGATGAGCGAAGTCGTACGATTGCCCTAGTTTATTCGAGCTTGTGGAAAACGGAAGGCGCACAATGAATTTGTTGGTTTTTGAGCAACGTGTTGTTGTTTGCGTAAAATAATGTTCGCACTCTTGTTCCCCAGGGGTACGTATTGGCAATTTTTGATGATAATTGCCTTCCAACTTCCAGAAATTCTCTAAGAGAGTATCTAATGCTGGTTGGGAATGAACGATGAGCGAGGTAAAAATTGATGTTTGTAATGGAAACGGTCGAGGTAGCGACGACGATGATATTAGCGATGACGATGTTAGCGGCGAAGGCGAGGGCGATGATGTTATTAATGATGATACTGAAAGCAGCGACGAGGATGACGGCGATGTTGTTATGGCTCCAGCGATGCCCCAACCCATTTGTGTTTTTTGTAGAGTTGGCAAGTGCATGCTTAATTTTATCTGACCCACGGATAGTATGTCAAAAAACAAGCTAGCTCCGATGAGAATACCAATGGGTCCAGGGTGATTAAAGCTCCTGTCGGCAAGGTTTATGTTGTTGGGAATACCCCAAGCGTTAATATTAATGCTCTGTTGCGGCTGGGTTGACGAAATTGATGGCAATATAACCGCCTCTAGTACGGAAGAGAAAGCAGAATGCAATGATTCAAACCTGACCTAACAATTTGATGTGACATTGTAGTGACAGATTCAATACCGCTTATTTCTATATTTGCCTTAGTGCGAGGGAGCCTGAGTATCTGAGCCATATGCTCTGTTATAAAATTCAACTGAGAGGCTGAATCAAGGAGTGCTCGGGCCGTCATCTTAGTATTGTTCATGTTGTTCAGCTGTACTAAAGCTGTCGCGAGAACGACGTCACTGTGGTGATTGCGACTATGAAGTGTGTCTGATGATGGAAACACAGCCTCGTTTTTTTCCTGGCGTTGAGGTCCTGGTGTGCTACGATGTAATAGTGTATGATGGCTGACTTTGCAGTGTTGACATCTTCGGTGTGATGGACAATTGCTTGAAGAGTGCTTCGTGCCCAAGCAATTTAGACAGAGATGTTTTCGCTTGGCCAGCAAGAAACGCTCCATTGGGTCTAATGCCATAAATTTGTTGCAGTTAAATGCATTGTGAGTCGTTTACTCGTCGCACAGGTTGCACTTGTTGAGTTGGGTTGAAACTAAGCTGGTATGTGATGCCGGTGATCGGTGATGTGTTGATGGCGATAATGGTGCCCTTTTTGCCGTTGTGTAAGGTGATGGGAGGGTTCGGCTGCCTCGATGACGTTAAAACTCTGACAGCGGCGCTCGATAAACCCAGCTAAATCATCCCATGAAGGTAGTTTTAATAATGAATTGGTGGTACTCCATTTCGTGGCAATCTCGTCCTCCCACTTTGTTTGAGTAGTCTCATCGAGCTTAGAGGTAACTATATACAGAACTATGCCATCTGCGATCTGTGCCTTGGATGTTAACGACTCCATGGCCCGTAGACTGTCATTGATTGTATCGATAAGCTCGCGTAGGGTGGATTCGGATGGCTTCATATTACACTGGATGTCGAAAATTCTCTTTAACTGTGATTGGAAAATTAGGCATTTGTTGTCATACCGTGCTGTAAATAGCTCGAAAGCCTTGCGATAGTTGATCGCTGTTACCTCTAGTGCCTGCACAAGGCGTGCTGCCTTGTCAGTTAAGCATGACCGAAGATATTGGAACCTTTCGATCTCTGATAGCTCGTTGTTGGTATGCACGAGTACGAAAAATATGTCGAAGAAATGTAGCCAGTCGGCATGCTGGCCAGAGAATTTTGGTAATTGTAGCTTTGGTAGATGGAACCTTGACTGTGACGTCGACACTGGAATGCGAGTGCTACTCAAGGTTTCCGATTCCGCGACGTGAAGCTGGTCAAGGCGATTCATAATGGCGGATTTTACGACGAAATACGCTGTTTCACAATATGTACGATGTATTCCTTCTAACTCTGATGCATCGGTTCAGCCATTGTATTTAGCTCCGCTAGGTTCTCGCGAGAACCTTCGAGGCGCTGCAAAATTAGTTCCCGCTGTCGAACCTTAATGCGGATGTTATTCGACGCAATTGTCTTTGGGGGTGTCGATTCGCCATCACGAGATTGAAGCTCCCTGCTACCGTACATTATAAAAAATCAAAAAATTAACGCGAAGCCGGTGTTTAAATCCTGCTCGAAGGACCTTTATGTTGAGGCACAAAGCGTTTTTTGTTGCGCTTGGAAGAAAATTAACACAACGTAAACTGTACTTAACGAATTTGTGCATTATTAAATGCGACGTTCCAAATATACGTTTGATCGTGTCGAGTGATAGACTGTAAGTAAATTTTAAGAATGCGTCTGTATGAACATATGTATGTACGTAGGCATGCACATATGTAGGTACGAATGCCTGTACATATGTACGTAAGCATGTACATATGTACGTAAGCATGTACATATGTACGTAAGCATGTACATATGTACGTATGCATGTGCATATGTACGTGGTTTTTTTCTAGAGGTGGCACAAAGCATTGAAAGCCGAAGTGTGGGACTTACCTTTCGGCTCACCGCACTAAAAACCCACCCCTGCTCCGTTTCCCTCGCTCCGTGGAACTACCGTTAGTTATTACCTCGCGGAGGGGGAGCGACCCATTGCCTTTCTATGAATTTCTGCGGAGTTGTTCCGCGTGACGCAGTTTAGTAAGAATTTTGTTCGCCATATTGCTAATGACGGACCAATTTGCTTTTGACTCAAGCATAGTATCTATTAGGTTTTCGACAGTGAGTGGTTTCCCCACCCTCATGACCAAGTCATTTCTCTCGGTTGCAAACCGCGGACAGACGAAAAAACAATGTTCGGCGTCTTCAACTATTTGATTTGCACCGAAGGTGCAGTAAGGGTCATCTTCGTGTTTAAACCTATGCAAATAAGACGTGAAACAACCATGGCCCGTAATTATTTGGGTAAGGTGGAAGTCAACTTCGCCGTGTCGCCTAACTAGCCATTTCTCTAAACTGGGAATCAACCTAAAGGTCCAGCGTCCCTTATCTGCTGCACTCCACCGCGTCTGACAACTCTCCAGGCAACTCTGCCTCACCGCTTCACGTCTTACCTTATTTGTTGAGGGTGCCACAACATCTTTTGCCAGGATCTCTATTGGAAAAAGCGCGGCCACTACCAGCGCTGCTTCTTCCGACGTTGTTCTGAACGCGCTACACACCCTGATGGCGCAGGGGCGATATAATGATCTTATCTCTCGTGCGTACGAACACTTTTCGAGCGCAACCGACCAAATTGGTGCACAGTAAAGAAATACAGACCGTATCACGCTTGCATGTAGCCGTTTGTTTTGTTGCCTAGGACCTCCTTTATTCACCATAAGCCATGAGAGCGTCGTTGCAACTTTTTCTGCTTTCTCAACTGCATATTCTAGATGAGGCTTGAATGTCAACCTAGCATCGAACGTTATGCCTAAATATTTGAGGACAGGTTTCGAGACGATATCATGTTCCCCAACTTTTATTTTAATGACTTCACGAGCTTTTCTGCTACTTATTAAAACTGCCTCGGTTCTTTGTTGGGCTAGCTGGAGGCCAGCATCCTCTAACCATGTTTGAACTCGCTTAATTGTTAGGCTTGCCCTTTGCTCAACATCTCTTACGTGCTTGGCCATGATTAATAGAGCTATATCATCCGCAAAACCAATAATTTTCGCACCCTCTGGTATTTTCAAACGCAGAATGGCATCATACATTATATTCCAGAGTAGTGGACCCAGAACATATTCTTGTGGTACTCCTCCGGAAATGTTGCATTTTTTTGTGCCTTCGTCTGTTTCATAAATAAGTAGTCTATCTTCTAGGTAGTTACTTAATATTTTCCGTAGATATATCGGTACTTGAAAACCACAGAGAGCTTCGGCAATTTTTTTCCAGCTTGCGGAATTAAACGCATTTTTAACGTCCAGCTTGATTACCAGACAATATTCTTTTGATCCACCTTTCCACCTTGTTCCACTGACTGCTTCTTCTGTTATTTTCTTCACCAGCATAGCTGCATCTACAGTTGATCGCCCTTTTCTAAATCCAAACTGCGCTTCTGCGAGGTTTCCACCTTTCTCAATTTCATTTATCAGCCTGTTGCTTACAACTCGCTCCAGCAATTTACCGGCTGTGTCCAGCATGCAACTTGGACGGTACGCTGAAGGGTCCCCTGGAGGTTTCCCAGTTTTCGGTAGGAGAACCAATCGCTGGCGCTTCCATATTGGAGGAAATATACCATCTTTTAGACATTCGTTATATGTTCTGACAAGGGCTTCTATGTTGGTATTAGCAACTAGTTTTAAAATGCGATTTGGAACAAGGTCAGGGCCAGGTGCCTTTTTGTCTTTCAAGCTTTTGACGGCCAACTGAACCTCCCCTGCTGTGATCGCCGGTGTTTCATTTATTTTAGGGAGAAATTTTTACCCTTAAAAGGGCTGTTGGGCTGGGAATAGAACACTCACTATATTTTCTAGCTTTTTTGGGCATGTTATCTGCGGTTGAATCGATTTCTGTAGCTTTTGGGCCACCATTTTGTATGTATGCTAAGCCCCACGGGTCTTTATCTGCGCTGTCACATAGTTTTTAAAGCAATTTATCTTGCTGGTTTTTATTGTCTTTTTCAGTGCCGTTCTTTTTTCTTTTCTTCGGGCTCTCTGGTAGTTTCGCCTTACTCTATTGCATTGCCGGCGAAGGCTCGCAATATCTTCGCTCCACCAGTACACAGGTGCGCGTCTGGACGATACAGACTTTCTCCTAATGGAGGCATCGCAAGCTACTTTAATTCTATGCATTAGTTGATTTGCCGTGTTTTTCGCTCCTTCCGGTAGCATTATATCTGATATCATTACTTTGAGTGCTTCTTCATCAAGCGTATTCATCTTCCAGCCAACTGATTTTGCCTTTGGGTTGCTTTGTATCCCTACTTAATTATTAAGGACCCCTGGAACTTTCACTATGGGCTGTTGTTAAATGTTATGGTATGATTATTGCATCCTATGACTATCATTCTGAGGTATAGGTAGGCCCGTGCACGGTTTGTGTGCCAATGCTAGCATGCCGGGTATAGGCTGAATTCTTGCCTACCATAAAATTCCCGTTTCTTTGTTTCAAATCGCAGCTTGTACTAAACTAAATTTCTTCCAATAAATACTAAAAAACGAACTTTTTTGCATTTTCAAAATTTCCGTTATTTGGAAGTTGGGGGTGGTTATGGTCCGATTTCAAAAATTATTGACGGTGATGCTAGTGATATCAAGGACAATATGGTCACCAAATTTTGTGACGATACCTTACATCGTTGTTGAGATACTTACAGACGTTTTTTTATAAGTGGGCATGGTAACGCCTATTTTTCAAAATTTCATAAAAATTAAGTTCCTTATTTAACTATCTCTATAAATATCAAATTTTAATGAATATGTTCCAGCTCCTACAGGGTGGGTGGAAATATTTTCATAAGCCAGTTGCTGGAGACATCTCACTGCCAAAAAGGAGCGCAGCTGGTACCGTAGGTCACTGTCCGCAGCTGATATGTTGTCATCGGCTCGCTTGGAGAATTTCTCCATACTGTGCATTGCCATTTCGCATCTCTTTCATCGACCATAATTTGCCGATACATTTTCGTTATGTCGGCCATTAACATATAACGATGTGTGCGAAAACGAAGAAGTATTGTAAATATATTGTCTTGTAATGTCGGACCAACATGAAGAATGTGATTGAGGGCAATGCCATTCGCGGTGCGGCAGGAGGCGTCAAACACAACTCGCAGTTTTGTGGTCGAACTGTCCGCTTTGATAACGCAGTCGTGTGGAACGTATGTGCCTGCCTTCGCTGACAATTCGCTTGGCGAAATTTCAACCATGTGCTGTAAGTTGATGTATTCCTTTATGAAGTTCTTGTATTCGGCCCCAATCGGAGTATTTGTCAGCATTCGTTTCTCTACTGAAAGAAATCGACGATGAGCGAAGTCGTACGATTGCCCTAGTTTATTCGAGCTTGTGGAAAACGGAAGGCGCACAATGAATTTGTTGGTTTTTGAGCAACGTGTTGTTGTTTGCGTAAAATAATGTTCGCACTCTTGTTCCCCAGGGGTACGTATTGGCAATTTTTGATGATAATTGCCTTCCAACTTCCAGAAATTCTCTAAGAGAGTATCTAATGCTGGTTGGGAATGAACGATGAGCGAGGTAAAAATTGATGTTTGTAATGGAAACGGTCGAGGTAGCGACGACGATGATATTAGCGATGACGATGTTAGCGGCGAAGGCGAGGGCGATGATGTTATTAATGATGATACTGAAAGCAGCGACGAGGATGACGGCGATGTTGTTATGGCTCCAGCGATGCCCCAACCCATTTGTGTTTTTTGTAGAGTTGGCAAGTGCATGCTTAATTTTATCTGACCCACGGATAGTATGTCAAAAAACAAGCTAGCTCCGATGAGAATACCAATGGGTCCAGGGTGATTAAAGCTCCTGTCGGCAAGGTTTATGTTGTTGGGAATACCCCAAGCGTTAATATTAATGCTCTGTTGCGGCTGGGTTGACGAAATTGATGGCAATATAACCGCCTCTAGTACGGAAGAGAAAGCAGAATGCAATGATTCAAACCTGACCTAACAATTTGATGTGACATTGTAGTGACAGATTCAATACCGCTTATTTCTATATTTGCCTTAGTGCGAGGGAGCCTGAGTATCTGAGCCATATGCTCTGTTATAAAATTCAACTGAGAGGCTGAATCAAGGAGTGCTCGGGCCGTCATCTTAGTATTGTTCATGTTGTTCAGCTGTACTAAAGCTGTCGCGAGAACGACGTCACTGTGGTGATTGCGACTATGAAGTGTGTCTGATGATGGAAACACAGCCTCGTTTTTTTCCTGGCGTTGAGGTCCTGGTGTGCTACGATGTAATAGTGTATGATGGCTGACTTTGCAGTGTTGACATCTTCGGTGTGATGGACAATTGCTTGAAGAGTGCTTCGTGCCCAAGCAATTTAGACAGAGATGTTTTCGCTTGGCCAGCAAGAAACGCTCCATTGGGTCTAATGCCATAAATTTGTTGCAGTTAAATGCATTGTGAGTCGTTTACTCGTCGCACAGGTTGCACTTGTTGAGTTGGGTTGAAACTAAGCTGGTATGTGATGCCGGTGATCGGTGATGTGTTGATGGCGATAATGGTGCCCTTTTGCCGTTGTGTAAGGTGATGGGAGGGTTCGGCTGCCTCGATGACGTTAAAACTCTGACAGCGGCGCTCGGTAAGCCCAGCTAAATCATCCCATGAAGGTAGTTTTAATAATGAATTGGTGGTACTCCATTTCGTGGCAATCTCGTCCTCTCACTTTGTTTGAGTAGTCTCATCGAGCTTAGAGGTAACCATATACAGAACTATGCCATCTGCGATCTGTGCCTTGGATGTTAACGACTCCATGGCCCGTAGACTGTCATTGATTGTATCGATAAGCTCGCGTAGGGTGGATGCGGATGGCTTCATATTACGCTGGATGTCGAAAATTCTCTTTAACTGTGATTGGAAAATTAGGCATTTGTTGTCATACCGTGCTGTAAATAGCTCGAAAGCCTTGCGATAGTTGATCGCTGTTACCTCTAGTGCCTGTACAAGGCATGTTGCCTTGTCAGTTAAGCATGACCGAAGATATTGGAACCTTTCGATCTCTGATAGCTCGTTGTTGGTATGCACGAGTACGAAAAACATGTCGAAGAAATGTAGCCAGTCGGCATGCTGGCCAGAGAATTTTGGTAATTGTAGCTTTGGTAGATGGAACCTTGACTGTGACGTCGACACTGGAATGCGAGTGCTACTCAAGGTTTCCGATTCCGCGACGTGAAGCTGGTCAAGGCGATTCATAATGGCGGATTTTACGACGAAATACGCTGTTTCACAATATGTACGATGCATTCCTTCTAACTCTGATGCATCGGTTCAGCCATTGTATTTAGCTCCGCTAGGTTCTCGCGAGAACCTTCGAGGCGCTGCAAAATTAGTTCCCGCTGTCGAACCTTAATGCGGATGTTATTCGACGCAATTGTCTTTGGGGGTGTCGATTCGCCATCACGAGATTGAAGCTCCCTGCTACCGTACATTATAAAAAATCAAAAAATTAACGCGAAGCCGGTGTTTAAATCCTGCTCGAAGGACCTTTATGTTGAGGCACAAAGCGTTTTTTGTTGCGCTTGGAAGAAAATTAAAACAACGTAAACTGTACTTAACGAATTTGTGCATTATTAAATGCGACGTTCCAAATATACGTTTGATCGTGTCGAGTGATAGACTGTAAGTAAATTTTAAGAATGCGTCTGTATGAACATATGTATGTACGTAGGCATGCACATATGTAGGTACGAATGCATGTACATATGTACGTAAGCATGTACATATGTACGTAAGCATGTACATATGTACGTAAGCATGTACATATGTACGTAAGCATGTACATATGTACGTATGCATGTGCATATGTACGTGGTTTTTTTCTAGAGGTGGCACAAAGCATTGAAAGCCGAAGTGTGGGACTAACCCTTCGGCTCACCGCACTAAAAACCCACCCCTGCTCCATTTCCCTCGCTTCGTGGAACTACCGTTAGTTATTACCTCGCGGAGGGGGAGCGACCCATTGCCTTTCTATGAATTTCTGCGGAGTTGTTCCGCGTGACGCAGTTTAGTAAGAATTTTGTTCGCCATATTGCTAATGACGGACCAATTTGCTTTTGACTCAAGCATAGTATCTATTAGGTTTTCGACAGTGAGTGGTTTCCCCACCCTCATGACCAAGTCATTTCTCTCGGTTGCAAACCGCGGACAGACGAAAAAACAATGTTCGGCGTCTTCAACTGTTTGATTTGCACCGAAGGTGCAGTAAGGGTCATCTTCGTGTTTAAACCTATGCAAATAAGACGCGAAACAACCATGGCCCGTAATTATTTGGGTAAGGTGGAAGTCAACTTCGCCGCGTCGCCTAACTAGCCATTTCTCTAAACTGGGAATCAACCTAAAGGTCCAGCGTCCCTTATCTGCTGCACTCCACCGCGTCTGACAACTCTCCAGGCAACTCTGCCTCACCGCTTCACGTCTTACCTTATTTGTTGAGGGTGCCACAACATCTTTTGCCAGGATCTCTACCAGCGCTGCTTCTTCCGACGTTGTTCTGAACGCGCTACACACCCTGATGGCGCAGGGGCGATATAATGATCTTATCTCTCGTGCGTACGAACACTTTTCGAGCGCAGCCGACCAAATTGGTGCACAGTAAAGAAATACAGACCGTATCACGCTTGCATGTAGCCGTTTGTTTTGTTGCCTAGGACCTCCTTTATTCACCATAAGCCATGAGAGCGTCGTTGCAACTTTTTCTGCTTTCTCAACTGCATATTCTAGATGAGGCTTGAATGTCAACCTAGCATCGAACGTTATGCCTAAATATTTGAGGACAGGTTTCGAGACGATATCATGTCCCCCAACTTTTATTTTAATGACTTCACGAGCTTTTCTGCTACTTATTAAAACTGCCTCGGTTCTTTGTTGGGCTAGCTGGAGGCCAGCATCCTCTAACCATGTTTGTAAAATCGCGGGTACTCTTTGCTTGTGAGCTCAGATGTACCGGATTTTATTTGGTTTGATTGTGCAAGAAAAGTAAAGGAAAAAAAAACGCAATAAGGTTTTAGTTTTTTCGTTATAATAGATATGTGCTTGTGTGTATTTAAAATATTTTGATGAATAATATTTTACAAAGATTAGTTTACCTTGATGAGACTGGTAGCTCGCTGTCTTCAGTTTAACTCGGTCAAAAAAGAAGTGTCCGCAGAAGCAGAACGGTTTTGTGTCCGAACCGTCGGACCATATAAATCAGGGGAAAATTAACGAGAAAATGTTTATCCGGCGGGAAAATGTAAACGGAAGAAATTGAGTGAAAGTGTCAATTTGTACGTGTGTGTAAACTTATGTGTGTGCTCATCCACACACACACACACACAACTATATGAAAGCCGTGCATAAGTGTGACCGCTGCACATTAGGGCGGGTCGTTTATTGGCGGATGATTTGAGTTTTAGGCATAGAGGCCTAAACATGTCGCCCCCCTTGCGGTACGCAACATGGCCAAAACGAGTAAAAACTTTGAGCTACCAGCGTCACGTACATACATATGAAGATACTTAGGAATATTGAATAACGCTGTCCTCTGTCACCATTGCCAGGATCTTGCACCAACAGTATCGTTTCTCGTCACCTCTCTTAACCTAGAAGGCTGGGGGAGAAAATGTTGTACATTACAAAAAAATATACGTGGTTATCTTTCAATGCACTCTAATATCGTAAAAAAAAAGGGGGATACAATTTTTAACTTCTATTTATCTTTATTACATTTTTTTTTTTTTTGTATATATATTTTTAATTTGATTTGTATATATATATTTTTAATTTAAAAGGATGGGCGGCACGCCCCGGACAGAGTCCACCCAAAGATGGTGCTCTGTGCCACTAGGGGGCCAAATGTCTGGGGTAATAACCCGGGCAGCACTATGTCGGCGTATACATCCGCGCCGAGTGCCAGGCGGATGGTTGATGTCGCAAAAAATTTTGGGACAGCAAGCTTGATGTGGGTGTATGGTGTTGCGACTGCTGGGTCCACATTTGTGGTGGGCGATATCCCAAGCGCGCGCTTTACTACAAGGGCGTGAGTTGCCACCCGCTTGTTCTGCCCGTGTTTGCCGCGAAGACAGAGGAAGCAGCCCCTTTGTCCCCCAATGCGCGTCTCCGGAAGACCCAGCTCCTCGACCAGGTCTGCTGCGATGACGGTGTTAGGCGTACACGCGTTTATAAGTGCGCGGACCAGATGCCCTCCTGCTTCCACCTTCACAACGGCTGTCGGCGCAATTGCAATGGTGGGTTGCAGCGACGGTGCGACAATTGCGCTCCGAAACGTCGAATTATGGGATAGCTGGCGAAGCCTAGTCGCCAGTCTATCTTCTCGGCGGAGTTTTCTGGTTGGATGCAGGCGGAAAGGCCGTGTTTCCGCTCTGCGCTTGTTGGTCTCGCCACAGGGAGGTAATCGTCTCTTATTGTTAACTTTCTCATGTTGTAGTAGAGGCCGGAAAGACCGTGTTTCCAGTCTCCTTGGGGTCGGCGAGCGGAGAGGCCTCGTCTCCGTTTCGCCCGCTGTAGCTTCGCTTTCGAGATCTGGACGGAACGGCCTCGATTCCGTTCCAGAGTCCGAAGCGTACAGGGAGAGTGTGCCATCTACCTCGGCTTCTTCTACTTGCACACTCCAAGGCTTATTGGGGCTCTCGCTCATTTCTTTTCGTGGGGCCCTCCACGACTCGCGTTTGCTTGGTGAGCTGTCCTCTAGATGGAGTGTCGAGTGGTGCTTCTCTCCACACCGGCGGCATCTTCCTTCGCTTTGGCACTCTTTAATTTGGTGCCCTATTGCCAAACAATTAGTACAGAAGCGCCCCAAGAGCGCTTCGCGCATGCGCTCCTCCACTGATTTGCTGCGGTACACCGGGAAAAGGCGGATTGGGTGCCTGGCATCACAAAGCCGGCATGTTTGTGGAAAACGCTGTCCACTTTTCTCGGCTTTTTTACGGAGCGTAGTATAACGAGTCATTGCTGCTAAAAATTAAGGGTTTCGAAATACAATACCTTTTTAACACGCTCCTGTTCATGAAATTGGGTTGGGTGGCGAGCGATATTTCCATTCATTACATGGAATTGTAGTAAAAATTTGATTTAGGCAAGTGCGATTTTGGCCTTATAAAGCTACACAATTATTTCTTGTGTGAGCGTGGTGTAGTTCTCGTAATAAGTTATGGCAATTGGCTAATGGGCAGCACTGGTGTCGTTGCCCAGAGTTGCAAATATAAATGCTGAATATAAATTGGGAGATTTTTAGGGGTTTAGCCAAGCTTGGCACCCAATTTCTACCCACCCGAAAAAGTTTGAATATCACTGGCATAGAACGAGCGCAGGGTGACTCGCATGCAAAGTAACGCAACTACAAATCTTAGTTCCTTTTGCTTTTAATGATGTCTCTTGGACATGATGAATAATTAGAAGATAGTTTATTCTTTATAACATTGTTGACTTTGTCATAAAAGCAAAAAGTTTGTAAAAAATGCATCTAAAATGAGTTGACATAGCATACTATAAAAATTGCCTTGCCTTGAGAGTGGATGCTATAGTGTTATATTTTCATTCATTTGTGAAACGAGTGTATGTACATATATACAGAATGCCATTGTGGGAAGTTCACTGAATGATTCATTCAGCTAAATTTTCTGTATACTATCATGGAAGGTGACCTGGCACGCGTTGTATGTGTTGCTGATGTAGTTGCTCGTGTCGCCATTGTCGCTTTTTCAGAGTGTTAGAATTGAAATAAATTTTATGTGGACAGACAGGTGTGAAAAAATGCAAGTGTGGAGAATTCAACAAACGCATTTTATGGGCAAACGCAAGTGAAATTTTACTTTTTCTCGCGTTAATATTGTGACGCTTAAGAAGGACTCGCAACTTGGTCGTGAATAGGATGCCCCAGAGCGCCAATAGGGAAGCTGACATTTTATCGTTCTGTCTTACCAATCGCAAAGTGTTTCCCTTTGAGCCTCCTACGACTGACTGTGTTCATAATAATTGACGTTGTTGCATTTGTTGTGGCTGTTGCTGTTGCCTATAAGCCAAATGTGTTCGGGCTTGGAATTTAAACCATCCTCCTCATCGGTCGCATCACTGGAGCGTGCAGCAAAACCTTGCCGTTTAGCGGCAGTTGCTGAGGCGGTGACATCGCTGGTGGTAGGAGAAAACGCGCTGTCCAATAGGATCGTCGCGGAGACTAGCAGAATAAGACGTAAGGTAACAATTATGCATGAAACCTCACTAAACTCAGCCTTTGTGGATTGAACTTCATGTTGAAAATTTACAGCAAAAGTGAAACTGAGCCTTCGAGAAATGAAATTAATGGACCGAGCGACGCCTTTGCGTGTGCGCCCTCCTTAAAATACTGCGTGCCCTGGTAAGTTGTACACATTTTGGCAAACTGCGCACCGCAACGATCGACAGCTGCGTTAATGGACTAGTTATACGGCGACTTCCGAGTACGAGTATACACTTGTATATATGAGTGTGATGTTGATCGTATTGCACGATCTTGGCAGCTCCAAATAGTCTTTGGCCGTTTCCTATGGTATGCATTGTGATTACCGCCCCAAACTTCCACCCCTTGAAATGTTCAAAGCAGACAACTTGAAAAAGGTAAGAAATTACTTCTTGCTCTAAGCTATCGAATTATGTCACTAATATTTTTCGTGTACCAATCAGCGTATGCGGCTATATTCCTGTCAATATCCACTGCAGAGGCAGTGGCAGCACGAACGAATACTACTGAACAAAGCATTGAAGGGCGCTGTTATGTTTGCAGCAGTTTCATGGATGCAACTACCAGCAATAGTTTGTAGTAAAATGAGATGAAATCTCCACACCTTAAGATGTTCAAAAGCAGACAGCTTACAAAGGTAAGAAATTACTTCTTGCTCTTAATATCGAAGTAAAATGTTATAAATATCAGACCTTTGTAAATTTTATATCGTCTACGCCTGCATTTATCCAGTCTGTAAAATTGGCAAAGGTTGGCTTTGTGTTGCTTTTATGTATGTATGTAAGTAGATCCAAAACATAACTCATAACGAAAATAAGTTTAATTCATATTTTCGTTTGTGTGTGTCGAAAGCATTAACGATGCTTATGGATTTTTTAATTTTGTAAATACTTTTAAGGTTGACCGAAAGCGTGAATGTACAAAAATGTTAAAATCTTATGAATAACTACATTTTAACAATATACGAGTATATCAAATAATTTGAAAAACGGATATTATATTCAATGTCAAAATTATTTAAAAAAATTTGCACACAAAGTCACTTTACGTACATATATCTCAAAAAATTTTAAAGGAAAAGCAATGCCGTATGCCGCTTTCAATGGGTTATATACTCTCATAGACAAAAAAGAACGAATGTGCCTACTTTTGTTAGTTTTGACTGTTTTATTTGTGTTTATAGAATTTTAATAATTTATTTATGACAAAGTTGTTAACGCTGCAAGCGACATTAATGGTAATTTAAAGGGCTTGGAACTTTATTATACCACTTTTTATACCAGTATAATTCGACGGGTATGCTTAAAATTGTTCTAATTTCACGCAACTTCTGGGGTCGAATCGCGACAATCGTTAACGAGTGGATAGGCATACGATCACAAATTACGTGAGTCGTCAAATGTAAGTAAACGGGATGAAAGTCATTGAGTTCTCAAAATAAGATAAAATCAAATAAATAAAGCGGCAAATTAAAATGGATCCAAAACAATGTGTTAGTGATTTGAACCAAATTGATAACAAAGTCATTTGACACATGCTTAATTTTTTTTTTTTTTTTTTTTTTTTTTATGAAAGATTATTTAATTAAGGATTTTGCAATAAATCCGCATAAAGATTTTTGAGACATTCATCCATAACATCACGTAGTCTTATTCCGCTGCTATAATCCTATTGTGCGACAATAAATAACTCTCTGATTAACCCAAAACAGCATGCAGAAAATCATTCAGTACCAATTCAATACCAACCCATCAACGTTCTTCTGACTTAGTATGTAGTTGTTGGCAGTGAGAACATTTCACTCATGTCGCACAGCCAAATACGCCTGCTATCTATATTCCAGGGCAATTTGCAGAAATGTCGTGCAACTAACAACTGTTCAAGAGGACTTAAATTTTCTTAGCTCAAAGTGATCATACAGTACAGATTTGCTTCATCTTTCTTCAATAGCCAGAAATACAACCTATACTCTCGTTTATTTCAAAGCCCATTTCGATTTCACATGAAGTTAAATATAAACTCTTTTTAAATTAAATATCTACTTCTTTACGTTAGTCCGCCATTTTTGTTTCGCGCTGCAGTTCGTTGATGAGCACTTTTCGTTCACGTTTGAAATGCATTCAGGATGATCCAAAACGCAAAGCTTAACCGAATTTTAACGAACTTACAAATGAGATTTTACGCGTAAGTTCATGATGTATTTGTGTTGAAGGGGCAATTGGGGGGAGAGAGAAATGGTGGTACGAAGATAGCCATGCAGTTTGTGTATTTATTTTTCCGCTTAAATGCATAAAACTCACTTTTTTTTTTCATTATTTGTCACTTGGAGACTAGTTCTTATTGTAACTACACAGGATAGTTGATTTTGCATATACATATGTGTGTATGTAATTGCTTTTCCGCTCAAAAAATAACGTTAAATTTTTTATTTTTTTTTTTTTGTTATTTTTATTGTGATTGCATATCTTTGTGGTCGCATACTTTTCAAATCTTCAAATGCCAGCCTAATATTCAATGCCAGAGCAGATTTTTGCGACGCTAATTTGTGATTCCATCACATACTTAAACATACAAGTGTGTAAAATTTCATCTAACAATTACATTATTTTTTTTTTTTTATAACAGTTTTTGCCATGTGTTTTCTAAACTTCTGCTTGCTTAGCTTGAATACCAATAATTCTTGCATTCTCGAACTGTTTGACCAACTTCAAAATCCCTTACTAACACTTTTACGATTTTATTGTAGAAGAAAACTTCCCAACCTTCAATCCGCATTCTTGCTATTTTTAACTACATCCATTAATACCCATGCATCCAACCATCGCTTCGTCTCTTTATCGCTATAAAAACTTGCTGGATTATAAGTTGCTTGTTCAGCTGCATTTTTTTTTTTTTTGTGACGTGTCTGTTTTGAGGATCGGGCGATTATGAAGAAACGAAACGTCTGCGTCCCGAGGGCTAATACTAGGTCCCATGACAGTCGGGTCTACGGTCCCGAAACGATCCGGATTTATGTCCGGACAAAGACTGTCACTTCAGCATATTTTGTGCTGCTCCAACAACAACACTTGCTGCTCTGTCTGCCTACTGTGGCCAACAATTGCTATTTTTGTTTGTCTGCCAATACTTCGACTGATCCAACTTTTAATTGTATAGATTTGGGTGCCATTAATTGTCTACTTTGATGAAAATCCCTATTTTGAGAATAAGGTGCTTACTAAGAGTTCTAGCTGGGTTCCGAAAATGCAGAAAACTGTGATTGTCCAGCGTCCCGATTCATATGGAAGGACGGCGACGATCCCACACGATCGCGTATGATCAAAACGTGTCAACACAATAAACGGAAAACGACCTGCGGACCATAAGACATATTTTGATTGGTTCTCACTCTGGCCAAATCCTCTTCAGTATTATTTTGTACCTGAGATAGAGGTGGTACTGGAAGACGATGAAGACGATAAGGAGGACAATGGTGAGGAACCCCTTGACGATGGTGAATTAGATGAAAATCAAACACAGCGATTGAAGATTTATTTCTTTACAAATATACATGTCCAGCTGACTAGATTTCTTAGAATATAAGACGCTCAATCGCTCAATTAAGTCGAAGGAACGGGTAAATTGTAATATTTGCGATTCTAGAGTGGAATACAGTAAGGGTTAAGAAGTGGAATGCCGGAAATATTTTTATGGCTGTTGGGAAAATGGGATTCTGTGGTAGGTGAGTTAGGGCGATAAGTGGTGACCTACTGGGGGGTTGCCTCGTTCTCGTTGCCTTCTCTATAGGGCGGAAGAAGCATTAATTTTGCAATTGGTCGGGTGATTGTGCCCTTTTCGGTCAGTACCTCTGCAACTCTCACTTTGTTGTCGGAGCCTGGGTGTGGTTTTAAGATTCGTCCCAGTCTCCATTCATTCGGAGATAGATTATCCTCTTTTATGACAACAAAATCTCCTACCTGCAAGTTGTCTTGTGGATGCTTCCATTTGATGCGTTTTTGCATCTCTACTAGATACTCTGCCTTCCATCTTTTACAAAAACCTTGGTGCAGGGCTTTGAGCTTTTGCCATCGGTTTATTATGGATGCAGGGTTCTCATTGATATCTGGTTCTGGTGGAGCTAATAAGTGCCCACCAACTAAGAAGTGGCCTGGGGTAAGCGGCTCCAGGTCAGATGGGTTATTTGAAGAGGGACTTATTGGACGAGAGTTGAGACAAGACTCAACTCTACATAAAAGAGTCATAAATTCTTCGAAGGTGTATTTGTAGTTCAATACTATTTTCTTAAAATGGCTCTTAAAGCTTTTCACTCCCGCCTCCCACAGTCCGCCCATGTGTGGAGCTGCAGCGGGGATGAAATGCCATGAAAGCAATTGATGCGCGTACCTGGACAAGGTGCTGTTACGCGCTTCAATCATGAAAGCTTTAGCTTCGGATCGTAAAGATCGGGAAGCTCCGACAAAGTTGGTGCCGTTGTCGGAATACATGTTTCGTGGGCAACCTCGTCTGGCTGTAAACCGGGCAAAAGCTGCCAAGAATGACGCTGTACTTAGGTCAGTAGTGGCTTCAAGGTGTATGGCTTTAGTTGCGAAGCACACAAATAAGCAGACATAACCTTTTGAGATTCGACATCCTCTCCCGCGATAGCTTTTGATGTCAAATGGTCCTGCGAAATCCACTCCGCTGTTTGTAAATGCCCGAGAATAGGTGGTGCGTTCCTGGGGCAGGATTCCTATGAGCTGAGTTTGGGTCCGTTTTTTGTGGATGGTGCAGATCTTGCAGTTGTGGATGACTGAGCGTATCATATTCTTGACCCTAGGAATCCAGTATTGGGTACGGATGATGCGCAACATCAGCTGATTTTCTCCGTGCAAAGATACTTTGTGGATAAACTGGACGATGAGACGGGACAACCTGCAGTTATATGGCAGTATAATGGGATGGCGCTCATTGTAGGCCAAATCCAGAGACGCGCCTAGACGACCACCAGCCCTTATAACTTCCGATTCATCAATGAATGGGGTTAGGGGGAGAATTTCGCTTTTTCCGTTGATCGATCCACCTGATCTAAGGCTTGTAATGAAGTCCTATAGTATATCGGATGTGGACGGCTGTGCATGCTAGCGTTAGCCTGGTACTAAGCTCGTCGGATTGGGGTGGTTCTTGCCGCCACATGGTTCCAATAACTCGACCATACAAAAAACTCATGCACTTGTTATTGAATTCGGACAACAAAAAACACAGTCCCTAAAACCCTAGCAATAATATATCGGACGACCTTTATATGGAATTATCCCCTCGATCACCATAAAGAAAATCCAAACCTCCCTACTCTTCCCTGCCCAACCATAAAGAGACACTTTTTGTATCGCCAACCCAACCATACTTGCATACCTAAGGCTCACATCCCCTCACAATATATAAATTATTTTAGAAAATCATTTTTGCTTACAATACCATATTCATTTATTTACAAATTCATTAAAATAGCTTTTACAGCAACTCATAATTAAGCTATATGCTTACTTGCAAAAATTGTAAATCCTAAATCCAGTTGAAGGTATTCTTATCGTAATATAATATTCAAATAGGTATACAAATGAGAATAATTGCAATCTGGTCACATTATTTGCAGTTGTTACGAAAGTAAATATATAAAAAAACAAAATAGTTTAAACAAAAGGCATGAAAACAAAGTAACCTAACCAAATAACTAAATGTCATGTGAAGCACCAAAGAAAATGTACAATGTTAGCAGAGTAGCATAATTAGTTTGAAGAATGAAACCGCAAATGGGTATTAGAGCTTAACTAAATTCTCTATTAAGTGTGTTGCTCTTTTTCTCTCTTTTTTTTTTTTTTTTACATAGTTAGGCTACTCTTCCACTCTATCATACAAATAAGATAATAAAATGAGTAAGAAGATTGAAATAAAAACTTACATTTCGTTGTCCCGATCGATGTCAGCAGGCGCCTGATGAGATGGTCGGAGGCTAAAGAGAGTTATTCTCTCCCAGTTGTGTAGTGAAATTATAATATGCATTGATTTTACTTTAACTTAAATACATACATATGTATATACTTTTCGCTCCCTATAACCATACAATTCTACACATGAACCTAGTTATGAAGTTTTTGGTTACACATTGTTTTGCTATGAATTTACGCACGCCAGTGGCTGCGTATAAAATTGTATTTAAGGGGTATTTTAAACATTAAATAATTCTTATTTTTCATTTACAAGTACATTATGCAAATTTAATACAAATAATTTTTGTAGAACTTAACTATAGTTAACATGGTTCTAGTTAAGTTTATTCCAGCTTAAGGTAAATTTAAGTTAGTTTGCTAATACAGAATCCGAATCTGAAACATATGTGTTCACTATTAAGTAAGAGGATTTTTTTTTTCCTCTTTTTTTTTTTTTTTGTACAAATTCTCGATTTTTCTTTTTGATTTTCGTTATTATTAATTTCAATGGATCGACTTAAAAAGATTTCTGCAAATATCCATGTGTATGCAGGTATACGTAGATAAATGCTGATAATAAAACTAAGTTTAGACTTTTGAACTTTCGCTACAACAAGTTAGTAGCCTAGCTGAACTTTGGCTTCTGGGGCCAAGTAAGGCGATTTACGTCATCCACGTGGCGCTCCTCCAAATTTCGGGAATGATACGCGTTTACTGCGGCTCACGAGGAACAATAACCAAAACACCTCTTTAGCTTTCTTAGCTGGTTTCCTCGATGAACTGACAAAGCGTGGATTACATTTATTTTTCTATTTTTTTGAGGATTTCAGCGCGTTCGCAGGAATAGTTGACGGAATAAAAACGCGTAACTTTCTCGACGCGGAGATGTAGCCTTTTCGGTGATTTACACGATAAGAAGTCGCGCCTTTAAGAAAAGGTCGTACGAATTTTTCTTTCCCGACTTTAAAAAAACGACTTCACTCAACTTTTGAGATTCCACGCGATTTCTTTTTCGGATGGCTGGTACGTCTTGCTGCTTCAGGAGATCGATCAAAGAAAAAAAAACCCCACTCCGCAATCTCAGCGGAAGTTCTCTTTGACGTATCTGACGTTCTGTTCGAGAAAACTGACAGCTGTTATTTTGAGGACAATATGTCAATCTACTACATATTAAAGGGTCAGGTTGACATGGTGATTAAAAGTAATAAATTTTTGTTTGTTTTTTTAACGCTTTAGCAAAAGTAATTCCTAAACTTACTTCTCATCACCTAGTGATTATACTGTCGCTAAGATTAATAATTTAAAAAAACGTGTTGACTTTAAGTCGCGCTCACAAATCAGGTGTTTTAAAAGAGTATTGCAAATGCTTTTGAAAAACCAGCTAGAACAGGCGATAAGTTTAACATGGCTGTATGTCTTTAGCGTGGAATGTACCAAGGAGTTTGCCATTTGTTTCTTCTAAAACAGAATAAGACGATCCGACTTTTTCTCGAACCCGTGCCCTGAGAAAGGTATTAGCCAGCTTAGCATTGAAAGTATGTGCCTTGTTGCTCTGAGCAAAGTTTCTTCTTAAGACTTCCTGGCCAACTGTGTACTCAATTTGCCGTGACCTTAAGTTGTACCGACATTCGTTGCGGTTGAAAGCTTTGTGCATATTCGATCTTACTTTATCTCGTACTTGCAGGATGTTTTCAAAACGACTGTTGTTTCCGACTAACCCTTCGGACGTCATGCCGATGCTTCTAAGTAGTGCATAATTATCACCGTGGGTTATCATATGTTGACCAAAAACAACAAAATAGGGGCTAAACCCGGTGGACTGGTGAATCGAATTTCGAAGCGCAGAATTAATACTGCTCAGATGGCAATCCCAATCACGCTGATCGTTTTTGATATAAGCTCTTAAAGCAGCGTTTACGGAGCGATTTACGCGTTCCGATGAATTGCTCTGTGGCGAATATATGGCGGTGAAGGTATGCTTTATCCCGCATTTCGTTAAGAATGCTTCAAATTCATTAGACCTGAATTGACTTCCGTTGTCACTTACTATATATTCTGGCATTCCAAATACATCAAAAACTTGTGTCTTCAAATAGTTGACAATAGGAGTGGTGGTAAATTGTTTTACTGGGAAAAGAAATGTAAATTTCGACATGTGGTCAAGTATAATAAGAATACCGATATGTCCGCTTTTAGATCGCGGGAAAGGGCCTATTAAATCGATGTATAGCCTTTGGAATATTCTCTCCACAGGCGTGAATTTCCCCATCATAGGGCGCAGGCTCTTTGTCGGATGTTTGGTGGTTTTGCAAACGATGCAGGTAGAAATATAGTCTTGCACCTCACGATGTAATCCGGGCCAATAAAAGTACCTTCGAACTCTTTCTATGGTTTTAGCAATGCCACCATGCGCGCTCGTTGGACAATCGTGTGCGTTCTTTATAACCTCGTTACGTAAGGACATAGGTACAAAAAGCTTCCAAGCATCATTTTCCTTTTCTGTGTCCCCCGTATAAAATTCATTTCGGTGGTATACATATTTATCGCAAATTTTAAAGTCAGGAAATTTTCCAGAATTACTGATAAGTTTTTCTTTAAAAGCCACATATTCAGCTTCGTCAAAAGCGGGTGAAGACAGGTTGATGTCAGGCACATAGTCTACTGAAACCGACGAAACAATGTCTTCCGAATGAACACGCGAGAGAGCATCTGGTACGACGTTGGCACTACCTTTTCGGTGCTCGATTTTAAAATCAAACGCTTGACATTTTAACGCCCAGCGTGCTAACCGCCCACTGAGATCGCTTTGATTCATCAGCCATCGCAAACTGGCATGATCTGTGATCACTGTGAAGGTCTGACCTTCCACATATGGCCGAAACTTTTTTATGGCCAATACAGCTGCTAAACATTCCCTCTCGGTGACTGAATAATTTTGTTGAGCTCTGTTCAGTTTTTGGGACATATATGCTACTGGTATCTCATCACCGTCGTCGTTTTTCTGCGCCAGCACTGCACCCACTCCATGTAAACTAGCGTCGCATTGGATAATAAACGGCTTCTTGAAATCTGGATTGGCAAGAAACGGAGCAGAAGTCAACCTAGCTTTTAATAAATCGAATGACTCTTGAGCCTTATCCGACCATATAAATGACTTCGCTTTTTTCAATAGTTCAGTTAACGGATGAGTTACCTCAGCATAGTTGGCGACGAACCTTCGGTACCATCCTGCCATTCCCAGAAGTCTTCGAAGTTGTTTCACTGTTTTCGGAACGGGGTAATTTACTATTGCGTCAACTTTCCCAGGGTCGGTTTTTAAGGTTCCTAGCCCGACCACATACCCCAAATAACGAACTTCTGTCATACAAAATTTACTTTTCGATATGTTAATGGTTAGCCCAGCTTTGCTAACATGAAATGCCACTTCTTTCAACAGTTCAATGTGTGACTCGAAGTTCTCAGAGACTAAGAGCAAGTCGTCCAAGTACACAAAAACCCTTTCTTTTAAGTGATGTGGTATTACTTTATCCATAAGCCTACACATCGTCTGGGGAGCGTTACAAAGGCCGAACGGCATAACGGTATAATGGTAAAGAGGTCTGTTGGGAACTGTGAAAGCCGTTTTTTCACGAGAGCTTCTCTCCAGAGGAATTTGCCAGAAAGCATCCTTTAAATCCAGGCTGGAGATGAACTCCGCTCGTGGCAGTCTAGATAATATTCCTTCGATATGTGGTAGGGGATAAGCATCTTTAATAGTCAATGCATTTACTTTTCTGCTGTCCAAGCAAAGGCGTATCTTCCCAGGTTTTCGTACCAAAACCACAGGTGACGACCATGGACTGTTTGACTCCTCTATGACACCTAGAGCCAGCATCCTATCAATTTCTTCACACATTAATTTCTCTACCGCCGGTGATATCGGAAAGTGTCTCTGTTTAATGGGCTTTGCATTACCCACGTCGATGTCGTGTTCAATTAGCCTAGTTTTCCCTAGCCCACGTTCTTCAAATTTTGGATAGGATGATATAACTAACTGTAGCCTATGTTGCTGTTCTGTACTTGGGATATGCGAATTTGAACTATCTCCAGGGCTGCTTATTTCACTGACCACATTGGAAGCTATACCGAACGCTCTCCAAAAATCTACACCAAGATAAATGTTTTGAACTAAAGATGGTATAACATAAAACTTTATAGTTTTCGCCTCATTTTTGTAGGTTATTTCTAACGTAAATACGCCCTTAATGTCCTGACGGGATCCATCCGCAGTTCGCACGCTTGAACTAATTTTTTTGACGAAATCATTTTTAGCTAACACCTCTCTTGCCAATTCAGCTCCCAGGCAACTTGCTGAAGCTCCTGAGTCTAGCAGACCTAACATATTTCTGCCCATTAGCTGCACGGAGGCGTATGGTCGTATATCGTTAGGTTTGTTGAAAATTGAACTTATCGAACTTAGGTGGGATTTTTTTTGTTTTATTTTCGACCAAAATTGTTTGGCACGTACAGATGAGCGCGATGGTTTGAAAATTTTGTTTCTAGCATCTTGATATGCACGCAGACGCTCATGTAATGGTACTATTGGGTACAGTTTTGGTACATCTTTGTCAGCCGAGTCCGATTTTTTTTGGATTGATATTTTCCTATTTATTTGCGCTGATCCGATTGGTTGCTGGGATGTCGTAGTTTTTTGCTGAAATCCCATAGCCCGTTTTCCGAACTATTACACTTAGGACAAGTCGGGAGAAAAAACGCTATGAGGCCACATCCATAGCAAAATACTCGCCTCGGTTTCACGCAATTTTTGTAATGGTGACCCTTCTCATCGCAATTCCAACATGTCCTTTCTTCTGATTGCCTTGCCACTTGACCTTGGTTGTTTGATCTAGTGCTAACTTCGTCAACAGTGGCATCCTCTTCTCCAGCTCCAACTTCAGAAATGTTTCTACGCTGAGGAACGAAAGGTTTTTGGAAATGAGCACGGTTTTGAATCTCCGCGAATAAGTTTTCCCTTCGACGACAAGCCTTGCGAAGATCTGCAACGGTGTTAAGCTCTAAATGCAACAGCTCCAAACGAATATCAGGTTGAAGATTCCGGACCATTATCTCCACTAGCTCTCTTTCTGATAATGGGCGCCTCAAACTGTCGGATATATTTAGAACATTGTCCAAATAGCTTTCAAAGGATTCTCCACTCTTTTGCTTCCTATTGCGGATTGATTCCTTGATATCAAAATCAGTACGGAAGTCTTTAAAACTCCCCCTTAGATCCTCACAAATCTCTACCCAGTTTAAATCTCGTACCGAATGATGGTAACGCCAAAACCAACGTTTGGCTTTGCCCTCAAACAGTAAGTGAACGTGCTGGCACAGGGTATTGTAGTCACCACGAAGGGTCGTGCTAGTAAGAGCGTTTACTCTATAAATAAATTCATCGACTGATACGCCATTAAGAGAACCATCGAACACTAACTTCCAACCGGAAATAACTTTAGCTACGAACGTTGAAGATGTATCAGCCGTTGCCCTATGCGACCTATTTATGTGCGGAAGGTAATGTTGCTCGTTATTTGCAGCGGTATCAGTAACATTATTTGATTGATTCTGAACTCTGTCATTATGAATTTCTGACGCATTCATATTCCGAAAATATGTGTCAAGCGATTCAGATACCATACGTCCTACTTCTTCGCGTATTTGCCTGGCAACCCTCTCTTCAAGATTCCTCACACTATCTTGAACCATATTTTGGACACAACTTAAACTAGTGTTATTCTGATTTTGCCGAGGAGTGCGATTTGCATTTGTACTACGACCTCTTCCACGATTAATGCTGTAAGTCGAATTATTAGACATATTAACTCCACCTCTAGACCTAGTCACGGGACCTTGATTAGCGTCTCTTGGTATCGCACCTTGCGCTACAAAAACATCATGCTGACTAACCGGTTCTGGCTCCTCAAAGCTCTTTAGAGATTGTGTGTCACATGAACGTCGACACAAGGGGCAAGCATCATTGTCAGTAAGCCATCGGGTTATACAGACACGGTGGAAACCATGACCGCAAGGGGTTGTCGAGAAAGTCGCCTCTGTAATATCCTCATTGCATATACTACATGACCTAGTAGGATTATCGATTTCCAGCAAATTGCTTTCGCTGCGATAGACAGCCATTGTTTATATATAAATTTTATTTTCTAGGTTTGTTTCACGTTAATATTTATGTTTATGTGTATATCTAAATATGCGATAGTATTATATATACTTATGTTTATTTGTATATTGTGAGATTTTGATGATTGCCTTAGGTCTGAGAAAAGGAAGGAACTTTAGGTAGATCGTGAGTCTAAAAATTTTGAAGTACACAACTAAGGGTAGTTGTGCAAATAATCTAGCCAATGGAAATCTGAGAACCATATTTGATTACAACTGATTTTTCCACACCGACTTAGTTATTTCCCTCTGAAAACTTTTTGTTTTCTGTACACACAAATTTTTTTTTCTTTATACTGGGTTCTGAAATCGGTAGTCACCCAAATTCAGAATTCCACACATTAAATCAAAAAAATGTAAAAAGATAAATGCAACTCTCAATTCATAATCGGTTCCTAAGATATGTCTATATCTATGTGGGAATTCCAGACTCTAACTAGAGGTAATGAAGTAAACCACTACTACGACCGGTTAGGCAAACATACGTACATATGTATGTCCATATATGGTATTTGAACTAATTCCAGTGCCTAGCAAGTGTTTATAAAATGTACATATATAATTTGGAAAACCCAAAACTTCTGCTTTGGGCCCCACGTTGGGCGCCATCTTTGTAATGAAGTCCTATAGTATATCGGATGTGGACGGCTGTGCATGCTAGCGTTAGCCTGGTACTAAGCTCGTCGGATTGGGGTGGTTCTTGCCGCCACATGGTTCCAATAACTCGACCATACAAAAAACTCATGCACTTGTTATTGAATTCGGACAACAAAAAACACAGTCCCTAAAACCCTAGCAATAATATATCGGACGACCTTTATATGGAATTATCCCCTCGATCACCATGAAGAAAATCCAAACCTCCCTACTCTTCCCTGCCCAACCATAAAGAGACACTTTTTGTATCGCCAACCCAACCATACTTGCATACCTAAGGCTCACATCCCCTCACAATATATAAATTATTTTAGAAAATCATTTTTGCTTACAATACCATATTCATTTATTTACAAATTCATTAAAATAGCTTTTACAGCAACTCATAATTAAGCTATATGCTTACTTGCAAAAATTGTAAATCCTAAATCCAGTTGAAGGGTTTCTTATCGTAATATAATATTCAAATAGGTATACAAATGCGAATAATTGCAATCTGGTCACATTATTTGCAGTTGTTACGAAAGTAAATATATAAAAAAACAAAATAGTTTAAACAAAAGGCATGAAAACAAAGTAACCTAACCAAATAACTAAATGTCATGTGAAGCACCAAAGAAAATGTACAATGTTAGCAGAGTAGCATAATTAGTTTGAAGAATGAAACCGCAAATGGGTATTAGAGCAACACACTTAATAGAGAATTTAGTTAAGCTCTAATACCCATTTGCGGTTTCATTCTTCAAACTAATTATGCTACTCTGCTAACATTGTACATTTTCTTTGGTGCTTCACATGACATTTAGTTATTTGGTTAGGTTACTTTGTTTTCATGCCTTTTGTTTAAACTATTTTGTTTTTTTATATATTTACTTTCGTAACAACTGCAAATAATGTGACCAGATTGCAATTATTCGCATTTGTATACCTATTTGAATATTATATTACGATAAGAAACCCTTCAACTGGATTTAGGATTTACAATTTTTGCAAGTAAGCATATAGCTTAATTATGAGTTGCTGTAAAAGCTATTTTAATGAATTTGTAAATAAATGAATATGGTATTGTAAGCAAAAATGATTTTCTAAAATAATTTATATATTGTGAGGGGATGTGAGCCTTAGGTATGCAAGTATGGTTGGGTTGGCGATACAAAAAGTGTCTCTTTATGGTTGGGCAGGGAAGAGTAGGGAGGTTTGGATTTTCTTTATGGTGATCGAGGGGATAATTCCATATAAAGGTCGTCCGATATATTATTGCTAGGGTTTTAGGGACTGTGTTTTTTGTTGTCCGAATTCAATAACAAGTGCATGAGTTTTTTGTATGGTCGAGTTATTGGAACCATGTGGCGGCAAGAACCACCCCAATCCGACGAGCTTAGTACCAGGCTAACGCTAGCATGCACAGCCGTCCACATCCGATATACTATAGGACTTCATTACAGGCTCCTATATTCTTCACCAAAGTGTTGTCTTTGGGAAAGCTGTATCAAGCGTTGAGTCGTTGCTTTAATTTCATTTGCTGAGATTAGGCAAGACTTTGCTTGGAAAGACGATTTGGTTTTGAGTGAGCTCCCCGGCAAAATCTCATAATATATGAGATAACCCGCAAAGCCCTCGGTAAATCTGAAAATCGATCAAGTAGGTCGCTAAAATTCTGTTTATCGATTGTAACTGCATGTGCTTGAACCCTTTTCTCTTCAATTTGCGTTTTGTAGTCTGAATTTTGTGTGGGCCAATTGGAGCTATCTTCTTGTAGCCAAGAAGGGCCTTGCCACCACAAGCAATTGTTGACTAGTTCATATGCTGGAAGTCCTCTGCTTGCCAAGTCAGCTGGGTTTGATGCTGAGTCCACATGTGACCAGTTTTTTGTACCGACCTTTTCAACTATTTTTGTTATTCTATGGGCGACGAAGGTCGACCATAATAATAATAATAATAATAATCCCAACGGTTGTATCCCTCCATACCCGCCCGACCGACGCGAGGGGCGCATCCGCATGACGCACGGATATATAAAAAAAAAAAAAATTTTGTTTTTTTCATATATATTGCGCCGAGTCATGAAAGGCAGAGGTTTGTTAAGTGTCGAGATCTAAAACTGTTCAGCTACAGAACAAATGCTTATCAGCTGATCGAATAGTAATATATGTATATGTATGTATGTATTAATTATTGAGAGGATTAAGTATAGTTTTCTTTATGTAAAAAAGTGAGTCTGAAATATCAAAAGAACCGGAGTGAGTGTTAAAATCCTGACACAAACTACGGAGTGGCTCATTTAACTCAAAATTGCTTTTACATGGCTTCAGAAAGAGAGGCCGGAAATGTCTTGAAATTCTGGAGGGAACGTTAAGTTTTATTTCGCTAAGAAGAGATGGGCTAGAGATCAAGCCTGTCAGTAACTTGACCAAAAATACAATGCCTAGCATTTCTCTACGACTAGCAAGTGTAGGAAGATTAATGAGTTTTAAACGACTTTTATATGGCGGCAGGTTGTACTGAGAATCCCAACGAAAATTCCTTAAAGCAAAAAGCAGAAATTGTTTTTGAATGGACTCTATTCTGTCGGAATGAACTTGATAGCGCGGGTTCCAAACAACAGATCCATATTCCAGTATGGGCCTCACTAACGTTGTGAACAGAGCCTTCGTTATGTAAGGGTCATTGAATTCTTTTGACCACCGTTTTACAAATGCAAAAACACCCTTGGCTTTGTTAACTGTAACATTGATGTGAAGATTAAAATTAAATTTCGGATCCATTGTAATTCCAAGATCAACAAAGTTAAACACTTGTTCGAGGTTATGGTTACCTATTTCATAAGATGTTGGTTGAACTGCTCTGCGAGAAAAGCACATTACTTTACATTTTTTAAGGTTTAGTGGCATGTAATTTATTTCACACCAGTTAGTCATGCTATTTAAATCCGCTTGTAGTAAGGACCTTTCCTCAACAGAATGATACGATCTAAAAAGCTTTACATCATCAGCATACAATAAAATTTTTGAATAATTTATTACAGAAGGTAAGTCATTTATAAAAAGTAAAAACAGAATCGGACCAAGGTGACTTCCTTGCGGGACCCCTGAAGAAACATGAATAATGTTTGAGGAACTATTTTTAAAAAGAACTCGTTGTGTTCTGTCAATGAGGTAAGAAGCCATCCAACGAAGGAGATTAGGTTGAAAACCAAGGAGATCGAGTTTATGGATCAGTAAAGAGTGACTTACTCTGTCGAATGCTTTACTAAAATCAGTGTATATAACATCAGTGTGCATAAATTCTCTGAATCCATTTGAAACATGAGTTGTGAACTCAAGCAAGTTTGTAACGGTAGATTTACCCTTAGAGAACCCATGTTGTGTGCTAGAAATTGTAGAGGATATGGAATACGTTAAATGGTCAACAACAATAGCTTCGAATAATTTAGGAATAGCAGAAAGCTTAGCTATACCGCGGTAATTTTCTATAGAGGACCTACTCCCGGTCTTATAAAGTGGTATAATGAATGATTCTTTCCAAGCTGAAGGGAAAATCCCAAGCTTAAGAGAAAGATTAAATAAATTAGTTAAGGGCACATAAATATGTTTTGCACAGTTTATGAGGAAACACGTCGGGATAGAATCGGGGCCAGCCTTAAATGATTCTTTTAAGTTACTCAAATAATAAAGTACTTCCTCGGAAGATATCTGCGGAATAATAGCAGAGGTGAGAGAACAGAGTTTATATGGATAAGGTTTGCTCAGAGGAGAGTTAATGGAGTAATTTGACCTGAAGAATTGGGCAAACATGTTGGAAATTGATTGGGAGTCACAAGAAACGGTATTTTTATATTTCATAGCAGACGGAAAACTAGTCACTCTGCGCCTAGAGTTAACGAAGTCATAAAATGATTCAGGGTTTTTTATTCGATTCTTTTTAACTTTGCACAAATAAGATCTGTAGCATTTTTTATTTAATTCAAAATAAGCGTGTCGGATAACTGAGTATTTAATATAGTTAGTGTGCAAACCAGTTTTTTTGTACAATTTAAACGATCGCGACTTCTTATTTTTTAAATTTTTTATTTCTTTAGTAAACCAAGGTTGTGATTGCTCCTTTTGTACGCAAACCCGTTTTGGTACAAACTTTTGAAATAAGCTAAATATAGTGTCATTAAAATGCTGGACGCAACGTTCAACATCATCTTTATAAGTCGGCCATGATAATTTTGATAATTCTCGATCTAATTTTTTGAAATTGGCTTTCGCGAAAATAAAACGAGCGTTTGAGCTACTTGATTTATCAACATTATTTCCAAAATCACCAATAACCTCGTAATTTACCTCAATCGCAGGGTGATAAGAGTCCTCTGGAATAACCAAGGGTTCGCACATCTTCATAGATGACTTAGATACGTCATCAACAAAAACTAGATCCAGAATGGTGCCAAAATTGTTTGGAGTTAAATTGATCTGATTTAGACAGAGCTCAGCCATATCTTCTAAAAACACATTGTATCTATCCTTTGATGATATTGGAACGATAACGTCCTCTATAAGAGTCCATGATATGCCTGGCATATTGAAGTCACCAAGTACAATCATCGAGTCATGTGCAGTAATCATTGAACTTAAAGATCTAAGTAACGCAATATGTTGAGAATAAACCGATAAGTCAGAGTTAGGAGGGATGTAGCAAGCAGCTAAATAAAAGAAACCATTTCCTACCATAACTCGTATGGCTTTAAATTCGATTGACTCGATGAGGGGGATATTAACATCTTCGGATGGTATTGAAGAATGAACTGCAAAAAGAACACCCCCACCGATTCTGTCCTTACGGTCATTTCTATAAATTTGATATTGATTAGGAAGGATCTCTGAATTAAAAATATGTGGTTTAAGCCAAGTTTCAGTAACATCTTCGGATGGTATTGAAGAATGAACTGCAAAAAGAACACCCCCACCGATTCTGTCCTTACGGTCATTTCTATAAATTTGATATTGATTAGGAAGGATCTCTGAATTAAAAATATGTGGTTTAAGCCAAGTTTCAGTAAAGCAAATTACGTTATAGTCACAGTCTAAGCCTTTTAAATATAAATCGTTCAATTTAGTATTTAAACCTCTAACGTTTTGCTAGAAAATACTTAAAGTAGAATTTAAAATTAGTTTTTTGGCTCAGTGTCACGATTAGGAATTGAAGCTAAATTATTTATTTTATTTTTATTTTTATGTGGCTTCTATTCAAATTCGCGAACAAATGCCCCGGTTGGCCAAAAAGAATTGTTAAGCAAAGTATCAAAAACTTCAGGTGCCACATCAATTTTAAAAGATGATACGTTACGTTCGTATTTAAAGTTAAATTTTCGGATTGCTAAGTTACAAGTCTTAATTTTTGATGAAATGTAAAACTCTATATCATCAGAAGAAGTGTCCCTAGCAAATCTAGAAACAAAAATTGATTTTCTCAAAGGAACCACAACCAGCTTCTTTGCAGAGCATTCAGCCTCATCCAATGGTGCTACAGTTTTTGCAACAATAGGAGCAGATTGGGATGGTGGAAGCGATTGAGGCGGTGATGGACCCACCTCTGATGAAGATGCCTGTAAATTCTCATGATCAGAATTGCTTTTATTAGAGGAAGAAGCGCGAGTGCAGATAGCTCTTGATGAAGTTGAAGAAGACGGGCCCTGAGGCGGAGGGACAGGAGACAAAAGATTAATTAGCTCAATTTGTTGGGGTTGAGGCAAAATATTTTTTTGATGTAATGTAAGAGGAGCCACAATACTTTCCTTGGGTGGACTGTGTGTTCGTTTGCGTTTGCTCTCTCTTACAGGTTGCGAAGTTTGTTTATCTAGGCACTTAAATGATTTAAACACGTTTTCATAACGTTTAAATTTATCATTAAGTGCCCGAAGTCTTTGCCCATTTCGAAAAATCCATTTCTGGTTTCTCTTAAAAATTGGAAAAGTTCAACCTCAGTTGATCTGCATTTTAAACAAGACCAACGAATACCTCTTCCTTCATTTATTAAGTCTAGGACTCTACCAGTCAATCCGGCACATTTTATATGAGCAATGCCATCGCACAACCAGCATGCAACAGAGCGTTGCTCATTATCGCTTTTATTTTTGCAGTTGTCAAAAATGCAAGACATAATTGAAACAGTAAAATTCAATATGAGTAAAAACTAAAATTGTATTAATAAATCAAAGAAGAAAGCAGTTTGCAAGGTAGGGCAAGTTTTATAATTATTTAACGTTTGAGAGCTATTTATGCAACGAACAGTTTTAGATGCACAGTAATAGACACCTAAAAAACTAGACGCAAACAGCTGTTTAAAGAATGACAATCAAAAAGAGAAAAGAAAATGCGCGCAAACTTTAACAAATACACAAAGTTTAAAGCGAAAAAAGAAGCAAAAACAATGTAAATAAGAAACAATAACAATGCAAATCAACTAATGACTCGGCAATTGAAAACTAAATTAAAGTGTATAAAATCAATGCAAAAAATGCTCAACATATATTGTACTTAGCTTTAAATGCGCACAGATAAATCTCCAAAACTTTTATCACTAAATTATTAATTTATATACAAAGAAATAATGAAATTTCAATATAAAAATCAGTAGCACAAAGAAAACACAACTATACAGCTTGACGTTTGCGACAATTTCGTTCTTTTTGTGACGGCAATACCCCCTTCCAATGGCCTCGTCATAAAGTAAAATAAGTCCGTGCGGGCATTCCATCGTATGCCCAGAGCCTTTACTGCGCTCGTTTCTTCGAATTCCAAAAAATCTTCAGAAAGTAGATCGATTTTTGGAATATATTTTAGGAGATCTTCACAATTGGCAGTCCATTTCCGTAATGGAAAACCGGCTGACTGCAATACGTGAGTTATTTCATTTCTGGCTTTTATTGCAGAGTCGATACTATGTCCTCCCGCCAGTACATCGTCAACGTACATATACTTTCTCAAAATGTTAGAGGCTATGGGAAAGGAGCTTTCTGTGTCATCAGCTAGTTGTAGAAGTGTCCTTATCGCGAGGTAAGGAGCACAATTTATACCGAAAGTGACAGTCTTTAGCTCGTAAAGACTGATTGGTTCGGTTGACTTTGCGCGAAAAACTATGCGCTGATACTTCGTATATTTGTCATGTACTAGAATTTGGCGGTACATCTTCTCTATGTCGGTGTTGAAAACGTATTTGTATAATCTCCAACGCAGGATTATAATAGGAAGATCTGCCTGTAGCACTGGCCCTGGAAGGAGCACATCGTTGAGGCTTATGCCATTAGCCGTTGGACTTGAGGCATTGAAGACCACCCGGACTTTCGTTGAGCTGCTCTCCGCCTTGATGACAGCATGATGCGGCAGGAAATAGTGATCGGAGGAATCTGCAGGTATAATTTGATTAACCTTTGACATATGTCCTAACGACTCGTATTCCGTTAACACCCTATTATATTCATTTTGCAGATCTGGATTCTTGGCAAGTCGCGTTTCATTCCGATAGAATTGCGAGCAGGCCCTTTTTAGTGATGGTCCCAGGCAGGTATTTACTAGGAAATCCTGTTTAAAGGGTAAGGCCACTACGTATTTTCCAGAATCGTTTCTTAGGGTCGTAGTTTTATATAGCTTCTCACAATATTTATCCTCTTCGCTTTGGCTTCGGCTTTTCGGTAAATCCTCGACTTCCCAGAAAGAGGTGAGTTGCTTATCCAGTGCAACTTCACTGAAATATGAAGCTATATTGTTAGTTGGACTTGTTGTAACCGTGCGGCCGGTTAATATCCAACCGAACACTGTTTGCTGAGCGAGAAGCGTACTAAGTACGTTCTTCTTCAGACCGCTCAAAATAATTTCGGGATAGATGTCTCCCCCAAGTACAAGGTCCACTGGTTCATTAACAAAGAACCTTTTATCTGCCAAAACTAAGTCTGGAAATGCTTGTTGAGTTAAGACGCTAATCGGTATAGTTGGGAGATTTCCAGTTAGTTGTGCTAATACAAGAACAGTGGCATTCAATCGAAAGAGTGGGTCAACTGGTGACCGCAACTCTATTTTGCACGCTTCTCTAACCTGCGCAGATACCGAATTTGAAATGCCTGACACTTGGGCATGCATTCTTGTTGATGGCAGGTTGATTCTTCGTTTGAGTCTTTCTGTTATGAATGAACATTCAGACCCGGAATCAATAAGAGCGCGTGCTGAAAAAGCTGTGCCGTTCAGTTGTATATGTACGCGAGCTGTTCCCAGCAGTACGCCTGTGTTTGTGTTTGCATGGCATGACTGTATATTTGGGTTTTCAGCCGTTTTTGCCTTTGAAGAATCTCGCCATGCTAGAGCTTGCTTAGATGTTGACGGCATATCATCTGAAGGGCTCGTAGGCGTTCGGCGATGCGGTGCTTTTGGCTGAATTGTCTGCAAATGAAGGAGCGTGTTATGTCGCGAGTGACACGTATTGCAATTGAATGCGCTAGTGCATCTTGACACAGTATGTCCAAAGCTTAGACAATTCAGGCAACCGTTGTTCTTCTTCAAGAATTCGATTCTGTCAGCTGGGGTCAGCCTTAGAAATCGTGAACAGCTGCGTATTTTGTGCTCATTGGATTTGCACATTTTACATGTAGAAGTGGTCATGCTTGACTGGTAGGCGCCAAGTCGTTTAGCAGGGACTTCAGTGGGCTGTCGTTGTATTTGAGACCTTGGTGCTCTGACAACTCTGGAATCTTTTAGCCCTGTTAAGGTTTCTAATGTTTGAAACCTATTTGAAAGAAACCGGTCCATTTCTTCCCATTTCGGTATGTCATTTTTGTGGTCTATGGTCTGTTCCCATAGAGCCAGCGTACTTTCGGGTAATTTGGTTGAGCAAAGATAAATTACAATTGCATCCCAATTCGAGATGTCAATCTGATGACTGGATAGGGACGATAAGCAATTATTAATATCTCGCTGCAACCTTTTAATCGAGCTACCACACTCACTTTCTATTGAATGTAAATTAAAAAGTAATTTCAGTTGTGTATTTACGAGTAGGTATACGTTTATTTTCGTATCTCTCATACAGATTTTTCCAGGCAGTTTGGAAGCCTTCATTGGTGAATGGACACTTTCTCACGATATCTTTGGTCTCTCCTTGAGTCTTATGGTTGAGGTGAAATAGTTTCTCAACCGGAGTGAGGCGCTTGTTCAGGATGTATGTATATGGCCGTGAACATATCACGGAAAGACGGCCACGACCCATAATCTCCTTTGAACACGTCCGTATCACACGGAGGAAGGTGGATATTGTGTTCGCGTACCGGAAGAGAGGAGATCCTTTTCATCCTTGTCTGATTTTTCAAGCGCCTCCAATTGAGAGGCTATTGCAGACATGCATTTAATATAGCTGGCAAAAGAAGTTTTGTATTTCTTCCGAATTGCCTGATTGTCCGCTTTGGACAACCCCTCCGCATTACTCAGATTGTCGTGACCAAGTTTTGTCTTCTCCCAGAGAGCTTTTAACTCCTCTTGCTGAATGGCAAGACCATGTTTATTTTGATCTGAGGCGGAAGTGCTGCTGAAATCTGCGTCAAATTCAATTATTGATTCTGCTAAGCGTATGAATGCTTCCATTTTTCAAAAATAACTATAAGCTAGTATGGAAGCTTTATTAAATTGTATGAGAAGTTATTATTTATGAAGCGAACTTTAAAAACCAAAATCGACACAAGCCTGTCAACGAAGCGGATACTCGATATCGCTTGTATATTTCGTAGAAATGAACCAACAAATTTAGAAGATATCAGGTTGTTTATATTTATAATATACTTTCAGCTCTTTATTTAAATTGTTTATTTTAATGTACTTATGTATATTGTTTGCTTGCAGAGTATGTGTACAATTTTTTAAGAAGTGCTCGCCACCCAACTGTGTTAACAAATACATGTATCGGTACTATAAATGTCGTGGAATATAAACGTAGTATGTAGATAGTGTACTGTGCAACGTATCAACGTGAAAAAACGGCGTTTAAAATACAATAATATGCAACGCGTTTGTCTACAGTACAACGAGTAAATTCTTCGAGTTTATGCGACTTACAAAATACAAAAATGTTGCCTAAAACTGTGTGTGTGTGTGCAAAGTGGCAATGTGATGTGCAACGTTTGAGTATAATATGCAGCGTGTTCTTCAAACCAAAGTGTCAATCGAGTGTGCAACGCATCAAAGTGAAACGAAAAAATTTAGAACGCACACGTTGATATACGAGTTTGTGTGTTTTAAAATGAAAAACTCTAATTATGTGTGTGTATAAAAGTGCATAAGCGTAAATGCTTATTGGTTGAACAAACAACCAAAAGACAAAAAAAAAATAGGTTATGTACCTTATTAATGTGCAGTGTCATAAAATGAAAAAAAAGAAATGCATTCGCTTTGCAATGAAGTGGTCACTTGGATAAATAAAAATGTGTATTTATTAAAAAAGAGGAATTGTTCCCAAATAAAAATGTGGAGTAAATTTAAAAAAAAAAGGTTATGTACACTCGTATATCCACTGTGCCGTAGTGATGTGATGCGTTGCACCGTGATTGTTGGCACTAGTATTGCACAATTCACTTAGTAGAATAATTGCACCAATAATGTGTTTCCAACGAACTCGCGATACGTTGCACGCGCATATGCTCACTTTTTAACAATTTTGTTTTTTGTGTTTATATTTTAATATATGTATGACTCGAAAGTGCGATTGAAGTGATAACCACGTACCTTGTTCAATGTAGACGGTGACAAATTAATGTGGCAAGTGTTGCGTTGTGGTTGATCACAGTGATGGTGTTGTGTTGAGAAAAATGTTGGTGTTCTGTGGCAGGTGGTGTGGCAAGTGTTGTGTAAAGTGTTGCGTTGTGGCTGATCAAGAAGTGATGGTAATGTGTTTTTGAAAAATGTTGGTGTTGTGGCGATTAACTGGTGCGCAAAACGATGTAGTTGATCAAAATGATGGTGTTGTTATCTTCGTGGACTGTATTTTTTTTTGTTGAATAAACTGGCTGATTTTTCTGAGGTGAAGTGTAAAATTTCAGTTCTTCTCGGCGAAGAAAGGACCATGTAAAATCGCGGGTACTCTTTGCTTGTGAGCTCAGATGTACCGGATTTTATTTGGTTTGATTGTGCAAGAAAAGTAAAGGAAAAAAAAAACGCAATAAGGTTTTAGTTTTTTCGTTATAATAGATATGTGCTTGTGTGTATTTAAAATATTTTGATGAATAATATTTTACAAAGATTAGTTTACCTTGATGAGGCTGGTAGCTCGCTGTCTTCAGTTTAACTCGGTCAAAAAAGAAGTGTCCGCAGAAGCAGAACGGTTTTGTGTCCGAACCGTCGGACCATATAAATCAGGGGAAAATTAACGAGAAAATGTTTATCCGGCGGGAAAATGTAAACGGAAGAAATTGAGTGAAAGTGTCAATTTGTACGTGTGTGTAAACTTATGTGTGTGCTCATCCACACACACACACAACTATATGAAAGCCGTGCATAAGTGTGACCGCTGCACATTAGGGCGGGTCGTTTATTGGCGGTTGATTTGAGTTTTAGGCATAGAGGCCTAAACAATGTTTGAACTCGCTTAATTGTTAGGCTTGCCCTTTGCTCAACATCTCTTACGTGCTTGGCCACGATTAATAGAGCTATATCATCCGCAAAACCAATAATTTTCGCACCCTCTGGTATTTTCAAACGCAGAATGCCATCATACATTATATTCCAGAGTAGTGGACCCAGAACATATTCTTGTGGTACTCCTCCGGAAATGTTGCATTTTTTGGTGCCTTCGTCTGTTTCATAAATAAGTACTCTATCTTCTAGGTAGTTACTTAATATTTTCCGTAGATAGATCGGTACTTGAAAACCACAGAGAGCTTCGGCAATTTTTTTCCAGCTTGCGGAATTAAACGCATTTTTAACGTCCAGCTTGATTACCAGACAATATTCTTTTGATCCACCTTTCCACCTTGTTCCACTGACTGCTTCTTCTGTTATTTTCTTCACCAGCATAGCTGCATCTACAGTTGATCGCCCTTTTCTAAATAAAAAACGGTGCTTCTGCAAGGTTTCCACCTTTCTCAATTTCATTTATCAGCCTGTTGCTTACAACTCGCTCCAGCAATTTACCGGCTGTGTCCAGCATGCAAATTGGACGGTACGCTGAAGGGTCCCCTGGAGGTTTCCCAGTTTTCGGTAGGAGAACCAATCGCTGGCGCTTCCATATTGGAGGAAATATACCATCTTTTAGACATTCGTTATATGTTCTGACAAGGGCTTCTATGTTGGTATTAGCAACTAGTTTTAAAATGCGATTTGGAACAAGGTCAGGGCCAGGTGCCTTTTTGTCTTTCAAGCTTTTGACGGCCAACTGAACCTCCCCTGCTGTGATCGCCGGTGTTTCATTTATTTTAGGGAGAAATTTTTCCCCTTAAAAGGGCTGTTGGGCTGGGAATAGAACACTCACTATATTTTCTAGCTTTTTTGGGCATGTTATCTGCGGTTGAATCGATTTCTGTAGCTTTTGGGCCACCATTTTGTATGTATGCTAAGCCCCACGGGTCTTTATCTGCGCTGTCACATAGTCTTTAAAGCAATTTATCTTGCTGGTTTTTATTGTCTTTTTCAGTGCCGTTCTTTTTTCTTTTCTTCGGGCTCTCTGGTAGTTTCGCCTTACTCTATTGCATTGCCGGCGAAGGCTCGCAATATCTTCGCTCCACCAGTACACAGGTGCGCGTCTGGACGATACAGACTTTCTCCTAATGGAGGCATCGCAAGCTACTTTAATTCTATGCATTAGTTGATTTGCCGTGTTTTTCGCTCCTTCCGGTAGCATTATATCTGATATCATTACTTTGAGTGCTTCTTCATCAAGCGTATTCATCTTCCAGCCAACTGATTTTGCCTTTGGGTTGCTTGGTATCCCTACTTAATTATTAAGGACCCCTGGAACTTTCACTATGGGCTGTTGTTAAATGTTATGGTATGATTATTGCATCCTATGACTATCATTCTGAGGTATAGGTAGGCCCGTGCACGGTTTGTGTGCCAATGCTAGCATGCCGGGTATAGGCTGAATTCTTGCCTACCATAAAATTCCCGTTTCTTTGTTTCAAATCGCAGCTTGTACTAAACTAAATTTCTTCCAATAAATACTAAAAAACGAACTTTTTTGCATTTTCAAAATTTCCGTTATTTGGAAGTTGGGGGTGGTTATGGTCCGATTTCAAAAATTATTGACGGTGATGCTAGTGATATCAAGGACAATATGGTCACCAAATTTTGTGACGATACCTTACATCGTTGTTGAGATACTTACAGACGTTTTTTTATAAGTGGGCATGGTAACGCCTATTTTTCAAAATTTCATAAAAATTAAGTTCCTTATTTAACTATCTCTATAAATATCAAATTTTAATGAATATGTTCCAGCTCCTACAGGGTGGGTGGAAATATTTTCATAAGCCAGTTGCTGGAGACATCTCACTGCCAAAAAGGAGCGCAGCTGGTACCGTAGGTCACTGTCCGCAGCTGATATGTTGTCATCGGCTCGCTTGGAGAATTTCTCCATACTGTGCATTGCCATTTCGCATCTCTTTCATCGACCATAATTTGCCGATACATTTTCGTTATGTCGGCCATTAACACATAACGATGTGTGCGAAAACGAAGAAGTATTGTAAATATGTTGTCTTGTAATGTCGGACCAACATGAAGAATGTGATTGAGGGCAATGCCATTCGCGGTGCGGCAGGAGGCGTCAAACACAACTCGCAGTTTTGTGGTCGAACTGTCCGCTTTGATAACGCAGTCGTGTGGAACGTATGTGCCTGCCTTCGCTGACAATTCGCTTGGCGAAATTTCAACCATGTGCTGTAAGTTGATGTATTCCTTTATGAAGTTCTTGTATTCGGCCCCAATCGGAGTATTTGTCAGCATTCGTTTCTCTACTGAAAGAAATCGACGATGAGCGAAGTCGTACGATTGCCCTAGTTTATTCGAGCTTGTGGAAAACGGAAGGCGCACAATGAATTTGTTGGTTTTTGAGCAACGTGTTGTTGTTTGCGTAAAATAATGTTCGCACTCTTGTTCCCCAGGGGTACGTATTGGCAATTTTTGATGATAATTGCCTTCCAACTTCCAGAAATTCTCTAAGAGAGTATCTAATGCTGGTTGGGAATGAACGATGAGCGAGGTAAAAATTGATGTTTGTAATGGAAACGGTCGAGGTAGCGACGACGATGATATTAGCGATGACGATGTTAGCGGCGAAGGCGAGGGCGATGATGTTATTAATGATGATACTGAAAGCAGCGACGAGGATGACGGCGATGTTGTTATGGCTCCAGCGATGCCCCAACCCATTTGTGTTTTTTGTAGAGTTGGCAAGTGCATGCTTAATTTTATCTGACCCACTGATAGTATGTCAAAAAACAAGCTAGCTCCGATGAGAATACCAATGGGTCCAGGGTGATTAAAGCTCCTGTCGGCAAGGTTTATGTTGTTGGGAATACCCCACGCAATATAACCGCCTCTAGTACGGAAGAGAAACCAGAATGCAATGATTCAAACCTGACCTAACAATTTGATGTGACATTGTAGTGACAGATTCAATTCCGCTTATTTCTATATTTGCCTTAGTGCGAGGGAGCCTGAGTATCTGAGCCATATGCTCTGTTATAAAATTCAACTGAGAGGCTGAATCAAGGAGTGCTCGGGCCGTCATCTTAGTATTGTTCATGTTGTTCAGCTGTACTAAAGCTGTCGCGAGAACGACGTCACTGTGGTGATTGCGACTATGAAGTGTGGCTGATGATGGAAACACAGCCTCGTTTTTTTCCTGGCGTTGAGGTCCTGGTGTGCTACGATGTAATAGCGTATGATGGCTGACTTTGCAGTGTTGACATCTTCGGTGTGATGGACAATTGCTTGAAGAGTGCTTCGTGCCCAAGCAATTTAGACAGAGATGTTTTCGCTTGGCCAGCAAGAAACGCTCCATTGGGTCTAATGCCATAAATTTGTTGCAGTTAAATGCATTGTGAGTCGTTTACTCGTCGCACAGGTTGCACTTGTTGAGTTGGGTTGAAACTAAGCTGGTATGTGATGCCGGTGATCGGTGATGTGTTGATGGCGATAATGGTGCCCTTTTGCCGTTGTGTAAGGTGATGGGAGGGTTCGGCTGCCTCGGTGACGTTAAAACTCTGACAGCGGCGCTCGATAAACCCAGCTAAATCATCCCATGAAGGTAGTTTTAATAATGAATTGGTGGTACTCCATTTCGTGGCAATCTCGTCCTCCCAGTTTGTTTGAGTAGTCTCATCGAGCTTAGAGGTAACCATATACAGAACAATGCCATCTGCGATCTGTGCCTTGGATGTTAACGACTCCATGGCCCGTAGACTGTCATTGATTGTATCGATAAGCTCGCGTAGGGTGGATGCGGATGGCTTCATATTACGCTGGATGTCGAAAATTCTCTTTAACTGTGATTGGAAAATTAGGCATTTGTTGTCATACCGTGCTGTAAATAGCTCGAAAGCCTTGCGATAGTTGATCGCTGTTACCTCTAGTGCCTGCACAAGGCGTGCTGCCTTGTCAGTTAAGCATGACCGAAGATATTGGAACCTTTCGATCTCTGATAGCTCGTTGTTGGTATGCACGAGTACGAAAAACATGTCGAAGAAATGTAGCCAGTCGGCATGCTGGCCAGAGAATTTTGGTAATTGTAGCTTTGGTAGATGGAACCTTGACTGTGGCGTCGACACTGGAATGCGAGTGCTACTCAAGGTTTCCGATTCCGCGACGTGAAGCTGGTCAAGGCGATTCATAATGGCGGATTTTACGACGAAATACGCTGTTTCACAAAATGTACGATGCATTCCTTCTAACTCTGATGCATCGGTTCAGCCATTGTATTTAGCTCCGCTAGGTTCTCGCGAGAACCTTCGAGGCGCTGCAAAATTAGTTCCCGCTGTCGAACCTTAATGCGGATGTTATTCGACGCAATTGTCTTAGGGGGTGTCGATTCGCCATCACGAGATTGAAGCTCCCTGCTACCGTACATTATAAAAAATCTAAAAATTAACGCGAAGCCGGTGTTTAAATCCTGCTCGAAGGACCTTTATGTTGAGGCACAAAGCGTTTTTTGTTGCGCTTGGAAGAAAATTAAAACAACGAAAACTGTACTTAACGAATTTGTGCTTTATTAAATGCGACGTTCCAAATATACGTTTGATCGTGTCGAGTGATAGACTGTAAGTAAATTTTAAGAATGCGGGTAGAATGTGCCAAAGGTGACTTCTAGCCGCGGCATGTGTGTGCCCGTCTGTATGAACATATGTACGTAGGCATGCACATATGTAGGTACGAATGCATGTACATATGTACGTATGCATGTGCATATGTACGTGTTTTTTTTTTTCTAGAGGTGGCACAAAGCATTGAAAGCCGAAGTGTGGGACTTGCCTTTCGGCTCACTGCACTAAAAACCCACCCCTGCTCCGTTTCCCTCGCTCCGAGGAACTACCGTTAGGTATTACCTCGCGGAGGGGGAGCGGCCTATTGACTTTCTATGAATTTCTGCGGAGTTGTTCCGCGTGACGCAGTTTAGTAAGAATTTTGTTCGCCATATTGCTAATGACGGACCAATTTGCTTTTGACTCAACCATAGTATCTATTAGGTCTTCGACAGTGAGTGGTTTCCCCACCCTCATGACCAAGTCATTTCTCTCGGTTGCAAACCGCGGACAGACGAAAAAACAATGTTCGGCGTCTTCAAATATTTGATTTGCACCGAAGGTGCAGTAAGGGTCATCTTCGTGTTTAAACCTATGCAAATAAGACGTGAAACAACCATGGCCCGTAATAATTTGGGTATGGTGGAAGTCAACTTCGCCGTGTCGCCTAACTAGCCATTTCTCTAAACTGGGAATCAACCTAAAGGTCCAGCGTCCCTTATCTGCTGCACTCCACCACGTCTGCCAACTCTGCCTCACCGCTTCACGTCTTACCTTATTTGTTGAGGGTGCCACAACCTCTTTTGCCAGGATCTCTATTGGACAAAGCCCGGCCACAACCAGCGCTGCTTCTTCCGACGTTGTTCTGAATGCGCTACACACCCTGATCGCGCAGAGGCGATATAATGATCTTATCTCTCGTGCGTACGAAGTCTTTTCGAGCGCAGCCGACCAAATTGGTGCACCGTAAAGAAGTACAGACCGTCGACGCATCGAACGTTATGCCTAAATATTTGAGGACAGGTTTCGAGACGATATCATGTCTCCCAACTTTTATTTTAATGACTTCACGAGCTTTTCTGCTACTTATTAAAACTGCCTCGGTTCTTTGTTGGGTTAGCTGAAGGCCAGCATCATCCAACCATATTTGAACTCGCTTAATTGTTAGGCTTGCCCTTTGCTCAACATCTCTTACGTGCTTGGCCACGATTATTAGAGCTATATCATCCGCAAAACCAATAATTTTCGCACCCTCTGGTATTTTCAAACGCAGAATGCCATCATACATTATATTCCAGAGTAGTGGACCCAGAACAGATCCTTGTGGTACTCCTCCGGAAATGTTGCATTTTTTGGTGCCTTCGTCTGTTTCATAAATAAGTACTCTATCTTCTAGGTAGTTACTTAATATTTTCCGTAGATATATCGGTACTTGAAAACCACAGAGAGCTTCGGCAATTTTTTTCCAGCTTGCGGAATTAAACGCATTTTTAACGTTCAGCGTGATTACCAGACAATATTCTTTTGATCCACCTTTCCACCTTGTTCCACTGACTGCTTCTTCTGTTATTTTCTTCACCAGCATAGCTGCATCTACAGTTGATCGCCCTTTTCTAAATCCAAACTGCGCTTCTGCGAGGTTTCCACCTTTCTCAATTTCATTTATCAGCCTGTTGCTTATAACTCGCTCCAGCAATTTACCGGCTGTGTCCAGCATGCAAATTGGACGGTACGCTGAAGGGTGTCCTGGAGGTTTCCCAGTTTTCGGTAGGAGAACCAATCGCTGGCGCTTCCATATTGGAGGAAACATACCATCTTTTAGACATTCGTTATATGTTCTGACAAGGGCTTCTATGTTGGTATTAGCAACTAGTTTTAAAATGCGATTTGGAACAAGGTCAGGGCCAGGTGCCTTTTTGTCTTTCAAGCTTTTGACGGCCAATTGAACCTTCCCTGCTGTGATCGCCGGTGTTTCATTTATTTTAGTGGAAAATTTTTCCCGTTAAAACGGCTGTTGGGCTGGGAATAGAACACTCACTATATTTTCTAGCTTTTTTGGGCATGTTATCTGCGGTTGAATCGATTTCTGTAGCTTTTGGGTCACCATTTTGTATGCATGCTAGTCTTCTAAAGCAATTTATCTTGCTGGTTTTTATTGTCTTTTTCAGTGCCGTTCTTTTTTCTTTGTACGCATTTTGCTGCTCTATAAAATTTAGACTATTTCTTCTGGCTCTCTTGTAGTTTCGCCTTGCTCTATTGCATTGCCGGCGAAGGCTCGCAATATCTTCGCTCCACCAGTACACAGGTGCGCGTCTGGACGATACAGACTTTCTCCTAATGGAGGCATCGCAAGCTACTTTAATGCTATGCATTAGTTGATTTGCCGAGTTTTTCGCTCCTTCCGGTAGCATTATATCTGATATCATTACTTTGAGTGCTTCTTCATCAAGCGTATTCATCTTCCAGCTAACTGATTTTGCCTTTGGGTTGCTTTGTATCCCTACTTTGTTTTTAATCGAAAATATTATTGCCTGGTGATCACTGTGTGTATAGTCTTCGCACACTTGCCACGACGCATTTCGAAATAGTGTTTTACTAACGAAAATAAGGTCAATTATTGACCCCCTTCCATCTCTTTGGAAGGTAAGTTTATCACCTGTGTTTAACAGGGCTAGTTCTAGCGATGATAGAGCCGTGAGCAAAGCCCTTCCTTTAGCATTTATCCAACGGCTGCCCCATTCTCGGGCCCATGCAATAAAGTCACCGGCGATTACAACTGATGATCCGGTTCTCGCGTCGTTTACTAGATTGTCTAGGACGTTTTCGAAATCATCGAGATTAAAACTAGGTGGTATATAGCAGCTGTAAATAACAAAATTCGACACTTGCACGCAGATGAAACCTGTTTCCACCTTCAAATGCTTAATCGCAATAGGAATTCTGGCACAGCTCCATACAGCTGACATTTGGCTTGCGTCGCTAGCCCACAATGGGGTGTTTCCGACCTTATATGGTTCGCTTAGTATGGCTATGTCTATATTTTTCTCTATTACCGTCTGTCCCAGAAGCTCTTGCGCAGCTTTGCAATGATTTAAATTAATTGCAGCAGTTTCATTGTGTCCGGGGTTTTTTTAACGCCTCCACATAGTAGGGACATTCTCTGCCACCCGTTCTGTGCTTCACTTGTGAGGAGATCTTTCTTGAACATATTGCGCACATTACTTCTTTTTTGCATTCCACCGCTTTGTGGTTTGTCTCTCGGCAGTTGAAGCACGCATTCTTTATGTCGAACGCACTCTTGCAATTTCTAGCAAGGTGACCAAACTCTAGACATTTAAAACATTTTATTAGCTGGACTTCCATTCGTATTCGGGAGATTACCCACCCAACACGCACTTTACCCGCGGCTATCAGTTTGTTTGCAACTGTAATGGGAAGGAGAAGATTTGCTGTTTTAGTCCCGCAATAGGCGCTCCTTAGGACTTCATGCATGTTTCGGCAAACTGTATTCCATCAAACTCTTTCTCTAGCGCAGTACAAAGCTCTTGTTTGCTTGTAAGTGTATCAAGGCCTCTAATTTCTATAGAGGTTTCCGCTGTTAGCGTCTGAACCGAGGCTTAATCGCCTAGCGGTGCTGAAACTGCAAGTTTTAACTCTTCAGTATGTGCATCTGTGGGTTTCGCCAATTGGAGTATGAGATTTCCGCCAGCCGTTTTCCGCACTTTCGTTATCATACTTCCAACATCTTTTAGTTGTGGGTCGCTTTTCACTGTTTTGAGTATATCTGCGTATGTTCCCCCGCTATTACTCTTTATAATAAGCGTATCTGGGCGCACCGACTTTCTATTATTCTTTGATTTAGGCAACGCATTTTTCCATTGAGGTTCCTTTTGGGCTTCTGATGGTTTAAGGGGGCCAACATCTTTGTTTCTTTTCCCTATAGATGCCGCTGCTTCGTTTTTTTGCAATGGTTTTTTGCTACTTTCTCCATTTGTTGTATGTACGCAGGTAGGTGCATATGCTTAGGTAGCCAGTTATTAATTTTCTATTCCGGCTGTTAGCGGGACATGTTGGGTGGTTGTGGTTGGTTCTAAGTGGCGTGAGCTCTACCTTTGACTGTTGGTATGTAGGCCGAAATTAAGGTGGACGTCACGCGCAAGAGCGCGGCGGTGGTGCGATGAAAGAGTACACTGGAAACTCCCTTCGAAAAGAGTGAAAGTGTGGTGACAATGAAGATGCGAAGAGTGTGTAAGATGACGTATCGGTTCGCCAAGCGATGATAAAAGGTGCGACGATAGCATAAAGGGTGAGACACTAGTAGTTGTGAACATTTGTGCCCGAACATACCGAAAAATTAAGTTTTTGCATCTTCCAAGACTTCCGTTATATAGGAGGTGGGCGTGGTTATGATCCGATTTAAAAAAATTTCTATGATAATAATAGCGATGTCAAGGAAATATGTCCACCAAATTTTGTAACGATAATTAATACTGTTATTGAGATACGGAGCCTATTTTTCAAAATTTCAGAAATACCTAATTTCTTAGTTCAAAATCGCTCCAAATACCAAATTTCACTCAATTTGCTTTAATGGATACCGAAAAAACGGAGTTTTTGTATTTTCCAAAACTTCCGTTATATGGGAGGTGGGCGTCAAATACCGGTCAATAACCTGACCGATCTGGACCGTTCTATCCAACCTACCCTGTCCAAAGAGCAATCTATGTACCAAGTTTCATTGAGAAATCTCAATTTTTACTCAAGTTATTGTAACCACGGACAGACGGACGGACAGACAGTCAGGGCTAAATCGATTTCTCTTTACATTCTGATCATTTTAGTATATATATGTCTGTGGTACACGTATTTAATGTTGAAAATGAAACGGACACCTAAATTTCGCATTCGTTTTCGTAGCTTCCTACTTTTCTTTATAGTTATAGCAGATTTTCCAAGTTAAATAATTCGTCGTCCCAGTTAAGATGTATATTTTTCTGTATACCTCGATTACAGCGCTACGAGGCAAATAATTAAAAAAAAATGAAATCCTATTTTTTACCATGCAAGTAGAATACAACATGAATTCCATCAAAATCGGTTCAGAACCACGACTTTTTTAAATAACTCGACTCCAGCTCCACCTATTAGAAATTTTTTTTATATTTTTTTATCATTTTTATAATAAAAATCGGAATGCTCTAGAAGTTGTGTTGCCAATCGAGACGCCACACAGGATATTGTGGCTCCAGTGTCCACCAACCCTTCTACTTCTTGATTAAAAATATTCACCTTTGCATAGGGCCTGAGATCAGTTTTTGGTATATCGGAGATGATTGCAGAAAGCAACTGATTTCGTCTATGAAATACATTTAACCAAAACTTTCGTAAGCGCCGTGTTAAACGTTTGGGCTTCTTTACCCGAGGATACGCGCACGATCTTGTTCGTATTCACGTAACCTTACATGCTTTGGCTTGAAAGGAGACACAACGGGTTTAGCATTTACAGTAGCCGGGAAGTTTACAGAATTGGTGAGAATTTTAACTATGTCTAATTCAGGTTGAAAACACTCGGTTTGACAATCAATAGATCGTTTTAGCACTGGGTACTTTTTGTCGATGTCGACTGTCTTTTTGGCAAACTGAGTCGTGGTAAGTTTTTTGATTTTACTAAGCAGTTAGTACAATTTGGTTTTAGGACAATCTCGGCTCCGCACCCATAACAGAAAAGTATTCGTCCCCCAAGGCAATCGTCAAAACAATGACCATACTCGCGACAGTTCCACCATTGAATCTGTTTCTCTATCCCTTCAATATCTACGGTATCTAACCCAGAATCTCTCGAGTCATTTCTTACGTCACTTGAGACTTCACATATCTGTCGTAGAGAGTTCATGTGCATTGGATGTGAACTGTTTTGCAGTTCATCACTGGTTTAGGACGCGTTTTGATACACGGTCCTCGACAATTTGGGCAAGTACTCGCAGTCTTCCACCACTTGATAATGCAGTAAAAGTAACGAAAAATATTCTACAAATCGAGCAAAGTTCTTCGTTGGATAGCAGTGAAAAATTTTGTAAAGTTTGAGAAACCGTCATAATATATATTTATTTAAAATATATTCGGAAAGAAGTTGAGAACAGTGAGGAATGGGGATATTTTTTTTTTTTGTCAAGGTAGCCGCATTAGACGATAATGTGCAAAAACTCGGATACATTTCGTATTCAGTAAAAGACTATTAAAAATTCCCATGGAACTGCGATTCCAAAGCGAATGTCTGAGAACCTATTCCTCTAGGATTTAAAACTTATTGTTGCTGCCAACAAAACTAACAAACGAGAACAAAAAGGACTGAAGAATCCACACAGTAACGCTTAGATCTAACCTATCAGTTTCTTTGCACAATTAGATTCAGATATTTCCAGCACCCACGTCTGGTTTTACAATCGAGTAGGACGACACAGTTGAAGCGAAGTGGCTTAACTAAGAATGGTAAAAGAAGGATGTTAGTTACTACTGCCAAAAATTATTAAGGACCCCTGGAACTTTCACTATGGGGTGTTGTTAATTTAAATATTTATGAAGCTCAATCGGCGCCAGTAATAGTATTATTATTGCATCTTATGACTGTCATGCTGAGGTATAGGTAGGCCCTTGCACGGTTTGTGTGCCAATGCTAGCATGCCGGGTATAGGCTGAATTATTGCCTACCTTTACGCGGCACTTATTACAAATGTAATGGGTGCAAGGTGAACGAATAACTATGTAGGTAAATTTCTCATCGACTTCTTCCATTCATCTCCCTAATCCAATTCTTAACTGTGTTAACCCGCAGATAGTGTGGGTCAACGCAACTATACACCTGCTCTTCCGTGAGCTATTTATGTTGCTAGGGTTAATAGCTCCCCGCTCTCTACTACTCACACTACCACTACTCCAGGTCTAAATAAAGACAAATCAACCGCTCATGGTGCAAATAGATTTATTTCAATATAACTTACACATACATACATACGGTAGTGCATAATGATAAAGGTACAATAAAAAAACTGTGTACACAAGATCTGTAGTGCGATTCACTAACTCTTAACAGTTCAACGTGTCGAGTTGTTAGTTAACAATGTTTGCTGTTTGCAATAACGAATGTGTGATTCACTAACTCATGCTTTACCACACTGAACAGCTGATTTTTCTAATTTATTCAAATTGACAAAAAGTGGCACCTCTGCTTTACGAAATGTAAAAATACGCAAAAAGCACATAGAGGAATAAGAACAAGTAAGAAAAGCTAAATTCGGGCGAAACCGATAAAATATCATAAAATTCCCGTTTCTTTTTTTCAAATCGCAGCTTGTACTAAACTTTACTCAAGTTCTTCCAATAAGTGACCTTTTTTGCATATTTAAAAATTTCCGTTATTTGGAAGTTGGGCGTGGTTATGGTCCGATTTCAGAAATTATTGCCGGTGGTGCTAGTGATATCACGGACAATATGTTCACCAAATTTTGTGACGATAACTTACATCGTTGTTGAGATACTTACAGACGTTTATTTATAAGTGGGCGTGGAACGCCTATTTTTCAAAATTTCATAAAAATTAAGATTCTTAATTAACTATCTCTCTAAATATCAAATTTTAATTAATATGTTCCAATAGATAAAGAAAAAATTTGATTTTTATAACAAACAAAATTGAAGAGAATGATGGGTGTTTTAAATAAAAAGTTCATTTTCCACTCGACAGACACAAATAATAATAAAAACACTATATTTTTTGTACATAAAAAAAGCAATAAAGAGAAAAATGCAAAATTTGCTATCATCTAGTTGGGGCAGCAAAGAAGGAAGAGTTACGCCTTTTGCAATATGTCAACCGAGTAGTAAGTATTTTTACGCTAACAAGCAACTAATGCATTACGTTGTCACTTACAAGTTACAACAAAAACATACGTGCACACGCCACCTGCCGACAGCGCGTATTCTTTTACTGAGCAACAAAAAAAAAAAATAAAAGCCACAAACAAAAAAAAAAACACGCGCAGAAATCACAAACAATGTGTGCGCAATAATGCGACAATGCCAAGCCTCCAAATGAGGCAAAAGAAAAATGTTGCAAACAATAAAATCACCCGAAAAAAACACAAAAAGTGCATGAAAATATTGGTAAGCACCACTGCCAAACAAAATGAAGAGTAGAAAAAAATGGCAAAAACGAAAACAAAAAATACCAAAAAACAATTGCATCAAATATAAAGGAGTGCAAAAACAAAATATAAATCGGTAGTGGCAGCTAGAAAAAAAACACACACACACACACAATCACTTCTGCCACATTGTGTCGCCACATTTTCAAGTGTCAAACGAGCAAATTGCATACCATGTTCTGGCTGTTTGGTAACGATCGGTGTTGTTATTGTTGTTGCCCGTTGGCCATCGGAGCACTGCGGCGCGGTGCTGCATCGCTTCAGCCAAGTCGATTTACATGTACTTGTGGGCGTACTTCAGATAACTGAAATTCCATGCGCAGCCAAGTGTACAACACACACATCCATAAAGAGTTGGATGTATATAGATATGTACATACTTACGTACATACAAACATGTAACTATGTTGCTTGCGGCAAGTTTGATGCGGCGCGGGGGATGGAGAACGCCTGCACGGACAGCAGCTAAGTGACTCAGCTCAGACATGCCAGACAAGCGGCGGTGCGTTAGCAAATTCTATGTCGTTGTTGATGCTGTTGGTTGATGCTTGTGCTGCTACAATTGTTATTGTTGTTGTTATTGTTCGAAACTAGATTTGCTCTGACTGGTGACGGTGTTGTTGCCTTTGCGTTTACAGTAGTATATGCAATATTTTTTGAACTCTGTTGTACACGTATTAATGGTGAAAATGAAACGGACACCTAAATTTCGCATTCGTTTTCATAGCTTCCTACTTTTCTTTATAGTTATAGCAGATTTTCCAAGTTATATAATTCGTCGTCCCAGTTAAGATGTATATTTTTCTGTATACCTCGATTACAGCGCTACGAGGCAAATAATTAAAAAAAAATGAAATCCTATTTTTTACCATGCAAGTAGAATACAACATGAATTCCATCAAAATCGGTTCAGAACTACGACTTTTTTAAAAAACTCGACTCCAGCTCCGCCTATTTGAAATTTTTTTTATATTTTTTTATCATTTTTATAATAAAAATCGGAATGCTCTAGAAGTTGTGTTGCCAATCGAGACGCCACACAGGATATTGTGGCTCCAGTGTCCACCAACCCTTCTACTTCTTGATTAAAAATATTCACCTTTGCATAGGGCCTGAGATCAGTTTTTGGTATATTGGAGATGATTGCAGAAAGCAACTGTTTTCGTCTATGCAATACATTTAACCAAAACTTTCGTAAGCGCCGTGTAAAACTTTTGAGCTTCTTTACCCGAAGATACGCGCACGATCTTGTTCGTATTCACGTAACCTTACATGCTATGGCTTGAAAGGAGACAAAACGGGTTTAGCATTTACAGTAGCCGGGAAGTTTACAGATTTGGTGAGAATTTTAACTATGTCTAATTCAGGTTGTAAACACTCGGTTTGACAATCAATAGATCGTTTTAGCACTGGGTACTTTTTGTCGATGTCGACTGTCTTTTTGGCAAACTGAGTCGTGGTAAGTTTTTTGATTTAATAAGCAGTTAGTACAATTTGGTTTTAGGACAATCTCGGCTCCGCACCCACAACAGAAAAGGTTTCATCCCCGAAGGCAATCGTCAAAACGATGACCATACTCGCGACAGTTCCAGCATTGAATCTGTTTCCCTATCCCTTCAATATCTACGGTATCTAACCCAGAATCTCTCGAGTCATTTCTTACGTCACTTGAGACTTCACATATCTGTCGTAGAGAGTTCATGTGCATTGGATGTGAACTGTTTTGCAGTTCATCACTGGTTTAGGACGCGTTTTGGTACACGGTTCTCGACAATTTGGGCAAGTACTCGCAGTCTTCCACCACTTGATAATGCAGTAAAAGTAACGAAAAATATTCTACAAATCGAGCAAAGTTCTTCGTTGGATAGCAGTGAAATATTTTGTAAAGTTTGAGAAACCGTCATAATATATATTTATTTAGAATATATTCGAAAAGAAGTTGAGAACAGTGAGGAATGGGGATATTTTTTTTTTGTCAAGGTAGCCGCATTAGACGATAATGTGCTAAAACTCGGATACATTTCGTATTCAGTAAAAGACTATTAAAAATTCCCATGGAACTGCGATTCCAAAGCGAATGTCTGAGAACCTATTCCTCTAGGATTTAAAACTTATTGTTGCTGCCAACAAAACTAACAAACGAGAACAAAAAGGACTGAAGAATCCAGACAGTAACGCTTAGATCTAACCTATCAGTTTCTTTGCACAATTAGATTCAGATATTTCCAGCACCCACGTCTGGTTTTACAATCGAGTAGGACGACACAGTTGAAGCGAAGTGGCTTAACTAAGAATGGTAAAAGAAGGCACTTATTACAAATGTAATGGGTGCAAGGTGAACGAATAACTATGTAGGTAAATTTCTCATCGACTTCTTCCATTCATCTCCCTAATCAAATTCTTAACTGTGTTAACCCGCAGATAGTTTTGGTCAACGCAACTATACACATGCTCTTCCGTGAGCTATTTATGTTGCTAGGGTTAATAGCTTCCAGCTCTCTACTACTCACACTACCACTACTCCAGGTCTAAATAAAGACGAATCAACGGCTCATATTGCAAAAAGATTTATTTCAATATACATAACTTACACATACATATGTACATACGGTAGTGCATAATGATAAAGGTACAATAAAAAAACTGTGTACATAAGATCTGTAGTGCGATTCACTAACTCTTAACAGCTCAATATGTCGAGATGTTAGTTAACAATGCTTGCTGTTTGCAATAACGAATGTGTGATTCACTAACTCATGCTTAACCACACTGAACAGTAGATTCTTGCAATAAATACTGAAAAGCGACCTTTTTTGCATATTTAAAAATTTCCGTTATTTGGAAGTTGGGCGTGGTTATGGTCCGATTTAAAAAATTATTGACGGTGGTGCTAGTGATATCACGGACAATATGTTCACCAAATTTTGTGACGATAACTTACATCGTTGTTGAGATACTTACAGACGTTTATTTATAAGTGGGCGTGGTAACGCCTATTTTTCAAAATTTCATAAAAATTAAGATTCTTAATTAACTATCTCTCTAAATATCAAATTTTAATTAATATGTTCCAATAGATAAAGAAAAAACGAAATTTTTGAATTTTTCAAAATTTCCGTTATATGGGAGGTGGGCGAGGTTATGGTCCGATTTCAACCATTTTTCACGATGATAACAGGGGAAAATTTGTTCACCAAATTTTGTGACAATACCTTACACCGTTATTGAGATACAGACATTTTTTCATAAGTCGGCGTGGCTACTCTCAAAATCGCTCCAAATACCGAATTTAACTCAATTTGTTCTAATAGATACCGAAAAATGAAGTTTTTGCATCTTCCAAAACTTCCGTTATATGGGAGGTGGGCGTGGTTATGATCCGATTTAAAAAATTTTATACGATAATAATAGCGATGTCAAGGAAATATGTCCACCTAATTTTGTGACGATAATTAATACTGTTATTGAAATACAGAACATTTTTCATAAGTGGGCGTGGCAACGCCTATTTTTCAAAATTTCAGAAATACCTAATTTCTTAGTTCAAAATCGCTCCAAATACCAATTTTCACTCAATTTGCTTTAATGGATACCAAAAAAACGGAGTTTTTGCATTTTCTAAAATTTCCGTTATATGGGAGGTGGGCGTGGTTATTGATCGATCGTGTCCATTCTATACCCACCTACCCTGTCCAAAGAGCAATCTATGTACCAAATTTCATTGAGAAATCTCAAGTTTTACTCAAGTTATTGTAACCACGGACAGACGGACGGACAGACAGTCAGGGCTAAATCGATTTTAGTATATATATGGCTACTAGAAGACCCGGCGAACTTCGTCCCGCCCAAAATGTATTAGTAGTATATGCAATATTTTTTGAACTCTGTTGTACACGTATTAATGGTGAAAATGAAACGGACACCTAAATTTCGCATTCGTTTTCGTAGCTTCCTACTTTTCTTTATAGTTATAGCAGATTTTCCAAGTTATATAATTCGTCGTCCCAGTTAAGATGTATATTTTTCTGTATATCTCGATTACAGCGCTACGAGGCAAATAATTGAAAAAAATGAAATCCTATTTTTTATCATGCATGTAGAATACAACATGAATTCCTTCAAAATCGGTTCAGAACCACGACTTTTTTAAATAACTCGACTCCAGCTCCGCCTATTTGAAAATTTTGTTGTCATTTTTATAATAAAAATCTGAATGCTCCAAAAGTTGTGTTGCCAATCGAGACGCCACACAGGATATTGTGGCTCCAGTGTCCACCAACCCTTCTACTTCTTGATTAAAAATATTCACCTTTGCATAGGGCCTGAGATCAGTTTTGGGTATATCGGAGATGATTGCAGAAAGCAACTGATTTCGTCTATGAAATACATTTAACCAAAACTTTCGTAAGCGCCGTGTTAAACGTTTGGGCTTCTTTACCCGAGGATACGCGCACGAGCTTGTTCGTATTCACGTAACCTTACATGCTATGGCTTGAAAGGAGACAAAACGGGTTTAGCATTTACAGTATCCGGAAAGTTTACAGAATAGGTGAGAGTTTTAACTATGTCTAATTCGGGTTGAAAACACTCGGTTTGACAATCAATAGATCGTTTTAGCACTGGGTACTTTTTGTCGATGTCGACTGTCTTTTTGGCAAACTGAGTCGTGGTAAGTTTTTTGATTTTACTAAGCAGTTCGTACAATTTGGTTTTAGGACAATCTTGGCTCCGCACCCATAACAGAAAAGTATTCGTCCCCCAAGGCAATCGTCAAAACGATGACCATACTCGCGACAGTTCCAGCATTGAATCTGTTTCTCTATCACTTCAATTCCTACGATATCTAACCCAGAATCTCTCGAGTCATTTCTTACGTCACTTGAGACTTCACATATCTGTCGTATAGTAAGGGTTAGATCTAACCTATCATCTTCTTTGCACAATTAGATTCAGATATTTCCAGCACGCACGTCTGGTTTTACAATCGAGTAGGACGACACAGTTGAAGCGAAGTGGCTTAACTAAGAATGGTAAAAGAAGGATGTTAGTTACTACTGCCAAAAATTATTAAGAACCCCTGGAACTTTCACTATGGGGTGTTGTTAAATGTTATGGTATTATTATTGCATCTTATGACTGTCATGCTGAGGTATAGGTAGGCCCTTGCACGGTTTGTGTGCCAGTGCTAGCATGCCGGGTATAGGCTGAATTCTCGCCTATCTTTACGCGGCACTTATTACAAATGTAATGGATGCAAGGTGAACGAATAACTATGTAGGTAAATTTCCCATCGACTTCTTCCATTCATCTCCCTTATCCAATTATTAACTTTGTTAACCCGTAGATAGTTTGGGTTAACGCAACTATACACCTGCCCTTCCGTGAGCTATTTATGTTGCTAGGGTTAATAGCTCCCCGCTCTCTACTACTCACACTACCACTACTCCAGGTCTAAATAAAGACGAATCAACGGCTCATATTGCAAATAGATTTATTTCAATATAACTTACACATACATACATACGGTAGTGCATAATGATAAAGGTACAATAAAAGAACTGTGTACACAAGATCTTTAGTGCTATTCACTAACTCTTAACAGTTCAATATGTCGAGTTGTTAGTTAACAATGTTTGCTGTTTGCAATAACGAATGTGTGATTCACTAACTCATGCTTAACCACACTGAACAGTTGATTTTTCTAATTTATTCAAATTGACAAAAAGTGGCACCTCTGCTCTACGAAATGTAAAAATACGCAAAAAGCACATAGAGGAATAAGAACAAGTAAGAAAAGCTAAATTCGGGCGAAACCGATTTTTATATACCCTCGCGATATATTTTTGTATGGTCGGTAACCATAATTTCATAAAATTCCCGTTTCTTTTTTTCAAATCGCAGCTTGTACTAAACTTTACTCAAGTTCTTGCAATAAATACTGAAAAGCGACCTTTTTTGCATATTTAAAAATTTCCGTTATTTGGAAGTTGGGCGTGGTTATGGTCCGATTTCAAAAATTATTGACGGTGGTGCTAGTGATATCACGGACAATATGTTCACCAAATTTTGTGACGATAACTTACATCGTTGTTGAGATACTTACAGACGTTTATTTATAAGTGGGCGTGGTAACGCCTATTTTTCAAAATTTCATAAAAATTAAGATTCTTAATTAACTATCTCTCTAAATATCAAATTTTAATTAATATGTTCCAATAGATAAAGAAAAAACGAAATTTTTGAATTTTTCAAAATTTCCGTTATATGGGAGGTGGGCGAGGTTATGGTCCGATTTCAAACATTTTTCACGATGATAACAGGGGAAAATTTGTTCACCAAATTTTGTGACAATACCTTACACCGTTATTGAGATACAGACATTTTTTCATAAGTCGGCGTGGCTACTCTCAAAATCGCTCCAAATACCGAATTTAACTCAATTTGTTCTAATAGATACCGAAAAATGAAGTTTTTGCATCTTCCAAAACTTCCGTTATATGGGAGGTGGGCGTGGTTATGATCCGATTTAAAAAATTTTATACGATAATAATAGCGATGTCAAGGAAATATGTCCACCTAATTTTGTGACGATAATTAATACTGTTATTGAAATACAGAACATTTTTCATAAGTGGGCGTGGCAACGCCTATTTTTCAAAATTTCAGGAATACCTAATTTCTTAGTTCAAAATCGCTCCAAATACCAAATTTCACTCAATTTGCTTTAATGAATACCGAAAAAACGGAGTTTTTGCATTTTCCAAAACTTCCGTTATATGGGAGGTGGGCGTGGTTATTGACCGATCTTGTCCATTCTATACCCACCTACCCTGTCCAAAGAGAAATATCAAGTTTTACTCAAGTTATTGTAACCACGGACAGACGGACGGACAGATAGTCAGGGCTAAATCGATTTCTCTATTCATTCTGATCATTTTAGTATATATATGGCTACTAGAAGACCCGGCGAACTTCGTCCCGCCAAAAACGTATTAGTAGTATATGCAATATTTTTTGAACTCTGTTGTACACGTATTAATGGTGAAAATGAAACGGACACCTAAATTTCGCATTCGTTTTCATAGCTTCCTACTTTTCTTTATAGTTATAGCAGATTTTCCAAGTTATATAATTCGTCGTCCCAGTTAAGATGTATATTTTTCTGTATACCTCGATTACAGCGCTACGAGGCAAATAATTAAAAAAAAATGAAATCCTATTTTTTACCATGCAAGTAGAATACAACATGAATTCCATCAAAATCGGTTCAGAACTACGACTTTTTTAAAAAACTCGACTCCAGCTCCGCCTATTTGAAATTTTTTTTATATTTTTTTATCATTTTTATAATAAAAATCGGAATGCTCTAGAAGTTGTGTTGCCAATCGAGACGCCACACAGGATATTGTGGCTCCAGTGTCCACCAACCCTTCTACTTCTTGATTAAAAATATTCACCTTTGCATAGGGCCTGAGATCAGTTTTTGGTATATCGGAGATGATTGCAGAAAGCAACTGATTTCGTCTATGAAATACATTTAACCAAAACTTTCGTAAGCGCCGTGTTAAACGTTTGGGCTTCTTTACCCGAGGATACGCGCACGATCTTGTTCGTATTCACGTAACCTTACATGCTTTGGCTTGAAAGGAGACACAACGGGTTTAGCATTTACAGTAGCCGGGAAGTTTACAGAATTGGTGAGAATTTTAACTATGTCTAATTCAGGTTGTAAACACTCGGTTTGACAATCAATAGATCGTTTTAGCACTGGCTACTTTTTGTCGATGTCGACTGTCTTTTTGGCAAACTGAGTCGTGGTAAGTTTTTTGATTTAATAAGCAGTTAGTACAATTTGGTTTTAGGACAATCTCGGCTCCGCACCCACAACAGAAAAGGTTTCATCCCCGAAGGCAATCGTCAAAACGATGACCATACTCGCGACAGTTCCAGCATTGAATCTGTTTCTCTATCCCTTCAATATCTACGGTATCTAACCCAGAATCTCTCGAGTCATTTCTTACGTCACTTGAGACTTCACATATCTGTCGTAGAGAGTTCATGTGCATTGGATGTGAACTGTTTTGCAGTTCATCACTGGTTTAGGACGCGTTTTGGTACACGGTTCTCGACAATTTGGGCAAGTACTCGCAGTCTTCCACCACTTGTTAATGCAGTAAAAGTAACGAAAAATATTCTACAAATCGAGCAAAGTTCTTCGTTGGATAGCAGTGAAATATTTTGTAAAGTTTGAGAAACCGTCATAATATATATTTATTTAGAATATATTCGAAAAGAAGTTGAGAACAGTGAGGAATGGGGATATTTTTTTTTTTGTCAAGGTAGCCGCATTAGACGATAATGTGCTAAAACTCGGATACATTTCGTATTCAGTAAAAGACTATTAAAAATTCCCATGGAACTGCGATTCCAAAGCGAATGTCTGAGAACCTATTCCTCTAGGATTTAAAACTTATTGTTGCTGCCAACAAAACTAACAAACGAGAACAAAAAGGACTGAAGAATCCAGACAGTAACGCTTAGATCTAACCTATCAGTTTCTTTGCACAATTAGATTCAGATATTTCCAGCACCCACGTCTGGTTTTACAATCGAGTAGGACGACACAGTTGAAGCGAAGTGGCTTAACTAAGAATGGTAAAAGAAGGATGTTAGTTACTACTGCCAAAAATGATTAAGGACCCCTGGAACTTTCACTATGGGGTGTTGTTAATTTAATATTTATGAAGCTCAATCGGCGCCAGTAATCGTATTATTATTGCATCTTATGACTGTCATGCTGAGGTATAGGTAGGCCCTTGCACGGTTTGTGTGCCAATGCTAGCATGCCGGGTATAGGCTGAATTATTGCCTACCTTTACGCGGCACTTATTACAAATGTAATGGGTGCAAGGTGAACGAATAACTATGTAGGTAAATTTCTCATCGACTTCTTCCATTCATCTCCCTAATCAAATTCTTAACTGTGTTAACCCGCAGATAGTTTTGGTCAACGCAACTATACACCTGCTCTTCCGTGAGCTATTTATGTTGCTAGGGTTAATAGCTTCCAGCTCTCTACTACTCACACTACCACTACTCCAGGTCTAAATAAAGACGAATCAACGGCTCATATTGCAAATAGATTTATTTCAATATACATAACTTACACATACATATGTACATACGGTAGTGCATAATGATAAAGGTACAATAAAAAAACTGTGTACATAAGATCTGTAGTGCGATTCACTAACTCTTAACAGCTCAATATGTCGAGTTGTTAGTTAACAATGCTTGCTGTTTGCAATAACGAATGTGTGATTCACTAACTCATGCTTAACCACACTGAACAGTAGATTTTTCTAATTTATTCAAATTGACAAAAAGTGGCACCTCTGCTTTACGAAATGTAAAAATACGCAAAAAAGCACATAGAGGAATAAGAACAAGTAAGAAAAGCTAAATTCGGGCGAAACCGATTTTTATATACCCTCGCGATATATTTTTGTATGGTCGGTAACCATAATTTCATAAAATTCCCGTTTCTTTTTTTCAAATCGCAGCTTGTACTAAACTTTACTCAAGTTCTTGCAATAAATACTGAAAAGCGACCTTTTTTGCATATTTAAAAATTTCCGTTATTTGGAAGTTGGGCGTGGTTATGGTCCGATTTCAAAAATTATTGACGGTGGTGCTAGTGATATCACGGACAATATGTTCACCAAATTTTGTGACGATAACTTACATCGTTGTTGAGATACTTACAGACATTTATTTATAAGTGGGCGTGGTAACGCCTATTTTTCAAAATTTCATAAAAATTAAGATTCTTAATTAACTATCTCTCTAAATATCAAATTTTAATTAATATGTTCCTGTTGAAGACATGGAGTTAATCCGATTTTCGGAATAACGGCTGGCTCATTCCAGTTAATTTTCAAGGCTAGTGGCAACGCCCGCCAGAGGGTGACTTGCACCTTCCACCGTTTCGACGTTTTTCAAAAAGAGGTTTACTCACTTGAGTTTCAACTGCGAACACCTCGACATCAACAGCCAGCTCTGCCTGCCCACCATCAATTTTTATCCGTTTTTTATACCTATTGTAATATGTACAATTCAATCTTATTCATTTGAATTATTTAAATTTGTACGATACAATTTAATATCTAAATAAAACCCTTGAACTCTACAACTTTCAAAACGAAAGCGAAAACTCTTTTTCCTTCAGTGCACCCCGCACTTGCAGTTATCAGTTTATCCCTAATCTGAACATGGTCCTTCGTCGCCGAAAAACGAAGTGGCACCTCTAACAGCAATTAAACATATCCCAAACGGCCATTACAAAAAGAGAAAAATATTTTCAAAAGGCAGTAGCAGAGCGGCAGTGAAAAGAGTAGCATCGGTGCGGTAACTAATCGAGTGAGAAATTATAAAAAGATAAAATTCAAAGTAATAACGACCACGCGAAATACATAAAACTAATAAAAACACCGCGGTACAAAAAATCGAAGTAAAAATACAAGTGCAAATATTTTACAAACAAAAAAAATTATAAAAAAGAAGTACGAAAGAAGGGCACATATGTATGCACTACATACATATGCATGCGTACATACCAACAAACAACCGTTTTGCGACAAGTGCGAAGAACAGTAAGAACAGTGGTGTGGAAGTGCGCAAATACGTAAAAAAGTGAAAAAAGCAATAAGGTAGCGTACATAAAGTTTCAAAAAAATAAAAAATAAAAATATATACATAGTTACAAAATAAATTTGTGAAAAAAAAATAAATTAAAATCGCTGCGCAAAAGTGTAAAAATTAAACGCGCAACTAGAAAAGTCGCGCACCGAATTGAAGAAAAACAAAATTAAATAAAAATATATTATATGCATATGTATGTATATACATACATATATACATACATATTTGCAAAAAAAAATCAGTTCCATATTCCGGAAATAAAATTTATAATAAAATTTTAAATCGCTGCGCCAAAGTGTAAACGCGCACCGAAGTGAAAACAAAAAATTTAAATATACATATGTATATGTATGTATGTACATATGTACATATTCGCAAGTCGATTTGGGAACAATTAAAAAATATACGCCACTAACTAAGTGTACCGTGTGTCGATTCGAAAACGTGAAATATAGCCAGCGGTTGTTAAATAAAAAAGAAAAAATAAAAATTTGGTTAAATAAAGAATAAGGAAAAAACCATTTTATTACAACAAAAAAAAAAATTTTTTTTTTCTATAATTTACATTTACGTACATATATGTATACACACATAGCGATCACTTGGCTGTAATAATCGATGTTGATTACATGAGAAGTAGGGCTCGTGGATATGTGAAGAACGACGCAAAGGCCTGGTGCACTAATTCATTTGATCCCGATATGTTTAAGTTGGTACTGGATGGTATGAAAAGCGTAACACAAATGCAGGCCCATGCAGAAAGTCTATCCGATGAACTTTATAAAGTATTAGCTAGGGCTTGTGATGCATCTATGAATAGAAAAGTGCGCAAAAATAGCCGCAACCCTGTTTATTGGTGGAATGCTGAAATCGCAGACTTGCGGTCTGAATGCAACAAAGCCAGAAGAAAATACCAAAGAAACAGATCTGATATTCTGAGAGATGAATTTAAATGCTTGCGTAAACAATTAAAAAATGCAATAAAGGCAAGCAAAAAATCTTGTTTCAAAGAGCTTTGTAGTGAGATTGACGAGTACCCTTGGGGTGGCGCCTATAAAATTGTTATGAAAAAGTTTAAAAGTAGCCAAAAGCAGATGCCAACATGTCCCACTCTGCTCAAGCAAATAGTCGAAACGCTTTTTCCCAAAGATAGCCCCCAAATGAGGCCTGTGAATAACAATACATTGACAATTTGTCCACCTGTTATACAGGATGAAATTCTAGCTGCAGCTGAACGGCTAAAAAACGGCAAGGCTCCGGGACCCGATGGTATACCGAACATTGCCATCAGAGCGGCAGTAGCTGATTCCCCTATGGCCTTCTCACATGTCGTTAATATATGCCTGCAAAATGGCGTTTTCCCGAGGAGGTGGAAAAAGCAGAAGTTAGTGTTGCTTCCAAAGCCCAACAAGCCTCCAGGTGATCCAGGTTCTTACAGACCGCTTTGTATGATAGATTCTTTAGGCAAATTGCTGGAACGTGTAATTTGCGATCGCTTATTGAAACACATTGACACCTATCAATGTTTGTCGGAAGCCCAGTACGGGTTTCGAAAGGGAAGATCCACAGTCGATGCTATTTGTCGCGTCACTGAAATAGCGGAAGAAGCAATATCAGGCAAGCGCTGGAAGTACGGTTCGAAAGAATACTGCGCAGTAGTAACCTTAGACATAAAAAACGCGTTTAACTCATTAAAATGGTCGCACATTATTAATGCATTAAAGGCAATAAATACTCCACCTTATCTTATAAATATAGTAGATAGCTATCTTACTGATAGAGTTCTGTTTTATAATACTGATCTAGGTAGAAATAGATATGACGTCAGCAGAGGAGTTCCCCAAGGCTCAGTTCTCGGCCCAGTTTTGTGGATTATTGCTTACGATGGAGTCCTGCGTCTACCTGTTCCAAAAGGAGTGAAGGTAATCGGATACGCAGATGATATTGCGGTTATCATTGTAGCGAAAGACATAGAAAAAATTCAATTGGCTACGAAAGACACGGCTATATTAATCGATGACTGGCTCAAGACCAAAGGGCTCCAATTGGCAGCTCACAAAACCGAAGGGGTGCTTATAACAAGCAGAAAGAAAAAGGAAACTACACGTCTAGACATCAATGGGTATGTATTCGAAACTATGCCTGCAGTACGGTATTTAGGTGTTATGATAGATGCCAGGCTGTCATTTAAACTACATATAGAAACTGTGACACAAAAAGCCGCAACAGTCCATAGTTCTCTAGCTAGATTAATGGCAAATATAGGTGGACCTGGTCAAAATCGCAGGAAGATGCTAACTAAGGTCACACAATCAGTGGTTATGTACGCGGCCCCTGTATGGGGCCACGCGCTTCAGCATACGTCATATGCAAAAAATGTGAAGTCCATATTTCGACTTAGTGCACTACGCGTTTGTAGCGCTTTCCGCACTGTTTCATATGAGGCGGCCTGTGTAATTGCTGGCATAATGCCTGCCGATCTGCTGGCTAACGAAATCCAGCGAACCTATCAGACGGCCCGAGATAAAGGCACAGCCCTCTCAGTACAAGAGACAGCGGCCGAACGCCATAAAAGCCTAACCCAATGGCAACAACGCTGGGCCACGTCGACAAAGGGACGCTGGACTTTCCGACTCATCCCGAGTATCGAGGCTTGGCTAGGCAGATCGCATGGCGAAATAGACTTTTATATGACCCAGGTGCTAAGTGGGCACGGTTGTTTCAGAGAATACTTATGTAAATATGGTCATGATAATACAATGGTTTGTGCCTCGTGTGAGACTGTGGCGGAGAACGCAGAACACATACTGTTTTCTTGTCCTTCGTTTTCATTTGAGCGGGAGAAATTAAGAATCATTATGAAGGTAGATCCAAGGCCAGAAAATCTGATATCCTATATGATTAATGATAAAGCAGTTTGGAATACAGTTAAAAACATCTGTAAAGAGATAATGACTGAGCTCAGAATACGCGAACAACGCCGTCGTTTAGCAACGCGATTAAGTTAGTCCTGAATATGTTTAATCTTTTATTTGCTTGTATCTTTCACAGGTGAAGTCGTAGTAGAACGCTCCTGAACCCCTAATCACCTTACGTGGATGGGGGACTATGGAAACGGCGTCATGGAAGTCAGGCATATTTATGCCATAGCCCCTCCCTGATGAAATGCGTGAGTAGTCCCGGGGAGGTGGCTTCACCAGAGATTCATACGGGCCTCTTGATGGATAGCGCGCTATCCCAACGTCCGTAAAAAAAAAAAAAAAACATATGTATATACGGTTGATCGCTGCGCTGAAGTGAACACGCATCGAAAAGAAAAAAAAAAGTTTTTTTTTAATTTGCGTAAAACAATTTGAAATCGCTGCGCTGAAGTGAACGCGCATCGAAAGAGAAAAAATTATTTTGTGTAACACATTTTTAAATCGCTGCGCTGAAGTGTAAACGCGCATCGAAGTGAAAACAAAAATTTTAATTACTCGTATACACATATGTACATACATATATATTCGCAAGTCGATTTGTTGAATATTCGCAAAACATCCGACTATTATTAAAACATATACGTCACAAAAAAAAAAAAAACCAATCCTCAAAGCAATTGAACGAGGTTCCGAATTTTTTAAATTTGGAGGTTTTCACCAGCTAAGTGCTCCGTGTGTCGACTCGCAATCGTGACATATAGCCAGCGTTTCGTAAAAAACGAAACACTACAGTTTCACCGAGAGATTTCCCGCTACATACATCAGTTGGAGCTTTGGATAGTGTCTGGAGTCAACACAGCAACAAGCCATCAACAACAACTCTTAATCGGCTAAGTAAACCCCATGTCGGAGTAAGTAAAACCTATACAAGTTACTTACCACATACCCTTTCAAGCACAAATAAATTATACATATATGTATGTATGTGTACAGTACCCTCCGTTAAATTTCCCGTCACCCAATATTATAAAATTGCATATACATATTTATATAAGAAAACCGTATATCGGTTAAATAGACATATATTGCATATACATATATACACATATGTATATATACATAACTCACGCACATACGGTTGCGACTAATAAATTTAGGCTCAACTGTACAAAATTAGATTCCAATAAAGATCTAAACTTTTGATCCTAACGCCAATTTTTCAAGCTTAGCAACCAAGTAACGGTTCGCAAAACATACATGTTTATATATATATATATGCAAACTTCAAACTCAAGCATAAACATACACATTTTTATGTACATATGTAACACATACTGCGGAGAGCAAACCCACCCTTAATATCCGTGCATATTTGTCAACTCATAATTTGAAGCTACCAATTGAGACAACCACGCACACGTACACATACAGGCGCGAATATATTTCAACAATCAGACAACACATACAATTTCGACGCTCAGAAGAGATTGCACTCAGAAGCGCTGAGGCAAAACAAACAAAAAAGGGCGGAGCTTGTAAGCACAAAGCACAGTGACAAGCACAATACAAACGCACACAAAGTAACATTCAATTGCACTCAGACGCGCTGAGGCAAAGACAATCGAACTCAAGCTGTTCTCAATTCGCAAAAGTGAGCACCGACACTCACTATTGAACTCAAAATTAAATTAAATTTCATTTACTCGAAAAAGGGCGGAGTTCCCACGCACAGTGTCCACAACACGGACGCAAAAGCAAACTAATATTTTAATTGCAATTGCACTCAGACGTGCTGAGGCAAACACACTCGAACTCAAGCAGTTCCTAATACGCACAGTGGGCACCAGCGCTCACGATACAACTGAAAAAAAAAAAATTTTACAAAAAATTATTTATTTTTTCATTTTTTGGTTCAATACCCTTTATTTTTATTGTTTTTTTTTCTTGATACTCAAGCGAAGGTGAAAATTTTAGGTTTGCCTTAATAGTTTAGAGTTACTTATAATTATTTTACGATTTCCGGTAAGAACCGCACCCAGTCACCTCATTAGAAGCCAGAATGTCGAAGAAAGATGAAAAATCGACTACTGAACTTGAAATCGATCCAATACTTCAAGATTTCATTTTCGAAAGTAATCGAGTAGAATCATTCTACTCCAAATGGTCAGCAACTCTTATTAGTGACCACACGCCAACTCTTCTCAAAGTTAAGCTAGATCAGCTAGACAAACTCTGGGACTCGCTAGTAAGCTCATATAAAGCAGCCTACCGATCTGCCAATTATTTACAATCTAGCGGCTTAATCGAGCAAAAATATAATAAGTGCTCCGAAAGTTATGAGAGCTGTAAATCTCTGATTTTGGATGCGTTAGACATTCTCGGGACAAACTCTCAACCCAACACAAAAATGACACCTGCCTCAACATCCAACCCTACTTCTAACCCTCAAGAAGTATTCCTCAAAGTACCACCATGCGACACCGAAGTTTTTCATGGTGGATACGAAGAGTGGCCGGGATTTAGAGATATGTTTACGGCCAAAGTCACAATACTCTCACTTCACCCCAAAAGCGACTAGTCATAATACCTCCTTTATGAACAAAAGTCGGACCCAAAGTTACCATACAGAGTTAACCAAACCTGTGGCTTGTAAGTTGTGCAACTCCAATCACGCAATGAAATCTTGCATAAAATTCAGGGACCTCTCAATACCTGAACGCCTCAAATTTGTTAGAGAGCACAACTATTGTGAAAACTGTCTCTCATATTCGCACTTGAAAAGTGAATGCCAGAGCAATTTCCTTTGTGTTTATTGTCAAAAACGGCATCACTCATTACTTCATTATCAGCACAAACCTCAAACCTCTAAACCAAAATTCAAACCTCAAAGAACATTATCACAAGTAACAGCAACACGAAATACCGTCCACTTCCAAGGGCAAAACTCGATCCCAATCCATGGAAAGCTCATCTCAGCAAAGGGAGCAGAAAGTGTCGGCGCTCTTTTCGAGCAGCAATGGGACGACCTTACTGCCTACGGCGATATTCTACTTATACTTCGCTGGCGAGGTCCACAAAATTCGAGCGCTGATTGACCAAGGTTCGCAGAAAACCTTTATAGCGTCAAGAATCCAAAAACTCCTCCGACTACCAACCACAGATTCCCAGTACCAAATCTCTGGAATGGGAGGACTGGTGGTTCAGAACTCGAAAAAAGTTTGCGAGATAACCCTCTGTTCAGCCGACTTGAAAGAAAAACTAAAAACAAAAGCAATTGTACTACCTCAACTTACCCACTTTCTCCCCACATCAAGAGTATCAAATGTAAATATTGCAGAGGTTTCCAATTTGCCGCTAGCTGACCCCAAATGTTTCACTCCGTCTCGAATTGATTTGGTAGCGATATAATACCTCAAATTCTCCAACAAGGTTTACAGCACTTCGCAAACGATACTCTGATAGCTCAAAATACAATTTTCGGATGGATCGTTAGCGGACCAATTAAGGAAACGATATCAGCCTTTACAACGCAAGTAGACGAAACTCAGCACCAATCTCTTAACGCCCTGCTGAAAAGGTTTTGGGAACAGGAGGAAATCGCTACAACCCGCACGCGATCGGAAGCAGATACATTTTGCGAGAAATTCTATCGGAGAACAACAATACGCCAAGATGACGGAAGATACGTGGTAAGATTACCATTCAAATCCGATTTCCCGGAATCGATAGCTCTCGGCCACTCTCGAACTGCTTCACAACAACAATACCTCAGCATAGAGATATCGCTTGAACGAAAACCGGAACTACGATCCAAATACACTGAAGTCTTGGAGGAGTACTTGACTATGAACCATATTTCACCGGCCTTTTCAAGGGAAATAATAAAATATGGCAAGTATCACTCATTCTATTTGCCTCATCATGCTGTCATTAAACCCGACAGCAAAACAACAAAGGTGCGAGTCGTATTCAACGCCTCAAAAAGTTCCCACTCAGGGAACTCGTTAAACGACGTGTTGCACACAGGGCCAACACTCCAGAGTGATTTAATGCTAGTAATTCTCAAATGGCGTGTACATAAGTATGTTTTCAATGGCGACATCGAGAAAATGTACCGCCAAATTCTCATTCATAAGGAAGATCAAGACTTCCAGCGAATCCTCTTTCGCAAATCTCCAAACTTTCCGATGTAAGATTTCAAATTAAAGACGGTCACGTTTGGTGTTAATTGCGCCCCTTATTTGGCAATCCGCACTCTCCAGCAGTTAGCAGAAGATTGCAAAGACAAATATCCCCTCGCCAGTAATATCCTACTACAACAAACGTATGTAGATGATATACTCTCAGGCGGTCATGAAATACAGTCCACTATCGATACGATGTCTCAGGTGATCGCAACTCTGAAATCAGCTGGTTTCCCCCTCAAGCAAATTACAGCTAATCACCCGAAAATATTGGAAGCTATACCCCCCTCAGACCTCTTGGACACTGAATTTTTAAAATTCCACGACTCAAGCACAACTAAAACGCTTGGCATACGATGGAATGCGTTGACGGACAGTTTCTCTTATTCATATGACCCATTAACTAACAGTACGTGCAGCACGAAAAGGCAAATTTTATCCACTGTAGCGAAACTTTTCGACCCGGCAGGATGGCTTACACCAATAATGATAGTGGCCAAGATCCTCCTGCAACAGCTTTGGATGGAAGGGACGGACTGGGACGAACAAGTAAAACCCGCTGCCTTTCATAAATGGACGGCCTTTCAAGAAAACCTGCCCGCAATTAAAGACGTTAAAGTACCTCGATGGATACAGTTTTCCCCCGGAAAACACATTCAAATGCATGGATTTTCAGATGCATCGGAAAAGGCTTTCTGCGCCTGTGTTTACCTTCGAGTACAACATAGCGACACTCGTTTCACATCCCATTTACTCGTAGCAAAGAGCAAGGTGGCACCCCTCCAAACCGTGACTCTCCCACGGTTGGAACTCAGCGGAGCAGTAATACTCTCCAGATTAGTAAAACAGATTCAGTCTGAACTAAATTTGCCATCTCATGAGTTACGGCTATGGACAGACTCATCCATCGTGTTGGCATGGCTGGAAAAGCCACCGCATACCTGGAAGACATATGTGGCGAACAGAATATCTCAAATAATAGAAAATGTAGATAATGCCAATTGGAGGCACGTATGTAGCCGTGACAATCCAGCCGACTTAGGTACGCGAGGATGTCGACCACAGGATCTCCTCGAAAATTCTCTATGGTGGAATGGCCCCGAGTGGCTCACGAAACCGGCCAATCTCTGGCCCAACTCCCGGGCGCAACATACATCTCCTCTTGAGCAGAGGCACACGCAAACATTCCACACCGTAGAAGGCACCGACCTGCTTGCGAGATTTTCCTCACTCCCACGTGCCTTAAGGGTGATCGCATATATGTATCGCTTCATTCGCAGATCACGAAAGTTGTCATCTCACAACGCCGCGGATTTGACACAAGAAGAAATCAACGAAGCCAAGACGTGCCTCATAATACAAACCCAACGGATCCACCATGGTGAAACGATCGCGCAACTCGAGGCCTCTAAACAAATTGGTAAGAAAAATCCGTTGTTAACATTGAACCCCACGCTCGATAACAAAGGCGTAATGCGCGTAAATGGTAGACTTCGATACGCAGCCCTCAGCTACAATGAACGGCACCCCGTAATTATTCCACCCAACTCTCACTTTTGTACCTTACTTTTGGAATTTCTCCACACCACCATGTTGCATGCCGGTTATCAATTGATGGTGCGAATGGTGCAACAGGAGTATTATATACCTCGCCTCAAACCTAAAGTTAAAAAATGCATCTTTCACTGCAAAACTTGTACGATATACAAGCAGAAAATGAGATCCCAAATCATGGCCGCTCTCCCCCCTGAGCGAGCAACTTATACGCTACCCTTCCATACCACTGGAATCGACTTCGCTGGCCCGTTCCTTGTAAAAATGTCAACACTGCGACGAGCAACATATTCAAAAGCGTATGTCTGCGTATTTGTCTGCTTCTCCACAAAGGCTATCCATTTAGAAGTTTGCTTCGCTCTGACTTCCGAAGCATTTCTAGCAGCCTTTGCGAGATTCGTTGGACGTCGTGGACTCCCGCACAAGATCATGTCGGACAATGGGAAAAATTTCGTCGGCGCTCAACGTACGCTACACCGTGAATTCTCCGCCTTTCTGAAGGAAACTTCAACCGATATCGCTGCCAAATACGCAACACACGGCTTCTCATGGCAATTTATTCCGCCGTATGCCCCTCATATGGGAGGACTATGGGAAGCAGCCGTTAAAAGTTTTAAGTCCCATTTTGTTAAGGTAGCAGGTAACCAAAAGTACAGTTTTGAAGAGCTGACTACTTTGCTTGTCCGAATAGAGGCGGTCCTCAACTCCAGACCACTCTCCCCAATGTCTCAAGACCCACAGGATCTTCTAGCACTAACTCCTGGACATTTTCTGCGTGGTGCTCCCCTACTTTCACCACCCGAGCCAAACGCTGAAAATCTGTCTTTGACTAACAAATGGAAGAAGCTCAAAGCTCTCCACCACCAATTTAGCAATAGGTGGAAGGACGAATACTTAAAGGAGTTACACAAGCGATATAAATGGAAGTGCCCCCAGAAGCCTGTACAAGAAGGTGATTTAGTTGTCATCAAGGATGATCTACTTCCCCCCAACGAGTGGCGACTTGGACGTATAACCAAACTACATTTAGGAGCGGATGGCAAATCCCGTGTCGTTGACATCCGAACGCAAAACGGCCCCATCACTAGAAACATAGTAAAATTGTGTGTGTTACCCCCTACGTGATTCTCATTCGCTGTCTTTCTTCGCTCATCCCATTTAGTTTCTCAAAATCCCATTTCTCATTGAAAGAATCATATAAAGACCGCTCACGTCCTCTAATGACTATTACTCACTAAAGTCTTTCCTTATTTCATTCGTTCACAGGTCCTCATCACGTCGCCTAGTGTCGCACAAAAGCCGATTGTGCGGACGACCCCATTCGCTGCGCCATTATACGGCATTTCTCGCCATGCCACCCGAGGAACGGTACGAGTGCGCCAAAATGCATAAGTACTGCATAAACTGCCTTGCAACTTCCCACACCACGGGTGCATGTGACTCACGAGCCAGTTGCCATCGTTGTACGCTGGGGCACCATACTTTGTTGCATCGAACCAAGCTGCGGTCCACCAGTGGCGCGAAGACAGCGAAGAAGCGAGCGGAGGCCCAAAGCTATTGACACTCTGGAAAAAGCGATTCAGCTGGTAGCTAAGCAGGCGGGGCGCCATGTTGAAGACATGGAGTTAATCCGATTTTCGGAATAACAGCTGCCTCATTCCAGTTAATTTTCAAGGCTAGTGGCAACGCCCGCCAGATGGTGACTTGCACCTTCCACCGTTTCGACGTTTTTCAAAAAGAGGTTTACTCACTTGAGTTTCAACTGCGAACACCTCGACATCAACAGCCAGCTCTGCCTGCCCACCATCAATTTTTATCCGTTTTTTATACCTATTGTAATATGTACAATTCAATCTTATTCATTTGAATTATTTAAATTTGTACGATACAATTTAATATCTAAATAAAACCCTTGAATTCTACAACTTTCAAAACGAAAGCGAAAACTCTTTTTCCTTCAGTGCACCCCGCACTTGCAGTTATCAGTTTATCCCTAATCTGAACAGTTCCAATAGATAAACAAAAAACGAAATTTTTGAATTTTTCAAAATTTCCGTTATATGAGAGGTGGGCGAGGTTATGGTCCGATTTCAAACATTTTTCACGATGATAACAGGGGAAAATTTGTTCACCAAATTTTGTGACAATACCTTACACCGTTATTGAGATACAGACATTTTTTCATAAGTCGGCGTGGCTACTCTCAAAATCGCTCCAAATACCAAATGTAACTCAATTTGTTCTAATAGATACCGAAAAATGAAGTTTTTGCATCTTCCAAAACTTCCGTTATATGGAAGGTGGGCGTGGTTATGATCCGATTTAAAAAATTGTATACGATAATAATAGCGATGTCAAGGAAATATGTCCACCTAATTTTGTGACGATAATTAATACTGTTATTGAGATACAGAACATTTTTCATAAGTGGGCGTGGCAACGCCTATTTTTCAAAATTTCAGAAATACCTAATCTCTTAGTTCAAAATCGCTCCAAATACCAAATTTCACTCAATTTGCTTTAATGAATACCGAAAAAACAGAGTTTTTGCATTTTCCAAAACTTCCGTTATATGGGAGGTGGGCGTGGTTATTGACCGATCTTGTCCATTCTATACCCACCTACCCTGTCCAAAGAGCAATCTATGTACCAAATTTCATTGAGAAATCTCAAGTTTTACTCAAGTTATTGTAACCACGGACAGGCGGACGGACAGATAGTCAGGGCTAAATCGATTTCTCTTTTCATTCTGATCAGTTTAGTATATATATGGCTACTAGAAGACCCGGCGAACTTTGTCCCGCCCAAATGTATTAGTAGTATATGAAATATTTTTTGAACTCTGTTGTACACGTATTTAATGTTGAAAATGAAACGGACACCTAAATTTCGCATTCGTTTTCGTAGCTTCCTTCTTTTGTTTATACATAGTTATAGCAGATTTTCCAAGTTATATAATTCGTCGTCCCAGTTAAGATGTATATTTTTCTGTATATCTCGATTACAGCGCTACGAGGCAAATAATTGAAAAAAATGAAATCCTATTTTTTATCATGCAAGTAGAATACAACATGAATTCCATCAAAATCGGTTCAGAACTACGACTTTTTTAAATAACTCGACTCCAGCTCCGCCTATTTGAAAATTTTTTATATTTTTTTATCATTTTTATAATAAAAATCTGAATGCTCTAAAAGTTGTGTTGCCAATCGAGACGCCCCACCGGATATTGTGGCTCCAGTGTCCACCAACCCTTCTACTTCTTGATTAAAAATATTCACCTTTGCATAGGGCCTGAGATCAGTTTTGGGTATATCGGAGATGATTGCAGAAAGCAACTGAATTCGTCTATGCAATACATTTAACCAAAACTTTCGTAAGCGCCGTGTTAAACGTTTGGGCTTCTTTGCCCGAGGATACGCGCACGAGCTTGTTCGTATTCACGTAACCTTACATGCTATGGCTTGAAAGGACACAAAACGGGTTAAGCATTTACAGTATCCGGGAAGTTTACAGAAATTGTGAGAGTTTTAACTATGTCTAATTCAGGTTGAAAACACTCGGTTTGACAATCAATAGATCGTTTTAGCACTGGGTACTTTTTGTCGATGTCGACTGTCTTTTTGGCAAACTGAGTCGTGGTAAGTTTTTTGATTTTACTAAGCAGTTCGTACAATTTGGTTTTAGGACAATCTCGGCTCCGCACCCATAACAGAAAAGTATTCGTCCCCCAAGGCAATCGTCAAAACAATGACCATACTCGCGACAGTTCCACCATTGAACCTGTTTCTCTATCGCTGCAATTCCTACGATATCTAACCCAGAATCTCTCGAGTCATTTCTTGCGTCACTTGAGACTTCACATATCTGTCGTATAGAATTCATGTGCAAAGGACGTGAACTGTTTTGCAGTTCATCACTGGTTTAAGACGCGTTTTCGTACACGGTTCTCGACAATTTGGGCAAGTACTCGCAGTCTTCCACCACTTGATAATGCAGTCTTTATCGTAAAAGAAACGAAAAATATACATTTAAAAGCAGTAATCAAAATAAAATTATACCTATTATTAAGGCCTACAAGTTAGCCCAAAAAACCCTTTTTTATAATAAAATTTTGCGTTTTGTAAAATAACCTTACATTCTGGATTTTTTTAGTATTTTTTTTAGTTTTCAGAACACCTAAATACAAAGAAATCAGTTGAAAATATACAGACAGCATTTTTGCTGCAGACCTGTGTAATATTTTATTGAATTCTTTGTATATGTACACATGTAAGTGCATACGTATATTTTTCTACTCTTGCAATCTTTTTTTTTGTTTTATGAGGAGTAAGCATCGAAAGCCTTCACCCCGTCAGTGTGGAACTTTAACCTGCACTAAACCTCCTACTGTCACGTACCGCTCCCCTCCCGGTACTATCGTCAAGTATTTCGTCGGGAGGCAGTTTGAGCACTAAGCTCTTAGTCCGTTACCGTCTTGATGCAATCCGTGGAAGTTGCATCTACTTGGCAATACCTCTGTTGGTCTAACTAGCCCACCCGTGTCGGGTCCGTCGTCCCCGCCCACTTATGTAATGTCCGCCTAATTGCGTTTATATGCCTGACATCTGACACTACTTAAATGTTCTATGTAAACTTTATTATCTATATAATTCGAAGTTGAACTTCATTGAGGCTGTCGGAATGGACGGGAATCCGAGCAGCCAATTTCACAGGTTAGTTGATTTCCGCCTACTCAGCATTGCTGACACTATAAAAAGCACTATAGTAAGCCGAGGCCGTCGGAACGGACTTGGTTCCACGCGGCTTCTTGCCCGGCTATGAACACTGTAGGCAAATCGAGCCTGATGGACAGGTTCCCTTGCTGCGCAGACTCAGCGAGTAGCATGACCGAGGTGGTCCAGCAAACGAATACCAAGAGCCGCACTAAACTGCAGCTGAAGAGCGTTTGGTTCCAACCTTCATAATTTCCTCACTTTGACGCTTAAGATTACCTACTCAAACGTAGAGCTTGTATCCAATCATATTTGTCGGAACGGACGAGATTCCGAGCAACATATAACGGAACTAAGCTTTGTGTGGGTGGTCCAACGAACGAGATCCAGATCCGCGCTGAGTTTGCTAGAGGATAGCGTTCGGTTCCAACCCACGTTTCCTTCTCACTTTACCTTACCGTCCACAACCTGGCGAAACCGTTGGAACGGACTTGGTTCCAAGCGGCACCCATTATGTTGTATGCTGTGCAGCCTTGGATCCTGGTGGGCATCAGTTCAGCTGGTAGAGGGACTCGGATGTAGTTTTGCTGCTCATTCGCAGAACATGTCTTCGATCGTAGCTGTCGGAACGGACGAGGTTCCGAGCGACATCTAATGGGGCTAAACTTTGTTTGGATGGTCAAGCGAACGAGATCCAGATCCGTCCTGATTGCACGGGAGGAAAGCGTTCGGTTCCAACCCGTGTATTATTCACACTCAGACGATGTAAATTACTTAAAATCTCCCTAGCGATCGTTTCTGTCGGAACGGACGTGGTTCCGAGCAAAATCGAATGATGCAGTACGCTGTGTAAGAGGTAGAAATCTCACCGGTTTTATCGGGACCACTCCGCGTACCTTAGCTTTTTGTGTATTTCTGCTATAGCGCCACTTATTGCTTCCCAATCTCGGATAGAACTAAGCATCGTATCGATTATATTATCCGGACTAAGCGGATCTGCTGATAGAGTACTTATGTTAATCGTAACTGCTGATAATCGTGGGCAAGAAAATAAGACGTGCCTCGCATCTTCGTCTACATTGCACGTAGGAGAGAGAGCGGAATCGTCCAGCCCGAAGCGGTTAAGGTATTTTCTGTAGCAGCCATGGCCAGTAAGGAATTGGGTTAGGGGAACTTCTGAATGTTGGAGATAAGGGTGTGTGTCCATCTTCGCTTTTCGGAGTTATCCCAGCGCTCCTGCCATTTTTCTAAGGATAAAGCTTTTTCTTGGACAGCAATTACCTCTGCGTTGTCGAACTGCTTTCTCCGCTGAAATATTCTCTCTCTGTCTTCAGACAGTATATCGAAGAGAGTCATACCCGCGACGACCATTGCCGCGTCATCCGAAGTTGTTTTGTACGCACACCTCACTTGCAGAGCGCATAGTTTGTACAAGGACTCGTAAGGCTTCCGCTAGGCTTTTACTTTCAATGACTTAACCCAGACTGGCGCTGCATACAGCAAGGCTGAGCTGATAACTGTAGCTAAAATGCAGCGTTTGGTGCTTCTAGGTCCGCCTATGTTTGGGAGCATTCTTGATAGAGCACCGTAAGTTTTTGACGCCTTATGTGTTACATAATCTGCGTGTGGTTCGAAACATAACCTATCGTCGAAAATCACACCAAGGTACCTTAACTGGCGGGAGGATCGAATAGTGTGGCTATTTCTTGCGACTACTTATTAGAACAGCTTCTGTTTTTTCTGCTGCTAGAGAAAAGCCTACGCTATCTAGCCATTTAGTGACCGTCTCTATTGATATATATGATATTTGCTTACCTACTGCTACCAGTGCAATGTCATCAGCGAACCCGATGATGTCTACTCCGTCGGGGCGCGGTAGGCGGAAGACTTCGTCGTACATTATGTTCCACAATATTGGAGCTAGTACTGAGCCCTGGTGAACCCCCGCAGTAACGGTATACTTTTTCGTTCCAGCGTTGGTAGTTTTAGTAGTGCTGTTAGGATGAGTTCCCAGGTTGCAAAGTTGAAGGCGTTTTTAATATCGAGTGTTACTGTGGCACAGTAATGTTTATCGCCCCCTCTCCATCTTCTACCAGCAATTGCATTTGTGGCAATTAAGACTACTGCCTATATTGCATCTATGGTCGACCTTCGCTTACGGAAGCCATACTGACGAGGTGATAATCCCATTTCGTCTTCAGTGAACCGTAACAATCGGTTATATATGACTTTCTCCAGAACATTACCCAAGGTGTCGAGTAGGCAGATCGGTCGATGTAGGTAAACCCGGCGGAAGAAGCACGAGCTTCTGTTTTTTCCACACCTGCGGAAACACTCCTTGCTGAAGACAGGACTCCATCACTCTGGCATACAACTGCGGGTCCTCCGCAATGGCCATTTTGAGAGCCTTATTCGGTCTGTTATCAGGGCCAGTTGCTTTGCGGTCACCGATCGCTTTGGCGATTTCCATCACGTCATCAGCAGTCACCCCGACAATTCCGCGGAAGCGGGAGCGCGTGGTACGCTCACCGTATTACGATAAGGAAACAATGATTTTACAATTATGTCTTGCAACAGTGGGCATTTTCCTGAAGCGCCTTAGAAATTCTCGACACTACAAACCTCTAAGCGTTTCCCCAGGGGTTCTTGTCTGCTTCGTTGCAAAGAATCTTAAATAATGCTTTTTGCTACTCCGAATTTCATCTTTCAATTTCTTTATTAAAATTTTGAACTTTTCTCGTCTACTTTCATTCCCTGGCATCGCTATTTCCCTCTGACAACTTCTTCTTTCTCTAAGACAACTCGCTCTTAGATCCCTGATGGTATCATTCCACCAGTACACCTGTTTACGGATTGTATTAAATATTTTACGTGACATCGCTGCATCGCATGTTATTGTGAGGTCGGAAACCAGCTCGCAGGCTGCCTTTACTGCTTCTTGTTCTGGAGACATCTTGTTGGATGCTTCTCTTAAGACAAGAGTAAACAGGTCCTTGTCAAGAGTTGCCGGGCGCCATGAGCGGTGATGGTGTTTATTACCGTGACCGCTTTGGTCGCAGCTGTTGTCTCTAGAGATATCTAGCAGGATTGCTTGATGGTCGCTGTGAATATAATCCCCGCTGACCATCCAGCCAGTGAGCCACTCGTTAATGTTATGTCATTGATAGACTATCTGTTATCTCTCCGAAATGTGCTGATATTTCCGCGATTCGCCAATACGAGGTCTAGAGGAGCGAAGGTTGCTAGCAGGGCTGCACCGATTGCATTTGTTCTTCTGCTACCCCATTATGTAGCCCAGGCATTAAAGTCACCAGCGATTATTAAAGGTTGTCGACCGGATGCTGTCTCAACTATTTTGTTCAGTTATTCCTGAAAGTCCTGCTGCGTCCAGCTTGGTGGTGTAAAACAACTGCAAATGTGGTAACCTTTGATAACCGCCCAAACAAAACCCTTACCTGCAAACTCAGGATGCGCACTTTGTATGGAGAAGTTCCGCATGTCCATATTGCTGTTCCTTTGCTTGCATCGGCAACCCACCCATAAGCTGTGGGGATTTTGTATGGCTCTTATATAATATCCACGTCCGTCTTCGTCTCTGCCACCGTTTGCTTCAGTAGGTGCTGAGCAGCTTGGAAATTATTTAAGTTTATTTGTATAAGCTTCATTTTAGCATTTTGGCTATTGCTCTTTTGTACGACGGGCACCTGTTACCTCCCGAGACATGGTCCGACGGTTCTTCTTTTCCGTGCTGGCATAGCAGGCACTTAGGTGTATTTACGCAGTCCTTCGCTGCGTGCCCTGCGCCACCGCATCTTTTGCACAGCTCGGATCTATCGCAACTTGTACATTCGTTTGAAATGTGGCCAAACGACCAGCATCGGAAGCAGCGTGTTGGCTGCAACACCTTCCGTAAACGGCACACAACCCAGCCTACTTTCACCTTACCTTTCGTACTCGCAGGCACACTTAGCGTGGCGATTTGTGTGCTGCCATATGCCTTGCGAAGACTTTTCACTGCCGAGACATCTACATTTATGGACGCAAATTGCTCGTTAATTTCATATTTTTCATATTTCATATTTTTCATATTTCATATTTTATTTTCAAAATGCACATTAATTTCTTACTGACTAAAGATTACAAATGCTTAAAAGATACTTATGCATAGTTAAAAATAGTTACTTAATATACTACGGATTACTGCAGTTGGCAGAAAAAGATCTAAATTCAGAACATTAATCAATTCGGACAAGGTTCTAGACAAAGGAGCAAACTTTATGTAATCGCATTTAGAGAATGTGATATAAAACATAGGTACATGACGAAGACTACGTGAAGGAACGAAAAAGTTAAGTTTTTCCAAGAGCGCAGGGCAGTCAACTGTACCAATAATAATATTGATAATAAAGCTGCATGAAAGAAAGGCAGATCTAGATTGTAGAGTTCTCAGAGATATCAGCTAACAACGAGATTCATAGGAAGGTAAGGGATAGGTAAAGTTTAAGGAACGAAGGGCATATTTAATAAAGATTTTTTGAATTCGTTCTACACGATTAATGTGGGTCTCGTGATATGGTCTCCATAGAAAGGCCGCATAATCAAGCCTGGATCTAACTAAAGTAGTATACAGCAGCTTGCATACACCCATGGGTCTGAGAAACCTGCGCTATTTCGTCGGACAAAGGACAGCATGGCGTATGTTTTTGAAACTACATAGTTGACATGCGTAATGAAGCCTAGTTTAGTGTCAAAATAGACACCCAAATTTTTAATTTTTGAAACTACATAGTTCACATGCGTAATAAAGCTTAGTTTAGTGTCAAAATAGACACCCAAATCCGAAACGCGATCAAAAAAATCCCCTGAAATCATATAACTCGTGGGGAACGGATTACTTTTATTTATTTATTTATTTATTAAGTCTAAAAAATACACGATTTCTTACAGACTATATAAGACTAGGGGAATACAAATAGTTATACACAATAAGATTTATCTAAATAATTAATTTAATAATAATTTGAAATTTTAAATCAAAAGCGAGAGAATTTGAGACTTGATTAAATTCTTACAAAGTTTTAAATAAAGGGGCAAAAGACGCATAAACAGTCCTAACACACTCTAAGAAGAACAAATCATTCCTACGCAATTTTCTTTGAGGAATATGGAAATTAATGCTCTCTAAGAGAACTGGAGAGTCGATTACTCCACGTACAACATCAAAAACAAAGCAAATATAGTATATAGCAGTATACTTGCTCCTACTTTCTAAAGATTTTAAGTTTATCAATGCACATCTTGAACTATACGATGGAATCGGATCAGAGAAATGTATCGATCTAAGAGCAAAACGAAGAAACTTCTTCTGGATGGTTTCTAGTCTATTAATGTGACAACGGTGATATGGCCTCCATATAAACACTGCATATTCTAACTTAGATCGCACAAGCGAAGTAAATATGTAGTACCTTTAAAGTGTATGGGCACGTAAAATCAGAACCGAAACGTCGAATGAAAGCAAAGGTAGAATAAGACTTGGCGATGATGTTATTTAAGTGATTGAGAATCGTAAATTCGAATCAAAAATTACTCCCAAGTCAGAGATTTCATTCACAGTAGTAAGTCGCGAGTTGTTAATGAAATATGAGGTAGAAATAACTTCCCTAGAAATTGAAAACGACATATGAGAGCATTTCTTAATGTTTAAATGAAGTTGATTCCTATCACACCATGCCGTAACATTATTAAGATCCAACTGGAGCTTAAAAGAATCCGAAAGGCTTGAAATTGTATTAAAAATTTTCAAATCATCTGCATACAGGAGGAAATTAGAGAAGTGAAAACATTCGGAAATATCATTAATAAAAATTATAAAGAGCAACGGGCCCAAAATACTCCCCTGAGGAACACCGGACCTAGCTATAAAAGAATGCAAAGAGTTGTCGTCGACAACAACTACACATTTACCGCGAGAGAGATACGACTTAACCCATTTTAAGAAAACGGAATGAAACCCAAAACTAAACAGTTTAGAGACTAAAATTGAGTGACTAACTCTATTAAACGCCTTGGAAAAATCCGTAAAGACAGTATCTACTTGAAGTCTATTTTTGAAAGCAGACGTACAAAATTCGGAAAAAACTGCAAGATTAGTGACAGTTGATCTACCAGCCATGAAGCCATGCTGGTTATTAGAAATACAGCGCTTTACTGCGAAACACAATTTCTGTTTGATGATATACTCAAATAATTTTGATGTTGTAGAAAGTTTCGAAATCGGCCTATAATTAGCAATATCACATTTATTACCGATTTTAAATATAGGTGTGATACTTGTAACCTTCCAAGCATCTATGAATTCACCGCAATCTAAACATTTATTAAAAATTAGCAAAAGTGGATAAGCCATGGCCGAGCAGTTCTTGAATAGATGAGATGAGAGAGCCCATCAACATCAACTAGCCAGGAGCTTTTGATGTTCTGAAAGCCTTCACAAACATCATCAATGGTTAGCGATAGAGACCCGAAATTAATAGCTGAATTGGCGTTAGAAGTGTCACCTATTAACGCTTCAGACCCAGGATCAAAATTTGAACTAAAAAATTTAGCAAAAAGATCGGCAGCGTCTTGAGTCGTGGAGGGAATACTAGAACAGGACTTTTTGGATTTAACATAGCGCCAAAATGCCTTTGGATATGATTTGATTTCAATTTCGAACTTACGAACATAGTTTTGCATTTATATACTAAGGCTCTTGATACTTTAAACTTTATAAAAAATTTATTTCTCAAATTCTTAAGCTTTTTTAATCTTTTTGTATGCCATGGAATTTTGTAGTGTTGTAGCATTACATAAACACATCGCCCTTTTACTTTAATTGCCATGTACACAAACAACATTATACCCAAATTAGTTACATTGAACTCAGCGGGAGTTTATGCAAAGACTGCATTCGTCGCACATAACGAGGATCTTGTTACACTTGTGCGGACGGTCAAAGACACCGCCAAACACAGTCGCAATGCCCAACTGATCCACAACGTCAGTTTGTCAATGCGACTGACATATTTATATATTTATTGCAACCATATGTTGACTCAGCATATTTTATGCAGTTAGTTTGTATGTATTAGCAATATATCGGTATACATTTTAGTTCGTAAATAACTTCTAAGTATTAGTGTAAGAATTTAGTATAAAAGAAAGCATATCCAATAAAGAAGGGGATTTCTCGATCAAACCTCAGACTGAGTATTGATTTGGGTTATATGGCGATCATGCCAGGCTTATAAGTAACTAAAATTTATTTAAATTGGCTTTACACGGCGATACCGCCAGCCGAAAAAAAAAAAAACGGCAAAGAACAGCGAAGAAGAACTTATTTTCATGGTATAACTGGTGTTTTTCGTGATATGGCATATGACTGGCGGCAAAAAGCGGCAAAAGGCGGCAAGGAGTGGCTTATTTTGGTGATATGGCATGATATGGCATGTGACTGGCGGCAAAAAACGGCAGCGTGAGGTGGAGATAAAAAAAAAAAAAAAAAAAAAAAAAAATTGTATTGGAAGCGCTAAATGGATAAAAACACAGTTTCCTTTAGAAAACTTTGGCACGCCTTATGGTCACCATCCAAATAGCAGTAATTTGCTTAGGGATAAAGTTTAAAACTTGAATATTGGACATTTTTTTTCTCTCTATACAGTGTATATAAACGAAATTCTACAAAATATTATGCAGAGGATTTCGACTCAAGAGGAGTCTGATAAAAAATTTCATAAAGAAATTGATAGACTATTTCAAAAGTGCGTAGACACACTTATTAAAGGTACAAATCAGATCCTCGAGAGTCGCAAATACGAAAAAATCGGACCTAAACCGATTACCATCGAAGAATATAGGAAAAGAAATAAACAAAATAAAATAGAAAATATTCCAAAAATACCTGCCCCACAAATTGTAGATACATAAAAGAAAAGGGGCAGGAAGAAAAGTAAAAAGACGAATAGAATTAGCAAAGTTATATCAACAACTTCACTTTGCTACCATCTCAGATAAGAGATTAAAAATACAAGAAGAAATTGAAATGTTAAAACATTAATAAAAAAAAAAAAAAAAAAAAAAATTTTTTTTGAGTAAATTCGAACGCCTATGTTAAAATTTATTTACTTTAAATAATCTTTTCTCATGGATAGTGCATTGCCCGATGATCTTGACTACGAGGCAATAAACAAAATTGTAGACAATCTAGAGCGCGAAAACACAGACACTGCTCGTAGATCAAGATCACGAAATAAGGGAAGCAATAGATCCAATTTAAACCATTTAAGACAATCTTGGTTCTATATAGGTATGGCTAGAGAGCCCACAATGGAAGACTTATTATATCCTTCCACATTAGTAGAAGAATTAAATAGATTGATAAGGAAGGTAAGCCCTGAAGAAAATTAAAAATTGTAAATTAAAAGACGAGTTTACGAATAAATAAAAATAACATATTAAATTCGAAATTTTCTTCTCTTTCAAACATGACTTGGTGGAAAATTGCACTAAACGGTATATTAATAGGAATAACAGGTTATGAGGTAGGAAAAGAAACCTCAGGTGAAAAAACCTATGAAACTAAATTAGTCAAATATGAACCACATCCTATTGTAGAAAACAAGGAAGAAGTTTCCGATAAGTGGTTGACTGCTTTTGCATGCGTAGCTACATGTTTAATTGTTGCAATTGCAATTCTAATAAAAAATTATATTAAAAACAAATTGAGACAATTAAACAATGTACAACAACGCGTATAACCTTCCCAATAGAAATGAATCAGTGGAAAGACATCCATGACACATTATCTGAAGAAAAAATTAAAGCTAATAAATCATAACTATAAGTGCATAAATAAAAGTGCCCCGATATCACCAGAAACCATAATAAAGCATCTGAATATAATTTTAGAAGCTCTAAATGGCATAAGACAGGTGATCAAATCTGTAAATAACATACTTACCGAAGAACATCAAAGAGAAGCTTACCAATTTTTCTCCGCCGTACGAAATAAACTTGTATCTTCTCTAGCTAGACACAATATAGAATTTGATGTACCAAATACAACAGAAGAAGAAATTCAAATAGATTTTGTATTACTTCTATCTGAACGCGTTCCTAGCCGAACTCCCTCACCTTCATTAAGTCAAGCCACATCGGTGGAAGAATTTAAAATAGACATCCCGATAATAAACGTCACAATGCCACAAACCGTAGTAGAATTTATTAAAACTGCTTCGTCAGTACTACCAGAGTTTGATGGTAAACCAGAAAATCTACATAGCTTCCTAGATGCACTCGATATACTCGCGCAAATCAAAGATACACACGAAGCATTGGCCATTACCATGATAAAAACAAAGCTGAAGGGTACAGCAAGAAATTTTATTAGTAATGAGACCACAATCGCACAAATAAAAAACAAATTACATACCGCAATAAAGGGTGAATCAGTGGAGGTTTTGACCGCTAAACTACTGAACATCCAACAGCGTAGCAAAACTGCTAACCAATACACAGCGGAAATTGAAAAAATCACAAGGTCATTAGAATTAGCATATATCTCTGATGGATTAAACCCAGACTTAGCCACGAGATATTCAACACAGGCAGCAGTTAAAGCCATGTGTAAAAACTGCTCTAATGACAAGGTCAAAATGATCATGCAAGCAGGAACGTTCACAACGATGAACGACGCAATCTCGAAATTCACTAATAGTTGTACCGAAATCACTGGCAGCTCAAATAAGATCTTAAATGTAAGACAGCAAAGTCAGTACAGGAGTAATTTCCGTGGAGGTTACCGTAGTAACAACTATGGAAACTACGAAAATAGAAGATACAGACCACAGCCAAGGTACAACAATAATTCTAGATCAAACAACAATAACAATAATAGCAATCAAAGAGGATCACAATCCCAAAATACAAACAGAACATACACACAAACCCGTAACGTGCGCAGTTGCACCGAAACGGAAAACCAGGAAACTCCACTTCAAAATTAACAAAAAGAAAAATATGCGTACTTAATCTAAATTTAAACAGCTATATATCTACAAGGACATCATTAAACAATTCATACCCAAATTTTTTAGTTCATACTGGAGCCGATATCTCCATAATTAAAATACAACAAATAAATAATAAAGAAAAAATAAATACTGAACAAATCACAGATTTGAAAGGCATTGGTCAGGGAATAACTAGCACTTTAGGCATATCATAAATTTCATGTTGTAGAAGACAACTTTCCTATTCCATGTGATGGAATAATAGGCCTAGATTTCATAAAGAAATACAATTGTATTCTAGATTATGGAAAAACAGAAAATAAAGTAATCCTAAGACCATATGATTTCCCTCAAACAATAACAATGAATCTAACAAACTGTCTGTCCGTCAACACAATCACAATTCCAGCTAGATCGGAAGTTATTAGACAAATTAAAATAAACACAAATAACAAAAACATTTTCATACCACACCAACAACTATCCGAGGGCATTTATATTGCAAATACCATTACAAATAACGAGCAAATCAACCACACACAGTAAAAGTTGCACAGATACAGAAAAATTAAAAAGCTTAACCAAAAATTTTCCAAATTTTGTTAAAGCTCAATTAACATCACTTTGCACAGAATTCATAGATATATTTGCACTAGAAACGGAACCTATTACTTCTAATAATTTTTATAAACAAAAATTATATATGAAGGATGACAACCCTGTTTACATTAAAAATTATAGATTACCCCAAACACAAAAAAGAGAAATAACTAAACAAGTAAATAAGCTAATCAAAGATGATATAATAGAACCTTCAATTTCGGAATATAATAGTCCAATTTTATTAGTTCCTAAAAAATCACTTCCAGGAAACACAGAAAAAAGATGGAGATTGGTTGTTGACTACAGACAAGTAAATAAAAAATTAGCAGCAGATAAATTCCCACTCCCAAGAATTGATGACATTCTAGATCAACTTGGAAGAGCAAAATATTTTTCATGCCTAGACCTTATGTCAGGTTTTCATCAAATAGAATTACACCCAGACTCTAGGGACATTACTTCATTCACTGCCGAAAATGGCACCTATAGATTCAAAAGATTACCATATGGATTGAAAGTGGCCCCAAATTCATTCCAACGAATGATGACATTAGCATTCGCGGGCCTTAAACCATCCTAAGCATTTCTCTACATGGATGATTTAGTTGTATTAGGTTGTTCAGAAAACCATATGCTAAAAAATTTAAGAGACGTGTTCTCTACTTGCAGAAAATACAACTTAAAATTACATCCAGATAAATGCTTATTTTTCAGCCAAGAGGTAACATATTTAGGACATAAATGCACAAACAAGGGAATATTACCCGACCCAAGCAAATTTGAAACAGTTCAAAATTACCCAACACCAAAAACAGCTGACGAAGTTAAAAGATTTGTAGCCTTCTGTAATTATTACAGAAGATTTGTACCAAATTTTGCAGAACATTCAAGAAAGTTAACTAGGCTTTGCAGAAAGAATGCTACTTTTGAATGGTCAGAAGAATGTCAAAAAGCCTTTGTCTATTTAAAAGAAGCATTAATTAGCCCAACACTTTTGCAATACCCAGACTTCGGTAAAGAATTTTGCATAACGACAGATGCTAGTGGGTATGCTTGTGGAGCAGTCCTTAGCCAAGAACATGATGGCAAACAGTTACCAATTGCCTACGCGTCCAGGTCATTCACAAAAGGTGAAATAAATAAAGCAACAATAGAAAAAGAATTGCCAGCAATCCATTGGGCCATAACCTTCTTCAGACCATACGTCTATGGTAGAAAATTCTTAGTAAAAACCGACCATCGCCCATTAACATACCTATTTTCAATGAAAAGTCCTTCATCTAAGCTGACAAGAGTAAGATTAGATTTAGAAGAGTACGATTTTGAGGTGGAGTATATAGCTGGTAAAGAAAATCATATCGCGGATGCATTATCCCGCATAACTATTACAAATTTAAAAGATATGTCAGTGGAAACAAACAAAATATTTAAAATAACAACAAGATCAGCAGCTAAAAAGACCAGTAATAAAACTGAAGTTAAAGAAAGTCACAAAGAGAACCCCAAAATTTACGAAGCGCTAAATAAATTTGAAGTAAAAAGACATGTCGAGCTCGTTTTCAATCCTCCGAAATTATATTTCAAAAAAGGAAAGAAAATTTGTTGCAATTTTGATACAAGCAACCTAATTGTTGAGGATAAGATTGACTTAGGACAATTCTTTACCAGGCTCAAAAGAGAAGCCGGCAATTTAGGACTTGTACAAGTACAGTTGTCCTTAGGGGACAAATTGTTAAAAAAGAATTATACTGCAGTAGGCAAATTTATGGAAATGGGAAATAAAGTTCTCAAAAAGTTAACAATCGCTCTAACCCCAGAGGTTATATGTGTGACAAATCCCGGGAAAATTAAAGAAATTCTACACAAATATCATGACGATCCTATTAGTGGTGGCCACCCAGGAATAAATCGCATGACAGATAAAATCAAGCAGAAATATAGCTTGCTGAATATGAAAAATGACATACGAAAATATGTAAAGCACTGCATCCACTGCAAGAAAAATAAAATTAATAAACATATCAAAGAACCAATGACAATAACGGAGACACCTCCGAAAGCATTTGATATTGTACAAATTGACACAGTCGGCCCATTGCCAAAGTCGATAAATGGAAACGAATATGCAGCTACCATTATATGCGATCTAACCAAATATTGGGTAGCGATTCCAGTTCCAAGCAAACATGCAACAACTGTCGCTAAAGCCATATTCGAGCATTTCATCCTGATTTACGGCCAAATGAAAACAATTTTAACAGACATGGGCACAGAATACAAAAATAGCCTGTTCAAAGAACTGTGTAAATTGTTAAAAATTGAGCATAAAACTTCTACACCGTACCATCACCAGACTTTGGGTACTGTAGAACGCAGTCACCGGACATTCAACGAATATATGCGTGCATACATACATATCCAGTGACAAAGACGATTGGGATGAATACCTCAGGTATTTCGCTTATTGTTACAATACAACGCCATCAACAACACATAATTGTTGTCCTTTCGAACTAATATTCGCAAAACAACCACTAAATTATGAATTTTTGAAAGAAAATAAAATTAGCCCGGTATACAACCATGAGGCGTATGGCAAAGAAGTAAAATACAAACTTCAAATAGCACAGCAAAGAGCAAGAAAATTAATTCAAGAAGCTAAAGAAAAGCAAAAATCCAATTATGACAAAAATAGCTATAGTAAGGAAATTAAAATAGGAGATTTAGTATTAGTTAGAGAAGAGGCCTCCCATAAGTTAGAGAATAGATATACAGAACACTATAAAGTTAAAACCATTGATAAAAATAACAACTATACTTTAATTCCAAATAGCATAGGAGATAGCAATAAAAACAAAAAGGAAATCGTAATTCATAAGAATAGGCTTAAACCAATTTAAAACCTTTTTATCCACATTAATTTAGCAATAACAAAATACATAAGCATTCCAATTTACTCAACCTTATATACGGCACAAGCCAAAAGAAAACAGAATCAAATATCAGATAAAGTATACAAACAAACAAACAAAAAAAAAATGTATGAAAAAAAAAAAAAAAAAAAAAGAAAAACACGTAACAAAACAATGGTAACAAGATCTTAAAACAATTAAAATTTTGTCAACCCAAACAAACATTAAGCGGTTCACTGAATCAGTCAAATAGATATATATAGTTGACTACAAAAATATATATCTATTTTTTTTTAAGAGGGAAGGTGTAGCATTACATAAACACATCGCCCTTTTACTTTAATTGCCATGTACACAAACAACATTATACCCAAATTAGTTACATTGAACTCAGCGGGAGTTTATGCAAAGACTGCATTCGTCGCACATAACGAGGATCTTGTTACACTTGTGCGGACGGTCAAAGACACCGCCAAACACAGTCGCAATGCCCAACTGATCCACAACGTCAGTTTGTCAATGCGACTGACATATTTATATATTTATTGCAACCATATGTTGACTCAGCATATTTTATGCAGTTAGTTTGTATGTATTAGCAATATATCGGTATACATTTTAGTTCGTAAATAACTTCTAAGTATTAGTGTAAGAATTTAGTATAAAAGAAAGCATATCCAATAAAGAAGGGGATTTCTCGATCAAACCTCAGACTGAGTATTCATTTGGGTTATAGTGTTTCTTGTTATTACGGGACACATATTTATCGCAAATTTCATAAATCTTTGATTTAAAAATGTCAAAACAATCCGAAACCTTAATTCCAGCAAAAGTCGAAACCCAATCTATCATAGAAATTGCATTATCTACACTGTGGAAATTACAACTTCTAAAGCAAAAATTATTAGATTTATTATCGCCCCAAGTACTTTTAAAACTGTATGATTCTAGATTAATAATAAGCGGTATGTGATGATAGCCAGAACTCGATACAGGATCAAGACATTCACTAAGTGAAAAGTGCAGGTTATCATTAATAAAAATAAGATCGAGAATCCTAGAGAGCTTGTTTACAAAACTATTAACTTGAATAAGATTTAAACTTAAAAAGCTATCCACTAAGTACAACTCCGGAAAGCTATTAATGTTATTTGGAGTTAAACCATAATTGTTGCCATGTGACCATTCAATATTAGGTAAGTTGAAGTCACCAAGAATACAAAAACTGTTATTAAGATGATTAGAGACGAGATCAGTTATATTGTCCACATGCGCTTTGTAAAGACTATCTGAACTGGACGGAGGAAGGTAAGAAGCACAGATGTAGATATTTGTGTTACCATACACCAAGACGCTAAGTTGGTCCAAAAGTGAATCCATATTTACTAAACGAACGAATGATGAGCGTAGTCGCCTCTGAACAGCTATTAAAACTCCACCACCTCTTGAAAATCCAGTTTTACTTGCATCACGGTCTTTTCGATAAACATTAAAGAGATTGGGATCAAAATATTCATTATCATTAAATTCCGCATTCAACCACGACTCAATAAGTACAAAGACGTCGTAGTCCAGGTGAGCACTCATATTAAAAAGTGCCCTGGACTTAGTTCGGAGTCCAGATACATTTTGAAAGTATATTTTAAGCGACTTGTTAAGAGGTGTATCCGTTACGGAGTCGGTTACGGTGTTGGTAGTATAGCACCTTCGTTCTGAAAAAACTTAAACGGACGCACAGTAACATCAGCAGACCAAATCGTTGAATTCAAAAGAGTCTCAAAATATATCGACGGTACTCCTTGAAGTTGATTCGCTTTAAAGTTTTTACAGTAACGTCTTTTTTTACGAGCATATAACAAGATATAAAATTACGATCAATAGACGCATGTTTGGAAACGTACTTATGCGACAACATTGTCAGTGGTGACCGAGTTTTTAAACGACGATAGATGCAGCCATTTTATCCTATGTGCAACTTCAAGTTCACTACTTGTATTACATCCAACAATACTCTTCGATTTCTTACTGGGGCGTTTGTCACCAAGAGCTTTGGCAAAAGTTGTATTATTAGACACAGAAAATGTAGATGAGCCAGCAACATTAGCACAAGTCAAAGGCATAAAAGCTTCAGCATTAACATTAGCAGTAGCACCAACAGCCGACGTAACAGGATAGGAGGCAGCAGGCGAGAGACATTGCTCAATCGGCTTCATCCGCACAGCCGCGACAGTGGTATCTCTATCATTTAGCATAGCGGCAGGTAGGCTATCAGTAACATGAGATCGATCAGTATCAGCAGAGCAAAAGTAAACAGTAGCAGCATCAGCAGAACGAGAGCAGTTAGTCGCAATATTAGCGGGAGCAGCAATATGTGATAATGCAGTCGTCGCAGCAGTGGGTGAGCGCATGGTAGTTTTATGCTTTGTTATTGTGTTTGCACTTTGCTTTTTCTTATGACAAACACAAGCAGTAACACACGCACGCAGGTCATTTACCTCAGCCGTAAGCAGCGCAAGGGCCGAGGAGATCTCTTTCGATTGATTGAGATGCATCGTTTTCAACTTAGCACGTAACTCGTCACTTTTTGCTATCAGCAACTGTTTATCCTATAGTTCACTTATCACGGCAAACGCACGCGCATATTCAGATTTGAGAGCAGACATTTCTACAAAAACAGTTTTTAGCGAAATTGCTGAACTCTCAATATTAGCATTGTCTGTTTCACCAAACTTTTGCATTACTGCAGTCATGTTCAAGTCTTGCCGGGTTGACACATTTGCACTCGCACTAGTTGAAGTAGGCTTCGTTGCATTATTAGGAACTTCACTCACTATCTTACAAATTGAGGGAGGAGGGGAGCGAATAGACCTTCGGCGAATAGCCGCACAATTTTTACAAAAAACTTGTTATTAGAGCTGAGCAAAAACTCTAAATCAGCTGCAGAGACACTAGCACAGTCCAAATGAAATAGCTCATTGCATTTAGCACATTGAACTTTGGCTTGGTTGCGATCAACCTTTTGCCCACATAAACAAGGCATTTTGCATGTATTCGAACTTTTAACTTTAATAGAGTCACTATCTCGAGCACATCACATTGTTTATTCAATTGCTGTTTATAACAAGTATAAATTCTGCTTATCAAACACTAATATCGCGGAGCTCAAATAAAGCACGTCCGTGTTAGTCCGCTAAAGTAAAAGTAGAATATGAGCACTTTTTAAAATTCAGAAAAGATTGATTCCGAGAGCACCATGAATGTAGCTTATGAAGTTCTAACTGAAGTGCCCTGGAATCACTAAAATTTCTGATAACCGAGTAAACTTTAAGGTCGTCCGCATATAGTAGAAATTTAGAGGTTTGAAAGCAGGAACTGATGTCGTTAATAAATAAGATAAACAACAAACGGCCAAGTATACTGCCCTGAGGGACGCCGGACGTGGCAGCAAATGCATGTGAGGAAACATTATCAAAAGAGACAACACAAATTCTATTTGGTTGGTTTGAGTAAATAAGGCTGTTTATTGAGAACGCCATCTTTTCGTTAACCACGCATTCAAAAATTTTTGAGACTGTAGACAATTTCGAAATCGGTCGATAGTTGGCGACATCACTCTTATTTCCACTTTTAAAAATTGGAGTTATAGATGTCGTTTTCCAATCGTCGATAAATTCCCCCTTAGACAAGGACTTATTAAAAATCAGAGTCAGGGGTTCAATTAGAGCAAAACAGTTTATAAAAATGAAAGCCGAGAGACCACCAACGTCCATTTGTTTAGATGCTTTTAAAGAAAGGATACCCTTCTGAACGTCATTATCAGTTATGACAAGCGACCCAAAAGAAAGCAAAGAGGCTGTGAGATTACTGTAAACATAGCTAGAGGCTTGGACTATGTCAGACACAAAATTAGCACTAAAGTAATCTGCACAAAGGTTGGCAACATCTTCAGCAATACCCGCATGTTTGTCGTTATAAAAAACTGACAAGGGAATAATGGAACTGGATTTTTTTGCCCTAATAAAACTCCAAAATGCTTTGGGGTTATTTTTTATGTTAACTTCCTGCGTTCTAATATACTTTTTATAAAGATATTTATCAATGTCATTGAATTTCTTAAGACGATACCGATATAGGTCTTTGTGCGTTGACGAGTTTGTTATTTTATATTTCTTATAGAATTTGTTTTTGCGATTTTTAAGGTTATTTAATTTTTTCATGTACTAAGGCAATGAGTAGGATTTTATTGGGAATGTAGGAATAAGTTCGACACATAAATCATAGATATTAGAACTAAAGGTTCTATATGCACTTCGTGTATCTAAATTGCTAAGGAGGTTCGCCCAGTTATAGCCCAATATTCGCGAATTCAAAAGATCAAAGTCGCAAGAACTATAATTAAAACGCTTGCAAAAATCAACAGGGGGATCGGAGAATTCATACATGTTTAAGCTTAAAACTAGGGAGTATGGTGGACATTCCTCATGGAGAAAGGTGAGTCACACTCAACCAGCTGATAATTTAAGTTATTACTTAGAAATATCAAATCTAAAAGACGATTAAGCCCATTGAGAAAATTTTTGATTTGTGACAAACCAATGCTAAGAAGACTGTCAGTCGAGTAGAGATCATAATGGTTAGCAGCGTTTTTAGGTGTCAAGATCGACGAACTATTCAGTTTGCGCGACACAATTGAGGACAGATTAAAATCGCCTAAGACACACAGGTGATTATCACAAATTTTGGAGCTTAGAGAAACTACATTGTCAATATGAGATTTGAAGATTGCATTGCAACTATTCGGCGCATAGAAAAAGTCGCTCCGACGTGCTTTTTACACAAACACATAGTTGATCGAGTATAGAATCAGGGTTTTGGAGTTGAACTATAGACGAACTATACTTGCGCTGGACAGCAAATAAAACTCCACCACCTCTGCTGCAACCGGTTTTAGTTCCGTCTCTGTCCTTCCGGAAAACATGGTAGAGTCTTAGGTCGAAGAATTCGGAGTCAAAGAAATTGGTATTCAACCAACTATCGATAATAACAAAAATATCATACTCTAGCTGTGAGCTAAGTCTGGGAACCGCATTAGCTTTGGTCCGCAATCCTGATACATTTTGAAAGTAAATTTTTAAGTTTTTATTGTTGCTATTACTAACTATGATTTTACCGGTTGGTTTTTCTTTCCTTCGAAAAAACGGAAAGCTTCAACATAAACAAGTATGTCGGTGGGCTTGAAGGAGGATATGTGAAACCTCTTTCTCCGAACTGCCACCATAAGCGCAATAAAAAACTCGTCCGACTTCTGGCTCAGATTTTATTTTCCGAAGTATATCGGCACAGGACGATTCACCTTTCTTGGAAATTACAAAAGCGTCAGGTTTTCCTTTAGCAACTGGTTTTGGGGTATCCCTACTCACAATTTCCGAAAAGGTTGGAGTTTTCTTTTTGCCCGTTTCTGAAACAAGGGGACGCCTGGTTATGCGCACCTCAGTCCAAGCCTCGTTCTCATTTGACTTGGCAGTGGGCTTAGGTAAATTGCCTTTCTTAGCATCGCCTTTAGGGTGAGATTCCGGTACTCGTGGAGACAATATTTTGGTCCGCTTTCCTGATTGCGGTGGGGAGTTCTCCTTAGCAGAACCCGCATCGTTACGTGATCTAGACCTCTTCCCACTACCAAAGCTGGCTTTATCAGTTTGCGAAGTCATATCTATTTTAACACCTGAGCATCTTTTGTTGCTGGTTTCAAGCTCACCGACTTCGCCATTTTATGGAAGTCAGCCAGTGTTGAGACCATGTTTCTCATTTGCTGATTTACGTGCCTTTGGAGTACCATCATTTTAGCCAGCTCATCAATCCTGGAACCGAGCAGGCTGTTATTTTAAAGTTAGTTTTAACTTATTTAATTTATGTAATTTATACAAAGATAAATTCGATTATAATGCTGGTTTAAATAAATTTTCTTAAGAATATATGTATATTATTTTGTTTTGACTTTATTTTTATCTTTATTATATTTTATTTGATTATTATAAAATTTATTTTAATTTTAATTTGTAGGTATTTTCCTAAGTTTGGTTTTTATTTATTTTTATTTTTAAATTTATATTTATTATTAGTTTAATTAGATTACATTATTATTAATTTTTTTTTTTTTTGTTTATATAAATCACCCTGTCTTAGACTCCTGCGGGTGGTGTGAATATATGATACGCAGTGCAGCTTCGCTATTGTCAAATAGACAAAGCCAATCTGTTCCCAGTGTGGGATTTTTATTTGCCTCGTTCGTGTGTGCTTCCAGTATGAAACATATAATTTATAAATTTGTGGAAAATTTATGGAAAAATGGCTAGCAACACAGTGAAAAAACTGAGCCACGGGGCCTGCAATGGCCGCCTGCAGCTTAAAACGAACTCACCGGATAATCCTGGGTAAGTCCTTCTGATTTTTAGCTATATTGGCCAACTTCGTCTGCCTTAATGTGCGAATTTTTCGCTATTTCAGCAGACCACAAGAAAACACCACTTTATCACCAGGTAATAACACTCTTGCAATCTGTGTTCACCTCTATGTACACACTCATTTGCTAGTGACATACATATAATTATGTATATGAGTCAATTTTACGCTTTTGTATTCTACCTACCGTTAGGAATTTAACATGGACAGTGCCAGTGTAACAAAAATCACGGGGGGATTGTCGTTTGGTTGGCAAAACATTTCGAAGAAATTAACATTTTCAAATTATTATTAATAAAACTAAAGCAAATATTTCCGAATGTTTATGTAATTGAATTATATAAATAAATTGTAAATAATAGAAGCTTTAAGTTAATTGAGAAGTGCCAACACTTTTTTCTTTCGTTTTAGACTAAAGTCGATAAAATATAATTTCTCTTATAGTTTTTTAACCTTTTCTTATTGTAACTTTGTCCAAATTAAAAATTTGTTTTTATTTGCACACAATAGAAAACTTTGCACAACTAATACAACTTATAATAACTATGTATCAAAAATTAAGTAACACTAACAAAAATGAGCAAGGCATTCTACTAGCTCGCCAACTATTACACAGTTGTGTTCACAAAAATAATAGTGAATTTCAAAACGTTATTTATTGAAACTTATATTTATTTATTTATTTTTGACCATTTTCATTTAAAATTAAATGGAATCTATAATCGAAGGCATATAAATAAAAGTTTCAGCGCTTATTTAAAATTGGAAAACAACTTAAAAAATTTTCAAACTTTTTATTTAGGAAGCTTCTATGCAATTTAATTTTACTACGACAAAGTGCGAGTCTCAGATGGCTAATTTTTAATGAAAATCGTCAAAAATAAAAAAATAAATATAAGTTTCATGAAATATAATTTTAAAATTATTTATTATTTTTGAGAACACAACTGTACATATATATGTATATGTATGTATTTACATACATACATATGTATATATCTTATGTACATATGTACTCGTATGCAAATAAACACATTGCATTCACTTGTAAAAAAATTTCTTTAGTCAATATAAGTGTGTTATTGTGGAGAGATGGGTCGAAAAAATGATAAAATTTACCGACAATTTTTTGATAGAAGCGTCGTGGACAACACAAATACTTGCAAATTTTGCAAAACTCTGTACCGTGGTGACTTTTTGACAAATTTAAAGCGACATCTAATAAAAAAACATAATGTGGAATATGAAAGAGAACTAAACTCTGTAGATGTTGAAGTGCCCGAGAAAACAATTAAATTTTCTATGACTATGTCAAAATCTAAAGTCGAGAAAGCATGTCTTCAACTGGCTACAGTGGAAAAATTTCCTTTTTCGTTTTTTGATTCGGAACCGTTTAAAATATTGACGCAACAAATTGTTCATGGAATAAACATTATGGATTTAATTGAATCTCAATACAAAAAAGAACGAGAATGGATTAAAGCCATTTTTTAACAGATTTTCAATTTTAATACGGCTTAAGAAAGGTCAGTGGTTGGCTTCGTTAAAGATTTTTAAGTTTGAAAAACATGAAAAATCAGTTTTTAAACGATTGCACTCGACCAGACCAACAATCTCCACCATGTTGCTTCAAAAAAGCACTTTTTTTTTTTTTGCAGCACAGTGTTATTTATTATAAATGTATTTGTGGCGGAAATAGTATAAACGCGTCATTTTGACCAGTAATGTCTATTTTTTATATTATTGAAAATTTATGTATATGTTTAAAACTTAAGATTTTGTTGATTTTCACAAAAGTGTATAAGTTCACTTCTTGGACAATACTTAGGTTTCTTAATCGTATTGGAAGACGAGAGCAGTGATGAAGACATACAGGATGAACTAATGAAAAAAACGTTTTTTGAAATAGACAATTATTGCCCAAAACCACATCCTGCTGATAAAAAATATTATGTATTATTGGGAGAGTAAAAAATGTGTATATATAAACTTATTTTCTTTAACGAAAATAATACAATGTGTACCCGCTACACAAGAAAAAATTTTTCGGCGGACAGTTTGGAAAAAATTATGTTCTTAAAAATAAACACACCCTAATAAATACGTTTATAGATAACAAAAGAAAGGCAAATAAGAAAACGTTATTTTGTTGTTGGCTACATTTCGGCACACAACATAGTAATCTGGATAGACTTTTCCACTCAACTAAAATCTAAAGAAAAATATTTCAAAATGAAAATTAAAAGGAAAGACTTTTATAATATTTTTCTTCTTATAAAGGTTGTTTAGGTTTCCGGCCTAAATTTCATCGCCACCCTCCTTCGACCGATAAACCGGGCGCGCAGCCCTAGTAAATGGTTTGCATGCGCGCACACACACACACATACACACAAACACACACACAACTGGTGGACAAACGAAATAGCGGAGCTAAGAGGGGAGTGCCTAAGACTGCGCCGGCAACACCAGAGACAAAGGGCAAGAAACAATCCCCAGTATCAACACCTCCAAGCTGCATACAGGCACAGCCGAATAAAACTACGAAAAGCAATCCAAAAGAGCAAGGCGAGGCCTTCGCAGATCTAGTAAAAGACGTCGACGACAATCCTTGGGGTAGTGGATACAATATCGTCCTGAAAAAACTGAAAGGGTGCAACGCCAAACTGCCAGTATGCCCACTCATAATGAAGCAGATCGTCTCAGGCCTTTTCCCACAGCAAGAAGTATGCAGTGTACCGAAAGAGCAAGTAGTAGAAACCGCCGAGATCCCTCCGGTAACAAATAATGAAGTCCTCGCTGCTGCAGCTAGAATTAAAACCTGCAAGTCCCCAGGTATGGGTGGAATCCCGAATAGCATTCTTAAATATGTAGTTAAGAAGACGACTGAAACCTTCAGCAATCTATACACGAAATGCATCCAAGAAGGTATTTTTCCAAAGAAATGGAAGCGCCAACGACTAGTTCTGCTACCCAAAGGCAACAAGCCCCCAGAAGAGCCTTCTTCATACAGGCCTCTGTGCATGCTGGACACTGCAGGGAAACTACTTGAAGCAATAATAAGCGCCCGACTCCAAGATATTACGGAAAGTGACGACGGGCTTTCAAATAAACAATACGGCTTCCGAAAAATGCGAAAAATTTTGGAAAACTCTGTACCGTGGTGACTTTTTGACAAATTAAAAGCGACATCTAATAAAAAAACATAATGTGGAATATGAAAGAGAACTAAACTCTGTAGATGTTGAAGTGCCCGAGAAAACAATTAAATTTTCTATGACTATGTCAAAATCTGAAGTCGAGAAAGCATGTCTTCAACTGGCTACAGTGGAAAAATTTCCTTTTTCGTTTTTTGATTCGGAACCGTTTAAAATATTGACGCAACAAATTGTTCATGGAATAAATATGATCCCTGTGAATTCAGGAAACATTATGGATTTAATTGAATCTCAATACAAAAAAGAACGAGAATGGATTAAAGCCATTTTTTAACAGATTTTCAATTTTAATACGGCTTTAGAAAGGTCAGTGGTTGGCTTCGTTAAAGATTTTTAAGTTTGAAAAACATGAAAAATCAGTTTTTAAACGATTGCACTCGACCAGACCAACAATCTCCACCATGTTGCTTCAAAAAAGCATTCGATTTTTTTTTGCAGCACAATGTTATTTATTATATATGTATTTGTGGCGGAAATAGTATAAACGCGTCATTTTGACCAATAATGACTATTTTTTATATTATTGAAAATTTATGTATATGTTTAAAACTTAAGATTTTGTTGATTTTCACAAAAGTGTATAAGTTCACTTCTTAAACAATACTTAGGTTTCTTAATCGTATTGGAAGACGAGAGCAGTGATAAAGACATACAGGATGAACTAATGAAAAAAACGTTTTTTGAAATAGACAATTATTGCCCAAAACCACATCCTGCTGATAAAAAATATTATGTATTATTGGGAGAGTAAAAAATGTGTATATATAAACTTATTTTCTTTAACGAAAATAATACAATGTGTACCCGCTACACAAGAAGAAATTTTTCGGCGGACAGTTTGGAAAAAATTATGTTCTTAAAAATAAACACACCCTAATAAATACGTTTATAGATAACAAAAGAAAGACAAATAAGAAAACGTTATTTTGTTGTTGGCTACATTTCGGCACACAACATAGTAATCTGGATAGACTTTTCCACTCAACTAAAATCTAAAGAAAAATATTTCAAAATGAAAATTAAGAGGAAAGACTTTTATAATATTTTTCTTCTTATAAAGGTTGTTTAGGTTTCCGGCCTAAATTTCATCGCCACCCTCCTTCGACCGATAAACCGGGCGTGCAGCCCTAGTAAATGGTTTGGATGCGCGCACACACACACATAACACACAAACACACACACAACTGGTGGACAACCGAAATAGCGGAGCTAAGAGGGGAATGCCTAAGACTGCGCCGGCAACACCAGAGACAAAGGGCAAGAAACAATCCCCAGTATCAACACCTCCAAGCTGCATACAAGCACAGCCGAATAAAACTACGAAAAGCAATCCAAAAGAGCAAGGCGAGGCCTTCGCAGATCTAGTAAAAGACGTCGACGACAATCCTTGGGGTAGTGGATACAATATCGTCCTGAAAAAACTGAAAGGGTGCAACGCCAAACTGCCAGTATGCCCACTCATAATGAAGCGGATCGTCTCAGGCCTTTTCCCACATCAAGAAGTATGCAGTGTACCGAAAGAGCAAGTAGTAGAAACCGCCGAGATCCCTCCGGTAACAAATAATGAAGTCCTCGCTGCTGCAGCTAGAATTAAAACCTGCAAGTCCCCAGGTATGGGTGGAATCCCGAATAGCATTCTTAAATATGTAGTTAAGAAGAAGACTGAAACCTTCAGCAATCTATACACGAAATGCATCCAAGAAGGTATTTTTCCAAAGAAATGGAAGCGCCAACGACTAGTTCTGCTACCCAAAGGCAACAAGCCCACAGAAGAGCCTTCTTCATACAGGCCTCTGTGCAACTTGGACACTGCAGGGAAACTACTTGAAGCAATAATAAGCGCCCGACTCCAAGAGATTACGGAAAGTGACGACGGGCTTTCAAATAAACAATACGGCTTCCGAAAAATGCGGTCAACTGTCGATTCCATTGCGTCTGTCTGCGATATAGCGCGTAAAGCACTCGAAGGCAAAAGATGGTTCGAAGGAACAAAACAGTACTGCGCTGTGGTCACGCTGGATGTAAAAAATGCATTCAACTCCGCCAACTGGAACTACATAATAAAGGCGTTGATAGAGATGAAAATTCCAGACTACTTGACCCGAATACTCATAAACTATTTTAGCGAAAGAGAGTTATTTTATGATACAAATGAAGGCCCAAAAAAGTACCATGTCACAGGTGGTGTGCCGCAGGGTTCGGTCCTCGGACCAATCCTTTGGAACATCATGTATGATGGCATCCTTAAAATTGAAAAACCCGAGGGCGTGTCTATAATAGGCTATGCGGATGACATAGCGATCGTAGTAGTGGCGAAACATCTGGTGGACGTGTCGCGCATGTATAGCGAAGCAATAGCGTCAGCAAAACCTTGGCTGCAGAACGCAAGACTAGAGCTGGCTGATCACAAGACAGAGGCATTGCTCATGACCAGTCAAAATAAGCTGGAAAAGATTCAAATCCGCAAAGGAGAACACACTGTAACGTCAGCGCAAACTTTAAAATACCTCGGTGTCGTACTCGACCCACGACTGAACTTTAAGGAACACCTGAAATATGCCAGCGAGAAGGCAAGGAAGACCAGTATGGCTCTTGCAAGACTCATGCCAAATATTGGAGGCCCAAAACAGACACAAATAACCCTGCTTGCGAGCGTCAGCTCATCAATTTTAATGTACGCGGCACCAATCTGGGCAAGCGCGACCCCTATAACCTCATACATGAGAGCACCAGCCTCGGTGCACAGATTATAATCTCTTAGAGTATGCTGTGCATTCGTGACTGTGTCAGACGAGGCTGCAAATTTGCTGGCTCGAAGATGCCCGGTAGACATAGCTGCAAGAACGGCGGGAGCAATAAAGCATAGCCCAAGTGAACGCAACAAGATCCTGCAACAAAGCACCGACGAGTGGCCACAAAGGTGGGACTCGTCCCCAAAAGGACGTTGGACAAAGAGATTGATCCCAATGGTAGACGAGTGGATTAAGAGAAAACACGGAGAAACAAACTTCTACCTTACCCAGTTCCTTATCGGGCATGGCTGCTTCCGACAATATTTATATAAATACAAGCACGTTGATGACCCCTTCTGCGTACACTGCGATGGGAAAATTGAAAGCGCAGAACACATACTTATGGACTGCCACAGATTCGACACAAAACGCAACTATCTAGAACGTTATATGGGAAAACAGTGTCCCCCGAAGGCCTGCTGGAAGCTATGCTGTCCGATAAGGATATTTGGCACAAATGTGTTTACACCATCACGGGAATAATGAAAAGACTTCGAATAGACGAGCGAAACGTGAACCGCGCAGAATTATAACGCACGCTAAGTGAAGACGAAAAATAACGTCCAGTGCCTGCCCTGCGAAGTAATATCGGAATTGAAAGTCCCGCAGGGGTGCCACAGGCCCAGCGTACGAAGGAGGTTGGGTTTAGTCCGTAGTTGCCTAGAGGCAAATCGGGCATGCGGGCAGCACGGGCTGCTCGTATCTATGAAGATTCCTCCTCCCTGGTCGTAACCGAAAAAAAACACACACAAGACACATAAGGTTCTGGAGAAAGTCATATATAACCGATTGTTACGGTTCACTGAAGACGAAATGGGATTATCACCACCTCAGTACGGCTTCCGTAAGCGAAGGTCAACCATAGATGCAATACAGGAAGTAGTCTCAATTGCCACAAATGCAATTGCTGGTAGAAGATGGAGAGGGGGCGATAAACATTACTGTGCCACAGTAACACTCGATATTAAAAACGCCTTCAACTCTGCAAACTGGGAACACATCCTAACAGCACTACTAAAACTACAGGTTCCGGCATATTTAATATCATTAGAAGCTACCTGGAAGATAGAGTTTTGGAATATTCTACCGACGCTGGAACTAAAAAGTATACCGTTACTGCGGGGGTTTCCCAGGGCTCAGTACTAGGTCCAATACTGTGGAACATAATGTACGACGTAGTCTTCAGCCTACCGCGCCCCGACGGAGTAGACATAATCGGGTTCACTGATGACATTGCACTGGTAGCAGTAGGTAAGCAAATATCAGATATCGAAGTCAAAGTGAACGCCACAATAGAGACGGTCACTAAATGGCTAGATAGCGTAGGCTTATCTCTAGCAGCAGAAAAGACAGAAGCTGTTCTAATAAGTAGTCGCAAGAAACCTGAGGTGGCGGTATTTAAAGTAAATAGCCACACTATTCGATCTTCCCGCCAATTAAAGTACCTTGGTGTGATTATCGACAAAAGGTTATGTTTCGGACCACACGCAGATTATGTAACACATAAGGCGTCAAAACTTACGGTGCTCTATCAAGAATGCTCCCAAACATAGGCGGACCTAGAAGCAGCAAACGTTCCATTTTAGCAACAGGAATCAGCTCAGCCTTGCTGTATGCAGCGCCAGTCTGGACTAAGTCTTTGAAAGTAAAAGCCTACCGGAAGCCTTAGGAGACTGTGTATAGGCTATGCGCTCTACGAGTGACGTGTGCGTATAAAACAACTTCGGATGACGCGGCAATGGTCGTCGCGGGTATGACTCCCTTCGATATACTGTCTGAAGAAAGAGAGAGAATATTTCAGCGGAAAAAGCAGTTCGACAACGCAGTGGTAATTGCTGTCCAAGAAAAAGCGTTATCCTTAGAAAAATGGCAGGAGCGCTGGGATAACTCCGAAAAAGGAAGATGGACACACACCCTTATCCCCAACATTCAGAAGTGGGTCAATCGAAAGCACGGGGAAGTCAACTTTCACCTCACCCAGTTCCTTACTGGCCATGGCTGCTACAGAAAGTACCTTAACCGCTTCGGGCTGGACGATACCGCTCTCTCTCCTACGTGCAATGTAGATGAAGATGCGAGGCACGTCTTATTTTCTTGCCCACGATTATCAGCAGTTACGATTAACATAAGTACTCTATCAGCAGATCCGCTTAGTCCGGATAATATAATCGATACGATGCTTAGCTCTATCCGAGATTGGGAAGCAATAAGTGGCGCTATAGCAGAAATACACAAAAAGCTAAGGTACGCGGAGTGGTCCCGATAAAACCGGTGAGATTTCTACCACTTACACAGCGTACTGCATCATTCGATTTTGCTCGGAACCACGTCCGTTCCGACAGAAACGATCGCTAGGGAGATTTTAAGTAATTTACATCGTCAAAGTGTGAATAATACACGGGTTGGAACCGAACGCTTTCCTCCCGTGCAATCAGGACGGATCTGGATCTCGTTCGCCGGATCATCTAAACAAAGTTTAGCCCCGTGAGATATTGCTCGGAACCTCGTCCGTTCCGACAGCTACGATTAAAGACATGCTCTGGGAATGACCAGCAAAACTACATCCGAGTCCCTCTACCTGCTGAACTGATGCTGCCGTAGAAATTGCCCAAGAGGATCTACGGCTGCACAGCATACAACATAATGGATGCCGCTTGGAACCAAGTTCGTTCCAACGGTTTCGCCAGGTTATGGACGGTAAGGTAAAGTGAGAAGAAAACGCGAGTTGGAACCGAACGCTTTCCTCCAGTAAACACGATGCGGATCTGGATCTTGTTCGTTGGACCACCCACACAAAGCTTAGTTCCGCTAGATGTTGCTCGGAATCTCGTCCGTTCCGACAAATATGACTGGATACAAGCTCTACGTTTGAGTAGGTCTTAAGCGTCAAAGTGAGGAAATTATGAGACGGGAACCAAACGCTCTGCAGCTGCAGTTTATTGCGGCTCCTGGTATTCGTTTGCTGGACCACCTCGGTCATGCTACTTGCTGAGTCTGAGCAGCAAGGGAACTTGTCCATCAGGCTCGTTTTGTCTGCAGAGTTCATAGCCGGGCAAGAATCCGCTCGGAACCAAGTGTGTTCCGACGGCCTCGGCTTACTATAGCGCCGAGCAATGCTTAGTAGGCGGAAATCAACTAACCTGTGAAGTTGGCTGCTCGGGTTCCCGTCCATTCCGACAGCCTCAATGAAGTTCAACTTCGAATTATATAGATAATAAAATTAACTTAGAACATTTAAGTAGTGTCAGATGTCAGCCATATAAACGCAATTAGGCGGACATTACATTAGTGGTCGGGGACGACGGACCCGACACGGGTGGGCAAGTTAGACCAACAGAGGTGGTGCCAAGTAGATGCAACTTCCACGGACTGCATCAAGAAGGTAACGGACTTAGAGCTTAGTGCTCAAACTGCCTCCCGACGAAATACTTGACGGTGGTACCGGGAGGGGAACGGTACGTGACAGTAGGAGGTTTAGTGCAGGTTAAAGTCCCACACTGACGGGGTGAAGGCTTTCGATGCTTACTCCTCGTAAAAAAAAAAAATTAACACACACAGTAATTTGCACATTTCGGAATGCCGGTACTTGCCACCAAACGGTGCACTAAGTTAAGAAGAAAGTTAACGAAAGGGCACTGTTTGGCGGTTAAACGGCGGTTTAAATAAATTCCTACACTTCACTTATTTTCCGAAGACGAGAGCCACAGGTCATACAGCAGCCACCACGCCACTACGGAGGTAAATTATACACTTTTATACCATCACATAATCACCGATTATTTCGAATTATAACGTTTTTTAAGCTTAATAAAAGCAATTATCCGCTAACTCCAAATCCATTGTTCATTTTCTTTTTTCCATAAAACTTTACACTGTTGCGTATATTCCGTATATGCGGCCGTGTAAATATTGGTCCTATCGGAGCCGGGAGAATAATACAGTCCACTATTTCAACACACATCAGCTATCAATTTATCAGCGAATTTACAACGCCCAATATCCAGCACTTGGTAGCCATATCGAAGCTAGAAGCTTAAGACAATCGAGTCACCAGCACATCACTACACTTTCATCCGCACCGGACAGAGAAACAAATTTAAAACAAATCAGCACTGCAATCATTTCAGATTTTTATAAGCACAAGGTACGTGGTTTGAATTTCAGTGCTACTCCGTTTTTTTTTTATGTAACCACGAATGCAGGAGTGAAGAAGAATATTCAGTGAAGACACATTTTGAGGCGCGCACATTAATATTAATTAATTTTCTTTTGTTCCACAATAAATCCGCGTTTCACACATAATATTGTTTAGTTTAGAAAGAATTTACGCTCGAACATTGATTTTGTGTAAGACTTTACAAAACAATTTTCACAAATTACCGGTCTGCGCAATAGATGCACGTTCACATATATTATTGATCACTCCGCGCACTGTGTTATTGTTTTTAGCATCTTCATTGCTGATTCTATCAAATGATCGATTTTAAAAGAATCTAATCACTTTCCAAGTGCATGTCATTTTAATTCGATATCAAAAAGTTTATCTTGCACTTATTAATTGTTACGTGAAGCGGTTGAAGTGTCTAAATCACTTTATCTTGTAAGTGTTCATTTTGCACATAACCTTGAATATCACCTTGCACACTGCTTCTTCTTCTTCAAACTTGCGGCGACACAATCACTTATTGCATTGTCAAACAAAAAAAAAAACAACTTTAAGTTTGAAACATTGTGAGATTAAAATAAACCTTTACACTGTTGCGTATATTCCGTACAGCAACAGAAACTCGAAAAATGGAAACTTTCATTTGTTTGGCAGACTCAGTAGCGGAATTCGAAGCTGACTACAATACCGCTGATGCAGCTGAACATACAAAACACTCTATTGCGCTATTCAACTCAAAGCTTTATGGGGAAAAACTAAAGTAGCTTATGATGAACTCGTTGGCTCAACGCAGCTATCTTCAAAAGACCTCATAGCAATAAAGAAAAAATATAAAATGAGTTATTACAGTTTTGTTCGCTGCCAGACTACCATGGCCGAACTTTCCGAAAAATTTACCAAATCGGAAAACGTCAATGAAGACAAACCTGTTCGCGAGCGCAATATTCATCTGCCTCCATGCGATACAGACGTCTTTAGGGGTGATTATCTCTCATGGCTTTCCTTCCGATATATGTTCACGGCTATATACATAATAATCAAACGTCTTACCCCGGTTGAAAAATTATTTCATCTCAACCAAAAAACCCAAGGGGAAGCGAAAGAAATTGTGCAAAGGTGCCCATTGACAAACGAAGGTTTTTCAACAGCCTGGAAAAACCTCAGTGACAGATACGAAAACAAAGGTATACTAGTAAACACCCAGCTAAAGCTTCTCTTTAGCTTAAAGTCAGTTGAGAATGAATGCGGTAGCTCTATCAAAAAGTTGCAGCGCGATATAAATAATTGCATCTCATCATTTCAATGTCATCAAATTGACATCTTCAATTGGGATGCAATCATTACATACTTGTGCTCAACAAAACTGCCAGAATGCACACTGGCACTATGGGAACAATCCATTGAAAACAAAACCGAAATATCCAAATGGCAGGATATGGATCGATTCCTCTTAAATCGTTTTCAGACGTTGGAAACAGTGTCAGGCTTGAGAGCCAGTAAAATTTCACAGGCACCTAAACCACGAAGCCTGCGGCAAAACACTGATATTCTTCTAAAAAGATTTGGCGCTTATCCAACGAACGTGAAGCAACATTCCTGTAAAATTTGCCAAAGTAATGACCACAAATTGCGAAATTGTCAAAGATTCCGACAACTAACCACGACTCAAAAAATAGATTATGTCAAGAGCAATAATGGTTGCTTGAATTGCTTATCATTTGGACACACGGTGTCCAGATGCACAAGCTCCTTCAATTGCAGTACGTGTCATTCGCGACATCACACACTGCTCCATGTGCAAGCATTCCAGCCAAAAGCAACAGCTCAGAGGGGAACTCCGAACCCCCAAGATGACATACCTTCCACTTCAAGGCAATCACAGTGGAGACGAGAATCTGCGAATAATAATGAGAAAGCTGTGAAAAACGTTAACTCTTGCTACGCAAACACAAATGTGGAAGTGCTACTAGGTACGGCACGTGTCAACATATTTCATAATGGCAAAAATTTTTGTGCTAGGGCACTCATTGATTCGGGTTCTGAGTGTTCATTCATTACCGAAAAGCTCAAGCGCAGAATTAACATTCCGTCACAGCGGTTCTGTGCTCAAGTGTCGGGAATCAACAATACCAACTCTGCGCAAGTTAAAGAAGCGTGCGCAATACAACTGCGGTCAGCCACAGACCCACTAGTCCATATCGAAACAGTGGTTCTTGTTCTACCACAGCTATCCGGGAATCTGCCAACTTGCCAAGTAAGCGCAATGACGAGGCAGGTATTCCCAGACTTGTTATGGGTGGATAAGAGGTTCTTCGTCAACGAACCAGTTGATCTTATCCTTGGCGGAGACGTTTTTCCCCAAGTTATCCTAAATGGCTTAAGGAAAAATGTGCTTAGTACACTTATTGCCCAAGAAACCGTGTTTGGTTGGATAATTAGTGGATAAGCAGTTAGCGGCTTTCTGGGAATTAGAGGAGATTCCTAAAAAGTGGAAGGCAAGCAAAGAAGACGCTTATTGTGAAAAGCTTTTTAAAACAACAACCCAACGAAATTCTGACGGAAAATACGTTGTATCCTTACCGTTTCGACAGGATTTTTCGAATCATGTCTCCCTAGGGTCTTCTTTGAAAAGTGCATGCTCTCAATTCTACCGGAATGAGACACGACTAGCTAAGAAACCTGCACTACAAACGGAATACAACAGGGTTGTTAAGGAACACGAGGCACTTGGACACATGGCGAAAATTACTAACAACGTGGCAGCGGACTCCACTGACTGCTACTTCCTGCCACACCATGCAGTCCTGAAAGAAGAAAGTGTCTCAACAAAGGTCCGAGTGGTGTTCAATGCCTCCTGTCCTACCGCAAACGGCATGAGTCTGAATGATGTCCTCCAGGTCCGGTTTTACAAGCCGATCTTACCATACTGATCCTGCGCTGGAGGTTATTTAAGTACGTTTTGAATAGCGATATCGAGAAAATGTATTGGCAAATTCTGATAAACAAACACCAAGTAAAGTATCAACGCATAATTTTCAGAAACAGTCCTCAGGAACCAATCAGTTTATATGAATTAAAAACCGTGACCTTTGGTATTAACTGCGCCAAATTCTTGGCAATAAGGACATTACATCAATTGGCCGACGACGTGGAAACATCCCACCCACGAGCATCGACCATTCTTAAGCGATGCATGTACGTCGATGACGTCCTCGCCGGTGAACACAGTATAGATGCTGCTATAACAGCGAGAGACGAGATAACGCACGTACTATTTACAATCGGCTGGTTTCCCATTAAGAAATTGGACCCCAAACTGTAGCAAAATATTACAAGGCATACCTAAGGAACACTTGCTATCCGGAGATTTCTTGGAGTTTGAGGATAGCAGCACGGTGAAGGCACTTGGCATCAGATGGAATGCTCATGCCGAACATTTCTATTTCAACGCTAAACCCATCATCATTATTGCAAAAATTATCATGCAAAATATATGGTTGGAAAAAACAGGCTGGGATGAAGAAGTATCGTCAACCACTTTGGATCGATGGCTAGCATTTATGCGTGATTATACAGAAATCAACAGCATCCGCATACCAAGATGGGTCCAATTCGCACCAACGGAAGAGGCCGAGATACATGGGTTTAGCGATGCGTCAGAAAAGGCATATGGAGCAACTATTTACTTACGGGTTAAGACTGCCAAAAAAGTGTTGTCAACTTACTCATGGCAAAAACAAGAGTAGCCCCAGTAAAAACAATATCCTTGCCTAGATTAGAACTGTGCGGTGCAGTCCTATTAGCGGACATTGTCGAAGCGGTCACCGATAATCTTAATCTCAGTCATTTAAAGATCAATCTTTGGACTGACTCAACAATTGTGCTGGCCTGAATTCGGAAACCACCCTGCTCGTGGTCAACCGTTGTGGCACACTGAATAACAAAAATAATAGAAAAGGTTGGAAACAAAACCTGGCGTCATGTGGATTCTGCATCGAATCCTGCCGATTTAGCAAGCAGAGGATTATTAGCTAGCGAACTGATCGACAATGCCTTATGGTGGCAGGGACCTTCCTGGCTACAAGAAGACAATTCCCAATGGCCAGCACAAGAAGCGATTTATAACACAGTCATTGAGAAAAAAAGGATACAAGTTCACACGGTTGCAGCACATACAAACAACATTAACATTTTTCTCGACCGATTTTCAGATATCCCTAGGGCTTTGCGAGTTATCTCATACATTCTGAGATTCTTTCAAAGAACATACTCAAAAACAAAATTTTAATTTCTAGCAAAGTCTTGCCTCATTTCATCCGATGAAATTAAAGCAACGACTCAACGCTTAATAAGCCTTTCTCAAAAGCAATATTACTTAGAGGAATATAAGAGTATTAAATCTGATAAGTCGATTGGAGCGAAAAGTGAAATTTTGCCCCTCAACCCTTTCATCGATTCAGCTGATATTATGAGGATCGGAGGCCGTTTAGGTGCTTCGTTAGACTTGGCGTATAATTAACGACACCCCATCATATTACCGTATGATTGCAGGTTGTCCCGACTCATGGTTCAGTTTATCCATCGAATTTCCCTTCATGGAGAAAATCAGCTCATGCTACGCATAATCCGAACACAGTATTGGATCCCCCGGGTAAAAAGCATGATCCGATCTGTCATTCATAATTGTAAGGTATGCACCATTCATAAAAAACGCACTCAAACGCAAATTATGGGCATCTTACCCTAGGAACGCACCACCTTCTCCCGGGCCTTCACAAATAGCGGGGTAGACTTCGCAGGACCCTTTGATATTAAGAGCTATCGCGGTAGAGGGTGTCGAACTTCAAAAGGGTATGTCAGCTTCTTTGTTTGTTTCACCACCAAAGCCATACACCTCGAAGCTACCACCGAACTCAGTACCGCGTCTTTCTTGGCTGCATTTGCCCGTTTTACTGCGAGACGAGGTTGCTCCACACATGGGAGGATTGTGGGAGGCCAGGGTAAAAAGTTTTAAAAACCATTTCAAGAAAATCGCCTCGAATACAAAATATACGTTAGAAGAGATTATGACTCTCCTATGCCGAGTTTAATCGTGCCTCAACTCACGCCCAATAAGTCCCGCCTCGAATAATCCATCCGACCAGGAGCCGCTTACTCCAGGTCACTTTTTAGTGGGGGGACATCTATTAGCTCCACCCGAGCCTGACACCCACGAAAACCCTGCCTCTGTAATAAATCGATGGGAAAAGCTCAAGGCCCTCTATCAATTATTTTGCAGAAGATGGAAGTCAGAATACCTGAATGAGATGCAAAAACGCATAAAATGGAAGCAACCACAAAGTAATCTGCAATCAGGAGATCTTGTTGTGATCAAGGAAGAGAATCTACCACCTAATGAATGGAGACTGGGACGAGTCACGAAATTATACCCCGGTTCCGACAAACAGGTCAGAGTGGCGGATGTTGTGACAGAAAAGGGGGAGATTACAAGACCCATTGCAAAATAGGTCCTGCTACCATACGGCAGTGAACCCAGAACAAAAAAGAAGGAGGCTGTGTCAGAGACACGGCCATTAAGTTTAACGTAGAATACGCCATCCGATAAGACAGAAAACATATGTATAATGATAATTTATAATGATAAATAATGCAATCAAATGAATTTCTTTATTTGATAGTTACTTTTGATGATATACATAAGCCTATGATAGGAAAATAGGATAAAAATGTTTTTAAATTATCAATTAAATTTCTCGCAAAAACGAAGTCAATGGTAGTTATCAATAGTAAAGATAAATGATAAATAACAGACCCAAATCTATTTGATTATTTAAAAGTTACTTTTGAGAACATAGGCTTATGATGGGAAAAATAGGATAAATATGTTTTTAAATTAATATTTAAATTTCTCGCAAAAACTAAGTCAATGGTTGTGTTATCAATAGTTGTGGGAGCATCATTTCGAATATAATCCAAATTAAACGTATCGCTCATAAATTTCGCCAATCTAGTATTTGAAGTGATTTCTGTGTTAAAATCACCACCAATAAGCAGTAGTTGGCAGCGCTTTCTCTGCCTTTACTCTACTTTAACTTGCCCGCCTAAAATTATGCAATACAAAGAAAATGCTGCACGAGTACATTTAAATCGCCCAACAGCAAACACTCAACCAAACACCACACAAAAATTTGTGTGCATGTGTTTATACAATTTTCATTTGAGAAATTTAAATATTAGGAAGATATCAACCGACATGAAATGTATGTCAAACGAAAGCTAACATCTTCATTTGACTACAAAAAAAAAAAAAAAAAATTAATCGAGCCGTTTCCTTATAATTAAAGAAATAGAGATTGCAACAATAAAAACCTGACATGGGTGCCCATACCGTAAGGTAAGACGTATTCTACGCCAAAAATCAACTTCTACTTAATCTGCCTAACCCCTTATTTCTTTTCACCACAAATCGCAAGCAAGCCCAACGCTGACTATAGAGAAAGGCTTAGAGACCAAAAAAAAAAAAAAAACAAAAAAAAAAAAATGTGTTTGATGGTTCTTCGCCTGGTCAACCTCAGGTCGATCTGGTGACATAAAACCGACTATCGTCAGATCTTTTACACGACCTATTACCCAACCCCAACAACCACAACCTCTTAAGTAGCCAATTTTCTTAAATTCCTGTATAATCATAATAACATTGCCACAGAGATATTCGTTACGATTCGCTCATACATAAACATACATGTCTACTCACGACAACAAAAGGGAAACACTCACCCCATGTCCTAAACGCGCCTTTTCAACTCAACCGCAAACTCCTGAGGACATAGCATCAATTTTGTTAAAAGTAAGGTATAGCCTTTACATGGCGGGATGATGGAACTTGACGTAGAGTCAATGTGGCAACCATGCCAGACTTCACTTACGAATGTTCTGAAAAATAATCTCGTATGATATGCCCTAAATAATCCAAATTGCTACATACTGTACCGTTTAATTATGGCATATTACCAATTATTGCGTAAGAAAACCCGTTTTACGCTGCCTCGTGCTGGGGCTGATTTTGCTGGTGTGGTATGTGTCCAGATCGTTGCTTGGCGTTGGCAACATTATGTCACACATAGTGGATAAGGCCGTGTAATGATGTATATTTCCATTTCAAGACTATCTAGAACGTTATATGGGAAAAACAGTGTCCCCCGAAGGCCTGCTGGAAGCTATGCTGTCCGATAAGGATATTTGGCACAAATGTGTTGACACCATTACGGGAATAATTAAAAGACTTCGAATAGACGAGCGAAACGCGAACCGCGCAGAATTATAATGCACGCTGAGTGAAGACGAAGAATAACGTTCAGTGCCTTCCCTGCGAAGTAATATCGGAATTGAAAGTCCCGCAGGGGTGCCACAGGCCCAGCGTACGAAGGAGGTTGGGTTTAGTCCGTAGTTGCCTGGAGGCAAATCAGGCATGCGGGCAGCACGGGCTGCTCGTATCTATGAAGATTCCTCCTCCCTGGTCGTAACCGAAAAAAAAACACACACAAGACACATAAGGTTCTGGAGAAAGTCATATATAACCGATTGTTACGGTTCACTGAAGACGAAATGGGATTATCACCACGTCAGTAGGGCTTCCGTAAGCGAAGGTCAACCATAGATGCAATACAGGAAGTAGTCTCAATTGCCACAAATGCAATTGCTGGTAGAAGATGGAGAGGGGGCGATAAACATTACTGTGCCACAGTAACACTCGATATTAAAAACGCCTTCAACTCTGCAAACTGGGAACACATCCTAACAGCACTACTAAAACTACAGGTTCCGGCATATTTAATATCATTAGCAGCTTCCTGGAAGATAGAGTTTTGGAATATTCTACCGACGCTGGAACTTAAAAGTATACCGTTATTGCGGGGGTTATCCAGGGCTCAGTACTAGGTCCAATACTGTGGAACATAGTGTACGACGAAGTCTTCAGCCTACCGCGCCCCGACGGAGTAGACATAATCGGGTTCACTGATGACATTGCACTGGTAGCAGTAGGTAAGCAAATATCAGATATCGAAGTCAAAGTGAACGCCACAATAGAGACGGTCACTAAATGGCTAGATAGCGTAGGCTTATCTCTAGCAGCAGAAAAGACAGAAGCTGTTCTAATAAGTAGTCGCAAGAAACCTGAGGTGGCGGTATTTAAAGCAAATAGCCACACTATTCGATCCTGCCGCCAATTAAAGTACCTTGGTGTGATTATCGACAATAGGTTATGTTTCAGACCACACGCAGATTATGTAACACATAAGGCGTCAAAACTTACGGTGCTCTATCAAGAATGCTCCCAAACATAGGCGGACCTAGAAGCAGCAAACGTTCCATTTTAGCAACAGTAATCAGCTCAGCCTTGCTGTATGCAGCGCCAGTCTGGGCTAAGTCTGGGTATAGGCTATGCGCTCTACGAGTGGCGTGTGCGTATAAAACAACTTCAGATGACGCGGCAATGGTCGTCGCGGGTATGACTCCCTTCGATATACTGTCTGAAGAAAGAGAGAGAATATTTCAGCGGAAAAAGCAGTTCGACAACGCAGAGGTAATTGCTGTCCAAGAAAAAGCGTTATCCTTAGAAAAATGGCAGGAGCGCTGGGATAACTCCGAAAAAGGAAGATGGACACACACCCTTATCCCCAACATTCAAAAGTGTGTCAATCGAAAGCACGGGGAAGTCAACTTTCACCTAACCCAATTCCTTACTGGCCATGGCTGCTACAGAAAATACCTTAACCGCTTCGAGCTGGACGATTCCGCTCTCTCTCCTACGTGCAATGTAGATGAAGATGCGAGGCACGTCTAATTTTCTTGCCCACGATTATCAGCAGTTACGTTTAACATAAGTACTCTATCAGCAGATCCGCTTAGTCCGGATAATATAATCGATACGATGCTTAGCTCTATCCGAGATTGGGAAGCAATAAGTGGCGCTATAGCAGAAATACACAAAAAGCTAAGGTACGCGGAGTGGTCCCGATAAAACCGGTGAGATTTCTACCACTTACACAGCGTACTGCATCATTCGATTTTGCTCGGAACCACGTCCGTTCCGACAGAAACGATCGCTAGGGAGATTTTAAGTAATTTACATCGTCTGAGTGTGAATAAAACACGGGTTGGAACCGAACGCTTTCCTCCCGTGCAATCAGGACGGATCTGGATCTCGTTCGCCGGACCATCCAAACAAAGGTTTGCCCCGTGAGATATAGCTCGGAACCTCGTCCGTTCCGACAGCTACGATTGAAGACATGCTCTGGGAATGACCAGCAAAACTACATCCGAGTCCCTCTACCTGCTGAACTGATGCTGCCGTAGAAATTGCCCAAGAGGATCTACGGCTGCACAGCATACAACATAATGGGTGCCGCTTGAAACCAAGTTCGTTCCAACGGTTTCGCCAGGTTGTGGACGGTAAGGTAAAGTGAGAAGAAAACGCGGGTTGGAACCGAACGCTTTCCTCCAGTAAACACGATGCGGATCTGGATCTTGTTCGTTGGACCACCCACACAAAGCTTAGTTCCGCTAGATGTTGCTCGGAATCTCGTCCGTTCCGACAAATATGACTGGATACAAGCTCTACGTTTGAGTAGGCCTTAAGCGTCAAAGTGGTGAAATTATGAGGCTGGAACTAAACGCTCTGCAGCTGCAGTTTATTGCGGCTCCTGGTATTCGTTTGCTGGACCACCTCGGTCATGCTACTCGCTGAGTCTGAGCAGCAAGGGAACTTGTCCATCAGGCTCGTTTTGTCTGCAGAGTTCATAGCCGGGCAAGAAGCCGCTCGGAACCAAGAAGTTCAACTTCGAATTATATAGATAATAAAATTAACTTAGAACATTTAAGTAGTGTCAGATGTCAGGCATATAAACGCAATTAGGCGGACATTACACAAGTTGGCGGGGACGACGGACCCGACACGGGTGGGCAAGTTAGACCAACAGAGGTGGTGCCAAGTAGATGCAACTTCCACGGACTGCATCAAGAAGGTAACGGACTTAGAGCTTAGTGCTCAAACTGCCTCCCGACGAAATACTTGACGGTGGTACCGGGAGGGGAACGGTACGTGACAGTAGGAGGTTTAGTGCAGGTTAAAGTCCCACACTGACGGGGTGAAGGCTTTCGATGCTTACTCCTCGTAAAAAAAAAAAATTAACACACACAGTAATTTGCACATTTCGGAATGCCGGTACTTGCCACCAAACGGTGCACTAAGTTAAGAAGAAAGTTAACGAAAGGGCACTGTTTGGCGGTTAAACGGCGGTTTAAATAAATTCCTACACTTCACTTATTTTCCGAAGACGAGAGCCACAGGTCATACAGCAGCCACCACGCCACTACGGAGGTAAATTATACACTTTTATACCATCACATAATCACCGATTATTTCGAATTATAACGTTTTTTAAGCTTAATAAAAGCAATTATCCGCTAACTCCAAATCCATTGTTCATTTTCTTTTTTCCATAAAACTTTACACTGTTGCGTATATTCCGTATATGCGGCCGTGTAAATATTGGTCCTATCGGAGCCGGGAGAATAATACAGTCCACTATTTCAACACACATCAGCTATCAATTTATCAGCGAATTTACAACGCCCAATATCCAGCACTTGGTAGCCATATCGAAGCTAGAAGCAATCGAGTCACCAGCACATCACTACACTTTCATCCGCACCGGACAGAGAAACAAATTTAAAACAAATCAGCACTGCAATCATTTCAGATTTTTATAAGCACAAGGTACGTGGTTTGAATTTCAGTGCTACTCCGTTTTTTTTTGTATGTAACCACGAATGCAGGAGTGAAGAAGAATATTCAGTGAAGACACATTTTGAGGCGCGCACATTAATATTAATTAATTTTCTTTTGTTCCACAATAAATCCGCGTTTCACACATAATATTGTTGAGTTTAGAAAGAATTTAGGCTCGAACATTGATTTTGTGTAAGACTTTACAAAACTTTTTTCACAAATTACCGGTCTGCGCAATAGATGCACGTTCACATATATTATTGATCACTCCGCGCACTGTGTTGGTGTTTTTAGCATCTTCATTGCTGATTCTATCAAATGATCGATTTTAAAAGAATCTAATCACTTTCCAAGTGCATGTCATTTTAATTCGATATCAATAAGTTTATCTTGCACTTATTAATTGTTACGTGAAGCGGTTGAAGTGTCTAAATCACTTTATCTTGTAAGTGTTCATTTTGCACATAACCTTGAATATCACCTTGCACACTGCTTCTTCTTCTTCAAACTTGCGGCGACACAATCACTTATTGCATTGTCAAACAAAAAAAAAACAACTTTAAGTTTGAGACACTGTGAGATTAAAATAAACCTTTACACTGTTGCGTATATTCCGTACAGCAACAGAAACTCGAAAAATGGAAACTTTCATTTGTTTGGCAGACTCAGTAGCAGAATTCGAAGCTAACTACAACAGTGCTGATGCAGCTGAAAATACAAAACACTCTCTTGCGCTATTCAACTTAAAGCTTTATGGGGAAAAACTAAAGTAGCTTATGATGAACTCGTTGGCTCAACGCAGCTATCTTCAAAATACCTCATAGCAATAAAGAAAAAATATAAAATGAGTTATTACAGTTTTGTTCGCTGCCAGACTACCATGGCCGAACTTTCCGTAAAATTTACCAAATCGGAAAAGGTCAATGAAGACAAACCTGTTCGCGAGCGCAATATTCATCTGCCTCCATGCGATACAGACGTCTTTAGGGGTGATTATCTCTCATGGCTTTCCTTCCGATATATGTTCACGGCTATATACATAATAATCAAACGTCTTACCCCGGTTGAAAAATTATTTCATCTCAACCAAAAAACCCAAGGGGAAGCGAAAGAAATTGTGCAAAGGTGCCCATTGACAAACGAAGGTTTTTTTAACAGCCTGGAAAAACCTCAGTGACAGATACGAAAACAAAGGTATACTAGTCAACACCCAGCTAAAGCTTCTCTTTAGCTTAAAGTCAGTTGAGAGTGAATGCGGTAGCTCTATCAAAAAGTTGCAGCGCGATATAAATAATTGCATCTCATCATTTCAATGTCATCAAATTGACATCTTCAATTGGGATGCAATCATTACATACTTGTGCTCAACAAAACTGCCAGAATGCACACTGGCACTATAGGAACAATCCATTGAAAACAAAACCGAAATATCCATATGGCAGGATATGGATCGATTCCTCTTAAATCGTTTTCAGACGTTGGAAACAGTGTCAGGCTTGAGAGCCAGTAAAATTTCACAGGCACCTAAACCACGAAGCCTGCGGCAAAACACTGATATTCCTCTAAAAAGATTTGGCGCTTATCCAACGAACGTGAAGCAACATTCCTGTAAAATTTGCCAAAGTAATGACCACAAATTGCGAAATTGTCAAAGATTCCGACAACTTACCACGACTCAAAAAATAGATTATGTCAAGAGCAATAATGGTTGCTTGAATTGCTTATCATTTGGACACACGGTGTCCAGATGCACAAGCTCCTTCAATTGCAGTACGTGTCATTCGCGACATCACACACTGCTCCATGTGCAAGCATTCCAGCCAAAAGCAACAGCTCAGAGGGGAACTCCGAACCCCCAAGATGACATACCTTCCACTTCAAGGCAATCACAGTGGAGACGAGAATCTGCGAATAATAATGAGAAAGCTGTGAAAAACGTTAACTCTTGCTACGCAAACACAAATGTGGAAGTGCTACTAGGTACGGCACGTGTCAACATATTTCATAATGGCAAAAATTTTTGTGCTAGGGCACTCATTGATTCGGGTTCTGAGTGTTCATTCATTACCGAAAAGCTCAAGCGCAGAATTAACATTCCGTCACAGCGGTTCTGTGCTCAAGTGTCGGGAATCAACAATACCAACTCTGCGCAAATTAAAGAAGCGTGCGCAATACAACTGCGGTCAGCCACAGACCCACTAGTCCATATCGAAACAGTGGTTCTTGTTCTACCACAGCTAACCGGGAATCTGCCAACTTGCCAAGTAAGCGCAATGACGAGGCAGGTATTCCCAGACTTGTTATGGGTGGATAAGAGGTTCTTCGTCAACGAACCAGTTGATCTTATCCTTGGCGGAGACGTTTTTCCCCAAGTTATCCTAAATGGCTTAAGGAAAAATGTACTTAGTACACTTATTGCCCAAGAAACCGTGTTTGGTTGGATAATTACCGGCAATGCAGAAACTACGAGTTCTTCCACCAATATCGTCGAAGTTTCAGTGGATAAGCAGTTAGCGGCTTTCTGGGAATTAGAGGAGATTCCTAAAAAGCGGAAGGCAAGCAAAGAAGACGCTTATTGTGAAAAGCTTTTTAAAACAACAACCCAACGAAATTCTGACGGAAAATACGTTGTATCCTTACCGTTTCGACAGGATTTTCCGAATCATGTCTCCCTAGGGTCTTCTTTGAAAAGTGCATGCTCTCAATTCTACCGGAATGAGACACGACTAGCTAAGAAACCTGCACTACAAACGGAATACAACAAGGTTGTTAAGGAACACGAGGCACTTGGACACATGGCGAAAATTACTAACAACGTGGCAGCGGACTCCACCGACTGCTACTTCCTGCCACACCATGCAGTCCTGAAAGAAGAAAGTGTCTCAACAAAGGTCCGAGTGGTGTTCAATGCTTCCTGTCCTACCGCAAACGGCATGAGTCTGAATGATGTCCTCCAGATCCAGTTTTACAAGCCGATCTTACCATACTGATCCTGCGCTGGAGGTTATTTAAGTACGTTTTGAATAGCGATATCGAGAAAATGTATCGGCAAATTCTGATAAACAAACACCAAGTAAAGTATCAACGCATAATTTTCAGAAACAGTCCTCAGGAACCAATCAGTTTATATGAATTAAAAACCGTGACCTTTGGTATCAACTGCGCCCCATTCTTGGCAATAAGGACATTACATCAATTGACCGACGGCGTGGAAACATCCCACCCACGAGCATCGACCATTCTTAAGCGATGCATGTACGTCGATGACGTCCTCGCCGGTGAACACAGTATAGATGCTGCTATAACAGCGAGAGACGAGATAACGCACGTACTACAATCGGCTGGTTTCCCATTAAGAAATTGGACCCCAAACTGTAGCAAAATATTACAAGGCATACCTAAGGAACACTTGCTATCCGGAGATTTCTTGGAGTTTGAGGATAGAAGCACGGTGAAGGCACTTGGCATCAGATGGAATGCTCATGCCGAACATTTCTATTTCAACGCTTAACCCATCATCATTATTGCAAAAACTATCATGTAAAATATATAGTTGGAAAAAACAGGCTGGATGAAGAAGTATCGTCAACCACTTTGGATCGATGGCTAGCATTTATGCGTGATTATACAGAAATCAACAGCATCCGCATACCAAGATGGGTCCAATTCGCACCAACGGAAGAGGCCGAGATACATGGGTTTAGCGATGCGTCAGAAAAGGCATATGGAGCAACTATTTACTTACGGGTTAAGACTGCCAAAAAAGTGTTGTCAACTTACTCATGGCAAAATCAAGAGTAGCCCCAGTAAAAACAATATCCTTGCCTAGATTAGAACTGTGCGGTGCAGTCCTATTAGCGGACATTGTCGAAGCGGTCACCGATAATCTTAATCTCAGTCATTTAAAGATCAATCTTTGGACTGACCCAACAATTGTGCTGGCCTGAATTCGGAAACCACCCTGCTCGTGGTCAACCGTTGGTAGAAAAGGTTGGAAACAAAACCTGGCGTCATGTGGATTCTGCATCGAATCCTGCCGATTTAGCAAGCAGAGGATTATTAGCTAGCGAACTGATCGACAATGCCTTGTGGTGGCAGGGACCTTCTTGGCTGCAAGAAGACAATTCCCAATGGCCAGCACAAGAAGCGATTTATAACACAGTCATTGAGAAAAAAAGGATACAAGTTCACACGGTTGCAGCACATACAAACAACATTAACATTTTTCTCGACCGATTTTCAGATATCCCTAGGGCTTTGCGAGTTATCTCATACATTCTGAGATTCTTTCAAAGAACATACTCAAAAACAAAATTTTAATTTCTAGCAAAGTCTTGCCTCATTTCATCCGATGAAATTAAAGCAACGACTCAACGCTTAATAAGCCTTTCTCAAAAGCAATATTACTTAGAGGAATATAAGAGTATTAAATCTGACAAGTCGATTGGAGCGAAAAGTGAAATTTTGCCCCTCAACCCTTTCATCGATTCAGCTGATATTATGAGGATCGAATGCCGTTTAGATGCTTCGTTAGACTTGGCGTATAATGAACGACACCCCATCATATTACCGTATGATTGCAGGTTGTCCCGACTCATGGTTCAGTTTATCCATCGAATTTCCCTTCATGGAGAAAATCAGCTCATGCTACGCATAATCCGAACACAGTATTGGATTCCCCGGGTAAAAAGCATGATCCGATCTGTCATTTATAATTGTAAGGTATGCACCATTCATAAAAAACGCACTCAAACGCAAATTATGGGCATCTTACCCTAGGAACGCACCACCTTCTCCCGGGCCTTTACAAATAGCGGGGTAGACTTCGCAGGACCCTTTGATATTAAGAGCTATCGCGGTAGAGGGTGTCGAACTTCAAAAGGGTATGTCTGCTTCTTTGTATGTTTCACCACCAAAGCCATACACCTCGAAGCTACCACCGAACTCAGTACCGCGTCTTTCTTGGCTGCATTTGCCCGTTTTACTGCGAGACGAGGTTGCTCCACACATGGGAGGATTGTGGGAGGCCAGGGTAAAAAGTTTTGAAAACCATTTCAAGAAAATCGCCTCGAATACAAAATATACGTTAGAAGAGTTTATGACTCTCCTATGCCGAGTTGAATCGTGCCTCAACTCACGCCCAATAAGTCCCGCCTCGAATAATCCATCCGACCAGAAGCCGCTTACTCCAGGTCACTTTTTAGTGGGGGGACATCTATTAGCTCCACCCGAGCCTGACACCCACGAAAACCCTGCCTCTGTAATAAATCGATGGGAAAAGCTCAAGGCCCTCTATCAATTATTTTGCAGAAGATGGAAGTCAGAATACCTGAATGAGATGCAAAAACGCATAAAATGGAAGCAACCACAAAGTAATCTGCAATCAGGAGATCTTGTTGTGATCAAGGAAGAGAATCTACCACATAATGAATGGAGACTGGGACGAGTCACGAAATTATACCCCGGTTTCGACAAACAGGTCAGAGTGGCGGATGTTGTGACAGAAAAGGGGGAGATTAGAAGACCCATTGCAAAATAGGTCCTGCTACCATACGGCAGTGAACCCAGAACAAAAAAATCAACTTCTACTTAATCGGCCTAACCCCTTATTTCTTTTCACCACAAATCGCAAGCAAGCCCAACGCTGACTATAGAGAAAGGCTTGAATCAACATTAGAGACCAAAAAAAAAAAAAACAATAAAAAAAAAAAGATTTGTTTGATGGTTCTTCGCCTGGTCAACCTCAGGTCGATCTGGTGACATAAAACCGACTATCGTCAGATCTTTTACATGACCTATTACCCAACCCCAACAACCACAACCTCTTAAGTAGCCAATTTTCTTAAATTCCTGTATAATCATAATAACATTGCCACAGAAATATTCGTTACGATTCGCTCATACATAAACATACATGTCTACTCACGACAACAAAATGGAAACACTCACCCCATGTCCTAAACGCGCCTTTTCAACTCAACCGCAAACTCCTGAGGACATAGCATCAGTTTCGTTAAAAGTAAGGTATAGCCTTCACATGGCGGGATGATGGAACTTGACGTAGAGTCGATGTGGCAACCATGCCAGACTTCACTTATGAATGTTCTGAAAAATAATCTCGTATGATATGCCCTAAATAATCCAAATTGCTACATACTGTACCGTTTAATTATGGCATATTACCAATTATTGCGTAAGAAAAACCGTTTTACGCTGCCTCGTGCTGGTGCTGATTTTGCTGGTGTGGTATGTGTCCAGATCGTTGCTTGGCGTTGGCAACATTATGTCACACATAGTGGATAAGGCCGTGTAATGATGTAATATTTCCATTTCAAGACTATCTAGAACGTTATATGGGAAAAACAGTGTCCCCCGAAGGCCTGCTGGAAGCTATGCTGTCCGATAAGGATATTTGGCACAAATGTGTTGACACCATCACGGGAATAATGAAAAGACTTCGAATAGACGAGCGAAACGTGAACCGCGCAGAATTATAACGCACGCTGAGTGAAGACGAAAAATAACGTCCAGTGCCTGCCCTGCGAAGTAATATCGGAATTGAAAGTCCCGCAGGGGTGCCACAGGCCCAGCGTACGAAGGAGGTTGGGTTTAGTCCGTCGTTGCCTGGAGGCAAATCGGGCATGCGGGCAGCACGGGCTGCTCGTATCTATGAAGATTCCTCCTCCCTGGTCGTAACCGAAAAAAAACACACACAAGACACATAAGGTTCTGGAGAAAGTCATATATAACCGATTGTTACGGTTCACTGAAGACGAAATGGGATTATCACCACGTCAGTAGGGCTTCCGTAAGCGAAGGTCAACCATAGATGCAATACAGGAAGTAGTCTCAATTGCCACAAATGCAATTGCTGGTAGAAGATGGAGAGGGGGCGATTAACATTACTGTGCCACAGTAACACTCGATATTAAAAACGCCTTCAACTCTGCAAACTGGGAACACATCCTAACAGCACTACTAAAACTACAGGTTCCGGCATATTTAATATCATTAGAAGCTACCTGGAAGATAGAGTTTTGGAATATTCTACCGACGCTGGAACTAAAAAGTATACCGTTACTGCGGGGGTTCCCCAGGGCTCAGTACTAGGTCCAATACTGTGGAACATAATGTACGACGTAGTCTTCAGCCTACCGCGCCCCGACGGAGTAGACATAATCGGGTTCACTGATGACATTGCACTGGTAGCAGTAGGTAAGCAAATATCAGATATCGAAGTCAAAGTGAACGCCACAATAGAGACGGTCACTAAATGGCTAGATAGCGTAGGCTTATCTCTAGCAGCGGAAAAGACAGAAGCTGTTCTAATAAGTAGTCGCAAGAAACCTGAGGTGGCGGTATTTAAAGTAAATAGCCACACTATTCGATCCTCCCGCCAATTAAAGTACCTTGGTGTGATTATCGACAAAAGGTTATGTTTCGGACCACACGCAGATTATGTAACACATAAGGCGTCAAAACTTACGGTGCTCTATCAAGAATGCTCCCAAACATAGGCGGAGCTAGAAGCAGCAAACGTTCCATTTTAGCAACAGTAATCAGCTCAGCCTTGCTTTTTGCAGCGCCAGTCTGGGCTAAGTCTTTGAAAGTAAAAGAGTACCGGAAGCCTTACGAGACTGTGTATAGGCTATGCGCTCTACGAGTGGCGTGTGCGTATAAAACAACTTCGGATGACGCGGCAATGGTCGTCGCGGGTATGACTCCCTTCGATATACTGTCTGAAGAAAGAGAGAGAATATTTCAGCGGAAAAAGCCGTTCGACAACGCAGAGGTAATTGCTGTCGAAGAAAAAGCATTATCCTTAGAAAAATGGCAGGAGCGCTGGGATAACTCCGAAAAAGGAAGATGGAAACACACCCTTATCCCCAACATTCAGAAGTGGGTCAATCGAAAGCACGGGGAAGTCAACTTTCACCTAACCCAGTTCCTTACTGGCCATGGCTGCTACAGAAAGTACCTTAACCGCTTCGGGCTGGACGATACCGCTCTCTCTCCTACGTGCAATGTAGACGAATATGCGAGGCACGTCTTATTTTCTTGCCCACGATTATCAGCAGTTACGATTAACATAAGTACTCTATCAGCAGATCCGCTTAGTCCGGATAATATAATCGATACGATGCTTAGCTCTATCCGAGATTGGGAAGCAATAAGTGGCGCTATAGCAGAAATACACAAAAAGCTAAGGTACGCGGAGTGGTCCCGATAAAACCGGTGAGATTTCTACCACTTACACAGCGTACTGCATCATTCGATTTTGCTCGGAACCACGTCCGTTCCGACAGAAACGATCGCTAGGGAGATTTTAAGTAATTTACATCGTCTGAGTGTGAATAATACACGGGTTGGAACCGAACGCTTTCCTCCCGTGCAATCAGGACGGATCTGGATCTCGTTCGCCTGACCATCCAAACAAAGTTTAGCCCCGTGAGATATAGCTCGGAACCTCGTCCGTTCCGACAGCTACGATTGAAGACATGCTCTGGGAATGACCAGCAAAACTACATCCGAGTCCCTCTACCTGCTGAACTGATGCTGCCGTAGAAATTGCCCAAGAGGATCTACGGCTGCACAGCATACAACATAATGGGTGCCGCTTGAAACCAAGTTCGTTCCAACGGTTTCGCCAGGTTGTGGACGGTAAGGTAAAGTGAGAAGAAAACGCGGGTTGGAACCGAACGCTTTCCTCCAGTAAACACGATGCGGATCTGGATCTTGTTCGTTGGACCACCCACACAAAGCTTAGTTCCGCTAGATGTTGCTCGGAATATCGTCCGTTCCGACAAATATGACTGGATACAAGCTCTACGTTTGAGTAGGCCTTAAGCGTCAAAGTGGTGAAATTATGAGGCTGGAATTAAACGCTCTGCAGCTGCAGTTTAGTGCGGCTCTTGGTATTCGTTTGCTGGACCACCTCGGTCATGCTACTAGCTGAGTCTGCACAGCAAGGGAACCTGTCCATCAGGCTCGATTTGCCTACAGTGTTCATAGCCGGGCAAGAAGCCGCTCGGAACCAAGAAGTTCAACTTCGAATTATATAGATAATAAAATTAACTTAGAACATTTAAGTAGTGTCAGATGTCAGGCATATAAACGCAATTAGGTGGACATTACACAAGTTGGCGGGGACGACGGACCCGACACGGGTGGGCAAGTTAGACCAACAGAGGTGGTGCCAAGTAGATGCAACTTCCACGGACTGCATCAAGAAGGTAACGGACTTAGAGCTTAGTGCTCAAACTGCCTCCCGACAAAATACTTGACGGTGGTACCGGGAGGGGAACGGTACGTGACAGTAGGAGGTTATGTGCAGGTTAAAGCCCCACACTGACGGGGTGAAGGCTTTCGATGTTTACTCCTCGTAAAAAAAAAAAAAAAAAAAATAACACACACAGTAATTTGCACATTTCGGAATGCGGTTTAAACAAATTCCGACACTTCACTTATTTTCCGAAGACGAGAGCCATAGGTCATACAGCAGCCACCATGCCACTACGGAGGTAAATTATACACTTTTATACCATCACATAATCACCGATTTTTTCGAATTATAACGTTTTTTAAGCTTAATAAAAGCAATTATCCGCTAACACCAAATCCATTGTTCATTTCCTTTTTTCCATAAAACTTTACACTGTTGCGTATATTCCGTATATGCGGCCGTGTAAATATTGGTCCTATCGGAGCCGGGAGAATAATACAGTCCACTATTTCAACACACATCAGCTATCAATTTATCAGCGAATTTACAACGCCCAATATCCAGCACTTGGTAGCCATATCGAAGCTAGAAGCTTAAGACAATCGAGTCACCAGCACATCACTACACTTTCATCCACACCGGACAGAGAAACAAATTTAAAACAAATCAGCACTGCAATCATTTCAGATTTTTATAAGCACAAGGTACGTGGTTTGAATTTCAGTGCTACTCCGTTTTTTTTTGTATGTAACCACGAATGCAGGAGTGAAGAAGAATATTCAGTGAAGACACATTTTGAGGCGCGCACATTAATATTAATTAATTTTCTTTTGTTCCACAATAAATCCGCGTTTCACACATAATATTGTTTTGTTTAGAAAGAATTTACGCTCGAACATTGATTTTGTGTAAGACTTTACAAAACAATTTTCACAAATTACCGGTCTGCGCAATAGATGCACGTTCACATATATTATTGATCACTCCGCGCACTGTGTTGTTGTTTTTAGCATCTTCATTGCTGATTCTATCAAATGATCGATTTTAAAAGAATCTAATCACTTTCCAAGTGCATGTCATTTTAATTCGATATCAAAAAGTTTATCTTGCACTTATTAATTGTTACGTGAAGCGGTTGAAGTGTCTAAATCGCTTTATCTTGTAAGTGTTCATTTTGCACATAACCTTGAATATCACCTTGCACACTGCTTCTTCTTCTTAAAACTTGCGGCGACACAATCACTTATTGCATTGTCAAACAAAAAAAAAACAACTTTAAGTTTGAGACATTGTGAGATTAAAATAAACCTTTACACTGTTGCGTATATTCCGTACAGCAACAGAAACTCGAAAAATGGAAACTTTCATTTGTTTGGCAGACTCAGTAGCAGAATTCAAAGCTGACTACAACAGCGCTGATGCAGCTGAACATACAAAACACTCTATTGCGCTATTCAACTCAAAGCTTTATGGGAAAAACTAAAGTAGCTTATGATGAACTCGTTGGCTCAACGCAGCTATCTTCAAAAGACCTCATAGCAATAAAGAAAAAATATAAAATGAGTTATTACAGTTTTGTTCGCTGCCAGACTACCATGGCCGAACTTTCCGAAAAATTTACCAAATCGGAAAACGTCAATGAAGACAAACCTGTTCGCGAGCGCAATATTCATCTGCCTCCATGCGATACAGACGACTTTAGGGGAGATTATCTCTCATGGCCTTCCTTCCGATATATGTTCACGGCTATATACATAATAAACAAACGTCTTACCCCGGTTCATTCATCTCATTATTTCATCTCATCCAAAAAACCCAAGGGGAAGCGAAAGAAATTGTGCAAAGGTGCCCATTGACAAACGAAGGTTTTTCAACAGCCTGGAAAAACCTCAGTGACAGATACGAAAACAAACGTATACTAGTCAACACCCAGCTAAAGCTTCTCTTTAGCTTAAAGTCAGTTGAGAGTGAATGCGGTAGCTCTATCAAAAAGTTGCAGCGCGATATAAATAATTGCATCTCATCATTTCAATGTCATCAAATTGACATCTTCAATTGGGATGCAATCATTACATACTTGTGCTCAACAAAACTGCCAGAATGCACACTGGCACTATGGGAACAATCCATTGAAAACAAAACCGAAATATCCAAATGGTAGGATATGGATCGATTCCTCTTAAATCGTTTTCAGACGTTGGAAACAGTGTCAGGCTTGAGAGCCAGTAAAATTTCACAGGCACCTAAACCACGAAGCCTGTGGCAAAACATTGATATTCCTCCAAAAAGATTTGGCGCTTATCCAACGAACGTGAAGCAACATTCCTGTAAAATTTGCCAAAGTAATGACCACAAATTGCGAAATTGTCAAAGATTCCGACAACTAACCACGACTCAAAAAATAGATTATGTCAAGAGCAATAATGGTTGCTTGAATTGCTTATCATTTGGACACACGGTGTCCAGATGCACAAGCTCCTTCAATTGCAGTACGTGTCATTCGCGACATCACACACTGCTCCATGTGCAAGCATTCCAGCCAAAAGCAACAGCTCAGAGGGGAACTCCGAACCCCCAAGATGACATACCTTCCACTACAAGGCAATCACAGTGGAGACGAGAATCTGCGAATAATAATGAGAAAGCTGTGAAAAACGTTAACTCTTGCTACGCAAACACAAATGTGGAAGTGCTACTAGGTACGGCACGTGTCAACATATTTCATAATGGCAAAAATTTTTGTGCTAGGGCACTCATTGATTCGGGTTCTGAGTGTTCATTCATTACCGAAAAGCTCAAGCGCAGAATTAACATTCCGTCACAGCGGTTCTGTGCTCAAGTGTCGGGAATCAACAATACCAACTCTGCGCAAGTTAAAGAAGCGTGCGCAATACAACTGCGGTCAGCCACAGACCTACTAGTCAATATCGAAACAGTGGTTCTTGTTCTACCACAGCTAACCGGGAATCTGCCAACTTGCCAAGTACGCGCAATGACGAGGCAGGTATTCCCAGACTTGTTATGGGCGGATAAGAGGTTCTTCGTCAACGAACCAGTTGATCTTATCCTTGGCGGAGACGTTTTTCCCCAAGTTATCCTAAATGGCTTTAGGAAAAATGTGCTTAGTACACGTATTGCCCAAGAAACCGTGTTTGGTTGGATAATTAGTGGATAAGCAGTTAGCGGCTTTCTGGGAATTAGAGGAGATTCCTAAAAAGTGGAAGGCAAGCAAAGAAGACGCTTATTGTGAAAAGCTTTTTAAAACAACAACCCAACGAAATTCTGACGGAAAATACGTTGTATCCTTACCGTTTCGACAGGATTTTTCGAATCATGTCTCCCTAGGGTCTTCTTTGAAAAGTGCATGCTCTCAATTCTACCGGAATGAGACACGACTTGCTAAGAAACCTGCACTACAAACGGAATACAACAGGGTTGTTAAGGAACACGAGGCACTTGGACACATGGCGAAAATTACTAACAACGTGGCAGCGGACTCCACCGACTGCTACTTCTTGCCACACCATGCAGTCCTGAAAGAAGAAAGTGTCTCAACAAAGGTCCGAGTGGTGTTCAATGCCTCCTGTCCTACCGCAAACGGCATGAGTCTGAATGATGTCCTCCAGGTCCGGTTTTACAAGCCGATCTTACCATACTGATCCTGCGCTGGAGGTTATTTAAGTACGTTTTGAATAGCGATATCGAGAAAATGTATCGGCAAATTCTGATAAACAAACACCAAGTAAAGTATCAACGCATAATTTTCAGAAACAGTCCTCAGGAACCAATCAGTTTATATGAATTAAAAACCGTGACCTTTGGTATCAACTGCGCCCCATTCTTGGCAATAAGGACATTACATCAATTGGCCGACGACGTGGAAACATCCCACCCACGAGCATCGACCATTCTTAAGCGATGCATGTACGTCGATGACTTCCTCGCCGGTGAACACAGTATAGATGCTGCTATAACAGCGAGAGACGAGATAACGCACGTACTACAATCGGCTGGTTTCCCATTAAGAAATTGGACCCCAAACTGTAGCAAAATATTACAAGGCATACCTAAGGAACACTTGCTATCCGGAGATTTCTTGGAGTTTGAGGATAGAAGCACGGTGAAGGCACTTGGCATCAGATGGAATGCTCATGCCGAACATTTCTATTTCAACGCTAAACCCATCATCAATTTTGCAAAAATTATCATGCAAAATATATGGTTGGAAAAAACAGGCTGGGATGAAGAAGTATCGTCAACCACTTTGGATCGATGGCTAGCATTTATGCGTGATTATACAGAAATCAACAGCATCCGCATACCAAGATGGGTCCAATTCGCACCAACGGAAGAGGCCGAGATACATGGGTTTAGCGATGCGTCAGAAAAGGCATATGGAGCAACTATTTACTTACGGGTTAAGACTGCCAAAAAAGTGTTGTCAACTTACTCATGGCAAAAACAAGAGTAGCGCCAGTATAAACAATATCCTTGCCTAGATTAGAACTGTGCGGTGCAGTCCTATTAGCGGACATTGTCGAAGCGGTCACCGATAATCTTAATCTCAGTCATTTAAAGATCAATCTTTGGACTGACTCAACAATTGTGCTGGCCTGAATTCGGAAACCACCCTGCTCGTGGTCAACCATTGTGGCACACTGAATAACAAAAATAATAGAAAAGGTTGGAAACAAAACCTGGCGTCATGTGGATTCTGCATCGAATCCTGCCGATTTAGCAAGCAGAGGATTATTAGCTAGCGAACTGATCGACAATGCCTTGTGGTGGCAGGGACCTTCTTGGCTGCAAGAAGACAATTCCCAATGGCCAGCACAAGAAGAGATTTATAACACAGTCATTGAGAAAAAGGGATACAAGTTCACACGGTTGCAGCACATACAAACAACATTAACATTTTTCTCGACCGATTTTCAGATATCCCTAGGGCTTTGCGAGTTATCTCATACATTCTGAGATTCTTTCAAAGAACATACTCAAAAACAAAATCTTAATTTCTAGCAAAGTCTTGCCTCATTTCATCCGATGAAATTAAAGCAACGACTCAACGCTTAGGGATGGCAAGATTAATCATATAATTAGGTTTAATCGATTATTTTCTTTCGAGTAACGATTTAATTATATGATATTTTTAACTTTTATTAATTGATTATTAATCGATTAATTGGAAAATACTCTATTAAGTGGATGAAAGGCGACAGCACTGGCTGTTGAAGTTTGACATTTCATTTAGTTTTTGAGTGGCATTAAGTATAGATATATATACAAAGTAAGCAAAACTTATATTTATTTTAATTAAAAATGGCTCCAAATAAGAGTGAAGTTTGGAAATATTTTTCAAAAATTGACAAAACCGATCTAGTGAAATGCTTAATTTGCAAAAAGAATCTAAAATTCTCGAATAACACGACGAACATGTTGCAGCATTTGCGCTTAAAGCACGTAAAAGAAGCTGAACAACTCCAGGTACGCCATTTTAAATTATATGTATTCATATTTTTGTATGCAAAGAAGTAAATTCATACAAAAATAAAAAAATACAATTACTAGACATATAACATACTAATGTACATACTACGTTATTTATAGCAACCTAAGAAAAATAATGGGAATAACGATGATACAAGAAAAGTAATTATTGAAGATAACACAAACGGTGACAAGCCGGGATGTAGCAACCATCAGAGTGGGAGCAGCGCAAAGCCAAGTATTTTCAACGCATTTAAAAATGTTCAAAGCTTTTCTCGAGGAGGATCGAAAAATGAAAAACTGACTGATGATGTTGTGCAGATGATTGTTGAAGATAATCTTCCTTTCGATTTCGTAGAAGGTATTGTTTTTTTTATATAATTTAGTTCGTCTATCAATAACTTAGTATGTTTCTTCTCAATAAGGTGCTGGATTTTTATCATTTATGAAAAAACATTTCCCATTATATAACGTTTCAACCCGCAACACAATTAAAGCACGGATAGACGCCATATACGAAGTACAAAAGGAAAAATTTAATACTGTGCTTTTAAACACTACATGTTTAAGTCTAACAACAGATATTTGGACGAGCAGGGATATGAAAAGCATGCTTGGAGTAACGGTCCATGGTGTCCATAACAAAAAGCAATTGTATGGTACAAAAGGAGTTTTTGAGTTAACAGAAGCACATACATCTTTACACATATCAAATGTTTTAACTTCTGCACTCGAAGACTTTGGCATTGATGCAGATCGAGTTTTAGGTGTTATTACTGACAATGGTGCAAACATAGTGAAAGCTGTTGGGGATACCTTTGGAAAAAGGCGGCACATACCATGTTTTGCACATACTCTGAATTTAGTATGTGAAAATTCACTAAATATACCGGAAATACAAATCATTATTTCGAAATGTAGAAATATTGTTAAGTGGTTTAAACGCAGTATCAAGGGCAATGATGACTCGCGTAGAGTGCAGGAAAGTGCTGGAATAAGTGAGGGGAAAATGTTGAAACTTATTCTAGATGTCAAGACACGCTGGAATTCGACATATTACATGCTTGAAAGGTTCATAAAGTTGATTTCCTACGTCAGTCCAATACTGTTTAATTATTCTGATTCACCACCCATGATAAGTACAAAAGACAAAGATGAAATCGTTGAAATTTTAAGCATATTACGACCTATCGAAGCTATGACAAGACAAATAAGTTCTGAAAAACATTCATCTTTAAGTCAAGTCATCCCCTTAATTCACTGCGGACGAACAGCTTTGACCAAAGCTATAGCTTTACAGCCAACCGCACAAAAATTACAAACTACCATATTAGGGCAATTTGAACGTAGATTTGGCCAAATCGAAAACTGCATTATACCAGCGGCATCAACATTGCTCGATCCCCGGTTTAAAAATTATAACTTCAGCAATCCTGTAGCTTTGGCCTCAATAATCAAATTTTTACGTTCGGAAATCTCTAGTTTTGAACACAGCATTGAAAGTGGAAGTGAGTCGTCTGAGTGCTCATTAGAAGTCGAATTTGACTTATGGGCTCCTCATAAAACATTGGTGCACAAACGCAGAAAAAAATGGATGATTGTACGCAACCACAAGATGAACTAAATTTTTTTTTAAATAATGGAGTTGTCGAGCTGTCGAGAAATGTAATTGATACATGGGATGAAATGAAAACTGTGTATCCAAAACTGTACACCCTTGCACATAAATATGGTTTTTTGATTGGCACATCTGTACCAGCTGAAAGGCTTTTTTCTAAGGCAGGAGCCACTGCAACCGAAAAGCGAAACCGGCTAACGACCAAAAGGCTTTCGAAATTACTTTTTCTTCAGTCATTTAAAAACATCATCATTTAAAAAATAAATAAATCACTCTATTCATTATTGAAAAAAAACATTCAGTTTATAACTTTTTGTGTCAAAAAATAAAACACACTGATATTTGAAATGTCCAGAAACTAGTATACAATATTCAAACATATCAAACAAAAACAAATAGTTATGAAAATTAAAAAAAAAATTGCAAATATGTAGTAAAATTTTTTTTTTTATCAATTGATTAATTACTCGATTAATTGAATAATATTGCAATTAATCGGAAAGCAATTTTTGTTGGTTCAGATTAATCAAATGATTAATTAATCGAGTATTTTTTTTTTGTCATCTCTATCAACGCTTAATAAGCCTTTCTCAAAAGCAATATTACTTAGAGGAATATAAGAGTATTAAATCTGATAAGTCGATTGGAGCGAAAAGTGAAATTTTGCCCTCAACCCTTTCATCGATTCAGCTGATATTATGAGGATCGGAGGCCGTTTAGGTGCTTCGTTAGAATTGGCGTATAATGAACGACACCCCATCATATTATCGTATGATTGCAGGTTGTCCCGACTCATGGTTCAGTTTATCCATCGAATTTCCCTTCATGGAGAAAATGAGCTCATGCTACGCATAATCCAAACACAGTATTGGATCCCCCGGGTAAAAAGCATGATCCGATCTGTCATTCATAATTGTAAGGTATGCACCATTCATAAAAAACGCACTCAAACGCAAATTATGGGCATCTTACCCTAGGAACGCACCACCTTCTCCCGGGCCTTCACAAATAGCGGGGTAGACTTTGCAGGACCCTTTGATATTAAAAGCTATCGCGGTAGAGGGTGTCGAACTTCAAAAGGGTATGTCTGCTTCTTTGTATGTTTCACCACCAAAGCCATACACCTCGAAGCTACCACCGAACTCAGTACCGCGTCTTTCTTGGCTGCATTTGCCCGTTTTACTGCGAGACGAGGTTGCTCCACACATGGGAGGATTGTGGGAGGCCAGGGTAAAAAGTTTTGAAAACCATTTCAAGAAAATCGCCTCGAATACAAAATATACGTTAGAAGAGTTTATGACTCTCCTATGCCGAGTTGAATCGTGCCTCAACTCACGCTCAATAAGTCCCGCCTCGAATAATCCATCCGACCAGGAGCCGCTTACTCCAGGTCACTTTTTAGTGGGGGGACATCTATTAGCTCCACCCGAGCCTGACACCCACGAAAACCCTGCCTCTGTAATAAATCGATGGGAAAAGCTCAAGGCCCTCCATCAATTATTTTGCAGAAGATGGAAGTCAGAATACCTGAATGAGATGCAAAAACGCATAAAATGGAAGCAACCACAAAGTAATCTGCAATCAGGAGATCTTGTTGTGATCAAGGAAGAGAATCGACCACCTAATGAATGGAGACTGGGACGAGTCACGAAATTATACCCCGGTTCCGACAAACAGGTCAGAGTGGCGGATGTTGTGACAGAAAAGGGGGAGATTACAAGACCCATTGCAAAATTGGTCCTGCTACCATACTGCAGTGAACCCAGAACAAAAAAATCAACTTCTACTTAATCTGCCTAACCCCTTATTTCTTTTCACCACAAATCGCAAGCAAGCCCAACGCTGACTATAGAGAAAGGCTTGAATCAACATTAGAGACCAAAAAAAAAAAACAATAAAAAAAAAAGATTTGTTTGATGGTTCTTCGCCTGGTCAACCTCAGGTCGATCTGGTGACATAAAACCGACCATCGTCAGATCTTTTACACGACCTATTACCCAACCCCAACAACCACAACCTCTTAAGTAGCCAATTTTCTTAAATTCCTGTATAATCATAATAACATTGCCACAGAGATATTCGTTACGATTCGCTCATACATAAACATACATGTCTACTCACGACAACAAAAGGGAAACACTCACCCCATGTCCTAAACGCGCCTTTTCAACTCAACCGCAAACTCCTGAGGACATAGCATATCAATTTCGTTAAAAGTAAGGTATAGCCTTCACATGGCGGGATGATGGAACTTGACGTAGAGTCAATGTGGCAACCATGCCAGACTTCACTTAAGAATGTTCTGAAAAATAATCTCGTATGATATGCCCTAAATAATCCAAATTGCTACATACTGTACCGTTTAATTATGGCATATTACCAATTATTGCGTAAGAAAAACCGTTTTACGCTGCCTCGTGCTGGTGCTGATTTTGCTGGTGTGGTATGTGTCCAGATCGTTGCTTGGCGTTGGCAACATTATGTCACATATAGTGGATAAGGCCGTGTTATGATGTCATATTTCCATTTCAAGATCATGAAGGCTTTTTATTTTTGTTAAATGCATTTGCCATTTATGCGTAGCTTTAAGCAAGCGGCGAGACTCTTCAAAATTGGTATCTATGTCGAAGTCGTAGAGTAGTTTCAATAAACATCTGGCATTTAATATTGCAGCTAATGACACTATTTTAAAAAATGTCTGGGTACCTTTTCAAAAATCTATGATTATAGCCAAGCGCTGAAAGTCGGCATATAAAAAAAAAAAAAAAAAAAAAAACGTATGCATTTCCTGTCAACCATTTATTTAGGTTGCCGACTTCGGCCAATGTTTGTATTAATAAATTATTTATCAACGCTTTGTCTGTAACATTGTGTGCACTTTTTAAATGCTTCGCTAAGAGAAGAGCAAAATGCTGCCTATTTCGTAGGGCTTGATACAATATAAACTCTTTATTTGGTACTCCCTTTGAGCAAAGTTTCCACTGTTCCTGAGACTTTTCCAGGATCTCCACTAAGAGATTTGAGTCGTGGCGTGCAAGCAATGCCCAACAAACATCATCAGTGTTAGTTACCTCCACAATTAATCGTTTTACTAATTTCATCCGCGAAGATGGTGCCTCGAGTATATTCAAAGGAAAGTTCACGATGAAATTCATAAAATGTGATCTGCAGTCGCTTGCATTTTGCACCAGTAATAGCTGTAATACGTCAGCGATAATTCGATCAATATAAAGTTTGGATTTTCCCGACTTAGATTCATTATTTGTAATTTATTTATTTATTTATTTAGTCTATGAACAGAAAGTTTCTTACAGACTATTTACAAAGTAATTAATAATTAAGATTTAAAAACCTAGATAGCTAAATTTAGAATATGAGAAAAAACATTTTTTGGAATTGAAAAATCAAGTTGGATGGAACTCGATAGTGAATTAAGTTCAATTAGCGCTCGAACAAGGGGAGCATTACGCGAATATTCTGTTTTAAATTTAACACCATAGAAAGGTAAAGAAATACGAAGATTACGTTGAGGGATGTTGAAATTAATTCTTTCCAAAAGAAAAGAGCAGTCAATGTCACCATTGATGATATTACGAACAAAAGAAAGTGAGAGTACCGACCTTCTTGATTCCAAAGACTTCAGGTCAATCAAAAGCAAACGAGATTTATAAGAGGGAATTGGCTCATCAAAACACAATGAACGTAAGGCATATTTAAGAAAAACTTTTTGGACCCGTTCAATCCTAGTTATGTAACTTTTTTGACTAGGCCTCCAGATGAAGGTAGCATATTCCAAGTTGGAACGAACAAAAGCCGTATATAATAACTTCAGAGTATACGGGTCAGAAAATTTGGAACTATTTCGCCTAACAAACCCTAAAACCGAGTAAGCTTTCGAAATAATATGGCAAATATGCCTATTAAAAGAAAAGTTACTGGAAAAAATTACGCCAAGATCTTTAATTTCGTCCAAACTTTGTAAAAAAGAATGAGAAATCATATAAGACGTCGGCAAGATGTTATGAGCTTTCGCATACGTGACTTTAAAGCACTTTTTTATATTTAAAGAGAGCTGAGAGTTAACACACCACTGATGTAAGCTGTCAATGTCATTTTGAAGCTGAAGCGCATCATCGCGTTTTTTAATTATCGAAAAAACTTTTAAGTCGTCAGCATAGAGCAAAAATTTAGCAAATCTAAAGCAGCTACTTATGTCATTAATAAACAAAACGAACAATAAGGGACCTAGTATACTCCCCTGGGGAACCCCAGAGAATGCAAAAAAAAACTCAGAAGAAACGCCGTCAATTGACACTACGCAAATTCTTTTGAATAAATAGGATTCAATCCATTTTAAAAAAACCGAATGAAAACCTAAATGCGCCAACTTATAAATCAATAAAGAATGTGAAACTTTATCGAAAGCTTTTGAAAAGTCTGTATATACACAGTCAACCTGCAGGCCGGCAGAAAAAGACGCAATGCAATATTCACTAAATACTGCTAGATTCGAAACGGTAGATCGGTGAGGGACAAAACCGTGCTGGTTAGGCGAGATCAGACTCTTAGACGCAAAATACATTTTCTCTTTAATGATACTCTCAAAAAGTTTCGAAACAGTTGATAACTTTGATATGGGCCTATAATTACAAACGTTATTCTTGCTACCACTTTTGTGAATAGGGCTAATGGAAGTAAATTTCCAGTCATCAATGAAAACTCCAGACGACAATGACAGATTAAAAATTATTTTTAATGGTGAAATTAAAGCGGGGCAATTTTTTAACAAATGAACTGAAAGTCCATCAATATCCGTTTTTGTAGATGGTTTTAGATTAGCAATGCCAGTAGTAACATCATCCGAAGAGAGGCTAAGAGAACCAAAGCTTAAGGTGGAGCTGCAGTTAGAGGTAAAGCAAGGTAATGGATTCTCATCATCAGCAACAAAATTTGAGCTGAAATATTCCGCGAACAAATTGGCCACGCCATTTGGAGTGTTAGCAAACTTTTCCTCATAAAATATTGCTGAGGGAATAGCAGAGTTCGACTTTTTAGATTTAATAAATTGCCAGAAAGACTTTGGATTTGATTTAATATTCTCCTCCATTCGTAGGATGTAGTTTCTGTAAAGAAATTTATCTAAACAGTTGAAATCTTTGGAATAACTCTGATATTTAGCGAAAAAAATTAGACTTCCAGTTAATTTAAACTTTTTAATGAATTTATTCCGGAGGTTCTTTAACTTTTTTAACTGAAAGTTATACCACGGTAGCTTATAAGGCTTTTTCTTTATAATCGGAACGTTAGTTAAACAGAAATCAAACATTAAAGTTTTAAAAATATAATAGCATCTGGAAACATCGGAGCAGGACAATAGGTCAATCCATTTGTATTCCAATAGTAAAGTATTAATCAAATCAAAATCACAGGCTGCAAAATTAAAAGCTATATTATCATCAGGCACGGATGAAGAAAACTCATAAAATTTAAAATTCAAAATCAGAGGCACATGATGCTTATCACACGGCGTAATAGGAGAAATGCATTCCGAAATATTATAGATCAAATTATCACTAATAAAAATGAGATCGAGTAATCTATCCAACTTGTTAACAAAACTATTAACTTGTATTAAATTAAGACTTAAAATACTATCAATAAAATAGGATTCATGAGCTGAAATAACATACAAAGGAGTGAGACCCGAGTTAGAAAAACTACCGGACCAACTCACATTACTTAGATTAAAGTCACCCAAAATGCATATTTGGTTATCACTTAACTTATTTATGACTACCGAGGTAATATTGTCAGCATGCAAGCGATAAAGAAATTCTCCACTATTTGGGGGAATATATGAAACCACAAAAAACAGTGAGCTTTGTGCTGTCGTACTGCTAACACAAACACACAGTTGATCTATTAGAGAGTCATCGTTCTCAAGCGAAACTAAATAAGCATTAAATTTACGTTGTACCGCAATGAGTACACCACCACCTCTTGCGAAACCAGTTTTAGTTACATCTCTATCCTTGCGAAAAACATTATATAAATTAGAGTCAAAATATTCCTCATCAAAAAAGTTAGAATTGAGCCACGTCTCAACTATTACAAATACATCATAATCAAGTTGCGAGCTAACCGCGCGAAAATGTTCACATTTAGTACGTAAGCCAGATACATTCTGAAAATACACATTCAGGCCGCTAAAATTATCAGAAGTTATGTTTGCTTTTGTTGTTTCTCTTCTTTTCGAAAAAAACGAAAAGGGCGTATATTGACATTGGCAGGCCAAAGATCAGCTGAAAGGAGCTTATCATAAAAAGCAACAGAAACACCTAGCTTAAAATTAACTTTTTTTAGGCTACTAAGTGAAATTTCACTTTTAACTAGTGCATAGCACACAATATGTTTCTTATCAATAGCTGCATGCTTGAAAATGAACTCAATAATGTTGTCAGCAGAAACAGAAGGCAGAAATGACGATAAATGTAACCATTTCATACGGCCAGCCACCTCCAAATCCGTATTTGTGTTTATACCAACAATTCTTAATTCATTTCGACGTTTATATTTTGTTACTTTTGTCCACTCAGTGTTCACTGGCACCGAAGAAACAAACGAAGTTCGATCAATAGCTGGCACAGCTGAACGCGCAGTCGAACGACCAGCAACAGCAGCAGTAGTACCAGACGAATGCAAAGAAAATCCAGCATCATCACCAGCTTTGTCAGTTACAACAGCAGCAGACTTCGGCAAAACTTTCTCAGCTAGCACCGAAGTGCAAGTAGGCGACAGATCAACAACAGCAGCAGAAGCAACAGAAGTAGAAGTGCGCACAGAAGAAACAAAATTATCACCAATAACTGCACGCGAATATGATAAATCCGAGAGAGCATTCGTTTTGTTACTGACACCAGTATAAGAAACAGCAACTAGAGCCGAACTGGTGGGCACGGACGAGTCATCATTAGCAGCAACAATTGATGTTTTAGTAGTTGAAATTTTATCATTTACTGCAGCACTAATCAGCTTCGAGACTAAGACTTTTAGGTCATTAACCTCCTTAGTCAGATATGCAATTGATGACACCAAGTTTGATGAGTTATGTAGGCAATTATCGCAATTAAACACAATGTTCGTATAATTAGCAAGCAGTTCACACATTTCTTTGCTATCAATCTTAGCACAAATTTTATGATACTTATTATTACAAGCATGGCAAGAGATTTCATAGCCAACACGCAAAGATTTAAAGCATTTAGCACAGGTTGAATTATCCATAGCGAGAGCGAACAAAAACACGACCGTTCACTTCAAGCGTTCGCTTTACGTAATCCAGGGTATATATGGCGTTTAAGCAAATTCGTTATACTTCCGATATTGCCAATGTTGGGCCGTAAGGTGTGCAGCCAACTTTTTAGTAAATTACATTCCGAAGGGGTGAAAAGCTGTAGGTAGTCCTGAATGTCTGATTCTATCACATGCGTGTGGTCAGTGTCCTCCGACATTTGCTTGCAGTTTGTCGGCAATTAATTACAAACAAAGACGCACTGAATAACAATTTATTTATTTCACATAAGATCCAAGGCAAACAAAATATGGCATTTTTTTCTGAAATATAGAAGTAATTAATAAAATATGCCCTAAGTAATCCAAATTGCTATATACTATACCGTTCAATTATGGCATATTACCAATTATTGCGTAAGAAAAACCGTTTTACGCTGCCTCGTGTTGGTGCTAATTTTGCTGAATGACAGCTGAGTCAATTCAAGATAATGGCAGACCATGGTGTATTGATTAAGCACATACAGTGTTGCCACATGAGACCATTTAACGTAGTAAAAAACTTTCAAATTTATTCAAATTTTTGTATTTCCACCATCTTTTTTGCCAACACCAAAGCAGAAAGATTCCTCATTTCAAGATACAAATATCTAGGTGAAATTAAAATAAATTCTGACGCACCAGCCACAGTAGAATAATTTAATGGAAATATAATGCCTGTAAAAAGTGGTAAGGACCCAGCTTAGCCAAGTACAGAACCCAAAACGGCTAATATCGTAAATTTTTCGGGTTGCAGGCTATGGTGACAGACAAAAGTCACCACTTATATTGGACAGCAAGCAACTAGGGACGTTCATGGAGACGACTCAAAAAAAAAAAAAAGATTTTCTGTCTCTCTTACCATTTAGGCTAATGCGGCTTGCGGACCCGCATTTCTTCCAGTCCACACCCGTGAGACTGACCCTGGGGTGCGATGTGGTCGCCCAGATTGTGCTAAGCGACCCGCCTCCTGCGACAGTCGGCGGTCTTCTTACCCAGGCCACAATATTCGGTCTGATGGTCTCCGGTGCTCACCATCGCTGAGAATGTTTTTTTTGTACCATAACCTGTGTACATATAACAAAATTTATTCAATAAACAAAAAAAGAAAACACATTATATACTATAGTAATTGTAAGTCATTTTAACAGCACTGAAATTCACATATAACCACGTCCTTATCTTACCATTTAAGTTTACTATCCAAATACTATCGCGCTCCCACGAATTTTAAGGCCCACAAATCAGCTGTTCTAAATCAGCTGTTCTTATTCAGCACAACTGTGAACTATCCTTATTTTCCTCGGTACGGGTGCGTGTCCATACTGCAAGAAGGTTGGTGTCGTCGATAAATGCAAGGTGTCTCAGATGCAATAAGTCTGCGCTTCAAAAACAGCGCAATGGAGAAATCTCCGCCAGCCACCAGTCTGCAAGTTGCAGAAGGAATCGCCCAAGATCCCTTCGCGCGACGGTCGCGACTGGGACATTCTCCACCCCGTTCAACTCCTTCGGTTATCGCACCTGCTCTCTGCGTCGCTGACGCAGAGCAGATAAGAAGCGGTGGCAATAACGAGAAAAATGCCTTCCTTTGTCTTGGTAGGCTCATTGGCGACCTCAGTAATATTATTGCCATCTCTTACGAGCAAGTCGCAGATGAAAGAAAAGAAGCAAACACAAGCGTAAAGGATGCAAAGAAATCGCAGACAACTCTTTCGTTAAGGAAAACTGCAAATGGCGCCGCAAAAAGGTCTCGCGAACAAGCTGCAAGTGAATCATCTCCTCCACAGGGCCCAGCTAAAAAGAAAAAAGGGGTTTTTATAAACACAACAAACAATGTCGTTGGTGCTGAAAAGCCGGTCGATGGAGGAGCTAGAACAATAGTTGAAAGCGAACCGTGGCAAACAGTTACAAAACGGAAGCGCCAAAAACCCAAGCCAGTACGGCCAGATGCCCTCATCGGGAAAAGTAAGGGCGAATGTTCATACGCCGACAGTTTGAAGGCTGTTAAAAGAGAAGAATCCCTGAGTGGAATGAACACGATGGTTAGCAAAATCCGGAAAACTGCGAACGGTGATCTCCTTTTCCAACTTGCTAAGCAATCCGATGAGAACACAGCGAAATTAAGAGTAGCGGTGGGGCAAGTCTTCGCAGGAAAAGCAGAAGTGAAATGCCTCAGGGAAGAGTCCGTCCTGGAAATACATGATATGGACGAAATAACCACCATCGAGGAGGTGTGCCTGGCGCTAAACTCTCAGCTTCCTAGCTTCAATGTAGAGCCCTCGAGCATCAAATCAATGCGGAAAGCATACGGTGGAACGCAGAGAGCAACGGTTTCTCTGCCCACTGAAATAACGAGAACGCTCTAAGCAAGCGGCAAAGTCCGGATTGGCTGGGTTGTATGCCGCATTCGCGCAAACATGCAGCATAAACGCTGTTTTAAATGCCTCGACTTCGGCCACATAGCAAAGAACTGCTCCAGCCAAATAAATTAAAAAAGTGCATGCTTTAAATGCGGAAAAGACGGCCATGTAGCGAGGACGTGCACAAATCCCCCATAATGTTTATTCTGCGAAAAGAGACGAGAAATACGCACTGACCACTCTAGTGGTGGCACTAAATGTCCAGTATATAAAGAAGCGATCCAAAAATTAAAACCACTATGAGATTATTGCAGCTAAATCTTAATCACTGCGAAGCCGCGCAAGACCTCCTGTCGCAAACAGTTCTCGACTTAAAGGTCGACATAGCACTACTGATCGAGCCTTACAAGGGAAAGTCGGTCAATTGGACTCAGGACATCGGTGGGAAAGCCGGAATATGGTCTTGTGGACAAAATCCCGCTTATATAGGAAATGTACTGAGGGAAAGAGGTTTCATACGCGGTAAAATAGACGACATTTATATATACAGCTGTTACATTCCGCCAAGTACCCCTCTAAACATGTTTGAGGAAATCGTCGAAAAAATAGCCGTAGATGCCATAACAAAACAGCGGTTCATAATTGCAGGCGACATTAATGCATGGGCCACAGAGTGGGGCTCACAGCGAACGACTCCAAAAGGAAGAGCGCTGTTGAAAGCATTTGCCTGCTTAGATGTGGCGATACTGAACACCGGCGCAGAACACACCTTTTCGAGAAATGGCTTCGGCTCCGTCATAGACATCACACTCGTAAGCTCCAACCTTTACACGCGGTCCAAATGGAGTATAAGTGCATGCTACACTCAAAGCGATCACTCGGCTATTATATGCGATATAAAATTAAACAGTAGCAAACCTGTTAAACGACACCAGCGACTAAAGCGCCAAGGGTGGAAAATCAGCACCCTCGACCAAGAGGTGGTCAAAGAAATGCTACAAACTACAGAATACACGGAGTGTGCGAACAACAAGTGCATAAAATTTATGAATAATATTCGAACAGCGTGCAATGCGTCGATGTCTAGCAAGTCTGCCACCAAGCAACACTCTCCGGTTTATTGGTGGAACAAGGACATACAAAACCTTAGAGAAGAGTGTATCAAGTCCAGAAGACGCTTCCAAAGAGCAAAAGGAAGACCACACTTCACAGACTTCAGAGAAATGTACAGATTAGCGAGGCGCGCACTGAAGATTGCAATTAAAGAAAGCAAACGTCAATGCTTCCTTGAGCTCTGTGATGAAGCTGAGAATAATCCATGGGGAACAGCATACAAAATTGTGACAAAGAAATTAAAAGAAGTTAAAGACTCTATTCCAACATGTCCACAATTCCTAAGACAAACAGTGAACATACTTTTTCCAGAGCAAAGAAGGCTGGTCTCATCTACCCCAAAAACTAGAGAGCACGTTTTCCGCAAGGTTACCGCTGAAGAAGTTATTCAAACACTAAAGAGACTCGACGACAAAAAGTCTCCGGGTTCTGACGGAGTTCCAAATAAGGTGCTAAAACTGGCCTTTACCCACGTGACATCAACAGTAATAGATATATTTAATACCTGCTTGGCGGAGGCAACGTTCCCATCGATATGGAAGCGACAAACGCTGGTACTTTTGCCCAAACCAGGTAAACCCCTAACGAAGCCATCTAGCTACAGACCAATATGCTTGCTCGACTCTGCAGGTAAAATCCTAGAGCGTATAATATACAACCGCCTTGAAAGGGAAGTTGATGCCGCAAACGGTTTATCTGAAACCCAGTTCGGGTTCAGAAAAGGAAGATCCACTGTCGACGCCGTAAACTTGGCTACGAAAATAGCACAAGAGGTACTGTAGTTATTTAACAATTATAGTACGTTTCTAAGTACTTTCTAAAAGAAATAGGTGTAGGCAAAACATTGTAATCAGAAATAGTTTTTTTTTCTTCGAAAAGGTGGTATTAGCAGAGTAATTTTAATAAAATTATTTTAGCAGAGTAGTCTTCGAAAAACAATTTTAGTATATGTAACAGTTTTAATCAAGTAGTCTTGAGGAAAAAAAAACAAACAACAAAAAAAAAGATCTTAACAAATTGAAAATTACTTTGATTTCAATTTGCCACTCAACATATCAGCTTTATACGTTTCCCTTTCTAGTTAGACTTTTCGAGGTTACGAATTCGTATCCCTATTAACCCCTAACCGGTTACACATGCCATGAGTGCTGCGCCTCGAAAATTTGTTGCAAATTGCGTGTTTGTGATAGATCAAAACAAAGATGCTCCCGGAGAAAGTGCGTGGTGGCTAGACACTGGCTAGGCTAGACCCGTGCATTCACTGCAATCCAGTTACGGCTATCCACTGGTGAGGTATTATGTGGTTGGCGATGATTTGTATTGCAGAAGGAGTTTGAAGATACGAGCTAAAGGTGTTATGTCCTCCACCACTTGCTGAGTTTTATTTACCGCCCGCACCCCTTCGGTATAAAATGTTTCTCTCACGCCGACAAACAGTGTTGGGAAGCGAACCCAAAAATGCCTAGCTTTGCAGCATGTTCAACTTATAGGTTTTTGGTACCATTACTTACTTACTTAATTGGCGCATCAACCGCCTAAGCGATTTTGGCCGAGGTCATCTCATCTGATGTTGTCATCGTGCATGCATCTGCGATATACAATAGGACGGGCATGATGAGAGACTTATAGAGTATGGTTTTTGTCCGTCGAGAGAGGACTTTACTGTGCAATTGCCTACTTAGTCCCAAGTAGCACTTGTTGGCAAGAGAGATTCTGCAACGAAGTCCTCTACTTTTTCAAAGTTAAAACTGTCAACAGTGATGTTAGATCCCAGTCGTGAATGTGCCCACTGTGTATTTTATGACTGGATATACTTCGTCTTGCTTGGTTCACCTCCAGAGTCATTCGGTTCGCTTCTCTATCCAGTTTGGAGAAGGCAGAATTAACTGCGTGGTTGTTAAGACCAATGATGTCAATGTCATCGGCGTACGGCAGCAATTGCTCATTCTTATAAATGATGGTGCCTGACCGATTTAATTCTGCGGCTCGAATTATCTTCTCCAGCATCAGGTTAAAGAAATCGCACGACAAAGAGTCACATTGTCTGAAACTTTGTTTGGTATCAAACGGCTCGGAGAGGTCCTTCCCAATCCTGATGGAGCTGGTGGTGTTGCTCAACGTCATTTTACATAGCCGTATAAGTTTTGCCGGGATACAAATTCAGAAATTGCGGCATATAGGAAACTTCTTCTCGTGCTGTCGAAGGCGGAAAAAAGATGGTTTGTGTCGATTCTTCTTTCTCGGGTCTTTTCCAAGATCTGTCGTATTGTGAATATCTGGTCGGTGGTAGATTTACCAGGTCTAAAGCCACACTGATAAGGTCCAATCAGGTCATTGACGGTGGGCTTAAATCCTTCACACAGTACACTCGACAGAACCTTAAGAAAACTAATCCCGCGATAGTTGGCGCAAACTGCAGGATCACCCTTTTTGTGGATTGGGCAGAGCACACTTAAGTTCCAATCAGTAGGCATGCGTTCTTCCGACCATATTCTAGAGATGAGCTCGTGCATGCACTTAACCAGCTCCTCTCCGCCGTACTTGAATAACTCTGCTGGTAACCCATCGGCCCCGGGGGCTTTGTTGTTCTTCAGCCGTGCTATCGCTTTCCTAATTTCGTCATAGTCGGGTGATGGTACATCCAGTCCATCATCATTGATTGGGGATTCTAGTTCAATATCTTCTCCAAGGTTGTTGCAGCTGCTTCCATTAAGCAGTGTGGAGAAGTGATTCCTCCATAATTTAAGTATGCTGTGGACATCAGTCATCAGGTCATTCTTACAGAAATTCGATCCGGTCTTGAAACCTGCTGCTAGCCGCCGTTCTTTATGAAAAAATTTTCGGACGCTTTTCCTGTCGGCCAGCATCTCAAGCTCTTCGCACTCACGCATTTCGGCCTCTCTCTTTATCTCACGAAAAATTCGTGTTGCTTCCTTCTTCAACTCACGATTACGCTCCCGCACAGCTCGCGTTGCGCCCGATCGCAGTGTAGCCCTGTAGGCAGCGTCTTTACGTTCCTTAGTTGCGTGACATTCCTCGTCATACCAGTTGCTCTTTCGGGCTCGCTGAAATCCGATGGATTCTTCAGCTGCGGTATGTAGGCAGCGCGAAATATGGGCGCAAATCAGGGAGATGTTGAAGAATGTATGGACATGTTGTTATGAACTTTTGAACTCATTCGCCAACATACACAACGTACAGACACCCAATATATGTACAGGACTTAGTACATACGTACATACATTGCGCCTACGTACATAAATACATACATACATACATATGGAGATAATAATTTCAATAATTTGGTGTTAGGTTGTACTTACATGCATACATATACGCTGCTCCGAAGGCCTTCGTTGAGTCGCTGCATGTTGTTTTAGTCGTTTTTTTTAACAATCATTAATAACTATCATTAAAATAATTTATCCTTTTACTCTTACTTTTTTTCTTCTCCGCTTCTCAAATTTTTTTTCTTGTACTTATTTCTTTTTTTTTCCACATATGTTTCTAGTCTCTTTATTTTTCTTTCCCGTCTTGCAGGTATTTACTCATATTCCTTTCAAATATTAATTTTCTTACTCCGATTCTAATCTCAGCACATTTTTTTTTCTTTCGAACCTAAAACTTTCAAACACTTCGTTTATTCAGTTTAATCAGTATTAAACCATAATTATATTTTTTTTTCTCTGTCTTTTCTTTTTGTGTAAAGCTGATTTCTCGGATTTTACCCTTTTTCCATAAGCAAATTTTACTACCTTTTTTTTTTGTTTCCGTCTATTCGTTCACTACTTTAATTTTCCCTGATTCTGCCAACTTTTTTTTCATATATTTTGCTACTTTAACACTTATTTGTCATTCTAAAATAGTTATTTTTTTCTGCACAAACGATTTATTATAAAAATTTTTTCTTTTTTTTTTATACTTTTACACACAATATACTCCTTGTTTTAATCGCAACTGCGAGCGCTGACTGAATAGGTAGGTGTTATTTTTGGCATGTCTACCTGCTTGTACTTAGGCCACCATGTGCCCCGTACTCAACTACTTGAGTGGTTCTCTTAGAAGTTAATTTCAGTGGTAGAGAATTGAAGAGCGGCGCTATCTGAGCAATTCCCTGTGGCTAACTCTGATCTTAATGATGGTGTGCATACGCTCCTTAGCATCCACTGCACTCAGCTAACATTTTCGTATGTACATAATTTTAAGAATATGCATTCACAATGCACTGAAAATTGTGTGTAAATATATATATATATATATATATATGTATATGCTTACTTACACGTAATCTATTCAAATTATATAAAGTTTGATATAATCTTTGATTTGGTATTTAGGATATTTTAAGAATTTTTCCTCAGGTCATTACGTGGTCTTAAGCTAGAAATACATATGAATTTATGTAAAAATTTTAACATTCACAAGAAAGTTTCGCCTTCGTTGTTGGGTAAAATGGGAAATTGTAACCTCTGTTTGGGGTAATTAGTTGAAGTCTTTCCTCGTACACATGTGTCTTGCAATCTCGCTGGGGCAAGTGTGTACTTTAATTTGTTCCCGTTGTAGTTGATGATAATGGTGGTCCCGGAAAATTTTTATAACATATGCGCACGCGTCGGCAATTAACATTTACCGACTTTACTTCGATTTCCGTTGTTTTATAAAAATCAAATTACTCTTTCAGTTTTTTTTTTTCAAAGAGGCACGTCCACGCAGCTCGCTGGTTCCAATCGAAAAAGGCCGACACTCGAAAAAAGAAATGCCCGCTACGCCTTTCAACTTATCCTAAAAAGTAATTTTAAAGCAACCCTATACCAACTTACTACTTTTTCAAATTTATGGTATAATATAAAAGTAGGACAGAAAAAAAACTACTAAAATATCTTTGTAACTTTGCTATTATTTTTCTAAAATTGAAGAAAAACTATTTTCGATAATGTTTGTAAGTACTTCCACATCAATATACGTACATACATAACCATAAAAAAATAAGTTAGTTGAAAACTAGTTTCAATTAAGTATACCATTTGCTCACAATTAGATGGCGCTTAAGAAGTGTAAAGAAAACAGAGGAAAAAAATCAGATAACCGAAGAGTGCCATAAAATACTTACAGTGGTGGCGATACAAAAATTACAGATCAAAATTAAAAGTGTATAAAATTGCGATGGCTGTACGACGGTCCAATGTGTAAAGTGAAATGTTTTACTATCCTAGCGTGCGAAAGGAGAAATGCTAGGCAGGCGACAACATTTACCTACGTATTATAAATATGACTTATATGTAGGTATGGTACATATATTGTAAATATGTATGTACATGTGTAAAGTGAAATGTTTTACTATCCTAACTTGCGGAAGGAGAAATGCTAGGCAGGTGACAGCATTTAGCTACGTACATATGTATACATAACGCTACAATCAGGCGATTTAAGCTGGACATAGGCGCCGTGTCGGTATGTATGCTAGGCAGGTGACAGCATTTGTCTACGTACATATGTATACATAACGCTACAATCAGGCGATTTAAGGTTTACATAGGCGCAGTTTCGTTATGCAAATGGGGGATTATACCGGGAGAAATTGCTCCAATCTCGAACATCCTGCCCGGCTGAGCCCTCGCGGTTCAGAACTTTGTCAAACTTTCCACTAAGCCCTATCAATTTTTGCATTAGTCGCTGATATTGGCGTTTGACGTACGTAAATTCTGGAGTTAACTGATGTTCATTGTATTCAATAGTAACGATGCGGACAAGGCCATCGCTGCCTGGGTGGATGTCAGTTATCCGATCCATTTGCCAGCACGCTGTTGGCAAGTTCTCATTTCGGATGAGAACTACATAATCTCGTTGTAGGTTCGGTTCAGGTCTCATCCACTTACTGCGCGCTTGGAGCGAATTCAAATATTCCTTCTTCCAACGACGCCAGAAACTTTCATACATTCCTTGCAAGCGTTGCCATTAATGTAGGCAATTAGCAGGAATATCCGGTAGTGGTGGTTCTGGGCGACAATTAAGTGGACGGCCAATTAAGAAGTCACCCGGCGTTAGAGCTAGCCCGCCTTCTGTATTGTCGTGTAATGCTAAAAGTGGTCGTGAAATAAGACATGCTTCTATCTTCGTTAATAGACGGCCCATAATTCGCAGTAAATGCTTCTTGGCCGAGTGAACAGCAGCCTTCCAAACTCCGCCATGGTGTGGTGTGAAAGGAGCAATGAATTTCCATTGCGTTCCTATTCCAGCAATGTGCTGTTGGGCATATTCTGATACCCACGCCTGCAAATCTTCACGCATTTGCCGGTCAGCTCCTACCAACTGGGTGCCGTTGTCGCTGAAGAGCTTAGCACAAATACCACGACGACTCACAAAGCGATCGTAAACGTCTAGGAATGACCTGGTACTCAAATCCTCAGCAAGCTCTATATGAACAGCTCGCCACGCCATGCACACGAATATAGCTGCGCAGGTTTTTGTTGTTGCAGTTGATCTCTTGCCCCCTATGCGTACATGAAATGGGCCACAATAATCCAGACCGCTATTAGAAAAAGGTGCCGCCACAAGTACCCGCTCTGGGGCAGTGCTGCCATTTGCTGCCTTTGAAGCATTCGTTGATGTCGTCGACATAAGGTGCATCTCCAAATATATGTCTTCACCTGTGAGCGCATTTGCATCACCCAAAATCTCCAGTATTGCAACATTTGCTGTATACCGCCATGAAGGCAGCGGAGATGGGCATCAGCGAGCATCCCTGCAACATCCACATATGGGTTAATTGGTAAGAGATGACTTCGACTATCCAGCCTGGAATTTGATAAAAGAACATTAATTTCGCTTCTATATTCTTACCTTGAACCTGCTTAACAGTCACAAGCAGGGCCCATTCGTATTCTTCTGCCGTCATTGCTCTACCTCTCTGACCCCGGAACAACGGAAAAAAGCGTCTTAGTCGCGCAGTTGTATTCAGGACACGACCTAGTGTACTAAACTTCTCAATAAGAAGTATCCGATGGTCATTTGCTGATGTCATGAACAATTGATGATCACCGCGAATAGCGACTAGTGTACGTGGGGAATACCGTTCCACATTACGAGTCTGCTGTCAGTTCTGGTAACGCTACATTGTCTCCATAGTTCAAATGATAAGAAGGCGGACCTGTCCACCACAATGGATGATTCTGAAGAGCTGCAGGCATAGATCCCCTACCCGCACAATCCGACGGATTGAACTCGGAGCGAATGTGACGCCAATTCCTAACATCTGTATTAGCTTGTATAAAAGCAACTTGATTAGCGACGAACTGTTTTAACGAAAATGACGGCTTGCGAATCCTATGCAGTACTATCCCTACAAGAACAGTGATAGTCAATTGATTGATCATGTGATACTCACTGTTGATGGAGACACCGATCAAGTACTTCTATCACATTTTTAAGACCAATGTGAAAAACGTGATGGGTACATTTGTGTACATGTGATCTTTTGTCTTTCTCTTACTTACAGAATGTATCCAATTAAATGGAAGTGTAGCTGAACTGCTTACTCCTGCGTCTTTTTACCAGTCAATGATGATATATCTAAATATCACAGTTGATAGATCATGCTTGATTTGTGTGTTCATCACAGTTGATTTATCATATTTGATTTGTGTATCTATCACAATTGATCGGTCATACTTGATTTGTGAATCTATCACATTTGATCGGTCATACTTGATGTATGAAGCTATCACTATTGATCTGTCATACTTGATGTATAAACACCTCACATTAACCAATCACACTTGATATAGATGTATATCAACAATATTTGATTCAAGTAATTGTGAAAAAGATATATTCTATTTATTTTTGTTATGGTTTACAAATATTTAATTTAATTTTAATTAAAATAAAAAATTAAAATCAAACACAAACTAAAAAAAATCAAATTAATTTCAAACAAAAAATATTTCAATAATTCAAATAATAAATTAACATGAAACAAAAAATTATAATAAAAGGCATATATTGGGTGTTTGAATTTGTTGTTGCAGATGTAGTCGCTGTTTTTGATTTACGTAAATAGTTTGTTGCAGTCGATGATGAGCCCGCACCACTGCTTTCCGTAAGTTTTTTCAATTTCAAAAGCACCTTGAGCTGCGAAAACATCTAAATTTTAAATTAAGGTGGATGCATGTAAAAAGCGAATAAGTGGATATTTAAAAATAAAATGTATACCTCGTAGAATTTTGTTAACAAGCGTTAACTGGCACAAAGCTTTTTTCCCACGTCCCCTTCCAATTATATTGATGCAACACATCATCAGAAAAAATTCTCCGTCCACGTTGCCGACATCCTCCGCCGCTCCCTTCAGCTTATGCAAATAAGTAGTCTATAAAAATTATAAATTTAAACCAGCCAACAATTAAGTATGAGCTATATTTTTTACCATTGTCTGTGCAAATTCAGATAACTTTAGTTTATCCTTAATTTCTTTAACAGCCACTAAAGTTATAAGAGGAATCGTTGCGGCAATTTAAAATGAGAAAGAAAGTTTGTTAAAGAAACCCCTACATTTTCCTCTACTTTCGCCAGTCGCGCGTTAGTCTCCCTCTGTGCTTTTATAACTTCAGAATATCTTGAGAAAAAAAAATATCGTAAGTAAAACTATGAATAAATTTGAAATGAAGTTTTCTGACCGTCAGCAGAGGTGAGCGTGGACTCCGGATTTAAGCCATCATAATTGCTTCTAGGCAATATTTCTTTAAAAAAATTTATTTAGAAAAATGTTTTTGGTTGATTAATATTTTGTTTGCTTACCGTTTTCCTCTTGAGTTCCCTCAAAAATGTTGCTCGTGTTCTCCATGTTTTTTTTAAATTATTAAATATTTTTTGGCTGAGTTTTGGCTGACAAAGGTGAATATTTTACTCGTATCTTACTCAATGTGTGCAATAAGCTTTCCAAAGCACTTTGGGAAATGTTGTTTAGAATTGCTCATGCTTTTAACTCCTAACATTTGTCTATGCTTCCAATATTTTCTTCGTGAACTGCTGACGAAGTGAAAGCTGTAGGATATGCATCAAAATCTACACTATCTGTTTCGGAAAACTCACCCCACTCACGTTCACTTGAAGAAGAGTAATCCAGATCTCTTGATGCTGCTGGCAAACTTAATTTGGGGAAAGAAATGCACCTAGCCGCAGACGTGGATGCTATTCCATTTTTTTCAGTTGTTTATATTTTCTTATAGTGGACTCGAAAGCCCTTTTTGCTTTTGAAAGGCAATTTTGCCGATGCCTTCTTTTCATTATATTATCTTTTAAAATTCAGCTTCCGTAATTAAAATATAGAAAAAAATAAATAACTTTCCACAATTGTACACCACTTCGCGCGCTGTTCACTTAACATTTGCTTTAATTTTGTTTTCTTCGTTTTCTTCTTTCGACAAGAAAAGCAACTCTGCTGAATCTATACATATTACTTGTTTCACTCTACGATATACATTCACGCACTGTAACTATGACAACCGTATGGTCTCACTTTAACCAACGCAAATGTGTTGCAAATTCTTGCAAGTGTATTAGTAAAAAGGATGTGAATGTGTTAGTACCCATCACACTTTTCTTGTAGGGATGGTTTTTGTTTCCTTTTTTTTCGGTTACGACCAGTGAGGAGGAATCTTCATAGATACGAGCAGCCCGTACTGCCCGCATGCCCGATTTGCCTCCTAGCACCTACGGACTAAACCCAACCTCCTTCGTACGCTGGGCCTGTGGCACCCCTGCGGGACTATCAATTCCGATATTACTTCGCAGGGCAGGCACTGGACGTTATTCTTCGTCTTCACTCAGCGTGCGTTCTTAGTTTGCGCGATTCGCGTTGCGCTCGTATATTCTTAACCGTTTCATTACCGCCGTGATAATATCTGCACACTTTTTCCATACGTTTTCTTCAGTCAACATTGCTTTCAGCAAGCCCTCGGGGGTCACGGCCCCGCCTATACATTCTTCCAGGTGGTAGCGTTCATTGTCAAATCTGTGGCATTCCATTAGTATGTGCTCTGCGTTTTCTGTTTTCCCATCGCAATGTAGGCAGTGGGGATGATCGGCATGTTTGAACTTATGTAAGTATTGGCGAAGACAGCCATGCCCGGTAAGGAACTGCGTTAGGTAAAAATCAGTATCTCCGTGTTTTCTTTTGATCCATTCACCTACATTTGGGATCAATTTCTTCGTCCATCGACCTTTCGAGGACGAGTCCCACCTGTTTTGCCACTCGTCGATGCTCTGTTGCATTATTTTGCTGCGTTCACTTGGACTGCGCTTGATCTCTGCTGCAGCTCTGGCGCATATGTCCATCGGACATCTTCCAGCTAGCAAATTTGCTGCTTCATCTGACACTGTCCCGAACGCGCAGCATACCCTTAAAGACGATAGTCTGTGCACTGAAGCTGGTGCTCTCATATATGAGGTTACAGAGGTAGCGGTTTCCAATACTGGGGCTGCGTACATCAGGATGGACGAACTGACCGACGCAAGCAGTTTCCTTCTATGTAGTTTCGGACCTCCTCTATTTGGCATGCGTCTTGCTAGTGCTGTGCTGACTTTTCTCGCCTTCTTGCTGGCATAATTAAGATGATCCTTGAAGCTCAGACGACGGTCGAGTATGACACCGAGATATTTGATGGTTGGGCTGGAATCTACAGTGTGGCCTCCTATTCATATTTGGATGTTTTCTACTCTTTTCCGGCTGGTCATTAGCAGCGCTTCGGTCTTATGTTCCGCTAGCTCCAGTCCTGCTGTTTGAAGCCAAGTTTTGGCAGAGGCTATGGTGTCGGTGCACATGCGTGACACGTCTACTAAGTGTTTTGCGACAACTACGATCGCGATATCATCAGCGTATCCTATAATCGACACTCCTTATGCTTTTTCTATTCTCAGGATGCCATCATACATTATATTCCAAAGAAGCGGTCCAAGGACTGACCCCTGGGGTACACCTATAGTAACATGGCACTTTTTTGGTCCGTTGTTGGTGTCGTAGAAGAGCTCTCTTTCGCTGAAATAGTTATTCATTACTCGAATTAAATAGTGTGGAATATTCATTGCCATCGGCTCCAGTTGGCAGAATTGAAAGCGTTTTTTACGTCCAACGTGATTACAGCACAGTACTGTTTTGCTCCTTCAAACCATCTCTTGCCTTCGAGGGCTTTTCGCGCTATCTCCCAAACGGCCGATATTGCATCGACAGTTGAACGCTTCTTCCGGAAGGCATATTGCCACCTTGAAAGGTCCTGATCACCTTCCGTGGTTTTTTGAATCCGCGCGCAGAATATTGCTTCGAGTATTTTGCCTGCACTGTCCAGCATGCACAGGGGCCTATATGACGATGGTTCTTCCGGTGGCTTGTTGCCTTTGGGCAGTAAGACTAGCCTTTGTCGCTTCCATTTCTTTGGGAAAATGCCTTCTTTGATGCACTTCGTGTATAATCCACAGTACTATGGTGGAATCACTCCAGCGTGTATAAGGTACGTGCTCAAGACGTAGCGCCCGACTAACGTTACGTAGAGTTACTACAAGCAGGTAAGCCGCACAAAGTTCTAAGCGCGGTATCGCTTATTTCCTTCACGGTGGCACCAGTGTTAGTTTTCGCAACAGCAAGAGCCATTTGGGAATCGTCCTCTGGTGTGATACTGCTTACGTAGACAACTGCAGCGTATGCTTTCGAACTGGTATCACAGAACCCTTGCAGCGCTATAACGGAAGATAATGAGATGTAAAACCAACGAGGAACACGAAAGCTGTTGTGGAAAATGAGAGACTGATTTCGCAGGTCTGTGGTCAGCGGAGTATCCCAATTTAGGTCTGCCTTCTGAATAAAAATGTTTGCCAATACAACAACTGGCGCCAAAAGATCGGGTCATACAACTTAGCTACGTCACTCAAAACGGTGCGCTTTGTTGGAGACGTATGTGATTCTGAAATTCTCACCTTAAAGAACAAATCGTCGCTCAGAGGGTTCCATTGCAATCCTAAAACGGTAGCATCAGAGGAGTTACACAATCCAATTTCAGTGTTTGAATTCTCTGGGTCGGTGATTGCTGCAAGTGTTCTGGAACAGTTCGAGTTCCATTTGTCAAGAATAAAATGACCTTGGCGAAGGATCCGATCCACATCCTGCGCACAGTGAACAACTTCATCAGGAGAATCGAAACTTTTCAGGTAGTCGTCAACGTATAACCCATCGAGGATACTGTTTCTCGCAGTCACTGCCCGGCTGACGTTGCCAATTATTTCATAGTTGTCTACAGAACATTGACGCAATGAACGGATTGCATTATACGGTCCGCTTGTCATACCGTACGCATGCAGGATATACAACACGAAATTTCCCCGTAACCGCATGATGGGGAATATAATAGCACTGCGTTAAGTCCAGGGAGTCATAATCGACTGCATTCATGTGGCCAAGTGCTATGTATTCTTGCATGAACCCTATGTAGTTATTGCGAAGCCCAGAGTCACCGGCTAATTTTCGTTCAAGGTGGAAAAATTTACGTCGCGCTGCTTGATACGAATCACCCAAAGCTGGCGCATATGGACGGAAAGGGATTTGTACACTATAGCGGCCGTCTGCTGTCCGCCGTACCGTGTCGATGAAAATGCGTTCGGATGGGTCTGTTGAGGGGTCAGTTGTAGGGTCACCCTCCTCGACCTGCCTGAATTTCGATAGTAGCTCATCCAATCGCTGTTCACTGATGCATTTGGTTATGATTAGAGTGCGTTTTGTATCGTTTGATTCGCTCACCGTAGCAGGGCCGAACACAACCCAACCGACCCGGATACGAAGTGCGCACGGCTCTTCGGAGGAACCCGCAGCAATTCCATCAGCAATCAATGATGGCCAAATATCTGCGCCAATAAGTAAATTGATTTTGTCAGGTGTGCCAAATGTTGGATCGGCTAAATGGAGAGCTGCAATGTGATCTCAGGCGAGTGTGTTAACCTTACACCCTGGTGTCGGTTTAGTGATATTCTGTAGAATATGTACTTCAAACTGCAGCAAAAATGTTCCGTCAATACTGGATCACATTTGAATCGTTGTGGTACCCTTGGTGTACGCAGATGCACTTGAAGCTATCCCTTTCACTCGAATCTCGCCGAAGGTTCTGCGGACGTTGAGAAGTTTAAACATGCATTCACTGAGAAAGTTCTACTGAGATCCGATGTCGCATAATGCACGGAAATTATGCGGATGTCCATAACGATCAAAAAGTAGCACTCTTGGCGTCGAAAGCAAGATGGTCCGGTCACCCTGGACAATGAATGACTAAACCTTATTTAATTGTCATTGGTTACGTGAGTACACTTGTGGCCCTACTGAGCCAGATGGTACCACAGTGTGCGCATTCGATGACGATAAAGGACCAGCTACTGATGCGGGTACTGACGGTGGTGTATATGCATTCCCTTGATTTATAGTTTGCGTTGTGTCTGCACCGCGACAGAGCAGCATGTTGTGCTTCTGCTGACAACTGGAATAAACACCAGATGAGCACTGACGATCGATATGCCCCGATCGGAGGCAGTTAAAGCATACCGCTAGGCGTTTCACAACTTCCAACCGTTCTTGTATCTGCAGGTTGCGAAACCGTTGGCACCTCATGAGACGGTGGCTGCCGGAGCAATGTAAGCAAGTAACAACTGCACCCGATGCCGGTGACTTCGCGGAGGCATTATAAGACTTGACTGTACGCAAGGCTGCACGCCGCGAAGAGGGCTGCATGTTAACGGACCATGGAGAATAGTTTATGTTGTTGGCACGTCGCTCAATAAAGATTAACAAGTCTTTAAACTTTGGTATATCGACGGTTGCAAGGCTCATACCCCATTCGTTATTTGTTGCTGTCGGTAGTTTCGGCATTATTACGAGAACATCTATTGCATCTCAGTATTGCACTGGAATGCCCATTACGGAAAGTTCACGAAATGAATTGCGCACACAATCAATGATGGTTCGCAGCGCAAGTGGAGTCTCTGCTGGGTTATCTGGTAGGTCAAGGACGCTCTATACATGTGTCTCTGACAATAGGCGCTTCAACTCGGCTTTTACTCGGCTGAGTAAAAACTCACACTCTACCGTATCTGGGTCGAACCTTGCGTCCTGGACTTCTTTCCCTAGGCGCACAATTGAAGCATGGGCTGGGGCTCGTAATTTTAAATCAGCCGTTGAATTAAACGGGGTTCAGGTGATCGCGAGTTCCTCAAAGGAGGCTCCAAAAAATGTATAAGTATACACCGTACTTAGCTTCCAAGTGAGCTGACTCAATGATATTCCCTTTTGAACTGAACAACTTAATTTTCAAGAAAAAGCCTCAAGTACGTCAAAAGCTTATACATAAATATGTGTGTAAAGGCATAACAATATGTTTGTATTATAAATATAACTTATATGTAGGTAAGGTATATTGTAAATATGTATGTGCATGTGTAAAATGAAATGTTTTACTATCTTAACGTGTGAAAGGAAAAATGCTAGGCAGGCGACAGCATTTACCTAGGTACATATGTATACATAACGCTACAATCAGGCGATTTAAGCTGGACATAGGCGCCGTGTCGGTATGTATGCTAGGCAGGCGACGACAGCATTTACCTACGTACATATGTATACATAATGCTACAATCAGGCGATTTAAGGTTTACATAGGCGCAGTTTCGGTATGCAAATGGGGGATTACACCGGGAGAAATTGCTCCAATCTCAAACATCCTGCCCGGCTGAGCCCTCGCGGTTCAGAACTTCGTCAAGTATTTCACTAAGCCTTATAAATTTTTGTATTGGTCGCTGACATTAGCGTTTGACGTACGCACCTTCTGGAGTTAACTGGTGCCAATTGTATTCAATAGTAACGATGCGGACAAGGCCTTCGCTGCCTGGGTGGATGTCAGTTATCCGACCCATTTGCCAGCACGCTGTTGGCAAGTTCTCATTTCGGATGAGAACTACATCATCTCGTTGTAGGTTCGGTTCAGGTCTCACCCACTTACTGCGCGCTTGGAGAGAGTTCAAATATTCATTCTTCCAACGACGCCAGAAACTTTCATACATTCCTTGCAGGCGTTGCCAGTAATGTAGGCGATTATCAGGAATATCCGGTAGCGGTGGTTCTGGGCGACAAATAAGTGGACGGCCAATTAAAAAGTCACCCGGCGTTAGAGCTAGCCCGCCTTCTGGATCGTCGTGTAATGCCAAAAGTGGTCGTGAATTAAGACATGCTTCTATCTTCGTTAATAGCCTGAGGAGCTCATTGTAGCGCAATAAACGACGGCCCATAATTTGCAGTAAAAGCTTCTTGGCCGGAGCAATGAATTTCCATTGCGTGCCTATTCCAGCAATGTGCTGTTGGGCATATTCTGATACCCACGCCTGCAAATCTTCACGCATTTGCCGGTCAGCTCCTACCAACTGGGTGCCGTTGTCGCTGAAGAGCTTAGCACAAATACCACGACGACTCACAAAGCGATCGTAAACGTCTAGGAATGACCTGGTACTCAAATCCTCAGCAAGCCCTATATGAACAGCTCGCGACGCCATGCACACGAATATAGCTGCGTAGGTTTTTGTTGTTGCAGTTGATCTCTTGCCCCTATGCGTACATGAAATGGGCCACAATAATTTAGACCGCTATTAGAAAAAGGTGGCACCACAAATACCCGCTCTGGGGCAGTGCTGCCATTTGCTGCCTTTGAAGCATTCGTTGATGTCGTCGACACAAGGTGCATCTCCAAACATATGTCTTCACCTGTGAGTGCATATGCATCACCCAAAATCTCCAGCGCAAGTATTGCAACATTTGCTGTATACCGCCATGAAGGCAGCGGAGGTGGGCATCAGCGATGAGTAAGCTGGCAAAGGCACCCTTGGAAATAATCATAGGGTGTCTTTGGTCGTCGCTAATTTCTGCATTTTTGAGGCTCCCACCAACTCGAAGTATGCCTGTAGCAAACACATATGGGGTAATTGGTAAGAGATGACTTCGACTATCGAGCCTGGAATTTGATAAAAGAGCATTAGTTTCGCTTCTATATTCCTTACCTTTAACCTGCTTAACAGTCACAAGCAGGGCCCATTCGTATTCTTCTGCCATCATTGCTCTACCTCTCTGACCCCGGAACAACGGAAAAAAGCGTCTTAGTCGCGCAGTTGTATTCAGGACACGACCTAGTGTACTAAACTTCTCAATAAGAAGTATCCGATGGCCATTTGCTGATGTCATGAGCAATTGATGATCACCGCGAATAGCGACTAGGGTACGTGGGGGATACCGTTCCATATTACGAGCCTGCTGTCAGTTCTGGTAAGGCTACATTGTCTCCATAGTTCAAATGATAAGAAGGTGGACCTGTCCACCACAATAGATGATTCTGAAGAGCTGCAGGCATAGATCCCTACCCGCACAATCCGCCGGATTGAACTCGGAGCGAATGTATAAAAGCTTGTATAAAAGCAACTTGATTAGCGACGAACTGTTTTAACGAAAATGGCGGCTTGCGAATCCAATGCAGTACTATGGTGGAATTACTCCAGAGTGTGTAAGGTACGTGCTCAAGACGTAGCGCCCGACTAACGATACGTAGAGTTACTACAAGCTGGTGAGCCGCACAAAGTTCTAAACGCGGTATAGTAGTTTGCTTCACTGGTTCCACCTTAGTTTTCGCAGCAGCAAGAGCCATTTGGGAATCGCCCTCTGATGTGATACTGCTTACGTAGACAACTGCAGCGTATGCCTTTGAACTGGCATCACAGAACCCCTACAGCGTTATAACGGAAGATAATGGGATACATTACCAACGAGGTACACGAATTTGTGCCAATTCACGAAGACTGTTGTGGAATACGAGCCACTGATCCCGCAGGTCTGTGGTCAGCGGACTATCCCAATTGAGGTCTGCCTTCCACAGCGTCTGAATAAAAATGTTTGCCAATACAACAACTGGCGCCAACAGATCGGGTCATACAACTTAGCTACGTCACTCAAAACGGTGCGCTTTGTTGGAGGCGCATGTGATTCTGAAATTCTGACCTTAAAGAACAAGTCGTCGCTTAGAGGGTTCCAATGCATTCCTAAAACGGTAGCATCGGAGGAGCTACACAATCCAATTTCAGTGTTTGAACTCTCTGGGTCGGTGATTGCTGCAAGTGTTCTGGAACAGTTCGAGTTCCATTTGTCAAGAATAAAATGAACTTGGCGAAGCATTGCATCCACATCATGCACACAGTGAACAACTTCATCAGGAGAATCGAAACTTTTCAGGTGGTCGTCAACGTATAACCCATCGAGGATACTGTTTCTCGCAGTCACTACCCGGCTGACGTTGCCAATTATTTCATAGTTGTCTACAGCACATTGAAACAATGAACGGATTGCATTGTACGGTCCGCTTGTCATACCGTACGTTACTGTTGCCAACTCGAAGACACGCAGTGGTTCGATTGGAGACTCTCGCCACAAGATGCGTTGCCAGTTGCGGTGCAATGGGTTGATCTCGACCTGCCGAAAATTTTTTTTTAAATATCGGCCGTTTTTGCGAAATTTCCCCGTAACTGCATGATGGGGAATATAATAGCACTGCGTTAAGTCCAGGGAGTCATAACCGACTGCATTCATGTGGCCAAGTGCTATGTATTTTTGCATGAACCCTATGTAGTTATTGCGAAGCCCAGAGTCACCAGCTAATCTTTGTTCAAGGTGGAAAAATTTACGTCGCGTTGCTTGATACGAATCACCCAGAGCTGGCGCATATGGACGGGAAGGGATTTCTACACTATAGCGGCCGTCTGCTGTCCGCCGTACCGTGTCGATGAAAATGCGTTCGGATGGGTCTGTTGAGGGGTCAGTTGTAGGGTCACTCTCCTCGACCTGCCTGAATTTCGATAGTAGCTCATCGAATCGCTGTTCACTGATGCATTTGGTTATGGTTAGAGTGCGTTTTGTATCGTTTGATTCGCTCACCGTAGCAGGGCCGAACACAACCCAACCGACCCGGATACGAAGTGCGCACGGCTCTTCGGAGGAACCCGCAGCAATTCCATCAGCAATTAATGATGGCCAAATATCTGCGCCAATAAGTAAATTGATTTTGTCAGGTGTGCCAAATGTTGGATCGGCTAAATGGAGAGCTGCAATGTAATCCCAGGCGAGTGTGTTAACCTTACACCCTGGTGTCGGTTTAGTGATATTCTGTAGAATATGTACTTCAAACTGCAGCAAAAATGTTCCGTCAATACTGGATCACATTTGAATCGTTGTGGTACCCTTGGTGTACGCAGATGCACTTGAAGCTATCCCTTTCACTCGAATCTCGCCGAAGGTTCTGCGGAGGTTGAGAAGTTTAAACATGGATTCACTGAGAAAGCTCAACTGAGATCCGATGTCGCATAATGCACGGAAATTATGCAGATGTCCATAACGATCAAAAAGTAGCACTCTTGCCGTCGCAAGCAAGATGGTCCGGTCACCCTGGACAATGAATGACTGGACCTCATTTATTTGTCATTGGTTACGTGAGTACACTTGTGGCCCTACTGAGCCAGATGGTACCACAGTGTGCGCATTCGATGACGATAAGGAATCAGCTACTGATGCGGATACTGACGGTGGTGTATATGCATTCCCTTGACTTATAGTTTGCGTTGTGTCTGCACCGCGACAGAGCAGTGTGTTGTGCTTCTGTTGACAACTGGAATAAACACCAGATGAGCACTGACGATTGATATGCCCCGATCGGAGGCAGTTAAAGCATACCGCTAGGCGTTTCACAACTTCAAACCGTTCTTGTATCTGCAGGTTGCGAAACCGTTGGCACCTCATGAGACGGTGGCTGCCGGAGCAATGTAAGCAAGTAACAACTGCACCCGATGCCGGTGACTTCGCGGAGGCATTATGAGACTTGACTGTACGCACGGCTGCATGCTAACGGACCATGGAGAATATTTTATGTTGTTGGCACGTCGCTCAATAAAGATTAACAAGTCTTCAAACTTTGGTATATCGACGGTTGCAAGGCTCATACCCCATTCGTTACTTGTTGCTGTCGGTAGTTTCGGCAATATTACGAGAACTTCTATTACATCCCAGTATTGCACTGGAATGCCCATTACGGAAAGTTCACGAAATGAATTGCGCACACAATCAATGATGGTTCGCAGCGCAAGTGGAGTCTCTGCTGGGTTATCTGGTAGGTCAAGGACGCTCTATACATGTGTCTCTGACAATAGGCGCTTCAACTCGGCTTTTACTCGGCTGAGTAAAAACTCACACTCTACCGTATCTGGGTCGAACCTTGCGTCCTGGACTTCTTTCCCTAGGCGCACAATTGAAGCATGGGCTGGGGCTCGTAATTTTAAATCAGCCATTGAATTAAACGGGGTTCAGGTGATCGCGAGTTCCTCAAAGGAGGCTCCAAAAAATGTATAAGTATACACCGTACTTAGCTTCCCAGTGAGCGGACTCAATTATATTCCCTTTTGAACTGAACAACTTAATTTTCAAGAAAAAGCCTCAAGTACGTCAAAAGCTTATACATAAATATGTGTGTAAAGGCATAACAATATGTTTGTATTATAAATATAACTTATATGTAGGTAAGGTATATTGTAAATATGTATGTGCATGTGTAAAATGAAATGTTTTACTATCTTAACGTGCGAAAGGAAAAATGCTAGGCAGGCGACAGCATTTACTGGTGCCAATTGTATTCAATAGTAACGATGCGGACAAGGCCTTCGCTGCCTAGGTGGATGTCAGTTATCCGACCCATTTGCCAGCACACTGTTGGGAAGTTCTCATTTCGGATGAGAACAACATCATCTCGTTGTAGGTTCGGTTCAGGTCTCATTCACTGACTGCGCGCTTTGAGCGAATTCAAATATTCATTCTTCCAACGACGCCAGAAACTTTCGTACATTCCTTGCAGGCGTTGCCAGTAATGTAGGCGATTATCAGGAATATCCGGTAGCGGTGGTTCTGGGCGACAAATAAGTGGACGGCCAATTAAAAAGTCACCCGGCGTTAGAGCTAGCCCGCCTTCTGGATCGTCGTGTAATGCCAAAAGTGGTCGTGAATTAAGACATACTTCTATCTTCGTTAATAGCGTGAGGAGCTCATTGTAGCGCAATAAACGACGGCCCATAATTCGCAGTAAATGCTTCTTGGCCGAGCGAACAGCAGCCTCCCAAACTCCGCCATGGTGTGGTGCGAAAGGAGCAATGAATTTCCATTGCGTTCCTATTCCAGCAATGTGCTGTTGGGCATATTCTGATACCCACGCCTGCAAATCTTCACGTTCCTATTCCAGCAATGTGCTGTTGGGCATATTCTGATACCCACGCCTGCAAATCTTCACGCATTTTCCGGTCAGCTCCTACCAACTGGGTGCCGTTGTCGCTGAAGAGCTTAGCACAAATACCACGACGACTCACAAAGCGATCGTAAACGTCTAGGAATGACCTGGTACTCAAATCCTCAGCAAGCCCTATATGAACAGCTCGCGACGCCATGCACACGAATATAGCTGCGTAGGTTTTTGTTGTTGCAGTTGATCTCTTGCCCCTATGCGTACATGAAATGGGCCACAATAATCCAGACCGCTATTAGAAAAAGGTGGCACCACAAATACCCGCTCTGGGGAAGTGCTGCCATTTGCTGCCTTTGTAGCATTCGTTGATGTCGTCGACACAAGGTGCATCTCCAAACATATGTCTCACCTGTGAGCGCATATGCATCACCCAAAATCTCCAGCGCAAGTATTGCAACATTTGCTGTATACCGCCATGAAGGCAGCGGAGGTGGGCATCAGCGATGAGTAAGCTGGCAAAGGCACCCTTGGGAATAATCATAGGGTGTCTTTGGTCGTCGCTAATTTCTGCATTTTTGAGGCTCCCACCAACTCGAAGTATGCCTGTAGCAAACACATATGGGGTAATTGGTAAGAGATAACTTCGACTATCGAGCCTGGAATTTGATAAAAGAGCATTAGTTTCGCTTCTATATTCCTTACCTTGAACCTGCTTAACAGTCACAAGCAGGGCCCATTCGTATTCTTCTGCCGTCATTGCTCTACCTCTCTGACCCCGGAACAACGGAAAAAAGCGTCTTAGTCGCGCAGTTGTATTCAGGACACGACCTAGTGTACTAAACTTCTCAATAAGAAGTATCCGATGGTCATTTGCTGACGTCATGAACAATTGATGATCACCGCGAATAGCGACTAGTGTACGTGGGGGATACCGTTCCACATTACGAGTCTGCTGTCAGTTCTGGTAAGGCTACATTGTCTCCATATTTCAAATGATAAGAAGGCGGACCTGTCCACCACAATGGATGATTCTGAAGAGCTGCAGGCATAGATCCCCTACCCGCACAATCCGCCGGATTGAACTCGGAGCGAATGTATAAAAGCTTGTATAAAAGCAACTTGATTAGCGACGAACTGTTTTAACGAAAATGGCGGCTTGCGAATCCAATGCAGTACTATGGTGGAATTACTCCAGAGTGTGTAAGGTACGTGCTCAAGACGTAGCGCCCGACTAACGATACGTAGAGTTACTACAAGCTGGTGAGCCGCACAAAGTTCTAAACGCGGTATAGTAGTTTGCTTCACTGGTTCCACCTTAGTTTTCGCAGCAGCAAGAGCCATTTGGGAATCGCCCTCTGATGTGATACTGCTTACGTAGACAACTGCAGCGTATGCCTTTGAACTGGCATCACAGAACCCCTACAGCGTTATAACGGAAGATAATGGGATACATTACCAACGAGGTACACGAATTTGTGCCAATTCACGAAGACTGTTGTGGAATACGAGCCACTGATCCCGCAGGTCTGTGGTCAGCGGACTATCCCAATTGAGGTCTGCCTTCCACAGCGTCTGAATAAAAATGTTTGCCAATACAACAACTGGCGCCAACAGATCGGGTCATACAACTTAGCTACGTCACTCAAAACGGTGCGCTTTGTTGGAGGCGCATGTGATTCTGAAATTCTGACCTTAATGAACAAGTCGTCGCTTAGAGGGTTCCAATGCATTCCTAAAACGGTAGCATCGGAGGAGCTACACAATCCAATTTCAGTGTTTGAACTCTCTGGGTCGGTGATTGCTGCAAGTGTTCTGGAACAGTTCGAGTTCCATTTGTCAAGAATAAAATGAACTTGGCGAAGCATTGCATCCACATCATGCACACAGTGAACAACTTCATCAGGAGAATCGAAACTTTTCAGGTGGTCGTCAACGTATAACCCATCGAGGATACTGTTTCTCGCAGTCACTACCCGGCTGACGTTGCCAATTATTTCATAGTTGTCTACAGCACATTGACACAATGAACGGATTGCATTGTACGGTCCGCTTGTCATACCGTACGTTACTGTTGCCAACTCGAAGACACGCAGTGGTTCGATTGGAGACTCTCGCCACAAGATGCGTTGCCAGTTGCGGTGCAATGGGTTGATCTCGACCTGCCGAAAATTTTTTTTTAAATATCGGCCGTTATTGCGAAATTTCCCCGTAACTGCATGATGGGGAATATAATAGCACTGCGTTAAGTCCAGGGAGTCATAACCGACTGCATTCATGTGGCCAAGTGCTATGTATTTTTGCATGAACCCTATGTAGTTATTGCGAAGCCCAGAGTCACCAGCTAATCTTTGTTCAAGGTGGAAAAATTTACGTCGCGTTGCTTGATACGAATCACCCAGAGCTGGCGCATATGGACGGGAAGGGATTTCTACACTATAGCGGCCGTCTGCTGTCCGCCGTACCGTGTCGATGAAAATGCGTTCGGATGGGTCTGTTGAGGGGTCAGTTGTAGGGTCACTCTCCTCGACCTGCCTGAATTTCGATAGTAGCTCATCGAATCGCTGTTCACTGATGCATTTGGTTATGGTTAGAGTGCGTTTTGTATCGTTTGATTCGCTCACCGTAGCAGGGCCGAACAGAACCCAACCGACCCGGATACGAAGTGCGTTGTGTCTGCACCGCGACAGAGCAGTGTGTTGTGCTTCTGCTGACAACTGGAATAAACACCAGATGAGCACTGACGATTGATATGCCCCGATCGGAGGCAGTTAAAGCATACCGCTAGGCGTTTCACAACTTCAAACCGTTCTTGTATCTGCAGGTTGCGAAACCGTTGGCACCTCATGAGACGGTGGCTGCCGGAGCAATGTAAGCAAGTAACAACTGCACCCGATGCCGGTGACTTCGCGGAGGCATTATGAGACTTGACTGTACGCAAGGCTGCACGCGGCGAAGAGGGCTGCATGCTAACGGACCATGGAGAATAGTTAATGTTGTTGGCACGTCGGTCAATAAAGATGAACAAGTCTTCAAACTTTGGTATATCGACGGTTTCAAGGCTCATACCCCATTCGTTACTTGTTGCTGTCGGTAGTTTCGGCAATATTACGAGAACTTCTATTGCATCCCAGTATTGCACTGGAATGCCCATTTCGGAAAGTTCACGAAATGAATTGCGCACACAATCAATGATGGTTCGCAGCGCAAGTGGAGTTTTTGCTGGGTTATCTGGTAGGTCAAGGACGCTCTATACATGTGTCTCTGACAATAGGCGCTTCAACTCGGCTTTTACTCGGCTGAGTAAAAACTCACACTCTACCGTATCTGGGTCGAACCTTGCGTCCTGGACTTCTTTCCCTAGGCGCACAATTGAAGCATGGGCTGGGGCTCGTAATTTTAAATCAGCCGTTGAATTAAACGGGGTTCAGGTGATCGCGAGTTCCTCAAAGGAGGCTCCAAAAAATGTATAAGTATACACCGTACTTAGCTTCCAAGTGAGCTGACTCAATTATATTCCCTTTTGAAATGAACAACTTAATTTTCAAGAAAAAGCCTCAAGTACGTCAAAAGCTTATACATAAATATGTGTGTAAAGGCATAACAATATGTTTGTATTATAAATATAACTTATATGTAGGTAAGGTATATTGTAAATATGTATGTGCATGTGTAAAATGAAATGTTTTACTATCTTAACGTGCGAAAGGAAAAATGCTAGGCAGGCGACAGCATTTACTGGTGCCAATTGTATTCAATAGTAACGATGCGGACAAGGCCTTCGCTGCCTGGGTGGATGTCAGTTATCCGACCCATTTGCCAGCACACTGTAGGGAAGTTCTCATTTCGGACGAGAACTAAATCATCTCGTTGTAGGTTCGGTTCAGGTCTCATTCACTGACTGCGCGCTTTGAGCGAATTCAAATATTTATTCTTCCAACGACGCCAGAAACTTTCGTACATTCCTTGCCAGAGTTACCAGTAATGTAGGCGATTATCAGGAGTATCCGGTAGCGGTGGTTCTGGGCGACAAATAAGTGGACGGCCAATTAAAAAGTCACCCGGCGTTAGAGCTAGCCCGCCTTCTGGATCGTCGTGTAATGCCAAAAGTGGTCGTGAATTAAGACATGCTTCTATCTTCGTTAATAGCGTGAAGTGCTCATTGTAGCGCAATAAACGACGGCCCATTATTCGCAGTAAATGCTTCTTGGCCGAGCGAACAGCAGCCTCCCAAACTCCGCCATGGTGTGGTGCGAAAGGAGCAATGAATTTCCATTGCGTTCCTATTCCAGCAATGTGCTGTTGGGCATATTCTGATACCCACGCCTGCAAATCTTCACGCATTTGCCGGTCAGCTCCTACCAACTGGGTGCCGTTGTCGCTGAAGAGCTTAGCACAAATACCACGACGACTCACAAAGCGATCGTAAACGTCTAGGAATGACCTGGTACTCAAATCCTCAGCAAGCCCTATATGAACAGCTCGCGACTCCATGCACACGAATATAGCTGCGTAGGTTTTTGTTGTTGCAGTTGATCTCTTGCCCCCTATGCGTACATGAAATGGGCCACAATAATCCAGACCGCTATTAGAAAAAGGTGGCACCACAAATACCCGCTCTGGGGAAGTGCTGCCATTTGCTGCCTTTGTAGCATTCGTTGATGTCGTCGACACAAGGTGCATCTCCAAACATATGTCTCACCTGTGAGCGCATATGCATCACCCAAAATCTCCAGCGCAAGTATTGCAACATTTGCTGTATACCGCCATGAAGGCAGCGGAGGTGGGCATCAGCGATGAGTAAGCTGGCAAAGGCACCCTTGGGAATAATCATAGGGTGTCTTTGGTCGTCGCTAATTTCTGCATTTTTGAGGCTCCCACCAACTCGAAGTATGCCTGTAGCAAACACATATGGGGTAATTGGTAGGAGATAACTTCGACTATCGAGCCTGGAATTTGATAAAAGAGCATTAGTTTCGCTTCTATATTCCTTACCTTGAACCTGCTTAACAGTCACAAGCAGGGCCCATTCGTATTCTTCTGCCGTCATTGCTCTACCTCTCTGACCCCGGAACAACGGAAAAAAGCGTCTTAGTCGCGCAGTTGTATTCAGGACACGACCTAGTGTACTAAACTTCTCAATAAGAAGTATCCGATGGTCATTTGCTGATGTCATGAACAATTGATGATCACCGCGAATAGCGACTAGTGTACGTGGGGGATACCGTTCCACATTACGAGTCTGCTGTCAGTTCTGGTAAGGCTACATTGTCTCCATATTTCAAATGATAAGAAGGCGGACCTGTCCACCACAATGGATGATTCTGAAGAGCTGCAGGCATAGATCCCCTACCCGCACAATCCGACGGATTGAACTCGGAGCGAATTCCTAACATCTGTATTAGCTTGTATAAAAGCAACTTGATTAGCGACGAACTGTTTTAACGAAAATGGCGGCGGAGGTTGAGAAGTTTAAACATGGATTCACTGAGAAAGTTCAACTGAGATGCGATGTCGCATAATGCACGGAAATTATGCAGATGTCCATAACGATCAAAAAGTAGCACTCTTGCCGTCGCAAGCAAGATGGTCCGGTCACCCTGGACAATGAATGACTGGACCTCATTTATTTGTCATTGGTTACGTGAGTACACTTGTGGCCCTACTGAGCCAGATGGTACCACAGTGTGCGCATTCGATGACGATAAGGAATCAGCTACTGATGCGGATACTGACGGTGGTGCATTTACATTCCTTTGACTTATAGTTTGCGTTGTGTCTGCGCCGCGACAGAGCAGCGTGTTGTGCTTCTGCGGACAACTGGAATAAACACCAGACGAGCACTGACGATCGATATGCTCCGATCGGAGGCAGTTAAAGCATACCGTCAGGCGTTTGACAACTTCAAACCGTTCTTGTATCTGCAGGTTGAGAAACCGTTGGCACCTCATGAGACGGTGGCTGCCGGAGCAATGTAAGCAAGTAAAAACTGCACCCGATGCCGGTGACTTCGCGGAGGCATTATGAGTCTTGACTGTACGCAAGGCTGCACGCCGCGAAGAGGGCTGCATGTTAACGGACCATGGAGAATAGTTTATGTTGTTGGCACGTCGGTCAATAAAGATGAACAAGTCTTCAAACTTTGGTATATCGACGGTTGCAAGGCTCATACCCCATTCGTTACTTGATGCTGTCGGTAGTTTCGGCAATATTACGAGAACTTCTATTGCATACCAGTATTGCACTGGAATGCTCATTACGGAAAGTTCACGAAATGAATTGCGCACACAATCAATGATGGTTCGCAGCGCAAGTGGAGTTTTTGCTGGGTTATCTGGTAGGTCAAGGACGCTCTATACATGTGTCTCTGACAATAGGCGCTTCAACTCGGCTTTTACTCGGCTGAGTAAAAACTCACACTCTACCGTATCTGGGTCGAACCTTGCGTCCTGGACTTCTTTCCCTAGGCGCACAATTGAAGCATGGGCTGGGGCTCGTAATTTTAAATCAGCCGTTGAATTAAACGGGGTTCAGGTGATCGCGAGTTCCTCAAAGGAGGCTCCAAAAAATGTATAAGTATACACCGTACTTAGCTTCCAAGTGAGCTGACTCAATTATATTCCCTTTTGAAATGAACAACTTAATTTTCAAGAAAAAGCCTCAAGTACGTCAAAAGCTTATACATAAATATGTGTGTAAAGGCATAACAATATGTTTGTATTATAAATATAACTTATATGTAGGTAAGGTATATTGTAAATATGTATGTGCATGTGTAAAATGAAATGTTTTACTATCTTAACGTGCGAAAGGAAAAATGCTAGGCAGGCGACAGCATTTACTGGTGCCAATTGTATTCAATAGTAACGATGCGGACAAGGCCTTCGCTGCCTGGGTGGATGTCAGTTATCCGACCCATTTGCCAGCACACTGTAGGGAAGTTCTCATTTCGGACGAGAACTAAATCATCTCGTTGTAGGTTCGGTTCAGGTCTCATTCACTGACTGCGCGCTTTGAGCGAATTCAAATATTTATTCTTCCAACGACGCCAGAAACTTTCGTACATTCCTTGCCAGCGTTACCAGTAATGTAGGCGATTATCAGGAGTATCCGGTAGCGGTGGTTCTGGGCGACAAATAAGTGGACGGCCAATTAAAAAGTCACCCGGCGTTAGAGCTAGCCCGCCTTCTGGATCGTCGTGTAATGCCAAAAGTGGTCGTGATTTAAGACATGCTTCTATCTTCGTTAATAGCGTGAAGTGCTCATTGTAGCGCAATAAACGACGGCCCATTATTCGCAGTAAATGCTTCTTGGCCGAGCGAACAGCAGCCTCCCAAACTCCGCCATGGTGTGGTGCGAAAGGAGCAATGAATTTCCATTGCGTTCCTATTCCAGCAATGTGCTGTTGGGCATATTCTGATACCCACGCCTGCAAATCTTCACGCATTTGCCGGTCAGCTCCTACCAACTGGGTGCCGTTGTCGCTGAAGAGCTTAGCACAAATACCACGACGACTCACAAAGCGATCGTAAACGTCTAGGAATGACCTGGTACTCAAATCCTCAGCAAGCCCTATATGAACAGCTCGTGACTCCATGCACACGAATATAGCTGCGTAGGTTTTTGTTGTTGCAGTTGATCTCTTGCCCCCTATGCGTACATGAAATGGGCCACAATAATCCAGACCGCTATTAGAAAAAGGTGGCACCACAAATACCCGCTCTGGGGAAGTGCTGCCATTTGCTGCCTTTGTAGCATTCGTTGATGTCGTCGACACAAGGTGCATCTCCAAACATATGTCTTCACCTGTGAGCGCATATGCATCACCCAAAATCTCCAGCGCAAGTATTGCAACATTTGCTGTATACCGCCATGAAGGCAGCGGAGGTGGGCATCAGCGATGAGTAAGCTGGCAAAGGCACCCTTGGGAATAATCATAGGGTGTCTTTGGTCGTCGCTAATTTCTGCATTTTTGAGGCTCCCACCAACTCGAAGTATGCCTGTAGCAAACACATATGGGGTAATTGGTAAGAGATAACTTCGACTATCGAGCCTGGAATTTGATAAAAGAGCATTAGTTTCGCTTCTATATTCCTTACCTTGAACCTGCTTAACAGTCACAAGCAGGGCCCATTCGTATTCTTCTGCCGTCATTGCTCTACCTCTCTGACCCCGGAACAACGGAAAAAAGCGTCTTAGTCGCGCAGTTGTATTCAGCACACGACCTAGTGTACTAAACTTCTCAATAAGAAGTATCCGATGGTCATTTGCTGATGTCATGAACAATTGATGATCACCGCGAATAGCGACTAGTGTACGTGGGGGATACCGTTCCACATTACGAGTCTGCTGTCAGTTCTGGTAAGGCTACATTGTCTCCATAGTTCAAATGATAAGAAGGCGGACCTGTCCACCACAATGGATGATTCTGAAGAGCTGCAGGCATAGATCCCCTACCCGCACAATCCGACGGATTGAACTCGGAGCGAATTCCTAACATCTGTATTAGCTTGTATAAAAGCAACTTGATTAGCGACGAACTGTTTTAACGAAAATGGCGGCGGAGGTTGAGAAGTTTAAACATGGATTCACTGAGAAAGTTCAACTGAGATGCGATGTCGCATAATGCACGGAAATTATGCAGATGTCCATAACGATCAAAAAGTAGCACTCTTGCCGTCGCAAGCAAGATGGTCCGGTCACCCTGGACAATGAATGACTGGACCTCATTTATTTGTCATTGGTTACGTGAGTACACTTGTGGCCCTACTGAGCCAGATGGTACCACAGTGTGCGCATTCGATGACGATAAGGAATCAGCTACTGATGCGGATACTGACGGTGGTGCATTTACATTCCTTTGACTTATAGTTTGCGTTGTGTCTGCGCCGCGACAGAGCAGCGTGTTGTGCTTCTGCGGACAACTGGAATAAACACCAGACGAGCACTGACGATCGATATGCTCCGATCGGAGGCAGTTAAAGCATACCGTCAGGCGTTTGACAACTTCAAACCGTTCTTGTATCTGCAGGTTGAGAAACCGTTGGCACCTCATGAGACGGTGGCTGCCGGAGCAATGTAAGCAAGTAAAAACTGCACCCGATGCCGGTGACTTCGCGGAGGCATTATGAGTCTTGACTGTACGCAAGGCTGCACGCCGCGAAGAGGGCTGCATGTTAACGGACCATGGAGAATAGTTTATGTTGTTGGCACGTCGGTCAATAAAGATGAACAAGTCTTCAAACTTTGGTATATCGACGGTTTCAAGGCTCATACCCCATTCGTTACTTGTTGCTGTCGGTAGTTTCGGCAATATTACGAGAACTTCTATTGCATCCCAGTATTGCACTGGAATGCCCATTTCGGAAAGTTCACGAAATGAATTGCGCACACAATCAATGATGGTTCGCAGCGCAAGTGGAGTTTTTGCTGGGTTATCTGGTAGGTCAAGGACGCTCTATACATGTGTCTCTGACAATAGGCGCTTCAACTCGGCTTTTACTCGGCTGAGTAAAAACTCACACTCTACCGTATCTGGGTCGAACCTTGCGTCCTGGACTTCTTTCCCTAGGCGCACAATTGAAGCATGGGCTGGGGCTCGTAATTTTAAATCAGCCGTTGAATTAAACGGGGTTCAGGTGATCGCGAGTTCCTCAAAGGAGGCTCCAAAAAATGTATAAGTATACACCGTACTTAGCTTCCAAGTGAGCTGACTCAATTATATTCCCTTTTGAAATGAACAACTTAATTTTCAAGAAAAAGCCTCAAGTACGTCAAAAGCTTATACATAAATATGTGTGTAAAGGCATAACAATATGTTTGTATTATAAATATAACTTATATGTAGGTAAGGTATATTGTAAATATGTATGTGCATGTGTAAAATGAAATGTTTTACTATCTTAACGTGCGAAAGGAAAAATGCTAGGCAGGCGACAGCATTTACTGGTGCCAATTGTATTCAATAGTAACGATGCGGACAAGGCCTTCGCTGCCTGGGTGGATGTCAGTTATCCGACCCATTTGCCAGCACACTGTAGGGAAGTTCTCATTTCGGACGAGAACTAAATCATCTCGTTGTAGGTTCGGTTCAGGTCTCATTCACTGACTGCGCGCTTTGAGCGAATTCAAATATTTATTCTTCCAACGACGCCAGAAACTTTCGTACATTCCTTGCCAGCGTTACCAGTAATGTAGGCGATTATCAGGAGTATCCGGTAGCGGTGGTTCTGGGCGACAAATAAGTGGACGGCCAATTAAAAAGTCACCCGGCGTTAGAGCTAGCCCGCCTTCTGGATCGTCGTGTAATGCCAAAAGTGGTCGTGATTTAAGACATGCTTCTATCTTCGTTAATAGCGTGAAGTGCTCATTGTAGCGCAATAAACGACGGCCCATTATTCGCAGTAAATGCTTCTTGGCCGAGCGAACAGCAGCCTCCCAAACTCCGCCATGGTGTGGTGCGAAAGGAGCAATGAATTTCCATTGCGTTCCTATTCCAGCAATGTGCTGTTGGGCATATTCTGATACCCACGCCTGCAAATCTTCACGCATTTGCCGGTCAGCTCCTACCAACTGGGTGCCGTTGTCGCTGAAGAGCTTAGCACAAATACCACGACGACTCACAAAGCGATCGTAAACGTCTAGGAATGACCTGGTACTCAAATCCTCAGCAAGCCCTATATGAACAGCTCGCGACTCCATGCACACGAATATAGCTGCGTAGGTTTTTGTTGTTGCAGTTGATCTCTTGCCCCCTATGCGTACATGAAATGGGCCACAATAATCCAGACCGCTATTAGAAAAAGGTGGCACCACAAATACCCGCTCTGGGGAAGTGCTGCCATTTGCTGCCTTTGTAGCATTCGTTGATGTCGTCGACACAAGGTGCATCTCCAAACATATGTCTTCACCTGTGAGCGCATATGCATCACCCAAAATCTCCAGCGCAAGTATTGCAACATTTGCTGTATACCGCCATGAAGGCAGCGGAGGTGGGCATCAGCGATGAGTAAGCTGGCAAAGGCACCCTTGGGAATAATCATAGGGTGTCTTTGGTCGTCGCTAATTTCTGCATTTTTGAGGCTCCCACCAACTCGAAGTATGCCTGTAGCAAACACATATGGGGTAATTGGTAAGAGATAACTTCGACTATCGAGCCTGGAATTTGATAAAAGAGCATTAGTTTCGCTTCTATATTCCTTACCTTGAACCTGCTTAACAGTCACAAGCAGGGCCCATTCGTATTCTTCTGCCGTCATTGCTCTACCTCTCTGACCCCGGAACAACGGAAAAAAGCGTCTTAGTCGCGCAGTTGTATTCAGGACACGACCTAGTGTACTAAACTTCTCAATAAGAAGTATCCGATGGTCATTTGCTGATGTCATGTACGTGGGGGATACCGTTCCACATTACGAGTCTGCTGTCAGTTCTGGTAAGGCTACATTGTCTCCATATTTCAAATGATAAGAAGGCGGACCTGTCCACCACAATGGATGATTCTGAAGAGCTGCAGGCATAGATCCCCTACCCGCACAATCCGACGGATTGAACTCGGAGCGAATTCCTAACATCTGTATTAGCTTGTATAAAAGCAACTTGATTAGCGACGAACTGTTTTAACGAAAATGGCGGCGGAGGTTGAGAAGTTTAAACATGGATTCACTGAGAAAGTTCAACTGAGATGCGATGTCGCATAATGCACGGAAATTATGCAGATGTCCATAACGATCAAAAAGTAGCACTCTTGCCGTCGCAAGCAAGATGGTCCGGTCACCCTGGACAATGAATGACTGGAACTCATTTATTTGTCATTGGTTACGTGAGTACACTTGTGGCCCTACTGAGCCAGATGGTACCACAGTGTGCGCATTCGATGACGATAAGGAACCAGCTACTGATGCGGATACTGACGGTGGTGTATATGCATTCCCTTGACTTATAGTTTGCGTTGTGTCTGCACCGCGACAGAGCAGCGTGTTGTGCTTCTGCTGACAACTGGAATAAACACCAGATGAGCACTGACGATTGATATGCCCCGATCGGAGGCAGTTAAAGCATACCGCTAGGCGTTTCACAACTTCAAACCGTTCTTGTATCTGCAGGTTGCGAAACCGTTGGCACCTCATGAGACGGTGGCTGCCGGAGCAATGTAAGCAAGTAACAACTGCACCCGATGCCGGTGACTTCGCGGAGGCATTATGAGACTTGACTGTACGCAAGGCTGCACGCGGCGAAGAGGGCTGCATGCTAACGGACCATGGAGAATAGTTAATGTTGTTGGCACGTCGCTCAATAAAGATTAACAAGTCTTCAAACTTTGGTATATCGACGGTTTCAAGGCTCATACCCCATTCGTTACTTGTTGCTGTCGGTAGTTTCGGCAATATTACGAGAACTTCTATTGCATCCCAGTATTGCACTGGAATGCCCATTTCGGAAAGTTCACGAAATGAATTGCGCACACAATCAATGATGGTTCGCAGCGCAAGTGGAGTCTCTGCTGGGTTATCTGGTAGGTCAAGGACGCTCTATACATGTGTCTCTGACAATATGCGATTCAACTCGGCTTTTACTCGGCTGAGTAAAAACTCACACTCTACCGTATCTGGGTCGAACCTTGCGTCCTGGACTTCTTTCCCTAGGCGCACAATTGAAGCAAGGGCTGGGGCTCGTAATTTTAAATCAGCCATTGAATTAAACGGGGTTCAGGTGATCGCGAGTTCCACAAAGGAGGCTCCAAAAAATGTATAAGTATACACCGTACTTAGCTTCCAAGTGAGCTGACTCAATTATATTCCCTTTTGAAATGAACAACTTAATTTTCAAGAAAAAGCCTCAAGTACGTCAAAAGCTTATACATAAATATGTGTGTAAAGGCATAACAATATGTTTGTATTATAAATATAACTTATATGTAGGTAAGGTATATTGTAAATATGTATATGCATGTGTAAAATGAAATGTTTTACTATCTTAACGTGCGAAAGGAAAAATGCTAGGCAGGCGACAGCATTTACTGGTGCCAATTGTATTCAATAGTAACGATGCGGACAAGGCCTTCGCTGCCTGGGTGGATGTCAGTTATCCGACCCATTTGCCAGCACACTGTAGGGAAGTTCTCATTTCGGACGAGAACTACATCATCTCGTTGTAGGTTCGGTTCAGGTCTCATTCACTGACTGCGCGCTTTGAGCGAATTCAAATATTTATTCTTCCAACGACGCCAGAAACTTTCGTACATTCCTTGCCAGCGTTACCAGTAATGTAGGCGATTATCAGGAGTATCCGGTAGCGGTGGTTCTGGGCGACAAATAAGTGGACGGCCAATTAAAAAGTCACCCGGCGTTAGAGCTAGCCCGCCTTCTGGATCGTCGTGTAATGCCAAAAGTGGTCGTGATTTAAGACATGCTTCTATCTTCGTTAATAGCGTGAAGTGCTCATTGTAGCGCAATAAACGACGGCCCATTATTCGCAGTAAATGCTTCTTGGCCGAGCGAACAGCAGCCTCCCAAACTCCGCCATGGTGTGGTGCGAAAGGAGCAATGAATTTCCATTGCGTTCCTATTCCAGCAATGTGCTGTTGGGCATATTCTGATACCCACGCCTGCAAATCTTCACGCATTTGCCGGTCAGCTCCTACCAACTGGGTGCCGTTGTCGCTGAAGAGCTTAGCACAAATACCACGACGACTCACAAAGCGATCGTAAACGTCTAGGAATGACCTGGTACTCAAATCCTCAGCAAGCCCTATATAAACAGCTCGCGACTCCATGCACACGAATATAGCTGCGTAGGTTTTTGTTGTTGCAGTTGATCTCTTGCCCCCTATGAGTACATGAAATGGGCCACAATAATCCAGACCGCTATTAGAAAAAGGTTAAACCACAAATACCCGCTCTGGGGAAGTGCTGCCATTTGCTGCCTTTGTAGCATTCGTTGATGTCGTCGACACAAGGTGCATCTCCAAACATATGTCTTCACCTGTGAGCGCATATGCATCACCCAAAATCTCCAGCGCAAGTATTGCAACATTTGCTGTATACCGCCATGAAGGCAGCGGAGGTGGGCATCAGCGATGAGTAAGCTGGCAAAGGCACCCTTGGGAATAATCATAGGGTGTCTTTGGTCGTCGCTAATTTCTGCATTTTTGAGGCTCCCACCAACTCGAAGTATGCCTGTAGCAAACACATATGGGGTAATTGGTAAGAGATAACTTCGACTATCGAGCCTGGAATTTGATAAAAGAGCATTAGTTTCGCTTCTATATTCCTTACCTTGAACCTGCTTAACAGTCACAAGCAGGGCCCATTCGTATTCTTCTGCCGTCATTGCTCTACCTCTCTGACCCCGGAACAACGGAAAAAAGCGTCTTAGTCGCGCAGTTGTATTCAGGACACGACCTAGTGTACTAAACTTCTCAATAAGAAGTATCCGATGGTCATTTGCTGATGTCATGTACGTGGGGGATACCGTTCCACATTACGAGTCTGCTGTCAGTTCTGGTAAGGCTACATTGTCTCCATATTTCAAATGATAAGAAGGCGGACCTGTCCACCACAATGGATGATTCTGAAGAGCTGCAGGCATAGATCCCCTACCCGCACAATCCCACGGATTGAACTCGGAGCGAATTCCTAACATCTGTATTAGCTTGTATAAAAGCAACTTGATTAGCGACGAACTGTTTTAACGAAAATGGCGGCGGAGGTTGAGAAGTTTAAACATGGATTCACTGAGAAAGTTCAACTGAGATGCGATGTCGCATAATGCACGGAAATTATGCAGATGTCCATACCGATCAAAAAGTAGAACTCTTGCCGTCGCAAGCAAGATGGTCCGGTCACCCTGGACAATGAATGACTGGACCTCATTTATTTGTCATTGGTTACGTGAGTACACTTGTGGCCCTACTGAGCCAGATGGTACCACAGTGTGCGCATTCGATGACGATAAGGAACCAGCTACTGATGCGGATACTGACGGTGGTGTATATGCATTCCCTTGACTTATAGTTTGCGTTGTGTCTGCACCGCGACAGAGCAGCGTGTTGTGCTTCTGCTGACAACTGGAATAAACACCAGATGAGCACTGACGATTGATATGCCCCGATCGGAGGCAGTTAAAGCATACCGCTAGGCGTTTCACAACTTCAAACCGTTCTTGTATCTGCAGGTTGCGAAACCGTTGGCACCTCATGAGACGGTGGCTGCCGGAGCAATGTAAGCAAGTAACAACTGCACCCGATGCCGGTGACTTCGCGGAGGCATTATGAGACTTGACTGTACGCAAGGCTGCACGCGGCGAAGAGGGCTGCATGCTAACGGACCATGGAGAATAGTTAATGTTGTTGGCACGTCGCTCAATAAAGACTAACAAGTCTTCAAACTTTGGTATATCGACGGTTTCAAGGCTCATACCCCATTCGTTACTTGTTGCTGTCGGTAGTTTCGGCAATATTACGAGAACTTCTATTGCATCCCAGTATTGCACTGGAATGCCCATTTCGGAAAGTTCACGAAATGAATTGCGCACACAATCAATGATGGTTCGCAGCGCAAGTGGAGTCTCTGCTGGGTTATCTGGTAGGTCAAGGACGCTCTATACATGTGTCTCTGACAATAGGCGATTCAACTCGGCTTTTACTCGGCTGAGTAAAAACTCACACTCTACCGTATCTGGGTCGAACCTTGCGTCCTGGACTTCTTTCCCTAGGCGCACAATTGAAGCAAGGGCTGGGGCTCGTAATTTTAAGTCAGCCATTGAATTAAACGGGGTTCAGGTGATCGCGAGTTCCACAAAGGAGGCTCCAAAAAATGTATAAGTATACACCGTACTTAGCTTCCAAGTGAGCTGACTCAATTATATTCCCTTTTGAAATGAACAACTTAATTTTCAAGAAAAAGCCTCAAGTACGTCAAAAGCTTATACATAAATATGTGTGTAAAGGCATAACAATATGTTTGTATTATAAATATAACTTATATGTAGGTAAGGTATATTGTAAATATGTATATGCATGTGTAAAATGAAATGTTTTACTATCTTAACGTGCGAAAGGAAAAATGCTAGGCAGGCGACAGCATTTACTGGTGCCAATTGTATTCAATAGTAACGATGCGGACAAGGCCTTCGCTGCCTGGGTGGATGTCAGTTATCCGACCCATTTGCCAGCACACTGTAGGGAAGTTCTCATTTCGGACGAGAACTACATCATCTCGTTGTAGGTTCGGTTCAGGTCTCATTCACTGACTGCGCGCTTTGAGCGAATTCAAATATTTATTCTTCCAACGACGCCAGAAACTTTCGTACATTCCTTGCCAGCGTTACCAGTAATGTAGGCGATTATCAGGAGTATCCGGTAGCGGTGGTTCTGGGCGACAAATAAGTGGACGGCCAATTAAAAAGTCACCCGGCGTTAGAGCTAGCCCGCCTTCTGGATCGTCGTGTAATGCCAAAAGTGGTCGTGAATTAAGACATGCTTCTATCTTCGTTAATAGCGTGAAGTGCTCATTGTAGCGCAATAAACGACGGCCCATTATTCGCAGTAAATGCTTCTTGGCCGAGCGAACAGCAGCCTCCCAAACTCCGCCATGGTGTGGTGCGAAAGGAGCAATGAATTTCCATTGCGTTCCTATTCCAGCAATGTGCTGTTGGGCATATTCTGATACCCACGCCTGCAAATCTTCACGCATTTGCCGGTCAGCTCCTACCAACTGGGTGCCGTTGTCGCTGAAGAGCTTAGCACAAATACCACGACGACTCACAAAGCGATCGTAAACGTCTAGGAATGACCTGGTACTCAAATCCTCAGCAAGCCCTATATGAACAGCTCGCGACTCCATGCACACGAATATAGCTGCGTAGGTTTTTGTTGTTGCAGTTGATCTCTTGCCCCCTATGCGTACATGAAATGGGCCACAATAATCCAGACCGCTATTAGAAAAAGGTGGCACCACAAATACCCGCTCTGGGGCAGTGCTGCCATTTGCTGCCTTTGTAGCATTCGTTGATGTCGTCGACACAAGGTGCATCTCCAAACATATGTCTTCACCTGTGAGCGCATATGCATCACCCAAAATCTCCAGCGCAAGTATTGCAACATTTGCTGTATACCGCCATGAAGGCAGCGGAGGTGGGCATCAGCGATGAGTAAGCTGGCAAAGGCACCCTTGGGAATAATCATAGGGTGTCTTTGGTCGTCGCTAATTTCTGCATTTTTGAGGCTCCCACCAACTCGAAGTATGCCTGTAGCAAACACATATGGGGTAATTGGTAAGAGATAACTTCGACTATCGAGCCTGGAATTTGATAAAAGAGCATTAGTTTCGCTTCTATATTCCTTACCTTGAACCTGCTTAACAGTCACAAGCAGGGCCCATTCGTATTCTTCTGCCGTCATTGCTCTACCTCTCTGACCCCGGAACAACGGAAAAAAGCGTCTTAGTCGCGCAGTTGTATTCAGCACACGACCTAGTGTACTAAACTTCTCAATAAGAAGTATCCGATGGTCATTTGCTGATGTCATGAACAATTGATGATCACCGCGAATAGCGACTAGTGTACGTGGGGGATACCGTTCCACATTACGAGTCTGCTGTCAGTTCTGGTAAGGCTACATTGTCTCCATAGTTCAAATGATAAGAAGGCGGACCTGTCCACCACAATGGATGATTCTGAAGAGCTGCAGGCATAGATCCCCTACCCGCACAATCCGACGGATTGAACTCGGAGCGAATTCCTAACATCTGTATTAGCTTGTATAAAAGCAACTTGATTAGCGACGAACTGTTTTAACGAAAATGGCGGCGGAGGTTGAGAAGTTTAAACATGGATTCACTGAGAAAGTTCAACTGAGATGCGATGTCGCATAATGCACGGAAATTATGCAGATGTCCATAACGATCAAAAAGTAGCACTCTTGCCGTCGCAAGCAAGATGGTCCGGTCACCCTGGACAATGAATGACTGGACCTCATTTATTTGTCATTGGTTACGTGAGTACACTTGTGGCCCTACTGAGCCAGATGGTACCACAGTGTGCGCATTCGATGACGATAAGGAATCAGCTACTGATGCGGATACTGACGGTGGTGCATTTACATTCCTTTGACTTATAGTTTGCGTTGTGTCTGCGCCGCGACAGAGCAGCGTGTTGTGCTTCTGCGGACAACTGGAATAAACACCAGACGAGCACTGACGATCGATATGCTCCGATCGGAGGCAGTTAAAGCATACCGTCAGGCGTTTGACAACTTCAAACCGTTCTTGTATCTGCAGGTTGAGAAACCGTTGGCACCTCATGAGACGGTGGCTGCCGGAGCAATGTAAGCAAGTAAAAACTGCACCCGATGCCGGTGACTTCGCGGAGGCATTATGAGTCTTGACTGTACGCAAGGCTGCACGCCGCGAAGAGGGCTGCATGTTAACGGACCATGGAGAATAGTTTATGTTGTTGGCACGTCGGTCAATAAAGATGAACAAGTCTTCAAACTTTGGTATATCGACGGTTGCAAGGCTCATACCCCATTCGTTACTTGATGCTGTCGGTAGTTTCGGCAATATTACGAGAACTTCTATTGCATATCAGTATTGCACTGGAATGCTCATTACGGAAAGTTCACGAAATGAATTGCGCACACAATCAATGATGGTTCGCAGCGCAAGTGGAGTTTTTGCTGGGTTATCTGGTAGGTCAAGGACGCTCTATACATGTGTCTCTGACAATAGGCGCTTCAACTCGGCTTTTACTCGGCTGAGTAAAAACTCACACTCTACCGTATCTGGGTCGAACCTTGCGTCCTGGACTTCTTTCCCTAGGCGCACAATTGAAGCATGGGCTGGGGCTCGTAATTTTAAATCAGCCGTTGAATTAAACGGGGTTCAGGTGATCGCGAGTTCCTCAAAGGAGGCTCCAAAAAATGTATAAGTATACACCGTACTTAGCTTCCAAGTGAGCTGACTCAATTATATTCCCTTTTGAAATGAACAACTTAATTTTCAAGAAAAAGCCTCAAGTACGTCAAAAGCTTATACATAAATATGTGTGTAAAGGCATAACAATATGTTTGTATTATAAATATAACTTATATGTAGGTAAGGTATATTGTAAATATGTATGTGCATGTGTAAAATGAAATGTTTTACTATCTTAACGTGCGAAAGGAAAAATGCTAGGCAGGCGACAGCATTTACTGGTGCCAATTGTATTCAATAGTAACGATGCGGACAAGGCCTTCGCTGCCTGGGTGGATGTCAGTTATCCGACCCATTTGCCAGCACACTGTAGGGAAGTTCTCATTTCGGACGAGAACTACATCATCTCGTTGTAGGTTCGGTTCAGGTCTCATTCACTGACTGCGTGCTTTGAGCGAATTCAAATATTTATTCTTCCAACGACGCCAGAAACTTTCGTACATTCCTTGCCAGCGTTACCAGTAATGTAGGCGATTATCAGGAGTATCCGGTAGCGGTGGTTCTGGGCGACAAATAAGTGGACGGCCAATTAAAAAGTCACCCGGCGTTAGAGCTAGCCCGCCTTCTGGATCGTCGTGTAATGCCAAAAGTGGTCGTGATTTAAGACATGCTTCTATCTTCGTTAATAGCGTGAAGTGCTCATTGTAGCGCAATAAACGACGGCCCATTATTCGCAGTAAATGCTTCTTGGCCGAGCGAACAGCAGCCTCCCAAACTCCGCCATGGTGTGGTGCGAAAGGAGCAATGAATTTCCATTGCGTTCCTATTCCAGCAATGTGCTGTTGGGCATATTCTGATACCCACGCCTGCAAATCTTCACGCATTTGCCGGTCAGCTCCTACCAACTGGGTGCCGTTGTCGCTGAAGAGCTTAGCACAAATACCACGACGACTCACAAAGCGATCGTAAACGTCTAGGAATGACCTGGTACTCAAATCCTCAGCAAGCCCTATATGAACAGCTCGCGACTCCATGCACACGAATATAGCTGCGTAGGTTTTTGTTGTTGCAGTTGATCTCTTGCCCCCTATGCGTACATGAAATGGGCCACAATAATCCAGACCGCTATTAGAAAAAGGTGGCACCACAAATACCCGCTCTGGGGCAGTGCTGCCATTTGCTGCCTTTGTAGCATTCGTTGATGTCGTCGACACAAGGTGCATCTCCAAACATATGTCTTCACCTGTGAGCGCATATGCATCACCCAAAATCTCCAGCGCAAGTATTGCAACATTTGCTGTATACCGCCATGAAGGCAGCGGAGGTGGGCATCAGCGATGAGTAAGCTGGCAAAGGCACCCTTGGGAATAATCATAGGGTGTCTTTGGTCGTCGCTAATTTCTGCATTTTTGAGGCTCCCACCAACTCGAAGTATGCCTGTAGCAAACACATATGGGGTAATTGGTAAGAGATAACTTCGACTATCGAGCCTGGAATTTGATAAAAGAGCATTAGTTTCGCTTCTATATTCCTTACCTTGAACCTGCTTAACAGTCACAAGCAGGGCCCATTCGTATTCTTCTGCCGTCATTGCTCTACCTCTCTGACCCCGGAACAACGGAAAAAAGCGTCTTAGTCGCGCAGTTGTATTCAGGACACGACCTAGTGTACTAAACTTCTCAATAAGAAGTATCCGATGGTCATTTGCTGATGTCATGAACAATTGATGATCACCGCGAATAGCGACTAGTGTACGTGGGGGATACCGTTCCACATTACGAGTCTGCTGTCAGTTCTGGTAAGGCTACATTGTCTCCATAGTTCAAATGATAAGAAGGCGGACCTGTCCACCACAATGGATGATTCTGAAGAGCTGCAGGCATAGATCCCCTACCCGCACAATCCGACGGATTGAACTCGGAGCGAATTCCTAACATCTGTATTAGCTTGTATAAAAGCAACTTGATTAGCGACGAACTGTTTTAACGAAAATGGCGGCGGAGGTTGAGAAGTTTAAACATGGATTCACTGAGAAAGTTCAACTGAGATGCGATGTCGCATAATGCACGGAAATTATGCAGATGTCCATAACGATCAAAAAGTAGCACTCTTGCCGTCGCAAGCAAGATGGTCCGGTCACCCTGGACAATGAATGACTGGACCTCATTTATTTGTCATTGGTTACGTGAGTACACTTGTGGCCCTACTGATCCAGATGGTACCACAGTGTGCGCATTCGATGACGATAAGGAATCAGCTACTGATGCGGATACTGACGGTGGTGCATTTACATTCCTTTGACTTATAGTTTGCGTTGTGTCTGCGCCGCGACAGAGCAGCGTGTTGTGCTTCTGCGGACAACTGGAATAAACACCAGACGAGCACTGACGATCGATATGCTCCGATCGGAGGCAGTTAAAGCATACCGTCAGGCGTTTGACAACTTCAAACCGTTCTTGTATCTGCAGGTTGAGAAACCGTTGGCACCTCATGAGACGGTGGCTGCCGGAGCAATGTAAGCAAGTAAAAACTGCACCCGATGCCGGTGACTTCGCGGAGGCATTATGAGTCTTGACTGTACGCAAGGCTGCACGCCGCGAAGAGGGCTGCATGTTAACGGACCATGGAGAATAGTTTATGTTGTTGGCACGTCGGTCAATAAAGATGAACAAGTCTTCAAACTTTGGTATATCGACGGTTGCAAGGCTCATACCCCATTCGTTACTTGATGCTGTCGGTAGTTTCGGCAATATTACGAGAACTTCTATTGCATACCAGTATTGCACTGGAATGCTCATTACGGAAAGTTCACGAAATGAATTGCGCACACAATCAATGATGGTTCGCAGCGCAAGTGGAGTTTTTGCTGGGTTATCTGGTAGGTCAAGGACGCTCTATACATGTGTCTCTGACAATAGGCGCTTCAACTCGGCTTTTACTCGGCTGAGTAAAAACTCACACTCTACCGTATCTGGGTCGAACCTTGCGTCCTGGACTTCTTTCCCTAGGCGCACAATTGAAGCATGGGCTGGGGCTCGTAATTTTAAATCAGCCGTTGAATTAAACGGGGTTCAGGTGATCGCGAGTTCCTCAAAGGAGGCTCCAAAAAATGTATAAGTATACACCGTACTTAGCTTCCAAGTGAGCTGACTCAATTATATTCCCTTTTGAAATGAACAACTTAATTTTCAAGAAAAAGCCTCAAGTACGTCAAAAGCTTATACATAAATATGTGTGTAAAGGCATAACAATATGTTTGTATTATAAATATAACTTATATGTAGGTAAGGTATATTGTAAATATGTATGTGCATGTGTAAAATGAAATGTTTTACTATCTTAACGTGCGAAAGGAAAAATGCTAGGCAGGCGACAGCATTTACTGGTGCCAATTGTATTCAATAGTAACGATGCGGACAAGGCCTTTGCTGCCTGGGTGGATGTCAGTTATCCGACCCATTTGCCAGCACACTGTAGGGAAGTTCTCATTTCGGATGAGAACTACATCATCTCGTTGTAGGTTCGGTTCAGGTCTCATCCACTTACTGCGCGCTTTGAGCGAATTCAAATATTCATTCTTCCAACGACGCCAGAAACTTTCGTACATTCCTTGCCAGCGTTACCAGTAATGTAGGCGATTATCAGGAGTATCCGGTAGCGGTGGTTCTGGGCGACAAATAAGTGGACGGCCAATTAAAAAGTCACCCGGCGTTAGAGCTAGCCCGCCTTCTGGATCGTCGTGTAATGCCAAAAGTGGTCGTGAATTAAGACATGCTTCTATCTTCGTTAATAGCGTGAAGTGCTCATTGTAGCGCAATAAACGACGGCCCATTATTCGCAGTAAATGCTTCTTGGCCGAGCGAACAGCAGCCTCCCAAACTCCGCCATGGTGTGGTGCGAAAGGAGCAATGAATTTCCATTGCGTTCCTATTCCAGCAATGTGCTGTTGGGCATATTCTGATACCCACGCCTGCAAATCTTCACGCATTTGCCGGTCAGCTCCTACCAACTGGGTGCCGTTGTCGCTGAAGAGCTTAGCACAAATACCACGACGACTCACAAAGCGATCGTAAACGTCTAGGAATGACCTGGTACTCAAATCCTCAGCAAGCCCTATATGAACAGCTCGCGACTCCATGCACACGAATATAGCTGCGTAGGTTTTTGTTGTTGCAGTTGATCTCTTGCCCCCTATGCGTACATGAAATGGGCCACAATAATCCAGACCGCTATTAGAAAAAGGTGGCACCACAAATACCCGCTCTGGGGCAGTGCTGCCATTTGCTGCCTTTGTAGCATTCGTTGATGTCGTCGACACAAGGTGCATCTCCAAACATATGTCTTCACCTGTGAGCGCATATGCATCACCCAAAATCTCCAGCGCAAGTATTGCAACATTTGCTGTATACCGCCATGAAGGCAGCGGAGGTGGGCATCAGCGATGAGTAAGCTGGCAAAGGCACCCTTGGGAATAATCATAGGGTGTCTTTGGTCGTCGCTAATTTCTGCATTTTTGAGGCTCCCACCAACTCGAAGTATGCCTGTAGCAAACACATATGGGGTAATTGGTAAGAGATAACTTCGACTATCGAGCCTGGAATTTGATAAAAGAGCATTAGTTTCGCTTCTATATTCCTTACCTTGAACCTGCTTAACAGTCACAAGCAGGGCCCATTCGTATTCTTCTGCCGTCATTGCTCTACCTCTCTGACCCCGGAACAACGGAAAAAAGCGTCTTAGTCGCGCAGTTGTATTCAGGACACGACCTAGTGTACTAAACTTCTCAATAAGAAGTATCCGATGGCCATTTGCTGATGTCATGAACAATTGATGATCACCGCGAATAGCGACTACTGTACGTGGGGGATACCGTTCCACATTACGAGTCTGCTGTCAGTTCTGGTAAGGCTACATTGTCTCCATAGTTCAAATGATAAGAAGGCGGACCTGTCCACCACAATGGATGATTCTGAAGAGCTGCAGGCATAGATCCCTTACCCGCACAATCCGTCGGATTGAACTCGGAGCGAATGTATAAAAGCTTGTATAAAAGCAACTTGATTAGCGACGAACTGTTTTAACGAAAATGGCGGCTTGCGAATCCAATGCAGTACTATGGTGGAATTACTCCAGAGTGTGTAAGGTACGTGCTCAAGACGTAGCGCCCGACTAACGTTACGTAGAGTTACTACAAGCTGGTGAGCCGCACAAAGTTCTTAACGCGGTATAGTAATTTGCTTCACTGGTTCCACCTTAGTTTTCGCAGCAGCAAGAGCCATTTGGGAATCGCCCTCTGGTGTGCTACTGCTTACGTAGAAAACTACAGCGTATGCCTTTGAACTGGCATCACAGAACCCTTACAGCGTTATAACGGAAGATAATGGGATACATAACCAACGAGGTACACGAATTTGTGCCAATTCACGAAGACTGTTGTGGAATACGAGCCACTGATCACGCAGGTCTGTGGTCAGCGGAGTATCCCAATTGAGGTCTGCCTTCCACAGCGTCTGACTAAAAATGTTTGCCAATACAACAACTGGCGCCAACAGATCGGGTCATACAACTTAGCTACGTCACTCGAAACGGTGCGCTTTGTTGGAGGCGCATGTGATTCTGAAATTCTCACCTTACAGAACAAGTCGTCGCTTAGAGGGTTCCAATGCATTCCTAAAACGGTAGCATCGGAGGAGTTACACAATCCAATTTCAGTGTTTGAACTCTCTGGGTCGGCGATTGCTGCAAGTGTTCTGAAACAGTTCGAGTTCCATTTGTTAAGAATAAAATGAACTTGGCGAAGGATCGCATCCACATCATGCGCGCAGTGAACAACTTCATCAGGAAAATCGAAACTTTTCAGGTGGTCGTCAACGTATAACCCATCGAGGATACTGTTTCTCGCAGTCACTACCCGGCTGACGTTGGCAATTATTTCATAGTTGTCTACAGCACATTGACACAATGAACGGATTGCATTGTACGGTCCGCTTGTCATACCGTACGTTACTGTTGCCAACTCGAAGCCACGCAGTCGTTCGATTGGAGACTCTCGCCACAAGATGCGTTGCCACTTGCGGTGCAATGGGTTGATCTCGACCTGCCGAAAATTTTTTTTTAAATATCGGCCGTTATTGCGACCCGATATTGCGGAAATCGAGGAAGAATGTCGATCAGATTATCTTGAAGCTGTGGGTCTGAAAACTGTGTTTAATTCAGAGATACCCCATTTGTAGTTTTGCAGGATGCGTTGAAAACTACACGAAATTCCCCCGTAACCGCATTATGGGGAATATAATAGCACTGCGTTAAGTCCAGGGAGTCATAATCGACTGCATTCATGTGGCCAAGTGCTATGTGTTCTTGCATGAACCCTATGTAGTTATTGCGAAGCCCAGAGTCACCAGCTAATCTTCATTCAAGGTAGAAAAATTTACGTCGCGCTGCTTGATACGAATCACCCAAAGCTGGCGCATATGGACGGAAAGGGATTTGTACACTATAGCGGCCGTCTGCTGTCCGCCGTACCGTGTCGATGAAAATGCGTTCGGATGGGTCTGTTGAGGGGTCAGTTGTAAGGTCACCCTCCTCGACCTGCCTGAATTTCGATAGTAGCTCATCCAATCTCTGTTCACTGATGCATTTGGTTATGGTTAGAGTGCGTTTGGTATCGTTTGATTCGCTCACCGTAGCAGGGCCGAACAGGACCCAACCGACCCGGATACGAAGCGCGCACGGCTCTTCGGAGGAACCCGCAGCAATTCCATCAGCAATCAATGATGGCCAAATATCTGCGCCAATAAGTAAATTGATTTTGTCAGGTGTGCCAAATGTTGGATCGGCTAAATGGAGAGCTGCAATGTGATCCCAGGCGAGTGTGTTAACCTTACACCCTGGTGTCGGTTTAGTGATATTCTGTAGATATGTACTTTAAACTGCAGCAAAAATGTTCCGTCAATACTGGATCACATTGGAATCGTTGTGGTACCCTTGGTGTACGCAGATGCACTTGAAGCTATCCCTTTCACTCGAATCTCGCCGAAGGTTCTGCGGAGGTTGAGAAGTTTAAACATGGATTCACTGAGAAAGCTCAACTGAGATCCGATGTCGCATAATGCACGGAAATTATGCAGATGTCCATAACGATCTAAAAGTAGCACTCTTGCCGTCGCAAGCAAGATGGTCCGGTCACCCTGGACAATGGATGACTTAAACTCATTTATTTGTCATTGGTTACGTTAGTACACTTGTGGCCCTACTGAGCCAGATGGTACCACAGTGTGCGCATTCGATGACGATAAAGGACCAGCTGCTGATGCGGATACTGACGGTGGTGTATATGCATTCCCTTGACTTATAGTTTGCGTTGTGTCTGCACCGCGACAGAGCAGCGTGTTGTGCTTCTGCTGACAACTGGAATAAACACCAGATGAGCACTGACGATCGATATGCTCCGATCGGAGGCAGTTAAAGCATACCGTCAGGCGTTTGACAACTTCAAACCGTTCTTGTATCTGCAGGTTGAGAAACCGTTGGCACCTCATGAGACGGTGGCTGCCGGAGCAATGTAAGCAAGTAACAACTGCACCCGATGCCGGTGACTTCGCGGAGGCATTATGAGACTTGACTGTACGCAAGGCTGCACGCGGCGAAGAGGGCTGCATGCTAACGGACCATGGAGAATAGTTTATGTTGTTGGCACGTCGCTCAATAAAGATTAACAAGTCTTCAAACTTTGGTATATCGACGGTTGCAAGGCTCATACCCCATTCGTTACTTGTTGCTGTCGGTAGTTTCGGCAATATTACGAGAACTTCTATTGCATCCCAGTATTGCACTGGAATGCCCATTACGGAAAGTTGACGAAATGAATTGCGCACACAATCAATGATGGTTCGCAGCGCAAGTGGAGTCTCTGCTGGGTTATCTGGTAGTTCAAGGACGCTCTATACCTGTGTCTCTGACAATAGGCGCTTCAACTCAGACCACACCTCTTCGTAGCCACTACTTTACAACCCACCATTCATCGGGACATTGTCTTGGTCGACACACTGGCGCAGCTTACTCAATTTGTATGTACGATCAAAATCTGATCAGTTATGAACCATTGCCTCGAATAAATCCTTAAAGGCCAACAATTCGTAGGTATGCCGTCGAATTTGGGAATTGATACAGGATCCAAGCGCATGTCAGCCATCTCGTTGATAGAAGTCGTGGCCTGAACTGGTTTCTGCGAAGCCATACTGCGCTGTAATGCGATGCATATTCAGGCGTATAATGCTTCTGCTGAAGCGAACAAATCGTCATGTGCTGTGACCTCATCTGCCTCCGCCTTGCTGACTAGATCGAAATGATGCTGTACAAACCGATTATAATTGTTGCTTTACTTGGCTGAGTAAACACTCACACTCTACCGTATCCGGGTCGAACCTTGCGTCCTGGACTTCTTTCCCTAGGCGCACAATTAAAGCATGGGCTGGGGCTCGTAATTTTAAAGAAGCCATTGAATTAAACGGGGTTCAGGCGATCGCGAGTTCCTCACAAGAGGCACCAAAAAATTTATAAGAATACACCGTACTTAGCTTCCAAGTGAGCTGACTCAATGATATTCCCTTTTGAACTTATCAACTTTATTTTCAAGAAAACACCTCAAGTACATACATCAAAAGCTTATACATATGTGTGCAAAGTCATAACAATATGTATGTATTATAAATATAACTTATATGTAGGTAAGGTATATTGTAAATATATATGTACATGTGTAAAGTGAAATGTTTTACTACCTTAACGTGCGAAAGGAAAAATGCTAGGCAGGCGACAGCATTTATTTAGGTACATATGTATACATAACGCTACAATCAGGCGATTTAAGCTGGACATAGGCGCAGTGTCGGTATGTATGCTAGGCAGGCGGCGACAGCATTTACCTACGTACATATGTATACATAACGCTACAATCAGGCGATTTAAGGTTTACATAGGCGCAGTTTCGGTATGCAAATGGGGGATTACACCGGGAGAAAGTACTCCAATCTCAAACGAACCGCATACCCAGAAGCACCACTGTACCCCATTGCACCCGTATTTGGTACCATTACAGATGGGTTAACTTCCGAATCCGGGGGCAAGTCAGTCTTTTCAGATGCTAACGTTGCCTCGATTTTTAACATATTTTAAGGCACTGTAAATCAACGGAGGACCGTAGTGGCTCGTGCTTACGTTGTGCGACACAAGACCTCCTAAAGCAGTCAGTCTTCGAACATAACATTGACGTTGCACTCATTAGCGAGCAATTCGCTGCAGGACAAAATAAAGAAAGCTTCGATCTGGGAATGCGGGGCTCTTCCCTTCGAAACCATAGGCAATAATGAAGAGAAGGGATTAATCTATGCAAAAAGGTGGATAATCCACTTCTATAGCTGCTACACGCTGTAAAGTGAATCACTTGAAAGCTATAAGAGTATGCTAATGCGCCTGGCACTTAATGCTGCCGGCAAAACACCAATCGTCATTGCCGGAGATTTCAACACATGGGCAGTGGAATGGGGAAGCTGAAAGACAACCCCCGAAGAAGTGGAACTGAAGAACTCCAGCCAACCGGTGCGGCGACAATACCAAAGACAGGTAACCAGGCATTTCTCTGAATACCAACGCTTCCAAGCCACATACAAAAGCAAGCGACAGGGACTACGAAAAGCTATCCAGCCAAGCAAACGTTAGGCCTTCTTAGAACTAATAAAATACGTCGACGACAACCCCTGTGGTAGTGGCTGTAACACTGTCCTTTGAATATTTATAGGGAGCAAGGCCCTGCAATCTGTGTGTAACACAATATTAAAGCGCATTGTTATTGAACATTTCCCACAGCAGAGCGCGGGCGGAATGGCGCAAGAGTTAATGTTAGAAATCGTAGAAATCTCACCAGTTACCGCGGACGAATTCCTCGCTGCTACAGCCAAAATAATAAACAGTAACTCGCCAGCCATAGACGGCGTTCCGAATGGGATTCTTAAATATATAATAAAAATAATTGCCTGCCGAGGGGTGACCGCTTTTAGAAAAAAAATTTTCCATGATTAAGATTGGCATACGGACCCCGCAGATTGTTTGGGTCAACTCAACTCTACACCCGCTTTTCCGTGAGCTTTTTATGTTGCTAGGGTTAAGAGCTCCCAGCTCTCTACTACTTACACTTTCGCTACTCCAGGTCTAAATAAAGACGAATCAACCGCTCATGGTGCAAATAGATTTATTTCAATATAACTTACATATACAGCTGGAGTCAATTGCTACTATAACCCGTGGTAGTGCGTATGGTAATACAGAATCGAAGCCGATTGTATTCACACCGACTCCCAAAAAGTAGTTACCCTATTAACCCGTGATAGTGCACATGGTTGTGTGTTGTATGTATGTATGTATGTAGTTTCGGAGGATTGAAAACGAGCTCGACTTGTCTTTTTACTTCGAATTTATTTAGCGCTGCGTATATTTTGGGGTTCTCTTTGTGACTTTCTTTATTTTCGATGTTACTGCTTGTTATTTTTTGCTGCTGATCTTGTTGTTACATTTAGTATTTTACTTGCTTCCACCGACATATCTTTTAGGTTTTGTAATTGTTATGCGCGATAATGCATCCGCAATGTGATTGTCTTTTCCGGCGATATACTCCATTTCAAAATTGTGTTTGAGCTGCCCGTTACTTCTGTACAGCTGTTGGTAAATTTTGTTCATTGATGTGAACGTTCCCGCTTGCATTATCATTCTGACCTTGTCATTAGAGCAGTCCTTGCACATAGCTTTGACTGCTGCTTGTGTTGAATATCTCGTTGCCAAGTCTGGATTAAGTCCATCCGAGATATAAGCTCCTTCTAATGACCTGGTGATTTTTTCTATTTCAGCGGTGTATTGATTTGCAGTTTTGCTGCGTTGTTGGACGTTCAGGAGTTTTGCTGTTAAACCTTCTACCAAATCGCCTTTAATTGCAGTTTTTAGCTTTGCTTTTATTTGTGCTTTCGTTACTAATGAAGTTTCTTGCCGTGCCTTTTAGCTTGGTTTTAATCATTGTTGCTGCTACGGCTTCGTGAGTATCTTTGATTTGATCAAGTATATCAAGGGCGTCTAAGAAACTGTGCAAATTCTCTGGCTTACCATCAATCTCTGGTAGCACTGATGAAGCAGTTTTAATAAATTCAATTACAGTTTGTGGCATTGCGACATTTATATTTGGGATTATTGGAATGTTTAATGGCTTATTTTTTTCCACTGATGGAGTCTGACTCAGAGATGGTGATGGAGTTCGGCTCTGAACACGTTCTGATAAAAGTAGAGTAAAATCAACCTGGAGTTCCTTCTCTACTGTGGTTGGTATTGTTATTTCTATATTCTGTCTAGCTAAAGAAGATACCAATTTATCTCGTACGGAGAAAAAAAAATAGGTAAGCTTCTTTTTGGTGTTCTTCGGTAAGTAGATGATTTGCCGCCTTGATCACCTGTCTTATACTATTTAAAGCTTCCAAAATTATGTTTAAATGCTCTACTAATGTTTCTGTTGTGATGGGAGTACTTTTATTTATGCATTTGTATGACTTATTAGCTTTTGTTTTTTCTTCTGATAATGTGTCGTGTATTTCTTGCCATTTATTCATTTCTTGGCATATAGAATTTTTGTTTAAATGCGTTGTTGTACATTGTTTAATTGTCTCAATTTATTCTTTATATAATTTCTTATTAAAATTGCAATTGCGACAATTAGGAATTACATTCAAAAATTGTTAACCAATTGTCTGAAATTTCTTCCTTATTTTCTATACTAAGTTTCGGTTCGTATTTGACCAATTTATTTTCGGAATTTTTCTCTTCAGAACTTTCCTTACCGACTTCGTATCCTGCTATACCTATTAGGATACCGTTTAATACGGTTTTCCACCATGCCATTTTTACAAGGTGAAGAATAGACTCGTTATATTTTCGTATTTGTTTATTAATAAGAAAAATTAGATACAAAACTTCTATGCATTCCAATTTACTCGGTAATAAGGAAACAATTTTCCTTTTATTTTTTAATTCTTAATTCATTAATTTTTTCTTTTAGTATTAGTCTATCTACTGTATTTGTAGTTAAATTTAATAGCCTGAATGTTTCGGCTATTTCTTTCTTTTTTCTGAATTGTCTACATGCACGTTTTTTCTTTTTGAGTTTTATTAGCGTCGGTATTTTAGGAATTTCTTCCTTTTTATTAAGTTTATTCCGTCGCCGATACTCTTCTATGGTAATCGGTTTCGGGCCCTGTTTTAAAGTTTTATTGCTTTTGACGAATTCCTCAGAGATTTTAATAAACTCTTTTATAGTGTCCGCGCACTTTTTAAATATTCTGTCAAATTCTTCTTTGGTTTTAATATCCTGCATACTTAAAATTTTTTTTTCTAAGCGAAAGTTAAAATTTTCGCTCTTAGTTAAGCTGCCGTGAGGTTGCCCAATTTATGCTAATATATAAAAATATATTTAACCTCTGCTACCAGTTTAAAGTTCAATGTGTTCGCCAGTTTTGGGAATAACTCTAAGTTCATCGTATTTTGGTGTTTGCTATCATCTGGTATTTCTTCCTCCATTGGTGCCGGATTTTCTGGTGGCCAGCGTTTCGTTTCTGATGCGGGTGTGGTTATTTATTTCTGTTGTCGGTTTACCTGTTTCAGGATTCTGGTTTGCCGCTGTGGGTTTCGCGGTTGTTGTATGCTGCACTCAACGCTTGCCTTTGCTCTTGGCTTTGCGTGACAATTTGCAATATATTGTGCTGGATCATTAGTTGGGCCCGGTGCACCAACTAGTTGTAAGTTACTTTTCAGCTTGTCTTCGCTGCAGGTTAATGACGGGATCGTATTTGATACCCAAATTGCCGGTTGTTGGCAGTGTCAGGATCGCCATGAACTAAGCTTAAACATATATTGATTCTTTATTGAAAAAATACTTTCTCTTTCTTACTTTACACATATACATAATTACACTAATACTTACAAACCACAAGTATTTACATTGTATGCAAAGTCAGCAATAAGTTGGCGGTTTACATTGACAAACCGCGACACTGTCGATCAGCCATGCTGACGGGTTGAGTAATTGAGTTGACAAATGTAAGCAGATACGTGCCGTGTATATATGTTGTTGAACTCCCGTTGGGTTCAACATGATTTATTTGGGTCAATATTTTTTAAGACGATGCATTTAAAGTGAAACGCATTCTGGGTAATGGTACACCATCCGCCTTAGGAATAGTCGTATTCAATTGAAGACAATTGAGTATGACTATTAAAGAGACTTAATGACACACTTAAGGTTTGCTTGCGTTTACAAAATTTTTATTGCTATTTATTGCATAACTTGACATTGAAAGTAACGAGTTTGTTTATGAGGTTTTTGTTTGTGTTTTTTGTTTTGTTTTTACATTTGCTTCCCATGTGTTTTTCATGAACATAACATGTTGTTTTTTTTTTCTTTCTTTGGCTCGTGTGCCTGTGTATTATTATGAGTAAAGTGGAATGGATTGGGTTTTTTTTCTTTTTTTTTTTTTTGTAAAGGTTTTATATTGTTTTAAGTCTGTTCTTATGAATTATAATTTCTTTATTTTCGTTGTTTGTATTACTAATTCCTATTCTATGTGGTATTAATGTAAAATTATTATTTTTATCAATACTTTTAACCTTATAATGTCCCATATATTTATTATCTAACTTATGGGAGGCCTCTTCTCTAACTAACACTAAATCTCCTATGTTTATTTCCTTACTGCGGCTACTTTTATCGTTATTAAATTTTTGTTTTTCTTTAGCCTCTTGGACTGATTTCCTAGCCCTTTGCTGTGCTATTTGAAGTCTATATTTTACTTCTTTGTCGTAAGCTTCGTGGTTGTACAATGGGCTGATTTTATTTTCTTTTAGAAATTCGCCATTCGGTGGGTTTTTTGCAAATATAAGTTCAAAAGGGCAATATTTATGTATGGTTGATGGAGTTGTATTGTAACAATACGCGAAATACCTGAGATATTCATCCCAATCATCTTTGTCACTGGATATGTATGAACGAACATATTCGTTGAATGTCCTGTGACGGCGTTCTATAGTACCCAAAGTTTGATGATGGTACGGTGTTGAAGTTTTATGTTAAATTTTTAGCAATTTACACAGTTCTTCGAATAAGTTATTTTTATACTCTGTGCCCATGTCCGTCATGATTGTTTTTATGCGTCCATAAATCAAGATGAAATGCTCGAACACGGCTTTAGCGACTGTTGTTGCATGTTTGCTTGGGACTGGGATCGCTACCAAGTATTTGGTTAGATCGCATATGATGGTAACCGCATATTCGTTTCCATTTATCGACTTCGGTAATGGTCCGACTGTATCGATTTGTATAATATCGAATGCCTTCGGGGGTGTTTCCGTTATTTTCATTGGTTCCTTTATATGCTTAATGGTTTTATTTTTCTTACAGTGGATGCAGTTCTTTTCGTATTTTCTTATGTCATTTTTCATATTCAGCCAGCTATATTTCTGCTTGATTTTATCTGTCATGCGATTTATTCCTGTGTGGCCACCACTAATAGGATCGTCATGATATTTGTGCAGAATTTCTTTAATTTTCCCTCTGGGGTTAGTGCGATTGTTAGATTTTTGAGAACCTTGTTACCCATTTCTATAAATTTGCCTACTGCAGTAAGATTTATTTTAAACAATTTGTCCCCTAAGGACAACTGTTTTTGAACAAGTCCCAAATTGCCGGCCTCTTTTTCAAGACTGGTAAAGAATTGTGTAGTATAATCATACATACAAACACACACACGCACACACAAAATACTAGAGATGAAACGGATAGCAGTTTGGCCGGATACCGGATACCGGATATTCGGCCGACCAAGTGGCCGGATAGCCCAATATCCGGCCGCCGAAAATCCGGCGAAACTTAGCCGTTTGCGTAGGCGTCGCGCGAACGATCGGGTGGACTTGGTTCGATTCGGGTCTTTTCGTTGATGAGTGAAGTTAACAATTGTATCATTCATTTTATTATTGTGTCGATTGCATGCAGTGCAGACACATGCGTGATTGTTTTTAGGTTATAAATTATAACGCATAATTTTATTTGTGCTCTTATTATTTGAAGTATATACAACATATACACATAAGTCTAAAAGATTTAGCAACGAGAAATGGGATCGGTGAAGAAAAGATCGCCTTTATGGGAATACTTTGACATAAGCAGTGAAAATAAAAAGTTAGCTCTTTGTTTATTATGCAATGTTAATATTTCTCGTGGCGGCGAAGGGAAAAAAGCAGGTATGTATCTAATAATAAATAATCTAATTGCAATAATTTTAATACCTATCAAGTAAAATAATATCTTGCAAGTTTCGTAACATATTCAATAATTATTTATTTCGGGGTATTTCGTTTTTTAGGTATTTATTTTTCGATAGGCATTATTTAAACGACTGGTAGTGGTAGCTATGAAGCTAAATATAATGTTTAATGTTATTTATAGTAGTATTTTTATGGTATCTATACCTACTTATTTTACCTTTATTTATTTACACCTAATTAAGTCATTTTTTTATAGGTACTTCTGCTATGAAAAATCATTTAAAATCAAAACATCCAGATGAATTTAGTGCTTTGAATAAAGACAAGAACGCTGTTGAGCCTACTAGAGTTTATTTAGCCATTTCGGGGACAAGTTCATATTCAGTAGCAAAAAAGCAATTGACTGTGACAGAATCTTACGAAAGGAAATTGCTCTGGGATATAAATGATACTAAAGCGAGAAAGTACCATTATTTAGTAGCTGAAATGATTGCACTCGACAACGAGCCATTGTCTATAGTGGAAAGAACCGGTTTTACCAGGCTCTTAGAACAAGCTTTACCCCGCTATAAACTGCCAAGCCGGACTTATATTACCCAAAAAATCGTTCCTGATATGTATGACAGAATTTACGAGAAAATCAAACGTAACATTTCGAGTGCCTTCGCTATTTCAGTGACATCTGACATATGGACTTGCTTACACAATAATGCTAGCTTTCTGAGTTTTACAGCTCATTGGATATCATCTAAATTTAAACTAGAGCACGGAGTTCTGGCAATGAAGCCTTTCTCAGGTTCACACACAGGAGAAAATATAGCAATAAGACTCAACAATGTGGCAAATCGTTGGGATATTGAGCACACTAAAATACATTTGTTCATTCATGATAGTGGTGTTAATATGGTGAAGGGTGTTCGTTTGGCTAAATACGATTCTGCTAGATGTTTTGTACATACGCTTCAAAGAGCCATAAACGAGTCGCTTAAAGTCCAGACTGAAGTAACAGCAGCAATTGCTGCTGGAAGGCGACTTGTGACGCACTTCAATCACTCAGGTCTAGCTCAAGAAAAACTGCTGAGGATCCAGAAAGAGCTAAGTTTACCCGAGCATCAGTTAGTGCAAGATATTAGCACTAGGTGGAATTCCACTTTTTACATGATTGAGCGTTTGTTAGAACAGAAGCGGGCCATATCATTGTATGTTGCTGATCACGATACGCTCATAAATTTGACAGCTCAACAGTGGAGTTTAATGGAGCAGTGCATCAATTTATTAAAGCCCTTCGAAGAAATTACTAAAATAACAAGTTCTGGACTATCATGCGTGTCGGAAGTTATACCACACGTTACTGCTTTAAAAAAATACTTAGATAAAACTGAAACTGAGCAAAGAACTCTTGATTTATCACATATGCGAGCCTCGTTAAAAGCTGAGTTAGAAACTCGTTTTACCTCCATAAGTCAAGACTCAAACTACTTGATTGCAACTTATCTAGACCCTAGATTCAAAACAAACTACTTGGGGGTGATTGAAGCTGCAAAAGCACGCCAGGAGATCTTATTGGAATTTTTAAAAATGTCTTGTGAGGAGTCTTTAAGTAGCAGTTCATCTTCAACACCGGCTAAAAAGAGTAGAGGAGAAGAGACAGAGCTAGCTGTATCTTGCAAAGCTCATGACACATTTTGGGACTGCTTTGATGAAGTAGCAAATGAAAACAACACTGACCAAGTGCAACGTGAAGAAAGAAATGCGATAACCTGTGAGCTGGATTTTTATCTCAAGTCAGTGAGAATTGATCGCACTTGCGACCCTTATTCTTGGTGGGCAGCTAATGCCAAACAATACCCAAATTTAACAAAGTTTGTTAAAATCTACCTTTCTGCTCCTTGTACCAGTGTGTATAGCGAAAGACTTTTTTCTGAAGCTGGACTTATTTATGAAGAGAAACGCAACCGCCTGCTACCTCTCAATGCAGAGAAATTAGTATTTATTCACCATAATTTGCCCTTAGTGCAGTATGAGTACTAAATGTACTAATTCATTCATTTTCCTTGTATTACATTAACTTACTATTGCGTAATTAAAAATTTAATACTTAATCTAATTATATTTAAGTAATGTGATTCTTACTAAATAAAGCAAATAATTACTCAAAAATATGTTTCTTTTATCCAGCTTTTTTTTTTAATCGCCCGGATGTCTATCCGGCCGAATAGTAGCTATCCGGTATTCGGCCGGATAGTATTATGGGGGCCGGATAGGCCGGATACCGGATAGTTACCGGATATCCGTTTCATCTCTACAAAATACACAAAACCTAATTATACATACCGACATACACACGCACACACAGAATGTACAAAATATACAAAGTGTACAATAATAAATAACCACACAGAATTATGCAACACAATATCACATAACAATACATACTGACACACACACACACAATGCGTATGGCACACGCGCATGGCACCACTTACAAAGTGTAACATGAAATATGTCTTTACGCCGAGCGGCGAGAATGCATACATATTTACATTCTGGCATCAAATTGCTGACACTTGCATTTTTAGCAATTTGAAGGCCAACAGGAAGGAAGGAAAGCTAAAACTTTTGTAAATAAAATTCAATATTAATCTTCAAGCAGATTCAGTTTGTTTGATTTTTATTCATATAGCAAGACAGGCATTGTACTGCTATGCAGTAATGAGCCTACGAGGAAGCGCGTTCGCTTCAACTTAGGAAATATAACTTCACAAATAATATTACATGGCGATCCTGCCAAACCGACAAAATTTTAAGATCCTGCCAAACCGGCAACAAATTTTTAGATCCTGCGAAAGAAAAATTAAAATTCCAATAAATTTATTTAAAATAAAATGGATGAAATTTTTACTTTTGAAGAATTTCACAATACCTTTGCAAAATATGAGAATTTATTAAACCAACAGAAAAATACTGAAGTAAAATCAGATATAACAGAAAAATATACTGTAGAGGAAGTAGCTGATGCTTCAGTGTACAAGGCAACTCCCAAAGTGGCTGGACCGAAGGCTATCTCCCTGGAAGAGTATAAAATAAGATTGCAACAACAAAAACAAAATTATACAAATTTTCATGAATCCATAAAAGAAGTTCATACCAGAAGACCTAGAGGGGGTAAAGCTGTACGTTACAGAAAGGAATGTAAGGAATTGTATCAAATGATACATTTATCCCACGGAGTGGAGAAGAGACAATACCTAGAAAAGTTAAAAATTCTACAAAGATGTGCGGTCCAAAACAAGAACGACAAAACCCGTCAGAAGTAATAAACAACAACATTAATGATAGCATAATAACCAAGGAAGACCACAGTCTGCAACATATAGTTTATTTGTTAATTTTTATTATTATTATTTACGGTTTATTCAGGTTACATAATTACTATAAAAATTATGTTAATCAACAAATAAGTAGATCTGTAGCCAATCTTAGTACATAAATAATAAATAAAAAATTATGAAAAATAAAAGAATTTATTTATGGATGAAATACAAAACATATTAATTAAATTAAAAAAGAGTCCAAATAGGACATATTCATAATCAAGCAAATTTGGTCAGAACTAGTAGTGCAACTCAAAGAGCACGAAATAGAGGATATTAAATTAAAATTTCAGCAAATAACTGCAAAAATACATTTACTTTTAAAAAATAAAATGGCAAATTTTGACTTTGCCACTGCCTCAAAAATCATTCGAATTTGGAGGGGAACAATATCTTCTGGCAAAATTTCTTGACACAGTTGAATTTTATGCAAATACATTATCAGAAACACAGAAAATTATGTTATTAAAATATATTTTAGCTGGAAAACTTTCACAAAAAGTAAAGAATAGACTTTTAGCTGAAACAGAGCCAATTACTATTGAACAACTAAAAATTACCCTAGAAAAATTATACAAGTTTAATAAAAATCCGCTAAAGCTACAAAATACGCTTAGTGTGATAAAGCAAAGCAACTTGCCATTACAAAATTTTGCTTCAAAGATTGAAAGCATAACAGCTTCACTTAATGAGATTCAAATCTCGCAGCAAGGATCAGATAATAAATCAATAATTATAAAGCTTAATGACCAATTAGCATTAAACGCATTTAAAAATGGTGTTAATGAACCACTTAAATCTATTGTTTTTGCGGCTAGACCTAAAACGTTTTCTGAAGCACTCCAAACAGCTCAAGAAGTAGACATTCCAACTAACAATTTGAACATGTTTCGTAACAAAAATAACTATAATAATAATACGCGACAATCTTTTAATAATGGAAACAGAAGGCATGATGATCACAATCGAATGTCTAATAATACAAATTACAACAGGAGTAATAATAACAACAGAAGCTATAACAACAACAACAGGAATAATAATAATAACAGTAGAAGTTATAACAACAGCAACAGGAATAATGATAATAACAATAGAAATTATTCTAACAACAGCAATAATGACCGACGTCCTCAAAATTCTGATCAGAACAGAACAAATAATAATAATCAAAATAAAAATTCTCAGGAAAACTAGGACGTCCCCAGATGAAAGAAGCTGGGGTCATAAATAAAACTTTAAATACGTATAGTATAGCCCAAAAAAAAACACAAATTATATTATAATTAAATCAAAGACAATAAGAAAACCAATAACATTTCTAATAGACACAGGTGCAGACATATCAATTATAAAACATGCATCTATAGAAGACAGTCCAATAACAAATTGTCAACAATATAACATAAATGGACTTAGTGACAATTTATTAACAACAAATTCGAAAACAAATCTTTCACTTCAATATGATGAATTTATGATTGAACATACATTTTATATTTTTGACAATATTAACATATCTACAGATGGAATTATAGGTAGAGATTTCTTGACAAAATATAATTGTAAAATAGATTATGAAACCTTTGTACTCACAATTATATATGAAGAACAACAAATAATCTTGCCAATGTACATGAAACTCAGTACATTACCAAGTATTAATTTGCCACCTAGAACAGAAATTATTAAAGAAATAGACATTGACTTAAATGAAGACAGTTTAGTATGCGCTAGTGAAATAACACCAGGCATATTTATAGCTAACACAATAATTCCAAAGAAAGGTCACAAACATATAAAGTTCATAAATACAAATGAGTGTGACATAACAATAAAAGATATTCCTTTACACATACAACCAATAAAAAATTTTTCAATATTGAAATATGACACAAAATTTAATTCAAAACAACGAATAGATTTTATTAAAAATACTATAAATTTTGAAAACCTAGATCCAGAAGCAAAAGAATCCATAATAAATATTTGTATCAAATACAATGAAATATTTCATCTAAAAGGAGATATTTTAACAAAAAACAATTTTTATACACAGAATATTTCTGTACATGACAAAATTCCAGTTTATATAAAAAACTACAGATTACCAAATGCACATGTTGAAGAGATTAACCAACAAGTTGACAAATTAATTAAAGAGGACATTGTTGAACATTCGACCAGTCCATATAACTCACCATTATTAATTGTGCCAAAGAAAAGCACAAATGATGAAACTAAATGGAGATTAGTAGTTGACTACAGACAACTAAACAACAAAATTGTAAATGATAAATTCCCATTAACAAGACTAGAAGATGTGTTAGACAAATTAGGAAAAGCCAAATATTTTTCAACCTTGGACATGACCAGCTCATTCCATCAAATACCTTTAGATAAGCAATCCAGACCGCTTACAGCTTTTTCGACTAATAAAGGACATTATCAGTTAAAAAGGCTACCTTTTGGTTTAAAAATAGCGACTAATAGCTTTCAACGTATGATGACTATAGCTTTGAGTGGATTACAAGAAGCTGCATTCTTATATGTAGACGACGTAATAATTTTTGGTTCAACACTACAAGAACATAATGAAAATTTAATAAAGGTATTCGAAAGACTGAAACAATACGATTTAAAATTAAATCCAGACAAATGTAACTTCTTAAAAACAGAAGTAGTCTATTTAGGTCACCTTATTACAGCAGAAGGTATCACGACCGATCCAAACAAGTATGACACTATTACAAATTTTCCATGTCCTAAAGATGCAGACGAGGTGCGTAGATTCGTAGCATTTTGCAATTACTATAGACGTTTTATAGAAAATTTTGCACAAATAGCCAAACCACTAAACGAACTATTAAAGAAAAACAAACTGTTTATATGGTCCAAAGAATGTGAAAAAGCTTTCAGAACTCTTAAGTCAAAACTACCAACTCCACCAGTTTTGAAATATCCCGATTTCTCCAAACCTTTTATTTTGACAACTGATGCATCAAACTATGCCTTAGGAGCAGTATTATCTCAAGGGACGCCTGGGGAAGATACTCCAATAGCATATGCAAGTAAATCACTTAATAAGCATGAAGTCAACAAGCCAATAATAGAAAAGGAATTATTAGCCATCCATTGGGGAATTAACTATTTTAGACCCTACTTATTCGGTAGAAAATTTATGGTATACACTGACCACAGACCGTTAGTAAGTTTATTCACGCATAAAAACCCGTCATCAAAATTGACAAGAATACGTGTAGATCTTATGGATTATGATTTTGAAATAATCTTCAAACAAGGAAAGATGAATACAAATGCAGACGCACTATCTAGAATAAAAATTACATCAAAAGAATTAAGAAAAATGATACCATCATATGATATGCTTACAATTACAAGAGCGACTAGTAAAAAATTAGAAAATGAAAACTTAAATGGCAAAGAAAGCGAAAAGCTAAACGAAGAAATAAATGGCAAAGCAAGCAAACCACTTGCAAAAAGAACTAGTGTGCAACTCAAGAGAAGCTTGATCACCTTCACATTTGGGAAGCAACGTCATTATCTGACGTCACGCATATAAAGAAATTGCAATTTCAGTTCAAAAAGAACATTATGTATAATGAAAAGGCCAATATAGTAGCACAAAAGAAAAATATTGTTGTTGAATATAGCGATAAATCGTTATCAACTATGACGTTGATTCTGAGGAAGCTAGGATTATTCGTAGAACAACAGGAAATAGCTAAATTAGCAGTCTCTGCAGAAGACAATATTTTCCAATATATAAGCATGCAAGAATTTAAAGAAAAATGGAATAAGCTACAAAAAGAAATGAAAACTAATACAGCCATTATAGTATATACACCGCCAAAAGAAATAAAGAATATTAAAGAAATGAAGCGTCTAATAAGCAAATATCATGATGAGGAATTAGGAGGACATATAGGAATCTCCAAATGCATTAAAAAATTAAAACAAAGATATGTTTGGAAAAACATGAGTAACATGGTAAAGAATTATATTAATAACTGCAAATTATGCAATGAAATAAAAGTAACTAAATACACAAAAGAAAAAATGACCATGACAGACACTCCAACAACTTCATTTGAAACAATTACAGTTGACACAGTAGGCCCTTTACGTCCATCAAACGGATACAGATACATTCTGACGTTTCAATGTGAACTAACAAAATATATAGCAGCATTTCCCATGCAAAGTAAAGATGCAGTCACTGTAGCAAGAACAATAGTTAAACAATTTATATTAAAATATGGATGTTTTAAAACCATAAAAACTGACAAAGGTACAGAATTTACAAATGAATTACTGACCAACATATGTAAACTATTAAACATTGAAAAAAAGGTTTCAGCACCATTCCACCATGAGACATTAGGAGCATTAGAAAGAAACCATAGAGTATTAAATGATTACTTACGAGCACTTAAAAAAGAAGACAATTGGGAAGACTTATTACCCTATTACGTACATATACTGCTACAACACAACGCCAAACTGTACGACAAATTACTCTCCACATGAGCTAGTGTTTGGAAAAATTAGCAGTCTACCATGCGAAATACTTAAATCTAAAAACATATTATACAATATTGATGATTATTTGACAGAGCTCAAATTAAAACTGATACATGCACATAACATGGCTCATCAATCTTTGATACAAAATAAAAATGATAGAATAAATAAACATACGCATAATAATATAAGTAATTTTAAAACTAATGATTTAGTTTATATTAAAGTAGGAAATAAGAGAAAATTTGATAAAAATTTTAAAAGCCCTTACAAAGTCATTAAACAAGAAGGTGTCAATAGCTTTATACAAATAGATAACAAATTAATTAAAATACACAATAACAATATAATTAAAGCTAGAAATATTTAAATTACAATATTTTAATGTACAAACATAAATTAATACATATATGTACATTTGCCTAACTTTTAAGAAACTACAGCAATTGTACATTTATCTAAAGGGGTAGGATGTAGTATAATCATACATACAAACACACACACGCACACACAAAATACACAAAACCTAATTATACATACCGACATACACACGCACACACAGAATGTACAAAATATACAAAGTGTACAATAATAAATAACCACACAGAATTATGCAACACAATATCACATAACAATACATACTGACACACACACACACAATGCGTATGGCACACGCGCAAGGCACCACTTACAAAGTGTAACATGAAATATGTCTTGACGCCGAGCGGCGAGAATGCATACATATTTACATTCTGGCATCAAATTGCTGACACTTGCATTTTTAGCAATTTGAAGGCCAACATTTCAAGGGCATTACCCCAATAAAATATATTAGTTTACTACCGTGTGAAATCAATGCATGAGAAAGTAATTGTAAATATCACATTGATTTCTCATTGGTTAATTAAGAATTAAGTATAAGTTTCCTCTGCGAGGAAAATAGTATATAAGCTAAAACTTTTGTAAATAAAATTCAATATTAATCTTCAAGCTGATTCAGTTTGTTTGATTTTTATTCATATAGCAAGACAGGCATTTTACTGCTATGCAGTAATGAGCCTACGAGGAAGCGCATTCGCTTCAACTTAGGAAATATAACTTCACAAATAATATTACAATTGTCCTAAGTCAATCTTATCCTCAACAATTAGGTTGCTTGTATCCAAATCGCTACAAATTTTCTTTCCTTTTTTGAAATGTAGTTTCGGAGGATTGAAAACGAGCTCGACATGTCTTTTTACTTCTAATTTTTTTAGCGCTTCGTATATTTTGGGGTTCTCTTTGTGACTTTCTTTATTTTCGATGTTACTGCTTGTTATTTTTTGCTGCTGATCTTGTTGTTACTTTTAGTATTTTACTTGCTTCCACCGACATATATTTTAGGTTTGTAATTGTTATGCGCGATAATGCATCCGCAATGTGATTTTCTTTTCCGGCGATATACTCCATTTCAAAATTGTGTTTGAGCTGCCCGTTACTTCTGTACAGCTGTTGGTAAATTTGGTTCATTGATGTGAACGTTCCCGCTTGCATTATCATTCTGACCTTGTCATTAGAGCAGTCTCGTTGCCAAGTCTGGATTAAGTCCATCCGAGATATGAACTCCTTCTAATGACCTGGTGATTTTTTCTATTTCAGCGGTGTATTGATTTGCAGTTTTGCTGCGTTGTTGGACGTTCAGGAGTTTTGCTGTTAAAACTTCTACCGATTCGCCTTTAATTGCAGTTTTTAGCTTTGCTTTTATTTGTGCTTTCGTTACTAATGAAGTTTCTTGCCGTGCCTTTTAGCTTGGTTTTTATCATTGTTGCTGCTACGGCTTCGTGAGTATCTTTGATTTGATCAAGTATATCAAGGGCGTCTAAGAAACTGTGCAAATTCTCTGGCTTACCATCAAACTCTGGTAGCACTGATGAAGCAGTTTTAATAAATTCAATTACAGTTTGTAGCATTGCGACATTTATATTTGGGATTATTGGAATTTTTAATGGCTTATTTTTTTCCACTGATGGAGTCTGACTCAGAGATGGTGATGGAGTTCGGCTCTGAACACGTTCTGATAAAAGTAGAGTAAAATCAACCTGGAGTTCCTTCTCTACTGTGGTTGGTATTGTTATTTCTATATTCTGTCTAGCTAAAGAAGATACCAATTTATCTCGTACGGAGAAAAAAAAATAGGTAAGCTTCTTTTTGGTGTTCTTCGGTAAGTAGATGATTTGCCGCCTTGATCACCTGTCTTATACTATTTAAAGCTTCCAAAATTATGTTTAAATGCTCTACTAATGTTTCTGTTGTGATGGGAGTACTTTTATTTATGCATTTGTATGACTTATTAGCTTTTGTTTTTTCTTCTGATAATGTGTCGTGTATTTCTTGACATTTATTCATTTCTTGGCATATATAATTTTTGTTTAAATGCGTTGTTGTACATTGTTCAATTGTCTCAATTTATTCTTTATATAATTTCTTATTAAAATTGCAATTGCGACCATTAGGAATTACATTCAAAAATTGTTAACCAATTGTCTGAAATTTCTTCCTTATTTTCTATACTAAGTTTCGGTTCGTATTTGACCAATTCATTTTCGGAATTTTTCTCTTCAGAACTTTCCTTACCGACTTCGTATCCTGCTATACCTATTAGGATACCGTTTAATACGGTTTTCCACCATGCCATTTTTACAAGGTGAAGAATAGACTCGTTATATTTTCGTATTTGTTTATTAATAAGAAAAATTAGATACAAAACTTCTATGCATTCCAATTTACTCGGTAATAAGGAAACAATTTTCCTTTTATTTTTTAATTCTTAATTCATTAATTTTTTCTTTTAGTATTAGTCTATCTACTGTATTTGTAGTTAAATTTAATAGCCTGAATGTTTCGGCTATTTCTTTCTTTTTTCTGAATTGCCTACCTGCACGTTTTTCTTTTTGAGTTTTATTAGAGTCGGAATTTTAGGAATTTCTTCCTTTTTATTAAGTTTATTCCGTCGCCGATACTCTTCTATGGTAATCGGTTTCGGGCCCTGTTTTAAAGTTTTATTGCTTTTGACGAATTCCTCAGAGATTTTAATAAACTCTTTTATAGTGTCCGCGCACTTTTTAAATATTCTGTCAAATTCTTCTTTGGTTTTAATATCCTGCATACTTAAAATTTTTTTTTCTAAGCGAAAGTTAAAATTTTCGCTCTTAGTTAAGCTGCCGTGAGGCTGCCCAATTTATGCTAATATATAAAAATATATTTAACCTCTGCTACCAGTTTAAAGTTCAATGTGTTCGCCAGTTTTGGGAATAACTCTAAGTTCATCGTATTTTGGTGGTTTGCTATCATCTGGTATTTCTTCCTCCATTGGTGCCGGATTTTCTGGTGGCCGGCGTTTCGTTTCTGGTGCGGGTGTGGTTATTTATTTCTGTTGTCGGTTTACCTGTTTCAGGATTCTGAGTTGCCGCTGTGGGTTTCGCGGTTTTTGTATGCTGCACTCAACGCTTGCCTTTGCTCTTGGCTTTGCGTGACAATTTGCAATATATTGTGCTGGATCATTAGTTGGGCCCGGTGCACCAACTAGTTGTAAGTTACTTTTCAGCTTGTCTTCGCTGCAGGTTAATGACGGGATCGTATTTGATACCCAAATTGCCGGTTGTTGGCAGTGTCAGGATCGCCATGAACTAAGCTTAAACATATATTGATTCTTTATTGAAAAAATACTTTCTCTTTCTTACTTTACACATATACATAATTACACTAATACTTACAAACCACAAGTATTTACATTGTATGCAAAGTCAGCAATAAGTTGGCGGTTTACATTGACAAACCGCGACACTGTCGATCAGCCATGCTGACGGGTTGAGTAATTGAGTTGACAAATGTAAGCAGATACGTGCCGTGTATATATGTTGTTGAACTCCCGTTGGGTTCAACATGATTTATTTGGGTCAATATTTTTAAAGACAATGCATTGAAAGTGAAACCCATTCTGGGTAATGGTACACCATCCGCCTTAGGAAAAGTCGTATTCAATTGAAGACAATTGGGTATGGCTATTAAAGAGACTTAATGACACACTTAAGGTTTGCTTGCGTTTACAAAATTTTTATTGCTATTTATTGCATAACTTGACATTGAAAGTAACGAGTTTGTTTATGAGGTTTTTGTTTGTGTTTTTTGTTTTGTTTTTACATTTGCTTCCCATGTGTTTTTCATGAACATAACATGTTGTTGTTTTTTCTTTCTTTGGCTCGTGTGCCTGTGTATTATTATGAGTAAAGTGGAATGGATTGGGTTTTTTTCTTTTTTTTTTTTTGTAAAGGTTTTATATTGTTTTAAGTCTGTTCTTATGAATTATAATTTCTTTATTTTCGTTGTTTGTATTACTAATTCCTATTTTATGTGGTATTATTGTAAAATTATTATTTTTATCAATACTTTTAACCTTATAATGTCCCATATATTTATTATCTAACTTATGGGAGGCCTCTTCTCTAACTAACACTAAATCTCCTATTTTTATTTCCTTACTGCGGCTACTTTTATCGTAATTAAATTTTTGTTTTTCTTTAGCCTCTTGGACTGATTTCCTAGCCCTTTGCTGTGCTATTTGAAGTCTATATTTTACTTCTTTGTCGTAAGCTTCGTGGTTGTACAATGGGCTGATTTTATTTTCTTTTAGAAATTCGCAATTCGGTGGGTTTTTTGCAAATATAAGTTCAAAAGGGCAATATTTATGTATGGTTGATGGAGTTGTATTGTAACAATACGCGAAATACCTGAGATATTCATCCCAATCATCTTTGTCACTGGATATGTATGAACGAACATATTCGTTGAATGTCCTGTGACTGCGTTCTATAGTACCCAAAGTTTGATGATGGTACGGTGTTGAAGTTTTATGTTAAATTTTTAGCAATTTACACAGTTCTTCGAATAAGTTATTTTTATACTCTGTGCCCATGTCCGTCATGATTGTTTTTATGCGTCCATAAATCAAGATGAAATGCTCGAACACGGCTTTAGCGACTGTTGTTGCGTGTTTGCTTGGGACTGGGATCGCTACCAGGTATTTGGTTAGATCGCATATGATGGTAACCGCATATTCGTTTCCATTTATCGACTTCGGTAATGGTCCGACTGTATCGATTTGTATAATATCGAATGCCTTCGGGGGTGTTTCCGTTATTTTCATTGGTTCCTTTATATGCTTAATGGTTTTATTTTTCTTACAGTGGATGCAGTTCTTTTCGTATTTTCTTATGTCATTTTTCACATTCAGCCAGCTATATTTCTGCTTGATTTTATCTGTCATGCGATTTATTCCTGTGTGGCCACCACTAATAGGATCGTCATGATATTTGTGCAGAATTTCTTTAATTTTCCCTCTGGGGTTAGTGCGATTGTTAGATTTTTGAGAACCTTGTTACCCATTTCTATAAATTTGCCTACTGCAGTAAGATTTCTTTTAAACAATTTGTCCCCTAAGGACAACTGTATTTGAACAAGTCCTAAATTTCCGGCCTCTTTTTCAAGCCTGGTAAAGAATTGTCCTAAGTCAATCTTATCCTCAACAATTAGGTTGCTTGTATCCAAATCGCTACAAATTTTCTTTCCTTTTTTGAAATGTAGTTTCGGAGGATTGAAAACGAGCTCGACATGTCTTTTTACTTCTAATTTTTTTAGCGCTTCGTATATTTTGGGGTTCTCTTTGTGACTTTCTTTATTTTCGATGTTACTGCTTGTTATTTTTTGCTGCTGATCTTGTTGTTACTTTCAGTATTTTACTTGCTTCCACCGACATATCTTTTAGGTTTGTAATCGTTATGCGCAATAATGCATCCGCAATGTGATTTTCTTTTCCGGCGATATACTCCATTTCAAAATTGTGCTTGAGCTGCCCGTTACTTCTGTACAGCTGTTGGTAAATTTGGTTCATTGATGTGAACGTTCCCGCTTGCATTATCATTCTGACCTTGTCATTAGAGCAGTTCTTGCACATAGCTTTGACTGCTGCTTGTGTTGAATATCTCGTTGCCAAGTCTGGATTAAGTCCATCCGAGATATAAGCTCCTTCTAATGACCTGGTGATTTTTTCTATTTCAGCGATGTATTGATTTGCAGTTTTGCTGCGTTGTTGGACGTTCAGGAGTTTTGCTGTTAAAACTTCTACCGATTCGCCTTTAATTGCAGTTTTTAGCTTTGCTTTTATTTGTGCTTTCGTTACTAATGAAGTTTCTTGCCGTGCCTTTTAGCTTGGTTTTTATCATTGTTGCTGCTACGGCTTCGTAAGTATCTTTGATTTGATCAAGTATATCAAGGGCGTCTAAGAAACTGTGCAAATTCTCTGGCTTACCATCAAACTCTGGTAGCACTGATGAAGCAGTTTTAATAAATTCAATTACAGTTTGTGGCATTGCGACATTTATATTTGGGATTATTGGAATTTTTAATGGCTTATTTTTTTCCACTGATGGAGTCTGACTCAGAGATGGTGATGGAGTTCGGCTCTGAACACGTTCTGATAAAAGTAGAGTAAAATCAACCTGGAGTTCCTTCTCTACTGTGGTTGGTATTGTTATTTCTATATTCTGTCTAGCTAAAGAAGATACCAATTTATCTCGTACGGAGAAAAAAAAATAGGTAAGCTTCTTTTTGGTGTTCTTCGGTAAGTAGATGATTTGCCGCCTTGATCACCTGTCTTATACTATTTAAAGCTTCCAAAATTATGTTTAAATGCTCTACTAATGTTTCTGTTGTGATGGGAGTACTTTTATTTATGCATTTGTATGACTTATTAGCTTTTGTTTTTTCTTCTGATAATGTGTCGTGTATTTCTTGACATTTATTCATTTCTTGGCATATAGAATTTTTGTTTAAATGCGTTGTTGTACATTGTTCAATTGTCTCAATTTATTCTTTATATAATTTCTTATTAAAATTGCAATTGCGACAATTAGGAATTACATTCAAAAATTGTTAACCAATTGTCTGAAATTTCTTCCTTATTTTCTATACTAAGTTTCGGTTCGTATTTGACCAATTTATTTTCGGAATTTTTCTCTTCAGAACTTTCCTTACCGACTTCGTATCCTGCTATACCTATTAGGATACCGTTTAATACGGTTTTCCACCATGCCATTTTTACAAGGTGAAGAATAGACTCGTTATATTTTCGTATTTGTTTATTAATAAGAAAAATTAGATACAAAACTTCTATGCATTCCAATTTACTCGGTAATAAGGAAACAATTTTCCTTTTATTTTTTAATTCTTAATTCATTAATTTTTTCTTTTAGTATTAGTCTATCTACTGTATTTGTAGTTAAATTTAATAGCCTGAATGTTTCGGCTATTTCTTTTTTTTTTCTGAATTGCCTACCTGCACGTTTTTTCTTTTTGAGTTTTATTAGAGTCGGAATTTTAGGAATTTCTTCCTTTTTATTAAGTTTATTCCGTCGCCGATACTCTTCTATGGTAATCGGTTTCGGGCCCTGTTTTAAAGTTTTATTGCTTTTGACGAATTCCTCAGAGATTTTAATAAACTCTTTTATAGTGTCCGCGCACTTTTTAAATATTCTGTCAAATTCTTCTTTGGTTTTAATATCCTGCATACTTAAAATTTTTTTTTCTAAGCGAAAGTTAAAATTTTCGCTCTTAGTTAAGCTGCCGTGAGGCTGCCCAATTTATGCTAATATATAAAAATATATTTAACCTCTGCTACCAGTTTAAAGTTCAATGTGTTCGCCAGTTTTGGGAATAACTCTAAGTTCATCGTATTTTGGTGGTTTGCTATCATCTGGTATTTCTTCCTCCATTGGTGCCGGATTTTCTGGTGGCCAGCGTTTCGTTTCTGGTGCGGGTGTGGTTATTAATTTCGGTTGTCGGTTTACCTGTTTCAGGATTCTGGGTTGCCGCTGTGGGTTTCGCGGTTGTTGTATGCTGCACTCAACGCTTGCCTTTGCTCTTGGCTTTGCGTGACAATTTGCAATATATTGTGCTGGATCATTAGTTGGGCCCGGTGCACCAACTAGTTGTAAGTTACTTTTCTGCTTGCCTTCGCTGCAGGTTAATGACGGGATCGTATTTGATACCCAAATTGCCGGTTGTTGGCAGTGTCAGGATCGCCATGAACTAAGCTTAAACATATATTGATTCTTTATTGAAAAAATACTTTCTCTTTCTTACTTTACACATATACATAATTACACTAATACTTACAAACCACAAGTATTTACATTGTATGCAAAGTCAGCAATAAGTTGGCGGTTTACATTGACAAACCGCGACACTGTCGATCAGCCATGCTGACGGGTTGAGTAATTGAGTTGACAAATGTAAGCAGATACGTGCCGTGTATATATGTTGTTGAACTCCCGTTGGGTTCAACATGATTTATTTGGGTCAATATTTTTTAAGACAATGCATTGAAAGTGAAACGCATTCTGGGTAATGGTACACCATCCGCCTTAGGAAAAGTCGTATTCAATTGAAGACAATTGGGTATGGCTATTAAAGAGACTTAATGACACACTTAATGTTTGCTTGCGTTTACAAAATTTTTATTGCTATTTATTGCATAACTTGACATTGAAAGTAACGAGTTTGTTTATGAGGTTTTTGTTTGTGTTTTTTGTTTTGTTTTTACATTTGCTTCCCATGTGTTTTTCATGAACATAACATGTTGTTTTTTTTTTCTTTCTTTGGCTCGTTGCCTGTGTATTATTATGAGTAAAGTGGAATGGATTGGGTTTTTTTTTCTTTTGTTTTTTTTTGTAAAGGTTTTATATTGTTTTAAGTCTGTTCTTATGAATTATAATTTCTTTATTTTCGTTATTTGTATTACTAATTCCTATTCTATGTGGTATTAATGTAAAATTATTATTTTTATCAATACTTTTAACCTTATAATGTCCCATATATGTATTATCTTACTTATGGGAGGCCTCTTCTCTAACTAACACTAAATCTCCTATGTTTATTTCCTTACTGCGGCTACTTTTATCGTTATTAAATTTTTGTTTTTCTTTAGCCTCTTGGACTGATTTCCTAGCCCTTTGCTGTGCTATTTGAAGTCTGTGCTATTTGAAGTCTTCTTTGTCGTAAGCTTCGTGGTTGTACAATGGGCTGATTTTCTTTTCTTTTAGAAATTCGCAATTCGGTGGGTTTTTGCAAATATAAGTTCAAAAGGGCAATATTTATGTATGGTTGATGGAGTTGTATTGTAACAATACGCGAAATACCTGAGATATTCATCCCAATCATCTTTGTCACTGGATATGTATGAACGAACATATTCGTTGAATGTCCTGTGACGGCGTTCTATAGTACCCAAAGTTTGATGATGGTACGGTGTTGAAGTTTTATGTTAAATTTTTAGCAATTTACACAGTTCTTCGAATAAGTTATTTTTATACTCTGTGCCCATGTCCGTCATGATTGTTTTTATGCGTCCATAAATCAAGATGAAATGCTCGAACACGGCTTTAGCGACTGTTGTTGCGTGTTTGCTTGGGACTGGGATCGCTACCAAGTATTTGGTTAGATCGCATATGATGGTAACCGCATATTCGTTTCCATTTATCGACTTCGGTAATGGTCCGACTGTATCGATTTGTATAATATCGAATGCCTTCGGGGGTGTTTCCGTTATTTTCATTGGTTCCTTTATATGCTTAATGGTTTTATTTTTCTTACAGTGGATGCAGTTCTTTTCGTATTTTCTTATGTCATTTTTCATATTCAGCCAGCTATATTTCTGCTTGATTTTATCTGTCATGCGATTTATTCCTGTGTGGCCACCACTAATAGGATCGTCATGATATTTGTGCAGAATTTCTTTAATTTTCCCGGGATTTGTCACATATTTAACCTCTGGGGTTAGTGCGATTGTTAGATTTTTGAGAACCTTGTTACCCATTTCTATAAATTTGCCTACTGCAGTAAGATTTCTTTTAAACAATTTGTCCCCTAAGGACAACTGTATTTGAACAAGTCCTAAATTGCCGGCCTCTTTTTCAAGCCTGGTAAAGAATTGTCCTAAGTCAATCTTGTCCTCAACAATTAGGTTGCTTGTATCCAAATCGCTACAAATTTTCTTTCCTTTTTTGAAATGTAGTTTCGGAGGATTGAAAACGAACTCGACATGTCTTTTTACTTCTAATTTTTTTAGCGCTTCGTATATTTTGGGGTTCTCTTTGTGACTTTCTTTATTTTCGATGTTACTGCTTGTTATTTTTTGCTCCGATCTTGTTGTTACTTTCAGTATTTTGCTTGCTTCCACCGACATATCTTTTAGGTTTGTAATCGTTATGCGCAATAATGCATCCGCAATGTGATTTTCTTTTCCGGCGATATACTCCATTTCAAAATTGTGTTTGAGCTGCCCGTTACTTCTGTACAGCTGTTGGTAAATTTGGTTCATTGATGTGAACGTTCCCGCTTGCACTATCATTCTGACCTTGTCATTAGAGCAGTTCTTGCACATAGCTTTGACTGCTGCTTGTGTGAAATATCTCGTTGCCAAGTCTGGATTAAGTCCATCCGAGATATAAGCTCCTTCTAATGACCTGGTGATTTTTTCTATTTCAGCGGTGTATTGATTTGCAGTTTTGCTGCGTTGTTGAACGTTCAGGAGTTTTGCTGTTAAAACTTCTACCGATTCGCCTTTAATTGCAGTTTTTAGCTTTTCTTTAATTTGTGCTATTGTGCTTTCGTTACTAATGAAGTTTCTTGCAGTGCCTTTTAGCTTGGTTTTTATCATTGTTGCTGCTACGGCTTCGTGAGTATCTTTGATTTGATCAAGTATATCAAGGGCGTCTAAGAAACTGTGCAAATTCTCTAGCTTACCATCAAACTCTGGTAGCACTGACGAAGCAGTTTTAATAAATATAATTACAGTTTGTGGCATTGTGACGTTTATATTTGGGATTATTGGAATGTTTAATGTATTATTTTTTTCCACTGATGGAGTCTGACTCAGAGATGGTGATGGAGTTCGGCTCTGAACACGTTCTGATAAAAGTAGAGTAAAATCAACCTGGAGTTCCTTCTCTACTGTGGTAGGTATTGTTATTTCTATATTGTGTCTAGCTAAAGAAGATACCAATTTATCTCGTACGGAGGAAAAAAATAGGTAAGCTTCGTTTTGGTGTTCTTCGGTAAGTAGATGATTTGCCGTCTTGATCACCTGTCGCATACTATTTAAAGCTTCCAAAATTATGTTTAAATGCTTTACTAATGTTTCTGTTGTGATGGGAGTACTTTTATTTATGTATTTGTATGACTTATTAGCTTTTGTTTTTTCTTCTGATAATGTGTCGTGTATTTCTTGACATTTATTCATTTCTTGGCATATAGAATTTTTGTTTAAATGCGTTGTTGTACAATGTTCAATTGTCTCAATTTATTCTTTATATAATTTCTTATTAAAATTGCAATTGCGATAATTAGGATTAACATTCAAAAATTGTTAACCATTTGTCTGAAATTTCTTCCTTATTTTCTATACTAAGTCTCGGTTCGTATTTGACCAATTTATTTTCGGAATTTTTCTCTTCAGAACTTTCCTTACCGACTTCGTATCCTGCTGTACCTATTAGGATACCGTTTAATACGGTTTTCCACCATGCCATTTTTACAAGGTGAAGAATAGACTCGTTATATTTTCGTATTTGTTTATTTTGTTAGTTTTGCCGATATACGAAATTCAGACATTGCGGCATATAGGAAACTTCTTCTCGTGCTGTCGAAGGCGGCAAAAAGATGGTGTGGGTCGATTGTTCTTTCATATTTCACACAATATGCTCGACAGAACCTTATACGCGATGTTAAGAAGACTAATCCCGCGATAATTGGCGCAAACTGCAAAATCAACCTTTCTGTGGATTGGGCAGAGCACACTTATGTTCCAATCAGCAGGCATGCGTTCTTTCGACCTTATTCTAGAAATGAGCTCGTGCATGCACTTAACCAGCTCCTCTCCGCCGTACTTGAATAACTCTGCTGATAACCCATCGGCCCCGGAGTAACCCATTCGTCATAGTCGGGTGATGGTACATTGAGTCCATCATCATTGATTGGGGAGTCGGGTTCAACATCTTCTCCAAGGTTGTTGCAGCTGCTTCCATTAAGCAGTGTGGAGAAGTGATTCCTCCATAATTTAAGTATGCTCAGGTCTTCTTACAGGAATTCGCCCTGGTCTTGAAGCCTTCTGTTAGCCGCCGTACTTTCTGAAAAAATTTTCGGACGCTTTTCCTGTCGGCCAGCATCTCAAGCTCTTTGCACTCACGCATTTCGGCATATCTCTTTATCTCACGAAAACTTCGTGTTGCTTCCTTCTTCAACTCACGATAACGCTCCCGCACTGCTCGCGTTGCGCCCGATCGCAGTGTAGCCCTGTAGGCAGCTTCTTTACGTTCCGCAGTGGCGCGACATTCCTCGTCATACCAGTTGTTCTTTCGGGCTCGCTGAAATCCGACGGATTCTTCAGCGGCGGTATGTAGGCAGCGCGAAATATGGTTCCACTGGGCGGAAATATCCTTCTGTTGATCATAGCTCTCAGAGAGCAGGAGTGCAAGTCTGGTGGCGAAGTGGGTGCCTGTCTGTTGCGATTGGTCTTTCCGACGTCGAGCTTTCCTAATGTCCATTTGCGCGCTTTTTAGTGCACAGAGGCGCGTGCGGATCTTAGCTGCCATAAGAAAATGATCCGAGTCGATCTTGGCTGCTCGGATTGTGCGCAAATTTAGGACACTGGGGCATGCCTTCCGTCTATCACAACATGATCTGGTTTCGTGTCTTAACATCTGGAATGAATCTTCTTATGCTGGAACCCTGCGCACAACCCATTGCTGGGGGTGAAAATTTGAACTCGTTTATATAGCCAGCCGCTTGCTCCAAGACAGCTGCCCGCTTGCAGCTGAACCTCCTGGTGAACAGACGCTGCGGACTTTAGTGGACCCTTAAACGGAATATGTCAGAGTGGCTCCACTAAAGCTCCCTCTCTATTAGCCGTGACCCAAGGCTCCACACGGGTTGGTTAGCGTATCTCGCACATGGCTTTCTCACGTTGCCCAGGATGTACGAACGTGGACGTATGAGCAGGGATTGAGTACAGCCGTGCAACTGTAACCGCATACCCAGAATCACCACTGTAAGTTTATTTCGTCGCCGATACTCTTTTATGGTAATCGGTTTCGGGCCCTGTTTTAAAGTTTTATTGCTTTTGACGAATTCCTCAGAGATTTTAATAAACTCTTTTATAGTGTCCGCGCACTTTTTAAATATTCTGTCAAATTCTTCTTTGGTTTTAATATCCTGCATACTTAAAATTTTTTTTTCTAAGCGAAAGTTAAAATTTTCGCTCTTAGTTAAGCTGCCGTGAGGCTGCCCAATTTATGCTAATATATAAAAATATATTTAACCTCTGCTACCAGTTTAAAGTTCAATGTGTTCGCCAGTTTTGGGAATAACTCTAAGTTCATCGTATTTTGGTGGTTTGCTATCATCTGGTATTTCTTCCTCCATTGGTGCCGGATTTTCTGGTGGCCAGCGTTTCGTTTCTGGTGCGGGTGTGGTTATTAATTTCGGTTGTCGGTTTACCTGTTTCAGGATTCTGGGTTGCCGCTGTGGGTTTCGCGGTTGTTGTATGCTGCACTCAACGCTTGCCTTTGCTCTTGGCTTTGCGTGACAATTTGCAATATATTGTGCTGGATCATTAGTTGGGCCCGGTGCACCAACTAGTTGTAAGTTACTTTTCTGCTTGCCTTCGCTGCAGGTTAATGACGGGATCGTATTTGATACCCAAATTGCCGGTTGTTGGCAGTGTCAGGATCGCCATGAACTAAGCTTAAACATATATTGATTTTTTATTGAAAAAATACTTTCTCTTTCTTACTTTACACATATACATAATTACACTAATACTTACAAACCACAAGTATTTACATTGTATGCAAAGTCAGCAATAAGTTGGCGGTTTACATTGACAAACCGCGACACTGTCGATCAGCCATGCTGACGGGTTGAGTAATTGAGTTGACAAATGTAAGCAGATACGTGCCGTGTATATATGTTGTTGAACTCCCGTTGGGTTCAACATGATTTATTTGGGTCAATATTTTTTAAGACAATGCATTGAAAGTGAAACGCATTCTGGGTAATGGTACACCATCCGCCTTAGGAAAAGTCGTATTCAATTGAAGACAATTGGGTATGGCTATTAAAGAGACTTAATGACACACTTAAGGTTTGCTTGCGTTTACAAAATTTTTATTGCTATTTATTGCATAACTTGACATTGAAAGTAACGAGTTTGTTTATGAGGTTTTTGTTTGTGTTTTTTGTTTTGTTTTTACATTTGCTTCCCATGTGTTTTTCATGAACATAACATGTTGTTTTTTTTTTCTTTCTTTGGCTCGTGTGCCTGTGTATTATTATGAGTAAAGTGGAATGGATTGGGTTTTTTTTTCTTTTGTTTTTTTTTGTAAAGGTTTTATATTGTTTTAAGTCTGTTCTTATGAATTATAATTTCTTTATTTTCGTTATTTGTATTACTAATTCCTATTCTATGTGGTATTAATGTAAAATTATTATTTTTATCAATACTTTTAACCTTATAATGTCCCATATATATATTATCTTACTTATGGGAGGCCTCTTCTCTAACTAACACTAAATCTCCTATGTTTATTTCCTTACTGCAGCTACTTTTATCGTTATTAAATTTTTGTTTTTCTTTAGCCTCTTGGACTGATTTCCTAGCCCTTTGCTGTGCTATTTGAAGTCTATATTTTACTTCTTTGTCGTAAGCTTCGTGGTTGTACAATGGGCTGATTTTCTTTTCTTTTAGAAATTCGCAATTCGGTGGGTTTTTGCAAATATAAGTTCAAAAGGGCAATATTTATGTATGGTTGATGGAGTTGTATTGTAACAATACGCGAAATACCTGAGATATTCATCCCAATCATCTTTGTCACTGGATATGTATGAACGAACATATTCGTTGAATGTCCTGTGACGGCGTTCTATAGTACCCAAAGTTTGATGATGGTACGGTGTTGAAGTTTTATGTTAAATTTTTAGCAATTTACACAGTTCTTCGAATAAGTTATTTTTATACTCTGTGCCCATTAGGGTGACAGTTAATTTCGAAAGTGATATTTTCTTTGGTCTCAGTATTTTTTTGTGTGTAGTTTTATTTTAAAAAAATTCTAGTAAAATTTCAAGGTCGTAGGAAGAGGATTAGGGGGCGCGTCGGCCCGCCAAAGTTACACAAAATACGTTTTTTCACGCAAATTCTTACTTTGACTGCTTGTAACTTTCTCTGTGTTTTTTTTTTTAAACATTACTGGCGAAAGATGTGCATTAATATGTCTACAATAACATCTGTCAATAACATTTTTGTCTAATGTTAATATTTAATGAAAAAAACTTAAATATAGGAGAAAAAGTACGCCTCAATGTCGATTTATTATACTTAAATAAAATTACTTATATGATTCAAATTTTGGATTTTGTTCAGATTTATTTAATTAAAGATTCATATAGAAAATTCCTTATGATTTACGTAAGAGTAGCTTCAACAATTATATACAGTAAGACCTCGCTAGTCCGAACTTCAGACTTTTTTTGTTTACTTTTGTTTTCAAGTGTAAGAATTGTCTTTAAAAGTTTGCTTCAAATTTTTTTTGCCTGTATGCTGAAGCGATCTATAATATTGCTAGAAATTTACGTGAACGCATATATTTAATTGGTTATTGTACCAACTCATTAACGGGAAGTAAACTACCCTTCAATATAGAAGTGTTGAAAGTTTTGTTTTTCAATTTACGTGTAGTAAAAAAAAATTTACGGGAAAGTTCAGATTTAGTTGTAAAAGAACTATTCGTGTTCTGGGAAAAAGCTCGCATTCCGGTCAAGGATAAACAACACTGCATTACAAATGTAGAGAAATTGTATAAAGAATGGCAAAGCTTTCAAAAAGATTCAAAGAAGACTTCTAATTTCCATAAGAGCAAAGTAAACACGTGGAAAGAAAAATTGGATATGCTTTTTGACGTGGCGCATGCAAGTGCATTAAAAATAATGTCGAATCAAGAAGATATTGATTTCTTGATAAGTCAACGAAAAACGGGGCGCCCAGGCTTTATGTATGGTATCGATTACGAAGAAGTACGCCGAGAGTGCCGACTTGAAGAACGCAACAACAATTTATTACAACAAGTGGAGCGGAATAATCGTGAAATTGCATTAATTGGTTCGTTGTATGTTATTGTTTATTTTTTATTTTCTTTAAATTAAGTCGTTTTTATTAGATGAAACTGCAGAGTTGCTATCATCTGAATCTTCAGAAAATGATAACAGTTTTCCAGATATGGAATGTGACCCACGTTGTAGTCAACCTCCAGCCAAAAAATGTAGGGGAACAAATAAAATACTAACACCAAAACTGGCGGCCGCACTCGATGTCTGTAAAATCAGTGACAGACATGCGGTTCATCTAATAAGCGCAGTCGTTGAAGCTCTGGGTAATAATGTTGAAGATTATATTTTAAACCGAACGTCTGTACACCAGGAAAGGGAACAAATCCGTGAAGAAAGAATTTCAGCATTAAAAAATAAATTAAAATTAAATGAGCTCGACGCTATCTGCCTTCATTGGGATGGTAAACTTTTGCCGGCGCTGACGGGAAATGATAAAGTTGATAGGTTGCCTATAATAATATCGAGCGGTAAAGTTGAACAGCTTCTTGAAATACCTGCACTTGATTCCGGTACTGGAAAAGAACAGGCATCCGCTGTATGCGATGCTATTTATGAATATGGTCTGCAAAATCACATCAAAGCTTTAGTGTTTGATACAACAGCGGTCAATACTGGGCGTTTCAATGGTACCTGTACGTTAATTGAAAATAATTTACAAAGACAACTTTTATGGTTACCATGCCGTCATCATATATACGAGATTGTTTTAAGATGCGTTTTCGAAGAAAAAATAAGCTGTTATGGAAGTCCAAACGTTAAAATGTTTGAGAAATTTAAAAATGCTTGGGCTAAGATTGATGCTAAAAACTATGAGTATGGCATCAACGATCCAACTGTCAAGACGTACATGAAAGAGTCTGCTGTTCGCATTATCGGTGCAGTAAATAATATCTTGGAAGAAAAACAACCCAGGGAAGACTATAAAGAATTCTTGGAACTCACTTTGCTCTTCCTGGGTCAAAAACCAGAAAAGACACATCCAAACAGCCTAATGTTTCGATCGCCAGGAGCTGTCCACCATGCAAGGTGGATGGCAAAAGCGATTTACTGTCTAAAAATATTTTTATTCCGTAACGAGTTCCAGCTTTCAGCAACTGAATTAAATGGGCTTCGTCAAATTTGTGTTTTTATTGCTGAAGTCTATGTCGAAGCGTGGTTTTCTGCTCCTTTGGCCATTAAAGCGCCATATCAAGATTTTTTATTTTTACAAAAACTTGAAAACTTTAAAAAAATTGATGCTGCTATATCTTATGTTGCTCTTAAAAAGTTCAGGAACCACTTGTGGTATTTAAGCCCTGAGGCGGTTGGTCTTGCATTTTTTGACAGCAACGTATCCCTTTTTTCAAAACAAAAAATGGTGGCGGCTTTGGAAAATGATTTTGAACAAGAGCAAAACACAAAGCGAGCTACAATAAATGATAGAGAAATCGTTGAAATATTCCATGACGGAATTGAACAGTTCGTCTCTGCCGAAACAAAAGCATTATTTGAAAGATTTCAAATAAATACTGATTTTTTTAAATTAAACCCAGACAAACGGGAGCAGGACCAATCTTATTGTAAAGCGGCTGAACTGATGAAAAAATTAAATGTTACAAATGACACTGCCGAAAGGGGGGTTAAATTGATGGAAGAGTATAATAAACTATTTACCAAAAATGAACGCCAAAAGCAATTTGTTTTAAAAATTGTTAGCGATTACCGCCATCGGTTACCGGACTGTAATAAAAAGACATTGTCTCAAGTGCTTTAAACAATATTAATAAAAAGAGAAATCATATACATAAGTAGTTTTATTTAAGTATAATAAATCGACATTGAGGCGTACTTTTTCTCCTATATTTAAGTTTTTTTCATTAAATATTAACATTAGACAAAAATGTTATTGACAGATGTTATTGTAGACATATTAATGAACATCTTTCGCCAGTAATGGTTAAAAAAAAAAACACAGAGAAAGTTACAAGCAGTCAAAGTAAGAATTTGCGTGAAAAAACGTATTTTGTGTAACTTTGGGGGGCTGACGCGCCCCCTAATCCTCTTCCTACGACCTTGAAATTTTACTAGAATTTTTTTAAAATAAAACTACACACAAAAAAACACTGAGACCAAAACAATAAAGAAAAAAAAAATACTCCATACATTTAATTGTCACCCTAGTGCCCATGTCCGTCATGATTGTTTTTATGCGTCCATAAATCAAGATGAAATGCTCGAACACGGCTTTAGCGACTGTTGTTGCGTGTTTGCTTGGGACTGGGATCGCTACCAAGTATTTGGTTAGATCGCATATGATGGTAACCGCATATTCGTTTCCATTTATCGACTTCGGTAATGGTCCGACTGTATCGATTTGTATAATATCGAATGCCTTCGGGGGTGTTTCCGTTATTTTCATTGGTTCCTTTATATGCTTAATGGTTTTATTTTTCTTACAGTGGATGCAGTTCTTTTCGTATTTTCTTATGTCATTTTTCATATTCAGCCAGCTATATTTCTGCTTGATTTTATCTGTCATGCGATTTATTCCTGTGTGGCCACCACTAATAGGATCGTCATGATATTTGTGCAGAATTTCTTTAATTTTCCCGGGATTTGTCACATATTTAACCTCTGGGGTTAGTACGATTGTTAGATTTTTGAGAACCTTGTTACCCATTTCTATAAATTTGCCTACTGCAGTAAGATTTCTTTTAAACAATTTGTCCCCTAAGGACAACTGTATTTGAACAAGTCCTAAATTGCCGGCCTCTTTTTCAAGCCTGGTAAAGAATTGTCCTAAGTCAATCTTATCCTCAACAATTAGGTTGCTTGTATCCAAATCGCTACAAATTTTCTTTCCTTTTTTGAAATGTAGTTTCGGAGGATTGAAAACGAGCTCGACATGTCTTTTTACTTCTAATTTTTTTAGCGCTTCGTATATTTTGGGGTTCTCTTTGTGACTTTCTTTATTTTCGATGTTACTGCTTGTTATTTTTTGCTGCTGATCTTGTTGTTACTTTCAGTATTTTACTTGCTTCCACCGACATATCTTTTAGGTTTGTAATCGTTATGCGCAATAATGCATCCGCAATGTGATTTTCTTTTCCGGCGATATACTCCATTTCAAAATTGTGTTTGAGCTGCCCGTTACTTCTGTACAGCTGTTGGTAAATTTGGTTCATTGATGTGAACGTTCCCGCTTGCACTATCATTCTGACCTTGTCATTAGAGCAGTTCTTGCACATAGCTTTGACTGCTGCTTGTGTGAAATATCTCGTTGCCAAGTCTGGATTAAGTCCATCCGAGATATAAGCTCCTTCTAATGACCTGGTGATTTTTTCTATTTCAGCGGTGTATTGATTTGCAGTTTTGCTGCGTTGTTGAACGTTCAGGAGTTTTGCTGTTAAAACTTCTACCGATTCGCCTTTAATTGCAGTTTTTAGCTTTTCTTTAATTTGTGCTATTGTGCTTTCGTTACTAATGAAGTTTCTTGCAGTGCCTTTTAGCTTGGTTTTTATCATTGTTGCTGCTACGGCTTCGTGAGTATCTTTGATTTGATCAAGTATATCAAGGGCGTCTAAGAAACTGTGCAAATTCTCTAGCTTACCATCAAACTCTGGTAGCACTGACGAAGCAGTTTTAATAAATTTAATTACAGTTTGTGGCATTGTGACGTTTATATTTGGGATTATTGGAATGTTTAATGTATTATTTTTTTCCACTGATGGAGTCTGACTGAGAGATGGTGATGGAGTTCGGCTCTGAACACGTTCTGATAAAAGTAGAGTAAAATCAACCTGGAGTTCCTTCTCTACTGTGGTAGGTATTGTTATTTCTATATTGTGTCTAGCTAAAGAAGATACCAATTTATCTCGTACGGAGGAAAAAAATAGGTAAGCTTCGTTTTGGTGTTCTTCGGTAAGTAGATGATTTGCCGTCTTGATCACCTGTCGTATACTATTTAAAGCTTCCAAAATTATGTTTAAATGCTTTACTAATGTTTCTGTTGTGATGGGAGTACTTTTATTTATGTATTTGTATGACTTATTAGCTTTTGTTTTTTCTTCTGATAATGTGTCGTGTATTTCTTGACATTTATTCATTTCTTGGCATATATAATTTTTGTTTAAATGCGTTGTTGTACAATGTTCAATTGTCTCAATTTATTCTTTATATAATTTCTTATTAAAATTGCAATTGCGATAATTAGGATTAACATTCAAAAATTGTTAACCATTTGTCTGAAATTTCTTCCTTATTTTCTATACTAAGTCTCGGTTCGTATTTGACCAATTTATTTTCGGAATTTTTCTCTTCAGAACTTTCCTTACCGACTTCGTATCCTGCTGTACCTATTAGGATACCGTTTAATACGGTTTTCCACCATGCCATTTTTACAAGGTGAAGAATAGACTCGTTATATTTTCGTATTTGTTTATTTTGTTAGTTTTGCCGATATACCAAATTCAGACATTGCGGCATATAGAAACTTCTTCTCGTGCTGTCGAAGGCGGCAAAAAGATGGTGTGGGTCGATTGTTCTTTCTCGGGTCTTTTCCAAGATCTGACGTATTGTGAATATCTAGTTGGTGGTAGATTTACCAGGTCTAAAGCCACACGGATAAGGTCCAATCAGTTTATTGACGGTAGGCTTAAGTATTTCACACAATATGCTCGACAGAACCTTATACGCGATGTTAAGAAGACTAATCCCGCGATAATTGGCGCAAACTGCAAAATCAACCTTTCTGTGGATTGGGCAGAGCACACTTATGTTCCAATCAGCAGGCATGCGTTCTTTCGACCTTATTCTAGAAATGAGCTCGTACATGCACTTAACCAGCTCCTCTCCGCCGTACTTGAATAACTCTGCTGATAACCCATCGGCCCCGGAGTAACCCATTCGTCATAGTCGGGTGATGGTACATTGAGTCCATCATCATTGATTGGGGAGTCGGGTTCAACATCTTCTCCAAGGTTGTTGCAGCTGCTTCCATTAAGCAGTGTGGAGAAGTGATTCCTCCATAATTTAAGTATGCTCAGGTCTTCTTACAGGAATTCGCCCTGGTCTTGAAGCCTTCTGTTAGCCGCCGTACTTTCTGAAAAAATTTTCGGACGCTTTTCCTGTCGGCCAGCATCTCAAGCTCTTTGCACTCACGCATTTCGGCATATCTCTTTATCTCACGAAAACTTCGTGTTGCTTCCTTCTTCAACTCACGATAACGCTCCCGCACTGCTCGCGTTGCGCCCGATCGCAGTGTAGCCCTGTAGGCAGCTTCTTTACGTTCCGCAGTGGCGATACATTCCTCGTCATACCAGTTGTTCTTTCGGGCTCGCTGAAATCCGACGGATTCTTCAGCGGCGGTATGTAGGCAGCGCGAAATATGGTTCCACTGGGCGGAAATATCCTTCTGTTGATCATAGCTCTCAGAGAGCAGGAGTGCAAGTCTGGTGGCGAAGTGGGTGCCTGTCTGTTGCGATTGGTCTTTCCGACGTCTGCCTAACATCCGTTTCACCCAATGCTGAACATTAACACCACCCCAATCCATGACCAACGGCCCGATTTATGATCCAACGACAAGCAACAACAAACGATACGCACAAGCTACCGTAGTCGTGGGATCCGCTGGCGCAGCACAAATATAGCGCAAACAAGCTACGACTTACACTACACACAAGTCGGCGTAATCGTGGGATTCGCTGGCGCAGCACAAATATAGCGCAAACAAGCTACGACTTACACTACACACAAGTCGGCGTAATCGTGGGATTCGCTGACACTGCATTCTGGCAAAACATAGCAACGACAGCGACGAAGGCAGCGGCGGTGAGGACGGCTTAGGCTTAGACTTAAGAGTAAGAATGTTTTAGAGTTTAGTTCTGATCGAGCCTGAATAAAGCACACAAGTGCCTAAAAATAATTGGCGCCCATCCGGGTAAAGAAGATACGAAGAATTCTCCAGAAAGTAAAAATCACCAAGGTATTTTGCGGTGGAGTGTCTTTAACAACTTCACAGGACCCAAGGACTCACAGAGAATCGCTACAATCTTTAAAAAACGTATCCTACAAGGACTCCAAGGATCCGAGGATTCATCAGAAAGCAGTTTATAATAAAAAAAAAAAACATGTTTCGAGTATTGTAAGTAGAGTGCTCATTAAAATAAAAACATTATAATTTCTTTTGAATTAAAACTAAGTTTTCAAAATAGACGGAAAGGAATTTATTTTAGAAATATAAGGAGCTAATCATAAAATTTTGTGAAACAAATTTTCCAGAGTTTAATAAAAAAAGAAACAGTGTAATCTTCTCTCAAAAACAGTGTGTTTAGAAACAGAATTTGTGAAGAAAATTGTAATAAATAACTGAAATTATCTAGCCATATCAACAAAAGAGTGTGATTGATTGATTCGACTATAGGAACGGTTACAAGTTCTATTCACTTTTAATTTCTAAGTCTATGAGTGACTCAGACTTAGAAAACCTCTTAGAAGGAATCATTAAAACCAGTAAAATGGATTCAAATCAGGTAACCGCAGTGGTTCAAGCAGCCGTCTCAAGCGCTCTTGAACAACAAAGACAGACTTTCGAAGTTAAGCTCCAACGATTAACGGAGCAAATGACTACATTGACCACTGGTCAAACGCCAAAAATATACCAACCGGTAAAAATATTACCGAACGTGAAGTGTGACGAACCCCTTGATCTGGTAAAATCATTACCAGAATTTGACGGGCAAATCAGTACATATGTGTATTGGCGACAAGCTGCCCATACATCTTACGAAGTTTTCAGAAGTTACCAGGGAAGTTCTAGACACTACCAAGCAGTTGGTATAATTACAAATAAAATAAAAGCTTCTGCTGATGCCATTTTGGCATCCTTCAACACTTTTTTAAATTTCGACGCAATAATCGCGAGACTAGACTTTACGTACGCAGACAAACGACCGATATATTTAGTTGAACAACAATTATCCACCTTACGACAGGGTAACCTATCTCTGCTTCGATATTTCGACGAGGTTGAGGAAATATTAACTCTCCTCACGAATAAAACCATAATGACCCATGAGGGTCAAGTATCAGAATCAATTTGCGAAAAATATAGAGCGGACGCTTTAAGAGTTTTTATATCAGGCCTTAAAAGACCTTTATGTGACATACTATTTGCCTCTCGCCCTAAAGACCTACCTAGCGCTCTGGCATTAGCCCAGGAGGTGGAGTCAAATAGGGAAAGGTACTTATTTGCTTCAAATTTCGCAACGACTATTGAAGACCAATATAAACTAAGAATAAACAATAATTCGGAGAAAAGGATGCAACAGCAACAAAAAAATCCGCATTATGCAAATAAACAGCATAGAACAAATGATACTAGGACTGACAAGCAAGAACAAGTGACCCCCATGGACGTTGACCCATCGGTTCCAAGACTAAGACAAAATGTAAATTGGCGTAGGGAACCATCACAGAGAGCCAACCAATACCAACAACAGAATCAAAGTAATAGTAGACAGGGTTATAGTTCAAATCAACAGCAGGGAAAACGACAGGCAGATTCAGATAGGGTTACTGGACCAAAGATGCAACGCATTAATACCTTAAATCAAGAAAAGGTTAGTGAGGCAACTTATAATCAGGAAGCCGAAGATGAAGCTGAAGATCTCGTGGAGGAGCAATTGAATTTTTTAGGGGGAAATCCCTACTCCCGTGGATTGAGCGAGGAGTAGGTTATCGAGGAAAAAAAATTAAATTATTAGTGGACACAGGAGCTTCGAAAAATTACATCAAACCAATATCTGAGCTAAAAAATATAATTCCAGCGTCCACACCATTTATAGTAAAGTCTTTGCACGGCAATAGTCCTGTAAGATTTCTGCAGATTTCTTTATACTACCAAATATAACAACATTCGACGGCATTATTGGGCTCGATTTGCTCAATCAGGTAAACGCCCAAATAGACCTCAGTACGGGTACAATAAAGCATGATTCTGGAACTGAGAAACTTTTGTTCCATAAATGTAAAAATGTAAACTTTATCGACATAAAAAGTGAAGAAATTCCATCTTCAGTTCGTGAGCAATTTTATGAAATTGTCAAAAGTAGAAATAAGGCGTTTGCTGACCCTAACGAGTCACTACCCTTCAACACTAATATAATTGGTATAATCAGAACAAAAACCGATGAACCGGTTTACTCGAGACTTTACCCATATCCAATGGGTGTAGCCGACTTTGTAAACAAAGAAGTGGCTGAAGTTCTCGTCAATGGTATCATTCGACCCTCAAGGTCCCCTTACAATAACCCAATTTGGGTCATTGATAAGAAGGGAGTAGATCAAACGGGAAACAAAAAGAAACGTCTTGTGATTGATTTCAGGAAACTGAATGAGGTCACAGTCGAAGATAAATACCCTATGCCAAACGCAATGGTAATCTTGTCAAACTTAAGAGGTGCACAATATTTTACCACCCTCGACCTTAAATCTGGGTTTCACCAGATCGAGTTAGCAGAAAGAGACAGGGAGAAAACCGCTTTCTCCGTTAACAACGGTAAATATGAATTCTGTCGTTTACCTTTTGGGCTAAGAAACGCCCCAAGCATCTTCCAGAGAGCAATCGACGATGTCCTCAGGGAGCAAATTGGCAAAACCTGCCACGTTTACGTTGACGATGTAATTGTCTATTCAAAAACGGCAGAAGACCATTTGAAAGATATCGAATGGGTGTTGCGGAGTCTCTATGAGGCAAATATGAGAATATCCGCCGAAAAATCGAAATTCTTCAAGACCGAGGTAGAATACCTAGGATTTGTTGTCTCAAGGGGAGGTGTGAAAACAAGCATCAGAAGATGTCACGTTAGCGACTTCACTAAACCATTTGACTTAACAACCGATGCATCTCCAAAGGGTTTAGGGGCCGTCCTTTCACAAGAGAAAGAACCCATTACCATGATCTCAAGAACACTTAGATATAGAGAAGAGCATTTGGCAACAAATGAAAGAGAACTCTTGGCGATCGTGTGGGCTCTTAACACTTTGACGAACTACCTGTACGGTGTTAACCAGTTGAATATCTTCACTGACCACCAGCCTCTGACGTTTGCAGTTTCTGATAAAAATTCGAAAGCAAAAATCAAACGATGGAAGTCTCTAATAGAAAGCTTCAACGCAAAAACTTTTTATAAACCGGGAAAGGAAAACCATGTCGCTGACGCGTTGTCCAGACAGCACATGAATTTGGTAGGAATTGAAATGGAGGCAAGCTCCGACTGCGCCACCATGCACAGTGAGGAGTCACTGACCTACACTATAGAGACGGTGGATAAGCCCGTAAATTGCTACAGAAATCAGATAATTCTTCAAGAAAGCGAAAGCCAGTCAAAACAGATCTTCATAATATTTGGTTCAAAAAGCAGACATGTAATTTCATTTTGTGACGTAGAGTCATTACTAAAAACGCTGCAAGAAGTCATTAATGATGGCGTAGTTAACGCAATACATTGCAGCCTACCAGTGTTGGCAAAAATTCAACACCGACTGGTAGAACTTCACCCCAACGTAAGATTCCGTCATACCGAAAAGATGGTTACGGACATCTTCAGCGAAAGTGATCAACAAGAAATTATATTTGCTGAACACATCAGAGCTCATAGGGCAGCGCAAGAAAATGTAAAGCAGATCTTGGCTGACTATTTTTTCCCGAAGATGGATAAAAAGGCAAGGGAAGTAGTAGCAAATTGCCGAATATGTTCAAAGTCCAAATACATTAGACATCCAAAGAAGCATGTTATTGCGGCAACACCGGTTCCATGTAATCCTGGTGAAATATTACACGTTGATATTTTCTCCACAGACCAAAAATATTTTCTAACTTGCGTCGATAAGTTTTCTAAATTTGCTAAAGTGCAGAAAATCGCGTTTAGAACCATCATAGACGTAAAACCACCTATTTTACAGCAAATAAACATTTTTCCAAACGTTAAAACTATATACTGTGACAACGAAAAGTCCCTTAACTCAAATGCCATAAAATCAACTTTGCTAAATTACAACAATGTGAAAATCGCCAACGCCCCTCCACTGCATAGCACCTCAAACGGGCAAGTGGAGCGTTTTCACAGTACTTTAACTGAAATAGCTAGGTGTCTAAAACTAGAAAGAAATCTCGATGACACTGTTGACTTGATTTTGCTTGCCACCATAGAATATAATAAGTCAATTCATTCAACAACACACGAAAAACCAATAGACATCCTTCATCCCAGCTCAGCTAACATTACGGAACTAGTTCGAAATCGTATCGAAAAAGCACAGGCCAGTGATCGCGAATACCATAATAAGGGTCGTCAGAATGTGACGTATAACGTTGGCGACAAAGTCCTAGTGAAAGTTAATCGAAGGCTAGGCAATAAACTCTCAACACTATTTACAGAAGAAGTAGTCGAACTGGACCTAGGCACCACCGTTCTTATAAAGGGGAGGAGGGTCCACAAAGACAACCTTCGTCCACCTTAATTAACCACTTTATTACTTTAAGTCTTGTATTTTAAATTACAGGATAATATCGGCATTCCTATTGATGACCACTTTAACACAAAAGCTAACTGACTACACCAACTCCAACTACATCCCAATTTTGGACGAAAACGCAATAGTATGGGAACATTACGGTTATTTGACGCACTTTACCAACTTGACACTATACGCAACATTGAACGACGAGACGGCAGGATTTATGGACCTTTTCCCACTGACACACATGAAGAAAATAGTAGAAGCAGACATAAAATACATCGAGACTTTACTTCGAACCGTTGACATTCACCATCGACAGGCACGAAGCTTAAACTTTTTAGGTACTGCACTAAAAGTCGTCGCCGGCACTCCTGACTTTGACGATTTCCAAAGACTACAACTAAGACAGGATATGCTCATTGACTCTAATAACAGACAGTACAAAATTAATACGCATATTCAGCAAAAAATCTTGGAAATTACGCAAACAATAAACACAATTATAAACTCAACAAGAAAGGAAGCAATCGACACAGGTCATCTTTACGAAACAATACTTGCAAGAAATAGAGTAATAATCCTCGAAATGCAATCAATCACAATCTCAATAGCCCTAGCTAAGTTGAACCTAGTGAACCCAATAATATTAGATAATAATGATATCAATAATATTATCAATGAGCACTCGACTAACATAACTATAATAGAAATAATAGGAATGTCTAGCATTAAGGCTTTACAAAATAAGAATAATTTGTACTTTGTAGTTAAGTATCCAATCCCTCAAATTGTTTGTAAAAAATATAGTTTATTCGCCGTGCCTCACGAAGGACGAGTCCTACACTTTGGGGATACTAATACCGTTGCTGAGTGCGGAAACGAAGCGTATGCTGTTAAATGCGAAAAATCAACTTTTGCAACTTTTTGCAAAAAGCAAACAACCCCTAGTTGCTGTCAGCAACTATTCACAGGTGCTGTGGCAAATTGTTCAACTACTACCAATCATGATAAGGGCATCAAAGAAATCGATGACGGCATTGTCATTATCAACAATGCCACAGCAAAGATAGAGGTTGAAAAAGGAGATAGCAGAATCGTCAACGGTACTTACCTTTTGACTTTCGATCAGTCAGTAAAGGTAAATGGGACCGAGTATCACAATCGAAATCATACTCCTACTCGTACTCCTGGCACTCCAACAGCTCAAAGAGTCAATCTTTTAGGACATATAGAGACATTGAGTTTGAACTATCTTCATGAAATGAATGCGGGAAATATCAACCATATTGGCGCTCTTCGAGGAGAAGTCAACTCAACAACATTGCTTTTTATAGTAACGATAGCATCAATCTTTATCATAGTAATCTTGCGACTTGCTCTAAGCAAATATAAAAAACACACCACGGAAAGAGCAATGAATGTCTTAGAAAGAGAGGTCACCGAGAGAATCGTGGACGATTCCCACTTAGGAAGGGAGGAGTTAACTCGAAACGCAAGCCACCAAAATACCAAGTCAGCATTGTCTGCCTAACATCCGTTTCACCCAATGCTGAACATTAACACCACCCCAATCCATGACCAACGGCCCGATTTATGATCCAACGACAAGCAACAACAAACCATACGCACAAGCTACCGTAGTCGTGGGATCCGCTGGCGCAGCACAAATATAGCGCAAACAAGCTACGACTTACACTACACACAAGTCGGCGTAATCGTGGGATTCGCTGACACTGCATTTTGGCAAAACATAGCAACGACAGCGACGACGGCAGCGGCGGTGAGGACGGCTTAGGCTTAGACTTAAGAGTAAGAATGTTTTAGAGTTTAGTTCTGATCGAGCCTGAATAAAGCACACAAGTGCCTAAAAATAATTTACATACCAGAAAGGAACCGCAGGTTTAATTATTGACTTGACCTTCTGCAGTACTGCTTTATTTAATAGAATAAAATGGGAGGTCTCAGAACGTTTCACATATAGTTATCACTTTGCGATTTCCTTTGAAATTCATCCACCGCGAAAGAACGCGCGGAAAGAGAGAACCTTGAAAGTGCAGAACATTGGATGGAAAACAAAATTGTTGGATAGCAGCATGATAGGATATATGACAGAGCCCCTGTCAGACACGCTTGACAGTTGAAATGAAAATACCGACACCTGTGGTAATAAAATAATGAGGATGGTCACCGATACCACGTAAAAGAAGTGTAACTGAAGAACTCCAGCCAACCGGTGGAATGAAGAAATCGCGAAGCTGCGCTCTGATTGCCTTAAGCTGCGGCGACAATACCAAAGACAGATAACCTTCCAAGCCGCGTACAAAAGCAAGCGACAGGGACTACGAAAAGCGATCCAGCCAAGCAAACGTTAGGCCTTCTTAGAACTAATAAAATACGTCGACGACAACCCCTGTTGTAGTGGGTATAACACTGTCCTTAGAATATTTAAAGGGTGCAAGGCCATGCAATCTGTGTGTCCCACAATAATAAAGCGCATTGTTCTTGGGCATTTCCCGCAGCAGAGCGTGGGCGGAGCGCCGCAAGAGTTAATGATAGAAATCGTAGAAATCTCACCAGTTACGAAGGATGAATTCCTCGCTGCTACAGCCAAAATAAAAAGCAATAACTCGCCAGGTATAGACGGCGTTCCGAATGGGATTCTTAAATATATAATAATAATAATAGTTTTGTGCTTCCACTATTTATAATAGCTCAGTGTTAGGCCGAGCTTCTCCTACCATTTGTAGTGTGCGTCTTTATGGAGGGACCTTCTGTTTTGTGCCGTCTCCGAACGGCAGATGCTACTTTTAAGCTACTTCTAAAAAAAAAATTCCAATTGGCATTGCTTATTTAATTAGATAAATTATCATAGCTCCTGACCTAATGCAATATACTGATATTTTTCTTTCTTAATAAATTATTAATTTTGTTTGTAAGCTTATTTAAAATTTAGTTTTTTTATAATAATAACTGTAAATAAGGTACCACATCAAAACAACATTTTTTATACAAAATGATGATTGTTGGATACTGCTCATGTCAAATATAATTTTTTGGCGTAGAATACGTCTTACCTTACGGTATGGGCACCAATGTCAGGTTTTTATTGTTGTAATCTCTATTTCTTTAATTATAAGGAAACGGCTCGATTAATTTTTTTTTTTTTTTTTTGTAGTCAAATGAAGATGTTAGCTTTCGTTTGACATACATTTCATGTTGGTTGATATCTTCCTAATATTTAAATTTCTCAAATGAAAATTGTATAAACACATGCACACAAAGATGTGTGTGGTGTTTGGTAGAGTGCGTAGTAGTGGTGGGTAACACAGTGCAGCACTAGTTTGAAGCGTGAATAGACGTTCATTTTATTGCATAATTTTAGGCGGGAAAATTTAAGTAGAGTAAAGGCAGAGAAAGCGCTGCCAACTACTGCTTATTGGTGGTGATTTTAACACAGAAATCACTTCAAATACTAGATTGGCGAAATTTATGAGCGATACGTTTAATTTGGATTATATTCGAAATGATGCTCCCACAACTATTGATAACACAACCATTGACTTAGTTTTTGCGAGAAATTTAAATGTTAATTTAAAAACATATTTATCCTATTTTTCCTATCATAAGCCTATATTATCAAAAGTAACTTTCAAATAATCAAATAGATTTGGGTCTGTTATCTTTACTATTGATAACTACCATTGACTTCGTTTTTGCGAGAAATTTAATTGATAATTTAAAAACATTTTTATCCTATTTTCCTATCATAAGCTTATGTATATCATCAAAAGTAACTATCAAATAAAGAAATTCATTTGCTTGTATTATTTATCATTATAAATTATCATTATACATATGATTTCTGTCTTATCGGATGGCGTATTCTACGTTAAACTTAATGGCCGTGTCTCTGACACAGCCTCCTTCTTTAATTTGGTTTTTTAATAACGGTTTATTTAAAGATTGTTTAAACAATATCTCCTGAAATAATACAAATTTTGTCAAAACCACTTTAGTGTAGGGGAGAGTGGTCCCATACCGACCCCACCATATTTCTCAGAGTTGGCGTTGCTAGCCGAATTGTAACGTCAGTAAAAAGCTGTTATAACACAGACATTTTGGACATAGATAGCCATTTTGACTTCTTCTTTTTCGCTGCGACTTTTACGTTTATATTTTTCAAAACCTCTGGCATTCATTTTCGAGCTCCACGGAACTTGAGCTTAAAATATTTTTTGAGTGTAGTCCTGGCTTTCAATTACGCTATACAAAAAATAACTAACACATAAGCATATGCATATGTGTGATCCTCCTGCACGAGTACGGTAGGCATCGAACGATAACGTTACTTAATAACTCTTCTGATGAAAACCACGATGCAAAGTAGCGTTGCACTTCGGCATCTTACGATTACTATCTGGTATTGTCACTGGCAAAAAAAACACAGTAAAGATGAAGCAAAACAGAGGCAAAAGTAAGTTTTATTTCATATTTTAAAGCAGAAATTCTCAAAAATCTTCGGTTTTTTTGCACTTCGCTATTGTGGCATTATCGAACTATAGTACGAGTGCACAGTGCAGTAAATATGACGCATTCCGGTGTACCGTTCCTTTGGTTTTGCCGAACTTGACAGATGTGACGTCAGTGCCCTGTTGTAAACAAGCCATTTTCTTGCATGTGTTTCACATGGTTCAAGTACTTCAAATTGTAAATGATAATAGTTTTGTGTATTTTGCTTTCATATGCATAATATATAATGTAATTTTGGCGCTTACACTATATAGCTCAGTGTTTGGCCGAGCTTCTCCTACCATTTGCGGTATGCGTCTTTAGATTATATCACAAATGGAGGGGCCTACAGTTTTTGTGCCGGCTCCGAACGGCAGATGTATTTAATGAAAAGCTTTTTCATGGCAGAAATACCCTCGGAGGTTTGCCATTGCCTGCAGAGGGGTGACCGCTATTAGAAAAAACTTTTTCTATGATTTAGATTTTGTTTGCCATGACTGAGATTCGAACCTCGAACTCACCGGCGTATCGAGTTATAGCACGTATCGCTATCAACTCGACCACAGCGGCCTCTTGCTTGCACTTTAATTGAGTTCAAGGCCTAGGTTTTGCTTTCTTATGTTCACAAAATATAGAGAAATATCGGAATGAAACGATTAAACTGTAAATGGCACGCTCTATGTAAAAGTGGCTTAACTCTCTCTTCTCGTATTATCTACTTCTTCGCTCCGCCGTCTTTCCTATTTGATGCAGCACTGACGTCAGTATTTTTGGGAGTGCGTAATCTTGTTATTAAATGGCCGCTGTGGTCGAAATGGTAGCAGTATAACTCGATATGCCGGTGAGTTCGAGGTTTGAATCTCAGTCAGCTCAAGCAAAATCTTAATCATAGAAAAAGTTTTTTCTATTAGCGTTCACCCCTCGGCAGACAATGGCAAACTTCCGAGGGTATTTCTGCCATGAAAAAGGTTCTCATTAAATACATACATCTGCCGTTCGGAGTCGGCACAAAACTGTAGGTCCCTCCATTTGTGGTAGAATATAAAGACGCACAACACAAATGGTAGGAGAAGTTTGGCCAAACACTGAGCTATATGGTGTAAGCGCCAAATTATTATTATTATAATTAACCTTGTTATCTATGTATCATTCTTGGTACGAGTGCACAGTTTGCTGCAACATGTACATGAACAACATGTTAGTAATCGATGATGCCAACGATGCGGTGATGCTTACAATTCGGCGATGCCAAATATATCGCTACGTTTGGCATAGCCGATTACAGGACAATAATATATAGATATATATGAAGATGGGAAATCCCGCGTTATTAATAACTGTAACATATACTATACATACATATGTATACATGTGTATGTATGTATTTAATCAGCTTTGAATAACTAGATTTAAAATTCGAAGACTTTTCAAAATATGATCCGAATTTTTATTATAACCGCCGCCCCACAACATACTTCACAACTAAATGCCTACCTATTCCTTCTTTTTTCAACCCCACCACCCACTTCAGCCTTCAAAGTTCTACTCAATCCGTAAAATGTACCCCACGAATCACATGCAATCGTTTCACCAGAAACATACTTGCCCGACCCTTTTAATCGCTTCTAATATATTGTTATTGTGTTTTAAAATGATTTCGTTACTGAGACTGCAGGCGGAAACGCACACGATTTTCCACATGGTGCAACAAAACCGTTTTTCCTTTCTGAGCGTGGTGAGTACGTGTATATATATCACTATATGTGTTTGCGTTCACTAATGTAGGTACATACATACATACATATTACCTATGTATGGACATATATGTATGTACATACGTGTTGACTTAATAATACGTTGGGTTGCTGTACATTCAGAGGTCGACACGCCAAAGCCGCGTTTTTCACTGTTGGCTTTTTTCAAACTTGGTTATTTAATATATATTTTTCGAGTTTGTTTGTTTGGTAGATTTTTCTGATTTGGTTTTTTTTAAGGAAATTTAAATATTTTTTGCTTTAAAAAATATGTAATTATAACAATATATTAATTTGGCCACACCGTAGATTCTCTTTTATATTTCCATTCGTATTGCTTGCGTTTTGCATTTGAAAATTTCATTTAAAAAAACGTGTGTGACAGTAGAAGTGTGACAGTGGAAAACAAAACCCGCCAAATGTTTTGCGCTAATTTAGGTAAGATGCGCAATTTAAATTTTTTAAACAATTTGTAAAAATATGTAACAGTATATGATTATTTTGAAATTCCAGCGTCACCATTATTTTTTTTTTTAAGTTTTAAGGAAATATATCCATGTATTAAAAAAAAAAGCACAAAAAATCAAGATACGTGATAAAAAAAAACATTTAATCAATAACTAGAAAACTGCAGAAGTGTATCTCCAAAATAATATCCATTTGTCTGGGTTTCTTCGCATTTATATTCAATATTTTATCTTCAGTAAATTCTATATCTCTATGGATATTAAGAAGAAACAAGTCATTTAATCTTTGCTCTCCAGTTCGACTACGCAACTATGTTTTCAGTCTTCTGAGCATTGAAAAGGAGCGTTAACTGGAAGCAACTGTAAAAGGAAGTGTCGCCACAATCTGCAGGAATCGATGCACTGTACGGTAAAGCGACTTGTCGCAACTGCATTGATGAATGTTTTCGGTCTCTGGTCTGAAGATATACATATGTATGTATATGAAATATGCCTGTTTAAAATGAGAACATAACGACTAATATACGAATAGAAATAATAATATATTATCGTAAGGAATGAGTGATTCATGATTAGAAAATACATTTGCTCGTTCTGATTTCAGCTACGAATTCTTCAGTTGATACCGAAACATCGTTTGGCCATTGTGTTTCAAATATATTGAGAGCCATTTTGACAGTGAATAGCTAACTATTGGTTGGCGATAACTAATTGGTTTCCATTTCACAGTGAATTGTCAACAATTTGTTAACTCTGCTCATGGGCACTTGTTGACGATTAGTTAACAAACAGCTGTTTGAATGTCAAAGTGTTTATTATTTTTATAAAAAGAAAAATATGCAGAATAAAATTGTAAATTTCGTGTGAAGAAGCGCTAAAACAAGAAAAAATGGAATTTAGTGAAAGTGCCGAAGCTAACGGTTACCTTTAGTTTACTACATTTTTTTATATATAAAAATATATATTTTTTTTAATTTAAGAATTTTATTTTACAATATTTATCAGGTTAAAATATTAAAACTTTTATTATTTATTAATAATTTCTTAATATAAAGTACAGTTTATCAACTTAAAAACCCAAAGATAATAGCATAAAAATTAACTAATAACAGTTGAAAATAATCTTAATTAGACCACTTAAAATATTTACTGTTTCATTTTCATTTTCAAGAAATATCATACATATACAAAACAATTACTTTTACTTAACTCTAATTTATTTACATACATATGTACATTAGGGTGACAATTAAATGTATGGAGTATTTTTTTTTTCTTTATTGTTTTGGTCTCAGTGTTTTTTTGTGTGTAGTTTTATTTAAAAAAAATTCTAGTAAAATTTCAAGGTCGTAGGAAGAGGATTAGGGGGCGCGTCGGCCCCCCAAAGTTACACAAAATACGTTTTTTCACGCAAATTCTTACTTTGACTGCTTGTAACTTTCTCTGTGTTTTTTTTTTTTAAACATTACTGGCGAAAGATGTTCATTAATATGTCTACAATAACATCTGTCAATAACATTTTTGTCTAATGTTAATATTTAATGAAAAAAACTTAAATATAGGAGAAAAAGTACGCCTCAATGTCGATTTATTATACTTAAATAAAACTACTTATGTATATGATTTCTCTTTTTATTAATATTGTTTAAAGCACTTGAGACAATGTCTTTTTATTACAGTCCGGAAACCGATGGCGGTAATCGCTAACAATTTTTAAAACAAATTGTTTTTGGCGTTCATTTTTGGTAAATAGTTTATTATACTCTTCCATCAATTTAACCCCCCTTTCGGCAGTGTCATTTGTAACATTTAATTTTTTTCATCAGTTCAGCCGCTTTACAATAAGATTGGTCCTGCTCCCATTTGTCTGGGTTTAATTTAAAAAAATCAGTATGTATTTGAAATCTTTCAAATAATGCTTTTGTTTCGGCAGAGACGAACTGTTCAATTCCGTCATGGAATATTTCAACGATTTCTCTATCATTTATTGTAGCTCGCTTTGTGTTTTGCTCTTGTTCAAAATCATTTTCCAAAGCCGCCACCATTTTTTGTTTTGAAAAAAGGGATACGTTGCTGTCAAAAAATGCAAGACCAACCGCCTCAGGGCTTAAATACCACAAGTGTTTCCTGAACTTTTTAAGAGCAACATAAGATATAGCAGCATCAATTTTTTTGAAGTTTTCAAGTTTTTGTAAAAATAAAAAATCTTGATATGGCGCTTTAATGGCCAAAGGAGCAGAAAACCACGCTTCGACATAGACTTCAGCAATAAAAACACAAATTTGACGAAGCCCATTTAATTCAGTTGCTGAAAGCTGGAACTCGTTACGGAATAAAAATATTTTTAGACAGTAAATCGCTTTTGCAATCCACCTTGCATGGTGAACAGCTCCTGGCGATCGAAACATTAGGCTGTTTGGATGTGTCTTTTCTGGTTTTTGACCCAGGAAGAGCAAAGTGAGTTCCAAGAATTCTTTATAGTCTTCCCTGGGTTGTTTTTCTTCCAAGATATTATTTACTGCACCGATAATGCGAACAGCAGACTCTTTCATGTACGTCTTGACAGTTGGATCGTTGATGCCATACTCATAGTTTTTAGCATCAATCTTAGCCCAAGCATTTTTAAATTTCTCAAACATTTTAACGTTTGGACTTCCATAACAGCTTATTTTTTCTTCGAAAACGCATCTTAAAACAATCTCGTATATATGATGACGGCATGGTAACCATAAATGTTGTCTTTGTAAATTATTTTCAATTAACGTACAGGTACCATTGAAACGCCCAGTATTGACCGCTGTTGTATCAAACACTAAAGCTTTGATGTGATTTTGCAGACCATATTCATAAATAGCATCGCATACAGCGGATGCCTGTTCTTTTCCAGTACCGGAATCAAGTGCAGGTATTTCAAGAAGCTGTTCAACTTTACCGCTCGATATTATTATAGGCAACCTATCAACTTTATCATTTCCCGTCAGCGCCGGCAAAAGTTTACCATCCCAATGAAGGCAGATAGCGTCGAGCTCATTTAATTTTAATTTATTTTTTAATGCTGAAATTCTTTCTTCACGGATTTGTTCCCTTTCCTGGTGTACAGACGTTCGGTTTAAAATATAATCTTCAACATTATTACCCAGAGCTTCAACGACTGCGCTTATTAGATGAACCGCATGTCTGTCACTGATTTTACAGACATCGAGTGCGGCCGCCAGTTTTGGTGTTAGTATTTTATTTGTTCCCCTACATTTTTTGGCTGGAGGTTGACTACAACGTGGGTCACATTCCATATCTGGAAAACTGTTATCATTCTCTGAAGATTCAGATGACAGCAACTCTGCAGTTTCATCTAATAAAAACGACTTAATTTAAAGAAAATAAAAAATAAACAATAACATACAACGAACCAATTAATGCAATTTCACGATTATTCCGCTCCACTTGTTGTAATAAATTGTTGTTGCGTTCTTCAAGTCGGCACTCTCGGCGTACTTCTTCGTAATCGATACCATACATAAAGCCTGGGCGCCCCGTTTTTCGTTGACTTATCAAGAAATCAATATCTTCTTGATTCGACATTATTTTGAATGCACTTGCATGCGCCACGTCAAAAAGCATATCCAATTTTTCTTTCCACGTGTTTACTTTGCTCTTATGGAAATTAGAAGTCTTGAAAAACAAAACTTTCAACACTTCTATATTGGAGGGTAGTTTACTTCCCGTTAATGAGTTGGTACAATAACCAATTAAATATATGCGTTCACGTAAATTTCTAGCAGACATTTTCGACTTTTCACATTCAAATATTCACTTCGAATGATTTTTTTGCAAATTTAATGCTATTAAAAAATGTTTGCGGCTGCTGCATATAACTGTAAAATAAGAATCTATTTTCCGAGAAACATTGGTGCTGATTTTTTGTCGGTAGCTTACGCTAGCATTGAGAATAATATTGTTGAGGTTGTAACGGGAATATTCTCGGTCACAATTGTCAATATTATAGATCGCTTCAGCATACAGGCAAAAAAAATTTGAAGCAAACTTTTAAAGACAATTCTTACACTTGAAAACAAAAGTAAACAAAAAAAGTCTGAAGTTCGGACTAGCGAGGTCTTACTGTATATAATTGTTGAAGCTACTCTTACGTAAATCATAAGGAATTTTCTATATGAATCTTTAATTAAATAAATCTGAACAAAATCCAAAATTTGAATCATATAAGTAATTTTATTTAAGTATAATAAATCGACATTGAGGCGTACTTTTTCTCCTATATTTAAGTTTTTTTTCATTAAATATTAACATTAGACAAAAATGTTATTGACAGATGTTATTGTAGACATATTAATGAACATCTTTGGGGGGCCGACGCGCCCCCTAATCCTCTTCCTACGACCTTGAAATTTTACTAGAATTTTTTTTAAATAAAACTACACACAAAAAAATACTGAGACCAAAGAAAATATCACTTTCGAAATTAACTGTCACCCTAATGTACATACATATATACATAACTCATATTTATCCATACAAGAGTCCTCATACATATATAGGATGAGCGTTGGTGCCCTAAGGATAAAAAATAATAGCATGAACAGAAAGATAATTGATTATTCTTTCTAATAGCATCCATTTTTATTTGAAATTTTCGAAAATTTTTATAATATGTATACATGACTTACAACTTTGTGAAATGCCGTATATCTACTGTGCACATTCATTAAGGCAATTTTCTAAAATTCGAAAATTTCATAAAAAAATATTTATTAAATTTATAAAAAATATAATGGACTGAAAGATGATTGATTATTCTTTCTAATGGCGTCCATTTATTTTGAAATTTTCAAAATATATATACTGGACTTACAACTATGTATGTGAAATGTCGTATATGTGCTGTGCAAGGCAATTTCCAAAAGTTCTAAAATATCATTAAAAATATTTATTAAATTAAAAAACAATACAATTGGCTAAAAGATAATTGACTATTCTTTCTCATGGCATCCATTTTTTAAAAAAATATAATGGACTGAAAGATGATTGATTATTTCTAATGGCATTAATTTTAATTTGAAATTTTTAAAATATTTATACGTGACTTACAACTATGTGAAATGCCGTATACATACATATATACATATGTGCTGCGCACATGCAATAAGGCAATTTTTAAAAGTTCGAAAATTTAATAAAACATATTTATTAATATGTAGACCATCTTGTTTCTGACTCTCTATCTGCAAAAAAACATATCTCCATTATTTCACTCGACTTTGCTAAGGCATTCGATAAAATTGGAATTCACACTATCCTAGACCAACTGTTAGAATGGAAAGTTGGACCACGTATATGTAACTATATAAAAAACTTCATGACGCACAGAAAAATTCAAGTCAAAATAGACCACGTCCTGTCTAACACACTACCACTCCATAACGGAATTCCGCAAGGTTCGCCCCCTTCGGTAATATTGTTCTTAATAGCATACAATAAGTTGTGCGATAAAATTTCCATGCATGAAGAAGTATCTTTCTGCGCTTACGCCGATGACTTTAACCTGCTGGTTAAACATATAAAAGACAAAAATGTTAGCAACGATCTACATCCCCTATTCGAAAACATAAACTATTGGTGCAATTACTCAGGGGCCTCACTTTCAGTACAAAAATTCAAACAGCTGCACATCTGTCGTAAAGAGGGTGTACTCCTTCCATTCACCAAAATAACATTCAAATAAACACGGTAGACAGTCTAAGGATATTAGGAGTAACCATCAACAAAACATACGATTGGAGTTCACATATAACACAGTTACAACAAGATCTTTCGAAGCGCCTAAATATTATCAAGTGTCTTTCTAGTTTCAAACTCAACTGCAACCCACTTACACTCATAGATGTAACAAAAGCGCTCCTGATATCCAAAATTGATTTCGGTCTTTTTCTATACGGCTTTGCACCCATGATGTATTTAACAAGTATGTTAAATAAACTGAAAACTATGCTCAATTCAGCAATAAAAAGTTCACTAGGAGCATTCAAATCGACTCCGATCAATAATATGCTTTTCGAAACCAATGTACCCCCAATAGAGATTAAAAGAGAGTTCCTTCTAAAAAAAACTAATTAATGTTCTTTTGTCCAATCGTATAAAAGAAATAAACGACCAAAAAGAATATCCTCGGCAGTTAGTAGAATTGTCCTCAATAGCAAGAACCTTAATCTGCCATTTCTTCCTCTAAAACCAATTATGTCCCCCAAACCACCTTGGCTCTATAAAGATAAATTAGTTAACACAAAACTTCGTAAACATAAAAAATCCGAAACACCAACAATAATTTGCACATGTGCAATATATATTCAGAGACCACACCTTGCTTTACACAGACGGCTCACACCTCAATGGTATGGCAGGATTTAGCGTGACCACTGAAACCGAAATATTATTATTATTATTATATTATTATTTCTAATATACCTTCATATAGGACAGTCTTCTCGGCTGAATTAATAGCTATCAACTCCGCGGTTAACCTTGTTAAAAATAAAAGAGGCAAATTTGTAATATGTTCTGACTCTCTCTCATCTCTGGACGCTATATCAAACATTGATAACAACGACCACTATCCGAGTAAGATCCGAAAAACCCTAATAGAAAAACATCCAAAAATCGTTATTCTTTGGACTCCAGGTCATGCTTGCATCAAGGGTAACGAATTCGCGGACGTCTTGGCAAAATATGCCACCATAGGTCCGATTATAACAACACCGAACTTTAATGTTCCAGATATTGTCAAATTTCTCAAAAAGAAATTTGTAAGGCAAAATATAATAGAGACTTGGGAAAAATGTTCGACATGGTACAAAGCACAAAACCCTCATAAACTGACCTTGAACCATTTCATAAGAGTCAACACCAACCAAACACTCTCTAGAATGGATTTGGTGAAATTCACGCTGCTTCGACTGGGTCATTTAAAGCTGGCTCATCTCCACCTTATGGACTGTAACACCTCAAGGATTTGTAAATTTTGTAATTCTATTCCGGTATCCATCAAGCATGTGATTGCGGACTGTAACCATTTTATCACACATAGAAACCATATCTTCCATGGCAACGATCCTCTTGAATACATATCCAACCCTACAACCGAAAACTTTTTCAAAAAGCTTTGTAAAAATTTATAAATGTAAAAACAAGTAACTAGCATTATATGAAGAAGCTGAAGGCCAAAGTAGGCATTGCGTTTTTACTAACAACTAGGCTTATAATTAATTGTAAGCTTCAGTGTGTAAATAAAAAAATAAAAAAAATCGCACGCACGTATATACAGTTTAGTGATTTATTTAAGACTAAAAATTCATAAAGATATTTATATATACATATGTATGTATGGGTAAGTTATTTCATTTCGGTACATTTTCAAAAAATTTACTTTCACAAGTTGAAAATTTTCACACAAAATATTAATATTTTTAAAAGAAAATAACATGAACAGAAAGATAATTCTTACTAATGATATGCATTTCTATTTAAAATTAATACACATTTTAGAAAAATCAGTACTTCACTTAGAACTATGTATGTATGTGATATTCCGTATACATATGTACATATGTGCGCATGCACATAATGGTTCTAAATTGAAATAACAATACAACGGATAAAACATTAGTATATTAACATACTCTCTAATTAATATTTACAACTTCAATTTTCTATTAAAAAAAAGCAAGATTAAGCTACCGAACTTTTTACAAAACATTTGAATTAACTAAGCTAAATAAATATTTGTGTTCTTATAACCTTTCACATACAGAAACACCTAGGAAGATGTTGTCAGTATGATGAAGGCAGAACTTAATTGTCATCTAAATCGAAAGAAAAGGCAATTAGTTTCGACTAAACATTTGAAATATAGCTTAAATGAACCTACCTTTATTTTACAAAGAGGAAACTGCTTACATGTCGATATTTCCTCCGTTATCCGCTCCATGTTGGTGTTAAATGTGATCTGGAAAAAAGATTGGTATTTTTAATTATGACTAACTTTAAATATTTTTTTATGATATACTCATATGGATGGTTAAATAAAAGAAATTCTTAAATTTCAGTTAGATTGCGCATGTTGAACATTTGCATCTATGATCTCGAACTTGAATAGATTTGGGCATTTCATTTTTCATTTATTAAGCAGGTTTTACACCTTTTATAGCACAACAAACAATTACGGGAATTATATTAACGGATAATAAAAGTTATAAATAACGACAAAATATGATAAGAATAAGGATAAAAATTTAAGAATTATTAAACTAAGTTAAATTAAAATAACAGTATGATATATGTATGTATATGCATAACTACATGTTAAGACAAGAAAGCAAAAACAAAAAAAAAACGAAGATTAAATGTATGCTTAAAATTGACTCAGAATAGTTTTAGTTTTATAAGTAGTGAGGTGGCCAGTTTAGAATTAGAGGAAGAGAAATAGTTATAAAGAAGATGCTTGTAGTTGCTTTGGTTTAAGATGCTACTTGAAGAAGCAGGGATTCAGTTCCAAATACGTGTGGCATTGACGAAGAATAGTCTTGTTGAGGTAACATAATTAAAACTTGGAACAATAATATTACACGAACGAGTGGATTTACAAAATATGAGTTTGTTATAGAGATATGAAGGTGTTTTTGTTGAGATAAGTCGAAAAAGGAAGAAACAACTTCGAGCTTTCTGATACTCAAAAACATCACAACCAAGCATTTGAGATCTCCAAGCAGATATGTGGTCAAACTTTCTCAGGTTGTAAACATAACGCGTAATGTAATTAAAGGCAAGGTCTATTTTGTGGGCCGAGCACGAATTTAATTTATTGTAAACCAACTCAGAATAAGTGATTATTGGCAGAATTAGTTGTACCGCAAGCTTCTTTCATATATGAAAAGGAGTTTAGCTCTAAAGCCAGATTGGTATGGAGAGAGCAAATTGTTTTCTAACACATGGGAAGTAATTTGATACGCCATAATGCTTTCAAAAACTTTTGACAATGCAGGTAAGAAGCTTATGGGTCGGAAATCTGCCGGGGAACAAGGAGATTTAGTCTTAGAAACTGGGCTTACCGTGGCAATTTTCCAAAGGTCTGGAAAACATAAAGTTGTTAATGCATTCTTTGTTTTCATGCAACAAATTTTATATATTTTCAATATTTTCTCTGCACTTCACAAGCCCTTAAAAGTAATTCAATCTACTTACTTTTTCCAATGGTGCCTCTGCAGCCATTCTCTCCGGAGAATTTACATACATAGTTTTTGTTGATATAAGCAGCATGCATTACAATATTACTGATAAGTTATTTTTTACTGTGTGCAGCTCACTTTGAGCGTTAATATTATAAATTCTATGGCCATGGGCCAGCTCTGCCGACGCAATGCTTGCACACGTATACTAAAGGTTACTGCGTAGAACGAACGATGTTGAGTGGTCGGCCGTCGCGTTGCTGCTATTTCGGCAAATTAAATTCATTCAGTTGCTATTCACATTTTGTCAAAGCAAAACCTCGCTGAGCAACATTGAAAAAAATACACACAAAAAAATTTACATAATCGATGCAACTTGGGAAATAGATTTTTTTTTATTGAAAATATGGAAGGGGATGCACAATGCATGATATGCTACGGTGTTGTTAGCCAAAAAAACCATTATTATATATTATAAGTTATATTCGATGTTTGCCTCAACATATAACTGTGAAAACGCCTTCTCTATAATGAAAATCATTAAAAGCAAACAGAGAAATAGTTTGACAGATACAAATTTAGAGGATCTTATGAGAATTAAACTCCACAAAACAGAAATAGATAAAGATGAGCTTCTAATAAGCGATTAAAAAAACACTTGATAATTCATACAATTTGCACAGTGTGCTAACAACCGCTGCTTTGCTTACGCACACAAGCATATAATATTGTGTTTGGGCGCAGTCGCGTTTCAAAAGCGCTCTTTTAGATCCATAAGAAATAAGTCTAAGCGGTAGAAGATACTTATCATGTGATGTGAAAGCTACTCTATTATTATATTATATATTTGTATTGTTCGTCGAGTGATAGGTTTACATCACTAAACAACAAAACATCAAACGAAATTGAGTTATGGAAACTTTATTTAATATTTAAAATAAAACTTTCTATATGTCATTTCTAAAAAATTTTCGCAAACATTTCGGTGGGATTTGTGGGGTATGCTGCGTTGTTGCCAACGCTGTATACACTTCCTGTCCTGATTCGAAAAATGCTAATAAAAAAAATATGTGCGAACCCAGGCAACAAATATGGCAGCAACTCCTGCATCGAGATTTTCCCTTATACTAAACGAAACTACTGACTTAACCACAAGGTGCTAGTGCTAGTCGTGCGTTCTTTCGACACATCTGCAAATGTTATTCGCGATAGATTTCTTGCATTAATCGAGTTGTTTCAAAGTTATGCTCCGTAAAATTATGAATCCATAAAAAAACTTTTTTTCTGCTAATCGTACCCCTATGGAAAATTAAATTGTCCACTGACAGAGCTAGTACTATGACAGGAGATTTTAATGGTTTGAAGACAAAGTTAAAAGATTTTAACACATTCCATCAGAAATACTCGTATACGTGTCACAGTTTACAATTATGTTCAAGTTATGCTTGCTAAATTCTACCTGCAGAAATATATACCTTTCGTCAAAATATTTATAAATTATTTTTCATGCAGCCCTAAACGAATTTATAAACTCACTTCAAGAATTACAAAAATATTGGGGAGTAAAGCCCAACCAACTTCTAGGTATTGCATCAACCAGTTGGCTTTCTTAAGTAAGCTTGATTGGGAGGACTTTCGGCTTTATTTTATAAATTGTGTTCTTGCGGTTAATGGGATTAAACCTTCGGAATTAGCCAACGTAATGATGAATTTCAAAATTAAAATATAATTGCTTTACTTTCCGCATATCCTAAAAATAATATATGATCTAAATTAATTTCAATCTGAAACAATTCGATTGCCGTATTTATATTATCGACTGAAAACACATTTAAAATTATTTTAGTCGCATTATATTAAAGATAACATTCTTAACAATCTTAGTACATTGCAATAGCGAAAGAACATTCATACGGTTCGGACGTGTTTTCATTCGGTCTGTGCTTTTTTGTTAATTTTCGATTTGCTTATTTTTTGCTCGCAATATTGAGTTTATGCAATAATTGTTTAGCCCTTAGTGGACTGAAAGTTAAAGTTTTGAGCTGGATTTCGGACCTGGACAAAATAAAAAGCTCTTTTCTCACATTTATTGAATCAGTGAATGTTGATTTTAACTTGCCAAGTCCTGGTACAAGTGAAAACAAACACGTTACTCGTTCTAAAAGTAAATCTAGTGAAGTTGTTGTTGCTCAGCGAGCTACAGTGCAAAAGCACACCCAATTGTGCTCATCTAATGATGATATTGTTGCTGCTATTAGCCTACCAGCATTGAATGCGCCTGGTAATAATACCGGTTTTGCAGCTACTCCTATTAGTAATACCGTTTTTGCTGCATCTTCGCCTACTATGCCAGAGACATCGTCTGCTCTAAATTCTGGCCGTGAAACGCATACTCACGTGCATGCTTCGATTGTGCCATCTATCGCTATAGAGAGTGCTGCTAATAATGAACTTACTGGTGATATCTCAGTAATGCATTCTGTTTCTGCTGCGCCTGGTAATAATACCGGTTTTTTAGCTACATCTGGTATTAATACTGGTTATTATGCTCTAGCTACCTCTACTAATTCGCCGACTACCCGTATTGCTGAGTTACCAGCTGTATATGACTATACAGGCTCTTTGTCCGTGCAGCCGTGCTGCTTCTGCTTCGTCTGCTGCAACTGTTGCGAATAATGTTTAGTCGAGAAGTACTATAACTAACAATGGTACTAATAAAGTGCAGCCGAATATTGCACAGTGGTCTGATGTGGCAAAAAATCGCCTTCATAACAAAATTAGGCCTTGTGTATATGGTACTTGTGAGAACTCTGAGCTTGGAGTTGTTCTTCGTCACAAATGGCTGCATATTTCTTCGTTTTTGCCCTCCGTTAAGACGGATAACATAATTGATTATGTACCCAAACATGCTGTTATCAACAGGAAAGAGATTTTATGCTATAAACTTCTCAAGAAAAATGCTAATTCGGATGAAATTAAATACATAAATTTTAAGCTTGGAATTCCAGAATGTCACTATAATAAATTGCCGACGTCAAATATTTGGCCTTCAAATGTCTCTATCCGGCCATTTGATTTTTTTCAAAAAGGTCTGCAGCCTCAGCCCAAGGAGTAAAAAGCCCTTTTCACTTTTGGTGGCCGAAAAATTGGCATTTATTACCAAAACTGTTCGGGACTCAGGACCAAATCTGAATCTGTCTACATTTTTAGTTCGGAACTGGATTACGACTGTTTTGTCTTAACAGAGACTTGGTTAAATACCAATTTCTTTAATGCAGAGTTTATTAATACAGCTCTCTTCGACGTTTTTCGCAAAGATAGAGATTACGCTAGAACTGGTGTCAGTAGCGGTGGAGGTGTACTTATTGCTACACGTATCAATCGTCGTGCATTGCTTTATGAGCTACCATATGCTAATTCCTTGTTGGATCAACTCTGCGTTAAAATTCACGGTGCGTGTGGAGTGCTCTATATCTGCGTGTCTTATATTCCGCCAGGTAGCTCTGATGTCATATATAAGATACATATTGACAACATACCTGCAGTTCATGAACAAATTGGTGACGACCAACTTTGTGTCTTGGGTGATTTTAACTTGGGTAATTTTTGCTGGAGCTATATGGATAATAAAAACTTTCTTACTCCATTAAATGTAACTAGTATTTCGGAATTATATTTAATTGATAATTTGTTATGCATTGATTTATCACAGATAAATGGCTTTCCTAATGAACTTAACCGAATTTTAGACTTACTATTTGTTAGCTCTAATATTAATTTTAAGCTTTCGCATGCAGCTAGTTACATTTCATCTTCGAATCAGCATCATAGTTCACTGGTGCTAAATTGACTGTTTTGAATATTTTGAATTACCAAGAACCAGTAAAACGGTAGCTTTTATTTACTCGCGCTGTAATTTTCCTGATTTAAACAGTTTGTTTGAGATGGATTGGTCTCATCAATTTGAAAATATAGATGTAGCTGGCTGATATTTTTAAGTCTATAATATTAAATTAATATTTAAATTTTATAAAAAACATAAGATTTCTAATGATAAGAATTTTCGCGAGCAGTATGTGTTTTATAGAGGTAAATTAAACAAACTCAATAAATAAAGAAGTTTTCAAATGGATGCGATTTACACAGATTTTTCTAAAGCTTTCGATAGGGTATCTCACTCTATTTTGATAACTAAACTTCGGGTAGTAGGCTTTCACTCTCAATTTCTTAAGTGGATAGCATCATATCGTGATAACAGGAACTGTGTCGTTCGACTCGATAATGTATCGTTTTATTCTTTTATTGCCTCCTCTGGGTAGTGTTCTACTCTACTCGTCGGGAACAGTCAAAACAACACCAATTTTGATTGCTGCTTCTGTTGCAGAAACAAAAATATCGTGAAAACGCTCTTCAGCTTTTGACGCCTATCTCTAATTTCTTCGTAATTTTTACAGATGCATGGCACTTCTTACTTTTCATGCTTCCACGGCCTCAGGAGTTAACTTAAAAGGGCCAAGTGATTTACGATACAGTCCGTCAATGGGCCTGCCAAATCAGCGAAGTTGGTAATGAAGGACCTGTACCAGTTTGCCATCCCTACAAACCTACGAACCTGACGAGGAGATTTCGGAATCGAAAAATTCTTCACCGCTTCAATCTTGCCAGGGTCTACTTTCATACATCCATTACCTATCAAATACCCGAGATAACGAATTTCTTTCTGGCAGAATTTACTCTTTTCGACGTTGATTGTAAGTTCTGCATTCCGCAAACATTTTGCCACCTCCTAAAGCAATCCCAAGTGTTCCGAGAAATTCTAGCTGCACCCCATCAAATCGTCCAGGTAGACAAAGACGTTCTCTCGCAAGCGTGACGGGATAGCTTTAACCAGCAGTCGACTCATCGTTCGACGTCCGTTGCACAAGCCAAAGGGCATTACTTTAAAGTGATATAAGGGCTTTCCAGGAACTGCAAATGCTGTTTTCTCCTTTAATGATTCCGTTAATTTGATTTGGAAGAAGGCATCCTTAACCCCCCGTCAAACACATGGTTCTGGCAAGGCATATTTCATTTTTTAGCGTTAATTAAACATACTTCTAGTTTAGCTAGATACCTGTATTTCCCGGTAGCCGCCTAAAATGTTGTTGGCTTTCTATCTGTAAAAAAAAAGTTCAAAACGACAGTTTCAACACGACAAACCCGCAAAAGAAAAAAGTCCCCCCCTGGAACAAACACATATGCCTGGCCAGACCCCTATACTATTTGAAATAAATTATTATTATACACATTTTGGGTTATTTTTCTGCAAATACAATGCAGATTGTTGTTTCCAGGTATTTTGTTGTCAAACTTGTTATTTTTTTATATTTTGGGTTTTTCTGCGAATTCAATGCTGATGTTTACTTCCACGAGGAGTGCCATCCCTTCACTCGTCTGCTGTTTTTGTCGTTGCTGCTGTCGTGGTGGTTGGTGCTGTTGCCGTTGTTGTTGATGATGTTGCTGCTGCCACTAAGTGGTGTTGCTGTAGCCGCACGAGGAGGGCAACCCCTTCACTTGTCTGCTTTTGTTGTTGTTGCTGCTGTCGTTGTGGTTGGTGCTGTTGCCGTTGTTGTTGATGATGTTGCTGCTGCCACTAAGTGGTGTTGCTGTTACTACTCAGACATGTGTTGCTGTCAGCTGTCGATTACGTCGATTTGTAACGCTGCTGCAGCAACAGTTTCGCGCGTCATTCGTATTCTTTACGCTCCTCTTTGCTTGTCGGCGTTTCTTTCTGTTTAAAATTTTTCTTTTCTTTTAAGGTATTTTTGTAAACTGTTTTTCAAACATTTTGTTTTTTTCTAACTTAGTTCAAGTTTTTTCATGTATGTAATCGCTTGGCAATATTTGCATTGCTGGCGATGAAATTAACAAGTTTTCTCATTTTTACGCGATTTCGTTACTTTTTTTTCTGATTATGTAGTTTGATTTTGCTTTTTTTTCGATTACGCGTACGTTCTTTACTTTTACACAACTTTACCTACACTGTAGGTGCTTCTGCTTTTCTTATATCTTCCACGAATGCAAATTTGAGCTGACAATTTATTCCTTTCGTTTTCCGGCCCTGTTATATTTTAAATAACGCCAGATTTAGTCGGTAGACCACATTTTAACTATTTTGCATATTTCTCAATTGTTTCACTAATTTGGCAGAGCGCAATTTCTACAAATGTAAAATCTTTGCCAAATGCGAACGAAAAATATTTACGTCTGGGTTACGAAATTAAATTTTATTAACAATTCGCTCGTAGAATTCCTTTTTATGCCTATTCGTGTGAATTGGAGTATATGTAGTTCGGTGTATTCTCGTTTTTCGCTTTAATTTTTTATACACTATTATATTTTTAATTATATACACCAGTTTGTTTCACTAAAATTTCAAGCAAGCGACGCGTTGCGCGACACTTTCACCAAAACTCGACACCTTCACACTCTGCAAGCAACTCTCCAGTGCTGTACTGCCAGCGGGTTTTTATATCCGCCGTCACCCATGCTATGGAATTTTCCATGGCATGCTAGGGATGGCCAGCTCTCTATAACCTCGTTTAATCGGGATATGAAAAATGATTTTATTGTTCGAATTAAAAGTTATTAAAATGCTTTATACTAATAATGACCGACTAAGAAAAGTTAATGTGAAGTTTTTCTTTTTATCTATTTATTTAGTTTGGAATAATCATGAAACTTCGCAATAATTGCGAATATGATATAAATGGTAAATTTTTTACTTGGACTTTAAACGCGCTATATTTTGATTGATATGGAAGAAATTAAAAAAAAAATTTTACGTAATTGAAATTTGGCTATATCTTTACTTTTAGTAAAGGGAATTTAATAAAATTAGGTATAAGAAATCTTTTCACAATGCCATACATCGGAGGCCATCGTTGGCCACCCACCTCTAGGACGATCAGACCGGTTAATTTTCGTTTCGCTTTTCTGTTTTTCGCTAACGGTAAAATCGCGCCACCATGGTGACACCCGATTTTCCCGCCATCGTTTATTGCCTACTCCACTTCGCCTACTATTCCCGTCTCCTCCTATTCTGGCATCCTTCCAACTAACATGCACGACAATCTGGCAGCACCCCAAACCTGTGGGGCTTAGCGGCATTGCCAGTCTACAAATTCGAGAGATGCTGCCATCTCGTCTGCAGCAAGATTTTTTCAGCACAGAGTGGCCTGTACCTAGTGGAACATAACACGCTGGTGAAGGGAAATACAAGATAATCAAAAGTAGCTCTGCACAAGTGAGAATTTATTTTCATTCTCTAATGTAAAATAAGAGGTACAGAACTACTCTTTTATCAAATATCCCATACCGCTGGTGGGGGAAATACAAGAAGTAGCTCTGCACAAGTGAGAATTTATTTTCATTCTCTAATGTAAAATAAAACGTACAGAACTACTTTTTTATCAAATTTCCCTTAGCGATGGTGGGGGGAAATACACGATAATCAAAAGTAGCTCCGCACAAGTGAGAATTTATTTTCATTCTAATTTATTCTTTCTTCGACAGCTTTTTATATAACAATTTTCTTAGTCTATTCTTATTCTAAACATATTAAAATAGATCAACGTGCGTGCTCAAGCGCATGTTGTTGTTTTGTCTTATACAAATAGACAAACGCGGCTCAAGCGCATTTGGTAAAGTTTATTATTTATTTACCTATAGACCAACGCTGCTCAAGTGCATTATGTATTGATCTTATCTTATTTTAGGCAGTGCATAAATGCATTGCTACACTTCTATTTTATTAGTGTATGTGTATTTTATATCTTATGTGTATGTACATCAGTCTGTATATACCCTGCAAGAAAGATACTGGTAATTTGACTAGTAAAATGACCTGGAGTCATGACTGGACCTTTCCGTACATTTCTCATCAAATTCTTAGCCGCACTGCTCACAACCGTCACAGCTACTCTGGTTTTTACTAGTAAAATGACCAAGTTTTCTTGAAGGAATTGACCAGTTCCATGACCGTCATTTTACTTGGATATGTCCCATAAATTTCTTAATAAAATGAGTAGTAAAATCACCGTAAATTTACATATCATTTTACATGTAATTTAACCTCAGTTTTACTACTTAAATCATAATCCATTTTTAATTTAAATTAAAACGCTTGTTTGGATTTTTATTTTTTAATTATTCTTTTTAATTTAAATTATTTTCCAATTGAACTATTATATTTTAAAAACGTATGTGAAATATTATATAATTTATTTTATTTAATATTTAACTTGATATTTTTAAATAAAATAAAATTGTTTTGGTACTTTAGTTTTTATATATCCATTAATTAAATAGTAAGGTGAGTAAAATTATACATTAACATATGCAGGTACATGTTTTAGCAAAATTTAAATGGTATATGTCAGTTAGGTACTGTGAGTTTTAAAAGGTTAACATTATATGCCAATACCCTTCGCATTAAATTATTAAATTCAAATTACTTTCGCATTAAATAAATTTTTTGCTTATATCTATTATGGCTTAACTCTATGCTCCTTTTGACTCCTTTTTAAAAATCGATGTGCCTTCGTAATCTAAAAATATCTGTAAAATTAAAAATACAAATGCGACCAAATCAAGAAATATAAATATAAATTTGTAATAATTGACAATTTTATTGAGCTCGAGGCCAGTTTATAGAAGATTTTATTGGAAAAATAACAACAGTTTTTAAAATGGTAGAAGTTATAGTACTATTTCGGAAATCACCACATTTCCTCATCAGACTTCTTTTTATTAAATTAATTATATTTATTCTTCATAACCACTTCTCCAAGGCTATGAACCAAGGAGCTCGGAGTTGCAAAGCCAACACGCTAAATGCTGTGCTACGCTAGCCGAGTGGACTGCGGCGTTTTTCCATCTTCCTTAAACAAACCAACTACAAACAAGAGCAACTGATCTGCTGCTATGAACTTGTTTTTGTGTGCTTGTTGTTTGTGTGTTTGCAATTCTGTGTGCGAATTTTTCATTGGTTTTTACCAATGGCTTGTAATCCTTAGAATGCATTTCAGGTGTGCTCATGCTTGCATATATGAATTTTAGTTGTTTTTCGGCCTTTTTTTAAGATTTTTAATAATTGGCAATTTTATTGAGCTCGAGGCCAGTTTATAGAAGATTTTATTGGAAAAATAACAACAGTTTTTAAAATGCTGCTTCTGCTTCGTCTGCTGCAACTGTTGCGAATAATGTTTAGTCGAGAAGTACTATAACTAACAATGGTACTAATAAAGCGCAGCCGAATATTGCACAGTGGTCTGATGTGGCAAAAAATCGCCTTCATAACAAAAGTAGGCCTTGTGTATATGGTACTTGTGAGAACTCAGAGCTTGGAGTTGTTCTTCGTCACAAATGGCTGCATATTTCTTCGTTTTTGCCCTCCGTTAAGACGGATAACATAATTGATTATGTACCCAACCATGCTGTTATCAACAGGAAAGAGATTTTATGCTATAAACTTCTCAAGAAAAATGCTAATTCGGATGAAATTAAATACATAAATTTTAAGCTTGGAATTCCAGAATGTCACTATAATAAATTGCCGACGTCAAATATTTGGCCTTCAAATGTCTCTATCCGGCCATTTGATTTTTTTCAAAAAGGTCTGCAGCCTCAGCCCAAGGAGTAAAAAGCCCTTTCACTTTTGGTGGCCGAAAAATAGGCATTTATTACCAAAACTGTTCGGGACTCAGGAACAAATCTGAATCTGTCTACATTTTTAGTTCGGAACTGGATTACGACTGTTTTGTCTTAACAGAGAATTGGTTAAATAGCAATTTCTTTGATGCAGAGTTCATTAATACAGCTCTCTTCGACGTTTTTCGCAAAGATAGAGATTACGCTAGAACTGGTGTCAGTAGCGGTGGAGGTGTACTTATTGCTACACGTATCAATCGTCGTGCATTGCTTTATGAGCTACCATATGCTAATTCCTTGTTGGATCAACTCTGCGTTAAAATTCACGGTGCGTGTGGAGTGCTGTATATCTGCGTGTCTTATATTTCGCCAGGTAGCTCTGATGTCATATATAAGATACATATTGACAACATACCTGCAGTTCATGAACAAATTGGTGACGACCAACTTTGTGTCTTGGGTGATTTTAACTTGGGTAATTTTTGCTGGAGCTATATGGATAATAAAAACTTTCTTACTCCATTAAATGTAACTAGTATTTCGGAATTATATTTAATTGATAATTTGTTATGCATTGATTTATCACAGATAAATGGCTTTCCTAATGAACTTAACCGAATTTTAGACTTACTATTTGTTAGCTCTAATATTAATTTTAAGCTTTCGCATGCAGCTAGTTACATTTCATCTTCGAATCAGCATCATAGTTCACTGGTGCTGGAAATTGACTGTTTTGAATATTTTGAATTACCAAGAACCAGTAAAACGGTAGCTTTTATTTACTCGCGCTGTAATTTTCCTGATTTAAACAGTTTGTTTGAGATGGATTGGTCTCATCAATTTGAAAATATAGATGTAGCTGGCTGATATTTTTAAGTCTATAATATTAAATTAATATTTAAATTTTATAAAAAACATAAGATTTCTAATGATAAGAATTTTCGCGAGCAGTATGTGTTTTATAGAGGTAAATTAAACAAACTCAATAAATAAAGAAGTTTTCAAATGGATGCGATTTACACAGATTTTTCTAAAGCTTTCGATAGGGTATCTCACTCTATTTTGATAACTAAACTTCGGGTAGTAGGCTTTCACTCTCAATATCTTAAGTGGATAGCATCATATCGTGATAACAGGAACTGTGTCGTTCGACTCGATAATGTATCGTCTTATTCTTTTATTGCCTCCTCTGGGTAGTGTTCTACTCTACTCGTCGGGGAACAGTCAAAACAACACCAATTTTTATTGCTGCTTCTGTTGCAGAAACAAAAATATCGTGAACACGCTCTTCAGCTTTTGACGCTTATCTCTAATTTCTTCGTAATTTTTACAGATGCATGGCGCGAGTAACATTAGACGCATGGTTTCTATTTCCAAATCACGTACGCATGATTCAGAGGCTGGATATACTTATAAGAGAAATTTCATTCAGGAATTTCCACCGACTCTATTTTCACCGCTTCTCGCGCGCTATATACTGGCTGGCGGTAAATATCGCTACAGAATATTTGTATTTCCATTTTTTGAATTTTTAAATTTTGTGTCCACGACAAACACTCAGCCGAATGATGCCAGATTGAAACTTTACAGATTTACTACTATAGTTATTTTATTTATTGATTGTTTACCGTTTTGCGACTTTAAAATGTACAATTTTACAAAGTTATAATAGATTTTCCATTAAAGCGTAAGTACATGTTACATATATTTTTACAAATCATACATAAAATTGCTTAAAAATAATTGCGTAGTTGGGTAGTTGGAAAGGCCTAGTTTCCAGTCTACCATTATGTGCCACGGGCGGAAAGGCCTAGTTTCCGCTCCGCATTTCTGTTACTTGGTTTCTAATGGTCGGAAAGCACGACTTTCCGATCCATATTCCACTTCTTACTTTTCATGCTTCGACGGCCTCAGGAGTTAACTTAAAAGGGCCAAGTGATTTACGATACAGTCCGTCAATGGGCCTGCCAAATCAGCGAAGTTGGTAATGAAGGACCTGTACCAGTTTGCCATCCCTACAAACCTACGAACCTGACGAGGAGATTTCGGAATCGGAAAATTCTTCACCGCTTCATCTTGCCAGGGTCTACTTTCATACATCCATTACCTATCAAATACCCGAGATAACGAATTTCTTTCTGGCAGAATTTACTCTTTTCGACGTTGATTGTAAGTTCTGCATTCCGCAAACATTTTGCCACCTCCTAAAGCAATCCCAAGTGTTCCGAGAAATTCTAGCTGCACCCCATCAAATCGTCCAGGTAGACAAAGACGTTCTCTCGCAAGCGTGACGGGATAGCTTTAACCAGCAGTCGACTCATCGTTTGAGGTCCGTTGCACAAGCCAAAGGGCATTACTTTAAAGTGTTATAAGGGCTTTCCAGGAACTGCAAATGCTGTTTTCTCCTTTGATGATTCCGTTAATTTGATTTGGAAGAAGGCATCCTTAACCCCCCGTCAAACACATGGTTCTGGCAAGGCATATTTCATTTTTTAGCGTTAATTAAACATACTTCTAGTATAGGTAGATACCTGTATTTCCCGGTAGCCGCCTAAAATATTGTTGGCTTACTATCTGTAAAAAAAAAAGTTCAAAACGACACTTCCAACACGACAAACCCGCAAAAGAAAAAAGTCCCCCCCTCGAACAAACACATATGCCTGGCCAGACCCCTATACTATTTGAATGAAATAAATTATTATTATACACATTTTGGGTTATTTTTCTGCAAATACAATGCAGATTGTTGTTTTCAGGTATTTTGTTGTCAAACTTGTTATTTTTTTATATTTTGGGTTTTTCTGCGAATTCAATGCTGATGTTTACTTCCACGAGGAGTGCCATCCCTTCACTCGTCTGCTGTTTTTGTCGTTGCTGCTGTCGTGGTGGTTGGTGCTGTTGCCGTTGTTGTTGATGATGTTGCTGCTGCCACTAAGTGGTGTTGCTGTAGCCGCACGAGGAGGGCCACCCCTTCACTTGTCTGCTTTTGTTGTTGTTGCTGCTGTCGTTGTGGTTGGTGCTGTTGCCGTTGTTGTTGATGATGTTGCTGCTGCCACTAAGTGGTGTTGCTGTTACTACTCAGACATGTGTTGCTGTCAGCTGTCGATTACGTCGATTTGTAACGCTGCTGCAGCAACAGTTTCGCGCGTCATTCGTATTCTTTACGCTCCTCTTTGCTTGTCGGCGTTTCTTTCTGTTTAAAATTTTTCTTTTCTTTTAAGGTATTTTTGTGAACTGTTTTTCAAACATTTTGTTTTTTTCTAACTTAGTTCAAGTTTTTTCATGTATGTAATCGCTTGGCAATATTTGCATTGCTGGCGATGAAATTAACAAGTTTTCTCATTTTTATGCGATTTCGTTACTTTTTTTTCTGATTATGTAGTTTGATTTTGCTTTTTTTTCGATTACGCGTACGTTCTTTACTTTCACACAACTTTACCTACACTGTAGGTGCTTCTGCTTTTCTTATATCTTCCACGAATGCAAATTTGAGCTGACAATTTATTCCTTTCGTTTTCCGGCCCTGTTATATTTTAAATAACGCCAGATTTAGTCGGTATACCACATTTTAACTATTTTGCATATTTCTCAATTGTTTCACTAATTTGGCAGAGCGCAATTTCTACAAATGTAAAATCTTTGCCAAATGCGAACGAAAAATATTTACGTCTGGGTTACGAAATTAAATTTTATTAACAATTCGCTCGTAGAATTTCTTTTTATGCCTATTCGTGTGAATTGGAGTATATGTAGTTCGGTGTATTCTCGTTTTTCGCTTTAATTTTTTATACACTATTATATTTTTAATTATATACACCAGTTTGTTTCACTAAAATTTCACGCAAGCGACGCGTTGCGCGACACTTTCACCAAAACTCGACACCTTCACACTCTGCAAGCAACTCTCCAGTGCTGTACTGCCAGCGGGTTTTTATATCCGCCGTCACCCATGCTATTTAATTTTCCATGGCATGCTAGGGATGGCCAGCTCTCGATAACCTCGTTTAATCGGGATATGAAAAATGATTTTATTGTTCGAATTAAAAGTTATTAAAATGCTTTATACTAATAATGACCGACTAAGAAAAGTTAATGTGAAGTTTTTCTTTTTATCTGTTTATTTAGTTTGGAATAATCATGAAACTTCGCAATAATTGCGAATATGATATAAATGGTAAATTTTTTACTTGGACTTTAAACGCGCTATATTTTGATTGATATGGAAGAAATTAAAAAAAAAATTTTACGTAATTGAAGTTTGGCTATATCTTTACTTTTAGTAAAGGGAATTTAATAAAATTAGGTATAAGAAATCTTTCCACAATGTCATACATCGGAGGCCATCGTTGGCCACCCACCTCTAGGACGATCAGACCGGTTAATTTTCGTTTCGCTTTTCTCTTTTTCGCTAACGGTAAAATCGCGCCACCATGGTGACACCCGATTTTCCCGCCATCGTTTATTGCCTACTCCACTTCGCCTACTATTCCTGTCTCCTCCTATTCTGGCATCCTTCCAACTAACATGCACGACAATCTGGCAGCACCCCAAACCTGTGGGGCTTAGCGGCATTGCCAGTCTACAAATTCGAGAGATGCTGCCATCTCGCCTGCAGCAAGATTTTTTCAGCACAGGGTGGCCTGTACCTAGTGGAACATAACACGCTGGTGAAGGGAAATACAAGATAATCAAAAGTAGCTCTGCACAAGTGAGAATTTATTTTCATTCTCTAATGTAAAATAAGAGGTACAGAACTACTCATTTATCAAATATCCCATACCGCTGGTGGGGGAAATACAAGAAGTAGCTCTGCGCAAGTGAGAATTTATTTTCATTCTCTAATGTAAAATAAAACGTACAGAACTACTTTTTTATCAAATTTAACTTAGCGATGGTGGGGGGAAATACAAGATAATCAAAAGTAGCTCTGCACAAGTGAGAATTTATTTTCATTCTAATTTATTCTTACTTCGACAGCTTTTTATTTAACAATTTTCTTAGTCTATTCTTATTCTAAACATATTAAAATAGATCAACGGTGCTCAAGCGCATGTTGTTGTTTTGTCTTATACAAATAGACAATCGCGGCTCAAGCGCATTTGGTAAAGTTTATTATTTATTTACCAATAGACCAACGCTGCTCAAGTGCATTATGTATTGATCTTATCTTATTTTAGGCAGTGCATAAATGCATTGCTACACTTCTATTTTATTAGTGTATGTGTATTTTATATCTTATGTGTATGTACATCAGTCTGTATATACCCTGCAAGAAATATACTGGTAATTTGACTAGTAAAATGACCTGGAGTCATGACTGGACCTTTCCGTACATTTCTCATCAAATTCTTAGCCGCACTGCTCACAGCCGTCACAGCTACTCTGGTTTTTACTAGTAAAATGACCAAGTTTTCTTGAAGGAATTGACCAGTTCCATGACCGTCATTTTACTTGGATATGTCCCATAAATTTCTTAATAAAATGAGTAGTAAAATCACCGTAAATTTACATATCATTTTACATGTAATTTAACCTCAGTTTTACTACTTAAATCATAATCCATTTTTAATTTAAATTAAAACGCTTGTTTGGATTTTTATTTTTTAATTATTCTTTTTAATTTAAATTATTTTCCAATTGAACTATTATATTTTAAAAACGTATGTGAAATATTATATAATTTATTTTATTTAATATTTAACTTGATATTTTCAAATAAAATAAAATTGTTTTGGTACTTTAGTTTTTATATATCCATTAATTAAATAGTAAGGTGAGTAAAATTATACATTAACATATGCAGGTACATGTTTTAGCAAAATTTAAATGGTATATGTCAGTTAGGTACTGTGAGTTTTAAAAGGTTAACATTATATGCCAATACCCTTCGCATTAAATTATTAAATTCAAATTACTTTCGCATTAAATTAATTTTTTGCTTATATCTATTATGGCTTAACTCTATGCTCCTTTTGACTCCTTTTTAAAAATCGATGTGCCTTCGTAATCTAAAAATATCTGTAAAATTAAAAATACAAATGCGACCAAATCAAGAAATATAAATATAAATTTTTAATAATTGACAATTTTATTGAGCTCGAGGCCAGTTTATAGAAGATTTTATTGGAAAAATAACAACAGTTTTTAAAATGGTAGAAGTTATAGTACTATTTCGGAAATCACCACATTTCCTCATCAGACTTCTTTTTATTAAATTAATTATATTTATTCTTCATAACCACTTCTCCAAGGCTATGAACCAAGGAGCTCGGAGTTGCAAAGCCAACACGCTAAATGCTGTGCTACGCTAGCCGAGTGGACTGCGGCGTTTTTCCATCTTCCTTAAACAAACCAACTACAAACAAGAGCAACTGATCTGCTGCTATGAACTTGTTTTTGTGTGCTTGTTGTTTGTGTGTTTGCAATTCTGTGTGCGAATTTTTCATTGGTTTTTACCAATGGCTTGTAATCCTTAGAATGCATTTCAGGTGTGCTCATGCTTGCATATATGAATTTTAGTTGTTTTTCGGCCTTTTTTTAAGATTTTTAATAATTGGCAATTTTATTGAGCTCGAGGCCAGTTTATAGAAGATTTTATTGGAAAAATAACAACAGTTTTTAAAATGCTGCTTCTGCTTCGTCTGCTGCAACTGTTGCGAATAATGTTTAGTCGAGAAGTACTATAACTAACAATGGTACTAATAAAGCGCAGCCGAATATTGCACAGTGGTCTGATGTGGCAAAAAATCGCCTTCATAACAAAAGTAGGCCTTGTGTATATGGTACTTGTGAGAACTCTGAGCTTGGAGTTGTTCTTCGTCACAAATGGCTGCATATTTCTTCGTTTTTGCCCTCCGTTAAGACGGATAACATAATTGATTATGTACCCAAACATGCTGTTATCAACAGGAAAGAGATTTTATGCTATAAACTTCTCAAGAAAAATGCTAATTCGGATGAAATTAAATACATAAATTTTAAGCTTGGAATTCCAGAATGTCACTATAATAAATTGCCGACGTCAAATATTTGGCCTTCAAATGTCTCTATCCGGCCATTTGATTTTTTTCAAAAAGGTCTGCAGCCTCAGCCCAAGGAGTAAAAAGCCCTTTCACTTTTGGTGGCCGAAAAATAGGCATTTATTACCAAAACTGTTCGGGACTCAGGAACAAATCTGAATCTGTCTACATTTTTAGTTCGGAACTGGATTACGACTGTTTTGTCTTAACAGAGAATTGGTTAAATAGCAATTTCTTTGATGCAGAGTTCATTAATACAGCTCTCTTCGACGTTTTTCGCAAAGATAGAGATTACGCTAGAACTGGTGTCAGTAGCGGTGGAGGTGTACTTATTGCTACACGTATCAATCGTCGTGCATTGCTTTATGAGCTACCATATGCTAATTCCTTGTTGGATCAACTCTGCGTTAAAATTCACGGTGCGTGTGGAGTGCTGTATATCTGCGTGTCTTATATTTCGCCAGGTAGCTCTGATGTCATATATAAGATACATATTGACAACATACCTGCAGTTCATGAACAAATTGGTGACGACCAACTTTGTGTCTTGGGTGATTTTAACTTGGGTAATTTTTGCTGGAGCTATATGGATAATAAAAACTTTCTTACTCCATTAAATGTAACTAGTATTTCGGAATTATATTTAATTGATAATTTGTTATGCATTGATTTATCACAGATAAATGGCTTTCCTAATGAACTTAACCGAATTTTAGACTTACTATTTGTTAGCTCTAATATTAATTTTAAGCTTTCGCATGCAGCTAGTTACATTTCATCTTCGAATCAGCATCATAGTTCACTGGTGCTGGAAATTGACTGTTTTGAATATTTTGAATTACCAAGAACCAGTAAAACGGTAGCTTTTATTTACTCGCGCTGTAATTTTCCTGATTTAAACAGTTTGTTTGAGATGGATTGGTCTCATCAATTTGAAAATATAGATGTAGCTGGCTGATATTTTTAAGTCTATAATATTAAATTAATATTTAAATTTTATAAAAAACATAAGATTTCTAATGATAAGAATTTTCGCGAGCAGTATGTGTTTTATAGAGGTAAATTAAACAAACTCAATAAATAAAGAAGTTTTCAAATGGATGCGATTTACACAGATTTTTCTAAAGCTTTCGATAGGGTATCTCACTCTATTTTGATAACTAAACTTCGGGTAGTAGGCTTTCACTCTCAATATCTTAAGTAGATAGCATCATATCGTGATAACAGGAACTGTGTCGTTCGACTCGATAATGTATCGTCTTATTCTTTTATTGCCTCCTCTGGGTAGTGTTCTACTCTACTCGTCGGGGAACAGTCAAAACAACACCAATTTTTATTGCTGCTTCTGTTGCAGAAACAAAAATATCGTGAACACGCTCTTCAGCTTTTGACGCTTATCTCTAATTTCTTCGTAATTTTTACAGATGCATGGCGCGAGTAACATTAGACGCATGGTTTCTATTTCCAAATCACGTACGCATGATTCAGAGGCTGGATATACTTATAAGAGAAATTTCATTCAGGAATTTCCACCGACTCTATTTTCACCGCTTCTCGCGCGCTATATACTGGCTGGCGGTAAATATCGCTACAGAATATTTGTATTTCCATTTTTTGAATTTTTAAATTTTGTGTCCCCGACAAACACTCAGCCGAATGATGCCAGATTGAAACTTTACAGATTTACTACTATATTTATTTTATTTATTGATTGTTTACCGTTTTGCGACTTTAAAATGTACAATTTTACAAAGTTATAATAGATTTTCCATTAAAGCGTAAGTACATGTTACATATATTTTTACAAATCATACATAAAATTGCTTAAAAATAATTGCGTAGTTGGGTAGTTGGAAAGGCCTAGTTTCCAGTCTACCATTATGTGCCACGGGCGGAAAGGCCTAGTTTCCGCTCCGCATTTCTGTTACTTGGTTTCTAATGGTCGGAAAGCACGACTTTCCGATCCATATTCCACTTCTTACTTTTCATGCTTCGACGGCCTCAGGAGTTAACTTAAAAGGGCCAAGTGATTTACGATACAGTCCGTCAATGGGCCTGCCAAATCAGCGAAGTTGGTAATGAAGGACCTGTACCAGTTTGCCATCCCTACAAACCTACGAACCTGACGAGGAGATTTCGGAATCGGAAAATTCTTCACCGCTTCATCTTGCCAGGGTCTACTTTCATACATCCATTACCTATCAAATACCCGAGATAACGAATTTCTTTCTGGCAGAATTTACTCTTTTCGACGTTGATTGTAAGTTCTGCATTCCGCAAACATTTTGCCACCTCCTAAAGCAATCCCAAGTGTTCCGAGAAATTCTAGCTGCACCCCATCAAATCGTACAGGTAGACAAAGACGTTCTCTCGCAAGCGTGACGGGATAGCTTTAACCAGCAGTCGACTCATCGTTTGAGGTCCGTTGCACAAGCCAAAGGGCATTACTTTAAAGTGTTATAAGGGCTTTCCAGGAACTGCAAATGCTGTTTTCTCCTTTGATGATTCCGTTAATTTGATTTGGAAGAAGGCATCCTTAACCCCCCGTCAAACACATGGTTCTGGCAAGGCATATTTCATTTTTTAGCGTTAATTAAACATACTTCTAGTATAGGTAGATACCTGTATTTCCCGGTAGCCGCCTAAAATATTGTTGGCTTACTATCTGTAAAAAAAAAAGTTCAAAACGACACTTCCAACACGACAAACCCGCAAAAGAAAAAAGTCCCCCCCTCGAACAAACACATATGCCTGGCCAGACCCCTATACTATTTGAATGAAATAAATTATTATTATACACATTTTGGGTTATTTTTCTGCAAATACAATGCAGATTGTTGTTTTCAGGTATTTTGTTGTCAAACTTGTTATTTTTTTATATTTTGGGTTTTTCTGCGAATTCAATGCTGATGTTTACTTCCACGAGGAGTGCCATCCCTTCACTCGTCTGCTGTTTTTGTCGTTGCTGCTGTCGTGGTGGTTGGTGCTGTTGCCGTTGTTGTTGATGATGTTGCTGCTGCCACTAAGTGGTGTTGCTGTAGCCGCACGAGGAGGGCCACCCGTTCACTTGTCTGCTTTTGTTGTTGTTGCTGCTGTCGTTGTGGTTGGTGCTGTTGCCGTTGTTGTTGATGATGTTGCTGCTGCCACTAAGTGGTGTTGCTGTTACTACTCAGACATGTGTTGCTGTCAGCTGTCGATTACGTCGATTTGTAACGCTGCTGCAGCAACAGTTTCGCGCGTCATTCGTATTCTTTACGCTCCTCTTTGCTTGTCGGCGTTTCTTTCTGTTTAAAATTTTTCTTTTCTTTTAAGGTATTTTTGTGAACTGGTTTTCAAACATTTTGTTTTTTTCTAACTTAGTTCAAGTTTTTTCATGTATGTAATCGCTTGGCAATATTTGCATTGCTGGCGATGAAATTAACAAGTTTTCTCATTTTTATGCGATTTCGTTACTTTTTTTTCTGATTATGTAGTTTGATTTTGCTTTTTTTTCGATTACGCGTACGTTCTTTACTTTCACACAACTTTACCTACACTGTAGGTGCTTCTGCTTTTCTTATATCTTCCACGAATGCAAATTTGAGCTGACAATTTATTCCTTTCGTTTTCCGGCCCTGTTATATTTTAAATAACGCCAGATTTAGTCGGTATACCACATTTTAACTATTTTGCATATTTCTCAATTGTTTCACTAATTTGGCAGAGCGCAATTTCTACAAATGTAAAATCTTTGCCAAATGCGAACGAAAAATATTTACGTCTGGGTTACGAAATTAAATTTTATTAACAATTCGCTCGTAGAATTTCTTTTTATGCCTATTCGTGTGAATTGGAGTATATGTAGTTCGGTGTATTCTCGTTTTTCGCTTTAATTTTTTATACACTATTATATTTTTAATTTTATACACCAGTTTGTTTCACTAAAATTTCACGCAAGCGACGCGTTGCGCGACACTTTCACCAAAACTCGACACCTTCACACTCTGCAAGCAACTCTCCAGTGCTGTACTGCCAGCGGGTTTTTATATCCGCCGTCACCCATGCTATTTAATTTTCCATGGCATGCTAGGGATGGCCAGCTCTCGATAACCTCGTTTAATCGGGATATGAAAAATGATTTTATTGTTCGAATTAAAAGTTATTAAAATGCTTTATACTAATAATGACCGACTAAGAAAAGTTAATGTGAAGTTTTTCTTTTTATCTGTTTATTTAGTTTGGAATAATCATGAAACTTCGCAATAATTGCGAATATGATATAAATGGTAAATTTTTTACTTGGACTTTAAACGCGCTATATTTTGATTGATATGGAAGAAATTAAAAAAAAAATTTTACGTAATTGAAGTTTGGCTATATCTTTACTTTTAGTAAAGGGAATTTAATAAAATTAGGTATAAGAAATCTTTTCACAATGCCATACATCGGAGGCCATCGTTGGCCACCCACCTCTAGGACGATCAGACCGGTTAATTTTCGTTTCGCTTTTCTCTTTTTCGCTAACGGTAAAATCGCGCCACCATGGTGACACCCGATTTTCCCGCCATCGTTTATTGCCTACTCCACTTCGCCTACTATTCCTGTCTCCTCCTATTCTGGCATCCTTCCAACTAACATGCACGACAATCTGGCAGCACCCCAAACCTGTGGGGCTTAGCGGCATTGCCAGTCTACAAATTCGAGAGATGCTGCCATCTCGCCTGCAGCAAGATTTTTTCAGCATAGGGTGGCCTGTACCTAGTGGAACATAACACGCTGGTGAAGGGAAATACAAGATAATCAAAAGTAGCTCTGCACAAGTGAGAATTTATTTTCATTCTCTAATGTAAAATAAGAGGTACAGAACTACTCATTTATCAAATATCCCATACCGCTGGTGGGGGAAATACAAGAAGTAGCTCTGCGCAAGTGAGAATTTATTTTCATTCTCTAATGTAAAATAAAACGTACAGAACTACTTTTTTATCCAATTTCCCTTAGCGATGGTGGGGGGAAATACAAGATAATCAAAAGTAGCTCTGCACAAGTGAGAATTTATTTTCATTCTAATTTATTCTTTCTTCGACAGCTTTTTATATAACAATTTTCTTAGTCTATTCTTATTCTAAACATATTAAAATAGATCAACGGTGCTCAAGCGCATGTTGTTGTTTTGTCTTATACAAATAGACAATCGCGGCTCAAGCGCATTTGGTAAAGTTTATTATTTATTTACCAATAGACCAACGCTGCTCAAGTGCATTATGTATTGATCTTATATTATTTTAGGCAGTGCATAAATGCATTGCTACACTTCTATTTTATTAGTGTATGTGTATTTTATATCTTATGTGTATGTACATCAGTCTGTATATACCCTGCAAGAAATATACTGGTAATTTGACTAGTAAAATGACCTGGAGTCATGACTGGACCTTTCCGTACATTTCTCATCAAATTCTTAGCCGCACTGCTCACAGCCGTCACAGCTACTCTGGTTTTTACTAGTAAAATGACCAAGTTTTCTTGAAGGAATTGACCAGTTCCATGACCGTCATTTTACTTGGATATGTCCCATAAATTTCTTAATAAAATGAGTAGTAAAATCACCGTAAATTTACATATCATTTTACATGTAATTTAACCTCAGTTTTACTACTTAAATCATAATCCATTTTTAATTTAAATTAAAACGCTTGTTTGGATTTTTATTTTTTAGTTATTCTTTTTAATTTGAATTATTTTCCAGTTGAACTATTATATTATAAAACCTTATGTGAAATATTATATAATTTATTTTATTTTATATTTAACTTGATATTTTTAAATAAAATAAAATTGTTTTGGTACTTTAGTTTTTATATATCCATTAATTAAATAGTAAGGTGAGTAAAATTATACATTAACATATGCAGGTACATGTTTTAGCAAAATTTAAATTGTATATGTCAGTTAGGTACTGTGAGTTTTAAAAGGTTAACATTATATGCCAATACCCTTCGCATTAAATTATTAAATTCAAATTACTTTCGCATTAAATAAATTTTTTGCTTATATCTATCATGGCTTAACTCTATGCTCCTTTTGACTCCTTTTTCAAAATCGATGTGCCTTCGTAATCTAAAAATATCTGTAAAATTAAAAATACAAATGCGACCAAATCAATAAATATAAATAGAAATTTTTAATAATTGACAATTTTATTGAGCTCGAGGCCAGTTTATAGAAGATTTTATTGGAAAAATAACAACAGTTTTTAAAATGGTAGAAGTTATAGTACTATTTCGGAAATCACCACATTTCCTCATCAGACTTCTTTTTATTAAATTAATTATATTTATTCTTCATAACCACTTCTCCAAGGCTATGAACCAAGGAGCTCGGAGTTGCAAAGCCAACACGCTAAATGCTGTGCTACGCTAGCCGAGTGGACTGCGGCGTTTTTCCATCTTCCTTAAACAAACCAACTACAAACAAGAGCAACTGATCTGCTGCTATGAACTTGTTTTTGTGTGCTTGTTGTTTGTGTGTTTGCAATTCTGTGTGCGAATTTTTCATTGGTTTTTACCAATGGCTTGTAATCCTTAGAATGCATTTCAGGTGTGCTCATCCTTGCATATATGAATTTTAGTGGTTTTTCGGCCTTTTTTTTTAGATTTTTAATAATTGACAATTTTATTGAGCTCGAGGCCAGTTTATAGAAGATTTTATTGGAAAAATAACAACAGTCTTTAAAATGCTGCTTCTGCTTCGTCTGCTGCAACTGTTGCGAATAATGTTTAGTCGAGAAGTACTATAACTAACAATGGTACTAATAAAGCGCAGCCGAATATTGCACAGTGGTCTGATGTGGCAAAAAATCGCCTTCATAACAAAAGTAGGCCTTGTGTATATGGTACTTGTGAGAACTCTGAGCTTGGAGTTGTTCTTCGTCACAAATGGCTGCATATTTATTCGTTTTTGCCCTCCGTTAAGACGGATAACATAATTGATTATGTACCCAAACATGCTGTTATCAACAGGAAAGAGATTTTATGCTATAAACTTCTCAAGAAAAATGCTAATTCGGATGAAATTAAATACATAAATTTTAAGCTTGGAATTCCAGAATGTCACTATAATAAATTGCCGACGTCAAATATTTGGCCTTCAAATGTCTCTATCCGGCCATTTGATTTTTTTCGAAAAGGTCTGCAGCCTCAGCCCAAGGAGTAAAAAGCCCTTTCACTTTTGGTGGGCGAAAAATAGGCATTTATTACCAAAACTGCTCGGGACTCAGGACCAAATCTGAATCTGTCTACATTTTTAGTTCGGAACTGGATTACGACTGTGTTGTCTTAACAGAGACTTGGTTAAATAGCAATTTCTTTGATGCAGAGTTCATTAATACAGCTCTCTTCGACGTTTTTCGCAAAGATAGAGATTACGCTAGAACTGGTGTCAGTAGCGGTGGAGGTGTACTTATTGCTACACGTATCAATCGTCGTGCATTGCTTTATGAGCTTCCATATGCTAATTCCTTGTTGGATCAACTCTGCGTTAAAATTCACGGTGCGTGTGGAGTGCTGTATATCTGCGTGTCTTATATTCCGCCAGGTAGCTCTGATGTCATATATAAGATACATATTGACAACATACCTGCAGTTCATGAACAAATTGGTGACGACCAACTTTGTGTCTTGGGTGATTTTAACTTGGGTAATTTTTGCTGGAGCTATATGGATAATAAAAACTTTCTTACTCCATTAAATGTAACTAGTATTTCGGAATTATATTTAATTGATAATTTGTTATGCATTGATTTATCACAGATAAATGGCTTTCCTAATGAACTTAACCGAATTTTAGACTTACTATTTGTTAGCTCTAATATTAATTTTAAGCTTTCGCATGCAGCTAGTTACATTTCATCTTCGAATCAGTATCATAGTTCACTGGTGCTGGAAATTGACTGTTTTGAATATTTTGAATTACCAAGAACCAGTAAAACGGTAGCTTTTATTTACTCGCGCTGTAATTTTCCTGATTTAAACAGTTTGTTTGAGATGGATTGGTCTCATCAATTTGAAAATATAGATGTAGCTGGCTGATATTTTTAAGTCTATAATATTAAATTAATATTTAAATTTTATAAAAAACATAAGATTTCTTATGATAAGAATTTTCGCGAGCAGTATGTGTTTTATAGAGGTAAATTAAACAAACTCAATAAATAAAGAAGTTTTCAAATGGATGCGATTTACACAGATTTTTCTAAAGCTTTCGATAGGGTATCTCACTCTATTTTGATAACTAAACTTCGGGTAGTAGGCTTTCACTCTCAATATCTAAAGTGGATAGCATCATATCGTGATAACAGGAACTGTGTCGTTCGACTCGATAATGTATCGTCTTATTCTTTTATTGCCTCCTCTGGGTAGTGTTCTACTCTACTCGTCGGGAACAGTCAAAACAACACCAATTTTGATTGCTGCTTCTGTTGCAGAAACAAAAATATCGTGAAAACGCTCTTCAGCTTTTGACGCTTATCTCTAATTTCTTCGTAATTTTTACAGATGCATGGCGCGAGTAACATTAGACGCATGGTTTCTATTTCCAAATTACGTACGCATGATTCAGAGGCTGGATATACATATAAGAGAAATTTCATTCAGAAATTTCCACCGACTCTATTTTCACCGCTTCTCGCGCGCTATATACTGGCTGGCGGTAAATATCGCTACAGAATATTTGTATTTCCATTTTTTGAATTTTTAAATTTTGTGTCCACGACAAACACTCAGCCGAATGATGCCAGATTGAAACTTTACAGATTTACTACTATATTTATTTTATTTATTGATTGTTTACCGTCTTGCGACTTTAAAATGTACAATTTTACAAAGTTATAATAGATTTTCCATTAAAGCGTAAGTACATGTTACATATATTTTTACAAATCATACATAAAATTGCTTAAAAATAATTGCGTAGTTGGGTAGTTGGAAAGGCCTAGTTTCCAGTCTACCATTATGTGCCACGGGCGGAAAGGCCTAGTTTCCGCTCCGCATTTCTGTTACTTGGTTTCTAATGGTCGGAAAGCACGACTTTCCGATCCATATTCCACTTCTTACTTTTCATGCTTCGACGGCCTCAGGAGTTAACTTAAAAGGGCCAAGTGATTTACGATACAGTCCGTCAATGGGCCTGCCAAATCAGCGAAGTTGGTAATGAAGGACCTGTACCAGTTTGCCATCCCTACAAACCTACGAACCTGACGAGGAGATTTCAAAATCGGAAAATTCTTCACCGCTTCAATCTTGCCAGGGTCTACTTTCGTACATCCATTACCTATCAAATACCCGAGATAACGAATTTCTTTCTGGCAGAATTTACTCTTTTCGACGTTGATTGTAAGTTCTGCATTCCGCAAACATTTTGCCACCTCCTAAAGCAATCCCAAGTGTTCCGAGAAATTCTAGCTGCACCCCATCAAATCGTCCAGGTAGACAAAGACGTTCTCTCGCAAGCGTGACGGGATAGCTTTAAGCAGCAGTCGACTCATCGTTTGAGGTCCGTTGCACAAGCCAAAGGGCATTACTTTAAAGTGATATAAGGGCTTTCCAGGAACTGCAAATGCTGTTTTCTCCTTTGATGATTCCGTTAATTTGATTTGGAAGAAGGCATCCTTAACCCCCCGTCAAACACATGGTTCTGGCAAGGCATACTTCATTTTTGAGCGTTAATTAAACATACTTCTAGTTTAGGTAGATACCTGTATTTCCCGGTAGCCGCCTAAAATATTGTTGGCTTTCTATCTGTAAAAAAAAAGTTCAAAACGACAGTTCCAACACGACAAACCCGCAAAAGAAAAAAGTCCCCCCCTCGAACAAACACATATGCCTGGCCAGACCCCTATACTATTTGAATGAAATAAATTATTATTATACACATTTTGGGTTATTTTTCTGCAAATACAATGCAGATTGTTGTTTCCAGGTATTTTGTTGTCAAACTTGTTATTTTTTTATATTTTGGGTTTTTCTGCGAATTCAATGCTGATGTTTACTTCCACGAGGAGTGCCATCCCTTCACTCGTCTGCTGTTTTTGTCGTTGCTGCTGTCGTGGTGGTTGGTGCTGTTGCCGTTGTTGTTGATGATGTTGCTGCTGCCACTAAGTGGTGTTGCTGTTACTACTCAGACATGTGTTGCTGTCAGCTGTCGATTACGTCGATTTGTAACGCTGCTGCAGCAACAGTTTCGCGCGTCATTCGTATTCTTTACGCTCCTCTTTGCTTGTCGGCGTTTCTTTCTGTTTAAAATTTTTCTTTTCTTTTAAGGTATTTTTGTAAACTGTTTTTCAAACATTTTTTTTTTTCTAACTTAGTTCAAGTTTTTTCATGTATGTAATCGCTTGGCAATATTTGCATTGCTGGCGATGAAATTAACAAGTTTTCTCATTTTTACCCGATTTTGATTTTGCTTTTTTTTCGATTACGCGTACGTTCTTTACTTTCACACAACTTTACCAACACTGTAGGTGCTTCTGCTTTTCTTATATCTTCCACGAATGCAAATTTGAGCTGACAATTTATTCCTTTCGTTTTCCGGCCCTGTTATATTTTAAATAACGCCAGATTTAGTCGGTATACCACATTTTAACTATTTTGCATATTTCTCAATTGTTTCACTAATTTGGCAGAGCGCAATTTCTACAAATGTAAAATCTTTGCCAAATGCGAACGAAAAATATTTACGTCTGGGTTACGAAATTAAATTTTATTAACAATTCGCTCGTAGAATTTCTTTTTATGCCTATTCGTGTGAATTGGAGTATATGTAGTTCGGTGTATTCTCGTTTTTCGCTTTAATTTTTTATACACTATTATATTTTTAATTATATACACCAGTTTGTTTCACTAAAATTTCACGCAAGCGACGCGTTGCGCGACACTTTCACCAAAACTCGACACCTTCACACTCTGCAAGCAACTCTCCAGTGCTCATGAAACTTCGCAATAATTGCGAATATGATATAAATGGTAAATTTTTTACTTGGACTTTAAACGCGCTATATTTTGATTGATATGGAAGAAATTAAAAAAAAAATTTTACGTAATTGAAGTTTGGCTATATCTTTATTTTTAGTAAAGGGAATTTAATAAAATTAGGTATAAGAAATCTTTCCACAATGTCATACATCGGATGCCATCGTTGGCCACCCACCTCTAGGACGATCAGACCGGTTAATTTTCGTTTCGCTTTTCTCTTTTTCGCTAACGGTAAAATCGCGCCACCATGGTGACACCCGATTTTCCCGCCATCGTTTATTGCCTACTCCACTTCGCCTACTATTCCTGTCTCCTCCTATTCTGGCATCCTTCCAACTAACATGCACGACAATCTGGCAGCACCCCAAACCTGTGGGGCTTAGCGGCATTGCCAGTCTACAAATTCGAGAGATGCTGCCATCTCGTCTGCAGCAAGATTTTTTCAGCACAGGTTGGCCTGTACCTAGTGAAACATAACACGCTGGTGAAGGGAAATACAAGATAATCAAAAGTAGCTCTGCACAAGTGAGAATTTATTTTCATTCTCTAATGTAAAATAAGAGGTACAGAACTACTCTTTTATCAAATATCCCTTACCGCTGGTGGGGGAAATACAAGAAGTAGCTCTGCGCAAGTGAGAATTTATTTTCATTCTCTAATGTAAAATAAAACGTACAGAACTACTTTTTTATCAAATTTCCCTTAGCGATGGTGGGGGGAAATACAAGATAATCAAAAGTAGCTCTGCACAAGTGAGAATTTATTTTCATTCTAATTTATTCTTTCTTCGACAGCTTTTTATATAACAATTTTCTTAGTCTAATCTTATTCTAAACATATTAAAATAGATCAACGGTGCTCAAGCGCATGTTGTTGTTTTGTCTTATACAAATAGACAAACGCGGCTCAAGCGCATTTGGTAAAGTTTATTATATATTTACCAATAGACCAACGCTGCTCAAGTGCATTATGTATTGATCTTATCTTATTTTAGGCAGTGCATAAATGCATTGCTACACTTCTATTTTATTAGTGTATGTGTATTTTATATCTTATGTGTATGTACATCAGTCTGTATATACCCTGCAAGAAAGATACTGGTAATTTGACTAGTAAAATGACCTGGAGTCATGACTGGACCTTTCCGTACATTTCTCATCAAATTCTTAGCCGCACTGCTCACAACCGTCACAGCTACTCTGGTTTTTACTAGTAAAATGACCAAGTTTTCTTGAAGGAATTGACCAGTTCCATGACCGTCATTTTACTTGGATATGTCCCATAAATTTCTTAATAAAATGAGTAGTAAAATCACCGTAAATTTACATATCATTTTACATGTAATTTAACCTCAGTTTTACTACTTAAATCATAATCCATTTTTAATTTAAATTAAAACGCTTGTTTGGATTTTTATTTTTTAATTATTCTTTTTAATTTAAATTATTTTCCAATTGAACAATTATATTTTAAAAACTTATGTGAAATGTTATATAATTTATATTATTTTATATTTAACTTGATATTTTTAAATAAAATAAAATTGTTTTGGTACTTTAGTTTTTATATATCCATTAATTAAATAGTAAGGTGAGTAAAATTATACATTAACATATGCAGGTACATGTTTTAGCAAAATTTAAATGGTATATGTCAGTTAGGTACTGTGAGTTTTAAAAGGTTAACATTATATGCCAATACCCTTCGCATTAAATTATTAAATTCAAATTACTTTCGCATTAAATTAATTTTTTGCTTATATCTATTATGGCTTAACTCTATGCTCCTTTTGACTCCTTTTTCAAAATCGATGTGCCTTCGTAATCTAAAAATATCTGTAAAATTAAAAATACAAATGCGACCAAATCAATAAATATAAATATAAATTTTTAATAATTGACAATTTTATTGAGCTCGAGGCCAGTTTATAGAAGATTTTATTGGAAAAATAACAACAGTTTTTAAAATGGTAGAAGTTATAGTACTATTTCGGAAATCACCACATTTCCTCATCAGACTTCTTTTTATTAAATTAATTATATTTATTCTTCATAACCACTTCTCCAAGGCTATGAACCAAGGAGCTCGGAGTTGCAAAGCCAACACGCTAAATGCTGTGCTACGCTAGCCGAGTGGACTGCGGCGTTTTTCCATCTTCCTTAAACAAACCAACTACAAACAAGAGCAACTGATCTGCTGCTATGAACTTGTTTTTGTGTGCTTGTTGTTTGTGTGTTTGCAATTCTGTGTGCGAATTTTTCATTGGTTTTTACCAATGGCTTGTAATCCTTAGAATGCATTTCAGGTGTGCTCATGCTTGCATATATGAATTTTAGTTGTTTTTCGGCCTTTTTTTAAGATTTTTAATAATTGGCAATTTTATTGAGCTCGAGGCCAGTTTATAGAAGATTTTATTGGAAAAATAACAACAGTTTTTAAAATGCTGCTTCTGCTTCGTCTGCTGCAACTGTTGCGAATAATGTTTAGTCGAGAAGTACTATAACTAACAATGGTACTAATAAAGCGCAGCCGAATATTGCACAGTGGTCTGATGTGGCAAAAATCGCCTTCATAACAAAAGTAGGCCTTGTGTATATGGTACTTGTGAGAACTCAGAGCTTGGAGTTGTTCTTCGTCACAAATGGCTGCATATTTCTTCGTTTTTGCCCTCCGTTAAGACGGATAACATAATTGATTATGTACCTAAACATGCTGTTATCAACAGGAAAGAGATTTTATGCTATAAACTTCTCAAGAAAAATGCTAATTCGGATGAAATTAAATACATAAATTTTAAGCTTGGAATTCCAGAATGTCACTATAATAAATTGCCGACGTCAAATATTTGGCCTTCAAATGTCTCTATCCGGCCATTTGATTTTTTTCAAAAAGGTCTGCAGCCTCAGCCCAAGGAGTAAAAAGCCCTTTCACTTTTGGTGGCCGAAAAATAGGCATTTATTACCAAAACTGTTCGGGACTCAGGAACAAATCTGAATCTGTCTACATTTTTAGTTCGGAACTGGATTACGACTGTTTTGTCTTAACAGAGAATTGGTTAAATAGCAATTTCTTTGATGCAGAGTTCATTAATACAGCTCTCTTCGACGTTTTTCGCAAAGATAGAGATTACGCTAGAACTGGTGTCAGTAGCGGTGGAGGTGTACTTATTGCTACACGTATCAATCGTCGTGCATTGCTTTATGAGCTAACATATGCTAATTCCTTGTTGGATCAACTCTGCGTTAAAATTCACGGTGCGTGTGGAGTGCTGTATATCTGCGTGTCTTATATTTCGCCAGGTAGCTCTGATGTCATATATAAGATACATATTGACAACATACCTGCAGTTCATGAACAAATTGGTGACGACCAACTTTGTGTCTTGGGTGATTTTAACTTGGGTAATTTTTGCTGGAGCTATATGGATAATAAAAACTTTCTTACTCCATTAAATGTAACTAGTATTTCGGAATTATATTTAATTGATAATTTGTTATGCATTGATTTATCACAGATAAATGGCTTTCCTAATGAACTTAACCGAATTTTAGACTTACTATTTGTTAGCTCTAATATTAATTTTAAGCTTTCGCATGCAGCTAGTTACATTTCATCTTCGAATCAGCATCATAGTTCACTGGTGCTGGAAATTGACTGTTTTGAATATTTTGAATTACCAAGAACCAGTAAAACGGTAGCTTTTATTTACTCGCGCTGTAATTTTCCTGATTTAAACAGTTTGTTTGAGATGGATTGGTCTCATCAATTTGAAAATATAGATGTAGCTGGCTGATATTTTTAAGTCTATAATATTAAATTAATATTTAAATTTTATAAAATACATAAGATTTCTAATGATAAGAATTTTCGCGAGCAGTATGTGTTTTATAGAGGTAAATTAAACAAACTCAATAAATCTTTGTATAGAGATTATATTCGTAATGTTGAAAGCAATATTAAATGTAATCCCAAATCCTTTTGGGGTTACATAAAAACCAAAAAAAACTGTTCTAATATACCTGACGCTGATTTTATTTTTGGCATAAATCAGCTTAAGCCATCCAATGGTACTGATGCTGATGGTCTTTCGGTTGTTCTCTTTAAAAGTTGTCCGCTCTAATTACGCCCATTTTCAACTTGTCACTTTCTGCTGGGGTTTTCTTGACGATTGGAAACTAACATTTATCACCCCTATTCTGAAACACGGTAATAAAAATGACATTGAGAATTATTGACCGATTTCCAAGCTAACAACTGTGTCTAAACTTTTTGAATGCGTTGTTAGGGAAAAAATATACTTTGCTGTTAAGCATATGTTATGTCATAACCAACATGGGCTTATTCCGGGCAGGTCTACGATAACTAATCTAGCAGCTTTTACGGAGGATTGTTTGGGGACCTTTGAAAGAGGTTTTCAAATGGATGCGATTTACACAGATTTTTCTAAAGCTTTCGATAGGGTATCTCACTCTATTTTTATAACTAAACTTCGGGTAGTAGGCTTTCACTCTCAATATCTTAAGTGGAAAGCATCATATCGTGATAACAGGAACTGTGTCGTTCGACTCGATAATGTATCGTCTTATTCTTTTATTGCCTCCTCTGGGTAGTGTTCTACTCTACTCGTCGGGAACAGTCAAAACAACACCAATTTTGATTGCTGCTTCTGTTGCAGAAACAAAAATATCGTGAAAACGCTCTTCAGCTTTTGACGCTTATCTCTAATTTCTTCGTAATTTTTACAGATGCATGGCGCGAGTAACATTAGACGCATGGTTTCTATTTCCAAATTACGTACGCATGATTCAGAGGCTGGATATACTTATAAGAGAAATTTCATTCAGAAATTTCCACCGACTCTATTTTCACCGCTTCTCGCGAGTTAATGACGTCATCACAAGGCACAACGTTTCCACAACCAAAACATGCATTATCAAGAAATGCATTATCAACACGTAAACAACAGATAAACATGCATTACCGAGAAATGCATTATCAACACGTAAACAACAGATAAACATGTATTACCGAGAAATGCATGTAAACAACAAACAACTGACCTGCACATAAGCAACGGACAATCATTGGAACAATAGAAATGCACTATCACTACAAACAATAGATATCTACACTCGTAAACAACAAACAACTGACAATGGAATAATCCACTACGATAACTACCACCACATCTCAATAGTATAAATAGAACTAAGAATTCAAAATGTAAGACAGTTTTTAGAAGATCAATAAAGAGCACGCATTTCGGCGTAGCGATAAAAGATATTTTTTTAACTCATATCGTGCGAACGATATTAACTGGGGGCTCAACCGGTCTAAACTCTTGACTACAGCCAAATATCCTCGAAACTACAGGATAATAAAATAAAAAATTCCACGGCTTTGAAGAAAAGCACAAAACCAGTCTCTGAAAAAAGTGAGATATAATAAGTTTATCCAGTCGCGTAAAAAGGCAAACCTTGAAATAGCAGGCAGCCTAAACCGAAAAAAAAAAAGTGAAAAGTGAAATAAAAGATTCCTGATTTTAAAGAGAATCCTTCACCCTGGACTCACGCGATAAACGCCAACAAATTTTCAACTCTCTGCGCCCAATACCACAAGACGATACAATGGCTCAGGACATCGCAACTCTACGAGCACAGGTAGAACTCCTCACACAGGCTCTAAACAATACACCGCAGCATCAACCTCCTCAGAACAGAAGATATCACGAGGACCCACGAAGATACAGACCAGACGTGCGAGTGCAATATACACAAAATGCACCCAGGCAACAGCAACAACCAATGGAAGTAGATCAATCACACCAATACATGAGATCTACAAACTTCAACAGAAACCATCCTGCACCCCCACAAAACAGCTATAACCGCCAAAACCAAGGGCTACCTCCAAATAACACCTTCAGAGGAGAACCACAGAAGAGAGAACGAAATCCTTCATCTCGCAACTTCAACACACAACAGAAGGTACAGCGGGTAAACCAAACACGCGACGAAGAACTGCAATCGTTTGCACCAGAACATAACGATGATGATGAATACGAGACCGGCAGTGCTTTTTTAGGCGTATGGACGATTTGCCGTGTCTGCAACGCCACTGCAGGGATACAGGCAAAACTATAAACATCCTCATCGACACTGGAGCAACAAATAACTATATAAGTACAAAATGCAATATCGGTAAGCCTATTCAAATTAAACCTGTAAAAGTAAACTCTTCATGGTCACTCAATAACCAAATCAAAAAAAATAATAACATTATTAGAACATAATCTCACATTTTTTGAAACAGATGCATTAGAAGAATTTGATATGCTTCTGGGCGAACAGGGGCTCAGAGCAATCAAAGCAGAGGTCAACCTTTTCGAGTACAAGCTCAGTTATAAATATAGGGCCAAGAAAGAAAGTGACTCTGTACAGAGAATAAATTATACAATTAATAATGAAAAATTCAGGGCGGAAATCGCCGAAATAATGCAAAAAAATGAAAGTACTAACGCCATACTACCATTTACTACCACGATACAAGCCACCATTAGGACGAATTCCGAAGATCCTATTTGGACAAAGCAATATCCGTACCCTATGTCGGATAATGAGTTTATTAACAAAGAAATTAACAAACTTTTAAAAAATGAAATAATTCAACCCAGCAAAAGTCCGTACAACTCTCCCATTTGGACAGTCGCTAAAAAAGGTACCGATGAACAAGGGAAACCTAAGTGCAGAATGGTCGTAGACTTTCAGAAGCTAAACGCTCAAACTATCACAGATAGATACCCCATACCTGATGTGGCTATGACCATACAGAATTTAGGTAATGCAAAGGTATTTACTACTTTAGATTTAGAGTCTGGCTTCCATCAGATCCTTATTAATGAATCTGACAGAGAAAAAACGGCCTTTAGTGTAAATGGAGCTAAGTACGAATTCCTTCGTATGCCGTTCGGCCTGAAAAATGCCCCATCCATTTTTCAAAGATGCGTGGACGATATTCTGAGACCATATATCGGGAAGTTCGCTTACGTTTATATAGACGATGTTCTCATTTATTCTTCCTCTCCCGAAGAACATATCGAACATATCCGCATAATTATAAACGCACTTCACCAAGCCAACATGAAGATTTCGAATGAGAAATCACACTTCTTTCATGACTCTGTAGAATACTTAGGACACATAATAAAATATAACCGGATAACTGTTGACCCTATAAAAATACAAACTATTAAAGATTTTCCTATTCCCAAATCGCTGAGGGAACTCAGATCCTTTCTAGGTCTCGCCAGTTATTATCGAAAATTTATACAAAATTTTGCAGCCATCGTCAAGCCACTCACTACGTTCCTCAGAGGAGACAACGGTGGCATATCAAAAAATCAAAGTGCAAAAATAAAAATCTCCTTAGACGAACCTGCACTAGAAGCACTAAACAAAATAAAAGAAGAACTGCAAACCCAGGTTGAACTCTTCCAACCAAATTTTGATAAACCTTTTGAATTAACCACGGACGCTAGCAATTACGCTATAGGAGCTGTATTATCCCAAAATAAAAAACCCATATCATTTATTTCACGAACACTCAGCCAAACAGAACAGAACTACTCTACAAATGAGAAAGAGTTACTCGCAATTGTGTGGGCATTACAGAAACTCCGCAACTACTTATATGGTATAGCGGATTTGACTATTTACACTGACCATCAATCTTTAATCTTCTCCATATCGGAAAAAAACCCCAATACAAAATTAAAAAGATGGAAGAATTTCATCGAAGAATACGGCGCAAAACTTGTTTACAAACCTGGACACCAGAACGTTGTCGCTGATGCACTTTCTCGCCAGCAAATAAACAACACATCAAATTCGGATGACTCCCAACATTCGGCACAAAGCTCACCAACACAAAAACCATTAAACTGCTTTAAAAATCAAATTGTTATAAAACAATCATATGCGAACCTAATCGAAATATCATCACAAAATATTTTTTCTAACAGTCGACATACACTTTTCTTTAACACCAAAGCTGAATTACTGGACAGACTAAAAAATAAAATTAGACCAAAGGTAACTAACGCTCTTCAAATAGACGAGCAAATATTATTTTACGTCGAAAACGACATTATTGACACATTTCCGACCGTATCAATCGTATTAGCCCAAAAAATGGTAGACGACATCACCGAAACCGAACAACAAAAACAAATCATACAAGACACACACAGACGTGCTCACAGAAATTATAAAAATAACGCGCAGGAAATTTCACTCAGATATTACTGGCCGAACATCCGTCACGCTTGTAAAAAAGAAGTACAAGACTGCGAAATATGTCTTACCAACAAGTATGAACGCCGACCAAATAAACAACCAATAGGTTCAGCACCAATACCAAACAAGGTAGGCGAATGCATACACTTAGACTTATTTTATATGAGCAATAACATATACATTAGCTCAACCGACAAATATTCAAAATTTTGCCATTTGAGACAAATACCCTCAAAGAAAGATACATACAAATACGTTGACGAGATTCTCTCACAAATATACCCAAACGCAAAGTTTGTAATGACTGATAACGAGTCAACACTCACTAGCATATGTGCACAACAAATTTACAAACGACTACAAATAACACACACCAAAACTCCTGCCTTTCATTCTACAACAAACGGGCAAGTCGAACGTACGCATAGCACGATAATCGAACTCGCGAAAGTCTTGGCACACCAACACAGTTCAGCACCTGACGAACAGATATACGAAGCAGTCCGACAATACAATAAGACAATCCATTCAGTGACCAACGAGAAACCCGAGGACGTGTTCTTCAACCAAAAGGGGTATCCTGGCATCAAAGAGCGCCTTCAACAAAACCAAGACAGAGTCTTACGATACCACAACCACAATCGCAAACAGCTGAATTACAAACAAGGTGATGTTATATACTCCAAGACGCATAGACGGAACAAAAACGTAAAAACATACGCAAAACATATAGTTAAAGAAGACAACGGAAAAACGATAACAACAAATAAAGGACTCATTATACATAAGGACAACATCAGAGTGAAGGCATGTACGGAGTAGTATTTATCTTACTTTTCCCTATCGCATTTAGCGATAATATAATAGACTTAACCAATAGAAAATATGTACTAGTGGAAACAGATCCTGTTTACATTTATCAGAATACAGCTTTCCTGTATCACATATCTAATCTTTCAAAAATACTCGCGCCTTACGAAAGTGTAATGAAATCTACATATAATTTAGAAAACTACCCTGAGACTCAAATTTTAGTGAACAGAATTGAAACTTTAAAAAATCAACTCATACCAAATATCTACAGACCAAAGAGATCACTTAACTTCCTTGGTTCCATCCTTAAATTCATCACTGGCACACCAGACCACAATGACCTTATAGAAATTAAAACGTCACTTAATATGCTAATAGAAAATAACAATAAGCAAAAAACAATTAACTCACAGTTCGAAAGAATACTCGAAACTCTTGATCCCAAAACAATTAGCGAAAATATTGTTATATCAGAAGTCTATAATGAACTTCAATCAATAGCGAACACTATTAATTTTGCGAAAAATAATAATTTTTATTCTGGCACATTAAATTTGAAAGATGTGTATGAGTTAATAAACCATGAACAGTTGGATCTTCCAATAATCAATATATTAGAATATGCGGACATTCATATCTGTTACCTACAACATGCAATTATAACAATATACAAATACCCTATTCTTGAAACTAAATGTAACCTATTTAACGTATATCCTTTAGCACATAAGCATGGTAAAATTAATTTAGATCCTAAGATTGCAAAATGTAACGATTATCAAAGAGTATCAAAATGTAAAAATTATATTAGTACCTTTATTTGTAAATCAGAACCCTCTGATAATTGCACTTTAAAAATATTAAAAGACAGTCCTGCGCAATGCGAAACAATCCATGAGAATAACGCCCCACTCCGAATCCTAGAGACTGGTCACATCTTGACGGATTATGAGCATACTTGGAACAACATGCATATATCAGGCCCAAAACTAATACATTTTAAAGAATCTACAAACATCGATGGCATCACTTATTATAACCATCAACAACAACTCAGAGAAGTTATACACAACCAACATAGCGAAAAACTTGAGGTACTCCGTATCCTTTCCTCAGACTCAAAATACAAATTCAACAACATTCAAGAACTCTCAACGTTTTTAATACCTGTCGAGGGGAACCCTGTACAGTTTACACTTTTCATCATAATTGCATTCCTTACCTTAGCAGTCACCACTTATGGTCTAGTACACCTCTGCCGATACTGCGAAAATAAAAGAACACTTGGCAGACAAAGGCGAATGGACGAACTTTACGAAATCGAACTCAACCGTCTTCAACAACAACACCTAGCAGCAGTGTAGCGAGGACGCTTCATTTTAAGAAGGAGGGGAGTTAATGACGTCATCACAAGGCACAACGTTTCCACAACCAAAACATGCATTATCAAGAAATGCATTATCAACACGTAAACAACAGATAAACATGCATTACCGAGAAATGCATTATCAACACGTAAACAACAGATAAACATGCATTACCGAGAAATGCATGTAAACAACAAACAACTGACCTGCACATAAGCAACGGACAATCATTGGAACAATAGAAATGCACTATCACTACAAACAATAGATATCTACACTCGTAAACAACAAACAACTGACAATGGAATAATCCACTACGATAACTACCACCACATCTCAATAGTATAAATAGAACTAAGAATTCAAAATGTAAGACAGTTTTTAGAAGATCAATAAAGAGCACGCATTTCGGCGTAGCGATAAAAGATATTTTTTTAACTCATATCGTGCGAACGATATTAACTCGCGCGCTATATACTGGCTGGCGGTAAATATCGCTACAGAATATTTGTATTTCCATTTTTTGAATTTTTAAATTTTGTTTCCACGACAAACACTCAGCCGAATGATGCCAGATTGAAACTTTACAGATTTACTACTATATTTATTTTATTTATTGATTGTTTACAGTCTTGCGACTTTAAAATGTACAATTTTACAAAGTTATAATATATTTTCCATTAAAGCGTAAGTACATGTTACATATATTTTTACAAATCATACATAAAATTGCTTAAAAATAATTGCGTAGTTGGGTAGTTGGAAAGGCCTAGTTTCCAGTCTACCACTATGTGCCTTGGGCGGAAAGGCCTAGTTTCCGCTCCGCATTTCTGTTACTTGGTTTCTAATGGTCGGAAAACACGACTTTCCGATCCATATTCCACTTCTTACTTTTCATGCTTCGACGGCCTCAGGAGTTAACTTAAAAGGGCCAAGTGATTTACGATACAGTCCGTCAATGGGCCTGCCAAATCAGCGAAGTTGGTAATGAAGGACCTGTACCAGTTTGCCATCCCTACAAACCTACGAACCTGACGAGGAGATTTCGGAATCGGAAAATTCTTCACCGCTTCAATCTTGCCAGGGTCTACTTTCATACATCCATTACCTATCAAATACCCGAGATAACGAATTTCTTTCTGACAGAATTTACTCTTTTCGACGTTGATTGTAAGTTCTGCATTCCGCAAACATTTTGCCACCTCCTAAAGCAATCCTAAGTGTTCCGAGAAATTCTAGCTGCACCTCATCAAATCGTCCAGGTAGACAAAGACGTTCTCTCGCAAGCGTGACGGGATAGCTTTAACCAGCAGTCGACTCATCGTTTGAGGTCCGTTGCACAAGCCAAAGGGCATTACTTTAAAGTGATATAAGGGCTTTCTAGGAACTGCAAATGCTGTTTTCTCCTTCTATGATTTCGTTAATTTGATTTGGAAGAAGGCATCCTTAACCCCCCGTCAAACACATGGTTCTGGCAAGGCATATTTCATTTTTGAGCGTTAATTAAACATACTTCTAGTTTAGGTAGATACCTGTATTTCCCGGTAGCCGCCTAAAATATTGTTGGCTTTCTATCTGTAAAAAAAAAGTTCAAAACGACAGTTCCAACACGACAAACCCGCAAAAGAAAAAAGTCCCCCCCTCGAACAAACACATATGCCTGGCCAGACCCCTATACTATTTGAATGAAATAAATTATTATTATACACATTTTGGGTTATTTTTCTGCAAATACAATGCAGATTGTTGTTTCCAGGTATTTTGTTGTCAAACTTGTTATTTTTTTATATTTTGGGTTTTTCTGCGAATTCAATGCTGATGTTTACTTCCACGAGGAGTGCCATCCCTTCACTCGTCTGCTGTTTTTGTCGTTGCTGCTGTCGTGGTGGTTGGTGCTGTTGCCGTTGTTGTTGATGATGTTGCTGCTGCCACTAAGTGGTGTTGCTGTAGCCGCACGAGGAGGGCCACCCCTTCACTTGTCTGCTTTTGTTGTTGTTGCTGCTGTCGTTGTGGTTGGTGCTGTTGCCGTTGTTGTTGATGATGTTGCTGCTGCCACTAAGTGGTGTTGCTGTTACTACTCAGACATGTGTTGCTGTCAGCTGTCGATTACGTCGATTTGTAACGCTGCTGCAGCAACAGTTTCGCGCGTCATTCGTATTCTTTACGCTCCTCTTTGCTTGTCGGCGTTTCTTTTTGTTTAAAATTTTTCTTTTCTTTTAAGGTATTTTTGTAAACTGTTTTTCAAACATTTTTTTTTCTAACTTAGTTCAAGTTTTTTCATGTATGTAATCGCTTGGCAATATTTGCATTATATAATATATAATTTTGGCGCGTACACTATATAGCTCAGTGTTTGGCCGAGCTTCTCCTACCATTTGTGGTGTGCGTCTTTATATTATACCACAAATGGAGGGACCTACGGTTTTGTGCCGACTCCGAACGGCAGATGTATTTAATGAGAAGCTTTTTCATGGCAGAAATACCCTCGGAGGTTTGCCATTGTCTGCCGAGGGGTGACCGCTATTAGAAAAAACTTTTTCTGTTATTAAGATTTTGCTTGCCCTGACTGAGATTCGAACCTCGAACTCACCGACTTATCGAGTTATAGCACGCACCGCTACCAACTCGACCACAGCGGCCACAATATTTGCATTGCTGGCGATGAAATTAACAAGTTTTCTCATTTTTACCCGATTTCGTTACTTTTTTTTCTGATTATGTAGTTTGATTTTGCTTTTTTTTCGATTACGCGTACGTTCTTTACTTTCACACAACTTTACCTACACTGTAGGTGCTTCTGCTTTTCTTATATCTTCCACGAATGCAAATTTGAGCTGACAATTTATTCCTTTCGTTTTCCGGCCCTGTTATATTTTAAATAACGCCAGATTTAGTCGGTATACCACATTTTAACTATTTTGCATATTTCTCAATTGTTTCACTAATTTGGCAGAGCGCAATTTCTACAAATATAAAATCTTTGCCAAATGCGAACGAAAAATATTTACGTCTGGGTAACGAAATTAAATTTTATTAACAATTCGCTCGTAGAATTTCTTTTTATGCCTATTCGTGTGAATTGGAGTATATGTAGTTCGGTGTATTCTCGTTTTTCGCTTTAATTTTTTATACACTATTATATTTTTAATTATATACACCAGTTTGTTTCACTAAAATTTCACGCAAGCGACGCGTTGCGCGACACTTTCACCAAAACTCGACACCTTCACACTCTGCAAGCAACTCTCCAGTGCTGTACTACCAGCGGGTTTTTATATCCGCCGTCACCCATGCTATGGAATTTTCCATGGCATGCTAGGGATGGCCAGCTCTCGATAACCTCGTTTAATCGGGATATGAAAAATGATTTTATTGTTCGAATTAAAAGTTATTAAAATGCTTTATACTAATAATGACTGACTAAGAAAAGTTAATGTGAAGTTTTTCTTTTTATCTATTTATTTAGTTTGGAATAATCATGAAACTTCGCAATAATTGCGAATATGATATAAATGGTAAATTTTTTACTTGGACTTTAAACGCGCTATATTTTGATTGATATGGAAGAAATTAAAAAAAAAATTTTACGTAATTGAAGTTTGGCTATATCTTTATTTTTAGTAAAGGGAATTTAATAAAATTAGGTATAAGAAATCTTTCCACAATGTCATACATCGGAGGCCATCGTTGGCCACCCACCTCTAGGACGATCAGACCGGTTAATTTTCGTTTCGCTTTTCTCTTTTTCGCTAACGGTAAAATCGCGCCACCATGGTGACACCCGATTTTCCCGCCATCGTTTATTGCCTACTCCACTTCGCCTACTATTCCTGTCTCCTCCTATTCTGGCATCCTTCCAACTAACATGCACGACAATCTGGCAGCACCCCAAACCTGTGGGGCTTAGCGGCATTGCCAGTCTACAAATTCGAGAGATGCTGCCATCTCGTCTGCAGCAAGATTTTTTCAGCACAGGTTGGCCTGTACCTAGTGAAACATAACACGCTGGTGAAGGGAAATACAAGATAATCAAAAGTAGCTCTGCACAAGTGAGAATTTATTTTCATTCTCTAATGTAAAATAAGAGGTACAGAACTACTCTTTTATCAAATATCCCTTACCGCTGGTGGGGGAAATACAAGAAGTAGCTCTGCGCAAGTGAGAATTTATTTTCATTCTCTAATGTAAAATAAAACGTACAGAACTACTTTTTTATCAAATTTCCCTTAGCGATGGTGGGGGGAAATACAAGATAATCAAAAGTAGCTCTGCACAAGTGAGAATTTATTTTCATTCTAATTTATTCTTTCTTCGACAGCTTTTTATATAACAATTTTCTTAGTCTATTCTTATTCTAAACATATTAAAATAGATCAACGGTGCTCAAGCGCATGTTGTTGTTTTGTCTTATACAAATAGACAAACGCGGCTCAAGCGCATTTGGTAAAGTTTATTATTTATTTACCAATAGACCAACGCTGCTCAAGTGCATTATGTATTGATCTTATCTTATTTTAGGCAGTGCATAAATGCATTGCTACACTTCTATTTTATTAGTGTATGTGTATTTTATATCTTATGTGTATGTACATCAGTCTGTATATACCCTGCAAGAAAGATACTGGTAATTTGACTAGTAAAATGACCTGGAGTCATGACTGGACCTTTCCGTACATTTCTCATCAAATTCTTAGCCGCACTGCTCACAACCGTCACAGCTACTCTGGTTTTTACTAGTAAAATGACCAAGTTTTCTTGAAGGAATTGACCAGTTCCATGACCGTCATTTTACTTGGATATGTCCCATAAATTTCTTAATAAAATGAGTAGTAAAATCACCGTAAATTTACATATCATTTTACATGTAATTTAACCTCAGTTTTACTACTTAAATCATAATCCATTTTTAATTTAAATTAAAACGCTTGTTTGGATTTTTATTTTTTAATTATTCTTTTTAATTTAAATTATTTTCCAATTGAACAATTATATTTTAAAAACTTATGTGAAATGTTATATAATTTATTTTATTTTATATTTAACTTAATATTTTTAAATAAAATAAAATTGTTTTGGTACTTTAGTTTTTATATATCCATTAATTAAGTAGTAAGGTGAGTAAAATTATACATTAACATATGCAGGTACATGTTTTAGCAAAATTTAAATGGTATATGTCAGTTAGGTACTGTGAGTTTTAAAAGGTTAACATTATATGCCAATACCCTTCGCATTAAATTATTAAATTCAAATTACTTTCGCATTAAATTAATTTTTTGCTTATATCTATTATGGCTTAACTCTATGCTCCTTTTGACTCCTTTTTCAAAATCGATGTGCCTTCGTAATCTAAAAATATCTGTAAAATTAAAAATACAAATGCGACCAAATCAATAAATATAAATATAAATTTTTAATAATTGACAATTTTATTGAGCTCGAGGCCAGTTTATAGAAGATTTTATTGGAAAAATAACAACAGTTTTTAAAATGGTAGAAGTTATAGTACTATTTCGGAAATCACCACATTTCCTCATCAGACTTCTTTTTATTAAATTAATTATATTTATTCTTCATAACCACTTCTCCAAGGCTATGAACCAAGGAGCTCGGAGTTGCAAAGCCAACACGCTAAATGCTGTGCTACGCTAGCCGAGTGGACTGCGGCGTTTTTCCATCTTCCTTAAACAAACCAACTACAAACAAGAGCAACTGATCTGCTGCTATGAACTTGTTTTTGTGTGGTTGTTGTTTGTGTGTTTGCAATTCTGTGTGCGAATTTTTCATTGGTTTTTACCAATGGCTTGTAATCCTTAGAATGCATTTCAGGTGTGCTCATCCTTGCATATATGAATTTTAGTTGTTTCTCGGCCTTTTTTTTTAGATTTTTAATAATTGACAATTTTATTGAGCTCGAGGCCAGTTTATAGAAGATTTTATTGGAAAAATAACAACAGTCTTTAAAATGCTGCTTCTGCTTCGTCTGCTGCAACTGTTGCGAATAATGTTTAGTCGAGAAGTACTATAACTAACAATGGTACTAATAAAGCGCAGCCGAATATTGCACAGTGGTCTGATGTGGCAAAAAATCGCCTTCATAACAAAAGTAGGCCTTGTGTATATGGTACTTGTGAGAACTCTGAGCTTGGAGTTGTTCTTCGTCACAAATGGCTGCATATTTCTTCGTTTTTGCCCTCCGTTAAGACGGATAACATAATTGATTATGTACCCAAACATGCTGTTATCAACAGGAAAGAGATTTTATGCAATAAACTTTTCAAGAAAAATGCTAATTCGGATGAAATTAAATACATAAATTTTAAGCTTGGAATTCCAGAATGTCACTATAATAAATTGCCGACGTCAAATATTTGGTCTTCAAATGTCTCTATCCGGCCATTTGATTTTTTTCAAAAAGGTCTGCAGCCTCAGCCCAAGGAGTAAAAAGCCCTTTTCACTTTTGGTGGCCGAAAAATAGGCATTTATTACCAAAACTGTTCGGGACTCAGGACCAAATCTGAATCTGTCTACATTTTTAGTTCGGAACTGGATTACGACTGTTTTGTCTTAACAGAGACTTGGTTAAATAGCAATTTCTTTGATGCAGAGTTTATTAATACAGCTCTCTTCGACGTTTTTCGGAGGAGGTGTACTTATTGCTACACGTATTAATCGTCGTGCATTGCTTTATGAGCTACCATATGCTAATTCCTTGTTGGATCAACTCTGTGTTAAAATTCACGGTGCGTGTAGAGTGCTGTATATCTGCGTGTCTTATATTCCGCCAGGTAGCTCTGATGTCATATATAAGATACATATTGACAACATACCTGCAGTTCATGAACAAATTGGTGACGACCAACTTTGTGTCTTGGGTGATTTTAACTTGGGTAATTTTTGCTGGAGCTATATGGATAATAAAAACTTTCTTACTCCATTAAATGTTACTAGTATTTCGGAATTATATTTAATTGATAATTTGTTATGCATTGATTTATCACAGATAAATGGCTTTCCTGATGAACTTAACCGAATTTTAGACTTACTATTTGTTAGCTCTAATATTAATTTTAAGCTTTCGCATGCAGCTAGTTACATTTCATCTTCGAATCAGCATCATAGTTCACTGGTGCTGGAAATTGACTGTTTTGAATATTTTGAATTACCAAGAACCAGTAAAACGGTAGCTTTTATTTACTCGCGCTGTAATTTTCCTGATTTAAACAGTTAGTTTGAGATGGATTGGTCTCATCAATTTGAAAATATAGATGTAGCTGGCTGATATTTTTAAGTCTATAATATTAAATTAATATTTAAATTTTATAAAAAACATAAGATTTCTAATGATAAGAATTTTCGCGAGCAGTATGTGTTTTATAGAGGTAAATTAAACAAACTCAATAAATCTTTGTATAGAGATTATATTCGTAATGTTGAAAGCAATATTAAATGTAATCCCAAATCCTTTTGGGGTTACATAAAAACCAAAAAAAACTGTTCTAATATACCTGACACTGATTTTATTTTTGGCATAAATCAGCTTAAGCCATCCAATGGTACTGATGCTGATGGTCTTTCGGTTGTTCTCTTTAAAAGTTGTCCGCTCTAATTACGCCCATTTTCAACTTGTCACTTTCTGCTGGGGTTTTCTTGACGATTGGAAACTAACATTTATCACCCCTATTCTGAAAAACGGTAATAAAAATGACATTGAGAATTATTGACCGATTTCCAAGCTAACAACTGTGTCTAAACTTTTTGAATGCGTTGTTAGGGAAAAAATATACTTTGCTGTTAAGCATATGTTATGTCATAACCAACATGGGCTTATACCGGGCAGGTCTACGATAACTAATCTAGCAGCTTTTACGGAGGATTGTTTGGGGACCTTTGAAAGAGGTTTTCAAATGGATGCGATTTACACAGATTTTTCTAAAGCTTTCGATAGGGTATCTCACTCTATTTTTATAACTAAACTTCGGGTAGTAGGCTTTCACTCTCAATATCTTAAGTGGATAGCATCATATCGTGATAACAGGAACTGTGTCGTTCGACTCGATAATGTATCGTCTTATTCTTTTATTGCCTCCTCTGGGTAGTGTTCTACTCTACTCGTCGGGAACAGTCAAAACAACACCAATTTTGATTGCTGCTTCTGTTGCAGAAACAAAAATATCGTGAAAACGCTCTTCAGCTTTTGACGCTTATCTCTAATTTCTTCGTAATTTTTACAGATGCATGGCGCGAGTAACATTAGACGCATGGTTTCTATTTCCAAATTACGTACGCATGATTCAGAGGCTGGATATACTTATAAGAGAAATTTCATTCAGAAATTTCCACCGACTCTATTTTCACCGCTTCTCGCGCGCTATATACTGGCTGGCGGTAAATATCGCTACAGAATATTTGTATTTCCATTTTTTGAATTTTTAAATTTTGTGTCCACGACAAACACTCAGCCGAATGATGCCAGATTGAAACTTTACAGATTTACTACTATATTTATTTTATTTATTGATTGTTTACAGTCTTGCGACTTTAAAATGTACAATTTTACAAAGTTATAATATATTTTCCATTAAAGCGTAAGTACATGTTACATATATTTTTACAAATCATACATAAAATTGCTTAAACATAATTGCGTAGTTGGGTAATTGGAAAGGCCTAGTTTCCAGTCTACCATTATGTGCCACGGGCGGAAAGGCCTAGTTTCCGCTCCGCATTTCTGTTACTTGGTTTCTAATGGTCGGAAAGCACGACTTTCCGATCCATATTCCACTTCTTACTTTTCATGCTTCGACGGCCTCAGGAGTTAACTTAAAAGGGCCAAGTGATTTACGATACAGTCCGTCAATGGGCCTGCCAAATCAGCGAAGTTGGTAATGAAGGACCTGTACCAGTTTGCCATCCCTACAAACCTACGAACCTGACGAGGAGATTTCGGAATCGGAAAATTCTTCACCGCTTCAATCTTGCCAGGGTCTACTTTCATACATCCATTACCTATCAAATACCCGAGATAACGAATTTCTTTCTGGCAGAATTTACTCTTTTCGACGTTGATTGTAAGTTCTGCATTCCGCAAACATTTTGCCCCTCCTAAAGCAATCCCAAGTGTTCCGAGAAATTCTAGCTGCACCCCATCAAATCGTCCAGGTAGACAAAGACGTTCTCTCGCAAGCGTGACGGGATAGCTTTAACCAGCAGTCGACTCATCGTTTGAGGTCCGTTGCACAAGCCAAAGGGCATTACTTTAAAGTGATATAAGGGCTTTCCAGGAACTGCAAATGCTGTTTTCTCCTTTGATGATTCCGTTAATTTGATTTGGAAGAAGGCATCCTTAACCCCCCGTCAAACACATGGTTCTGGCAAGGCATATTCATTTTTGAGCGTTAATTAAACATACTTCTAGTTTAGGTAGATACCTGTATTTCCCGGTAGCCGCATAAAATATTGTTGGCTTTCTATCTGTAAAAAAAAAGTTCAAAACGACAGTTCCAACACGACAAACCCGCAAAAGAAAAAAATCCCCCCCTCGAACAAACACATATGCCTGGCCAGACCCCTATACTATTTGAATGAAATAAATTATTATTATACACATTTTGGGTTATTTTTCTGCAAATACAATGCAGATTGTTGTTTCCAGGTATTTTGTTGTCAAACTTGTTATTTTTTTATATTTTGGGTTTTTCTGCGAATTCAATGCTGATGTTTACTTCCACGAGGAGTGCCATCCCTTCACTCGTCTGCTGTTTTTGTCGTTGCTGCTGTCGTGGTGGTTGGTGCTGTTGCCGTTGTTGTTGATGATGTTGCTGCTGCCACTAAGTGGTGTTGCTGTAGCCGCACGAGGAGGGCCACCCCTTCACTTGTCTGCTTTTGTTGTTGTTGCTGCTGTCGTTGTGGTTGGTGCTGTTGCCGTTGTTGTTGATGATGTTGCTGCTGCCACTAAGTGGTGTTGCTGTTACTACTCAGACATGTGTTGCTGTCAGCTGTCGATTACGTCGATTTGTAACGCTGCTGCAGCAACAGTTTCGCGCGTCATTCGTATTCTTTACGCTCCTCTTTGCTTGTCGGCGTTTCTTTTTGTTTAAAATTTTTCTTTTCTTTTAAGGTATTTTTGTAAACTGTTTTTCAAACATTTTTTCTTTCTAACTTAGTTCAAGTTTTTTCATGTATGTAATCGCTTGGCAATATTTGCATTATATAATATATAATTTTGGCGCGTACACTATATAGCTCAGTGTTTGGCCGAGCTTCTCCTACCATTTGTGGTGTGCGTCTTTATATTATACCACAAATGGAGGGACCTACGGTTTTGTGCCGACTCCGAACGGCAGATGTATTTAATGAGAAGCTTTTTCATGGCAGAAATACCCTCGGAGGTTTGCCATTGTCTGCCGAGGGGTGACCGCTATTAGAAAAAACTTTTTCTGTTATTAAGATTTTGCTTGCCCTGACTGAGATTCGAACCTCGAACTCACCGGCTTATCGAGTTATAGCACGCACCGCTACCAACTCGACCACAGCGGCAACAATATTTGCATTGCTGGCGATGAAATTAACAAGTTTTCTCATTTTTACCCGATTTCGTTACTTTTTTTTTCTGATTATGTAGTTTGATTTTGCTTTTTTTTCGATTACGCGTACGTTCTTTACTTTCACACAACTTTACCTACACTGTAGGTGCTTCTGCTTTTCTTATATCTTCCACGAATGCAAATTTGAGCTGACAATTTATTCCTTTCGTTTTCCGGCCCTGTTATATTTTAAATAACGCCAGATTTAGTCGGTATACCACATTTTAACTATTTTGCATATTTCTCAATTGTTTCACTAATTTGGCAGAGCGCAATTTCTACAAATATAAAATCTTTGCCAAATGCGAACGAAAAATATTTACGTCTGGGTAACGAAATTAAATTTTATTAACAATTCGCTCGTAGAATTTCTTTTTATGCCTATTCGTGTGAATTGGAGTATATGTAGTTCGGTGTATTCTCGTTTTTCGCTTTAATTTTTTATACACTATTATATTTTTAATTATATACACCAGTTTGTTTCACTAAAATTTCACGCAAGCGACGCGTTGCGCGACACTTTCACCAAAACTCGACACCTTCACACTCTGCAAGCAACTCTCCAGTGCTGTACTACCAGCGGGTTTTTATATCCGCCGTCACCCATGCTATGGAATTTTCCATGGCATGCTAGGGATGGCCAGCTCTCGATAACCTCGTTTAATCGGGATATGAAAAATGATTTTATTGTTCGAATTAAAAGTTATTAAAATGCTTTATACTAATAATGACCGACTAAGAAAAGTTAATGTGAAGTTTTTCTTTTTATCTATTTATTTAGTTTGGAATAATCATGAAACTTCGCAATAATTGCGAATATGATATAAATGGTAAATTTTTTACTTGGACTTTAAACGCGCTATATTTTGATTGATATGGAAGAAATTAAAAAAAAAATTTTACGTAATTGAAGTTTGGCTATATCTTTATTTTTAGTAAAGGGAATTTAATAAAATTAGGTATAAGAAATCTTTCCACAATGTCATACATCGGAGGCCATCGTTGGCCACCCACCTCTAGGACGATCAGACCGGTTAATTTTCGTTTCGCTTTTCTCTTTTTCGCTAACGGTAAAATCGCGCCACCATGGTGACACCCGATTTTCCCGCCATCGTTTATTGCCTACTCCACTTCGCCTACTATTCCTGTCTCCTCCTATTCTGGCATCCTTCCAACTAACATGCACGACAATCTGGCAGCACCCCAAACCTGTGGGGCTTAGCGGCATTGCCAGTCTACAAATTCGAGAGATGCTGCCATCTCGTCTGCAGCAAGATTTTTTCAGCACAGGTTGGCCTGTACCTAGTGAAACATAACACGCTGGTGAAGGGAAATACAAGATAATCAAAAGTAGCTCTGCACAAGTGAGAATTTATTTTTATTCTCTAATGTAAAATAAGAGGTACAGAACTACTCTTTTATCAAATATCCCTTACCGCTGGTGGGGGAAATACAAGAAGTAGCTCTGCGCAAGTGAGAATTTTTTTTTCATTCTCTAATGTAAAATAAAACGTACAGAACTACTTTTTTATCCAATTTCCCTTAGCGATGGTGGGGGGAAATACAAGATAGTCAAAAGTAGCTCTGCACAAGTGAGAATTTATTTTCATTCTAATTTATTCTTTCTTCGACAGCTTTTTATATAACAATTTTCTTAGTCTATTCTTATTCTAAACATATTAAAATAGATCAACGGTGCTCAAGCGCATGTTGTTTTTTGTCTTATACAAATAGACAAACGCGGCTCAAGCGCATTTGGTAAAGTTTATTATTTATTTACCAATAGACCAACGCTGCTCAAGTGCATTATGTATTGATCTTATCTTATTTTAGGCAGTGCATAAATGCATTGCTACACTTCTATTTTATTAGTGTATGTGTATTTTATATCTTATGTGTATGTACATCAGTCTGTATATACCCTGCAAGAAATATACTGGTAATTTGACTAGTAAAATGACCCGGAGTCATGACTGGACCTTTCCGTACATTTCTCATCAAATTCTTAGCCGCACTGCTCACAGCCGTCACAGCTACTCTGGTTTTTACTAGTAAAATGACCAAGTTTTCTTGAAGGAATTGACCAGTTCCATGACCGTCATTTTACTTGGATATGTCCCATAAATTTCTTAATAAAATGAGTAGTAAAATCACCGTAAATTTACATATCATTTTACATGTAATTTAACCTCAGTTTTACTACTTAAATCATAATCCATTTTTAATTTAAATTAAAACGCTTGTTTGGATTTTTATTTTTTAGTTATTCTTTTTAATTTAAATTATTTTCCAATTGAACTATTATATTTTAAAACCTTATGTGAAATATTATATAATTTATTTTATTTTATATTTAACTTGATATTTTTAAATAAAATAAAATTGTTTTGGTACTTTAGTTTTTATATATCCATTAATTAAATAGTAAGGTGAGTAAAATTATACATTAACATATGCAGGTACATGTTTTAGCAAAATTTAAATGGTATATGTCAGTTAGGTACTGTGAGTTTTAAAAGGTTAACATTATATGCCAATACCCTTCGCATTAAATTATTAAATTCAAATTACTTTCGCATTAAATTAATTTTTTGCTTATATCTATTATGGCTTAACTCTATGCTCCTTTTGACTCCTTTTTCAAAATCGATGCGCCTTCGTAATCTAAAAATATCTGTAAAATTAAAAATACAAATGCGACCAAGTCAATAAATATAAATATAAATTTTTAATAATTGACAATTTTATTGAGCTCGAGGCCAGTTTATAGAAGATTTTATTGGAAAAATAACAACAGTTTTTAAAATGGTAGAAGTTATAGTACTATTTCGGAAATCACCACATTTCCTCATCAGACTTCTTTTTATTAAATTAATTATATTTATTCTTCATAACCACTTCTCCAAGGCTATGAACCAAGGAGCTCGGAGTTGCAAAGCCAACACGCTAAATGCTGTGCTACGCTAGCCGAGTGGACTGCGGCGTTTTTCCATCTTCCTTAAACAAACCAACTACAAACAAGAGCAACTGATCTGCTGCTATGAACTTGTTTTTGTGTGGTTGTTGTTTGTGTGTTTGCAATTCTGTGTGCGAATTTTTCATTGGTTTTTACCAATGGCTTGTAATCCTCAGAATGCATTTCAGGTGTGCTCATCCTTGCATATATGAATTTTAGTTGTTTTTCGGCCTTTTTTTTTTGATTTTTAATAATTGACAATTTTATTGAGCTCGAGGCCAGTTTATAGAAGATTTTATTGGAAAAATAACAACAGTTTTTAAAATGCTGCTTCTGCTTCGTCTGCTGCAACTGTTGCGAATAATGTTTAGTCGAGAAGTACTATAACTAACAATGGTACTAATAAAGCGCAGCCGAATATTGCACAGTGGTCTGATGTGGCAAAAAATCGCCTTCATAACAAAAGTAGGCCTTGTGTATATGGTACTTGTGAGAACTCTGAGCTTGGAGTTGTTCTTCGTCACAAATGGCTGCATATTTCTTCGTTTTTGCCCTCCGTTAAGACGGATAACATAATTGATTATGTACCCAAACATGCTGTTATCAAGAGGAAAGAGATTTTATGCTATAAACTTCTCAAGAAAAATGCTAATTCGGATGAAATTAAATACATAAATTTTAAGCTTGGAATTCCAGAATGTCACTATAATAAATTGCCGACGTCAAATATTTTGCCTTCAAATGTCTCTATCCGGCCATTTGATTTTTTTCAAAAAGGTCTGCAGCCTCAGCCCAAGGAGTAAAAAGCCCTTTCACTTTTGGTGGCCGAAAAATAGGCATTTATTACCAAAACTGTACGGGACTCAGGACCAAATCTGAATCTGTCTACATTTTTAGTTCGGAACTGGATTACGACTGTTTTGTCTTAACAAAGACTTGGTTAAATAGCAATTTCTTTGATGCAGAGTTCATTAATACAGCTCTCTTCGACGTTTTTCGCAAAGATAGAGATTACGCTAGAACTGGTGTCAGTAGCGGTGGAGGTGTACTTATTGCTACACGTATCAATCGCCTTGCATTGCTTTATGAGCTACCATATGCTAATTCCTTGTTGGATCAACTCTGCGTTAAAATTCACGGTGCGTGTGGAGTGCTGTATATCTGCGTGTCTTATATTCCGCCAGGTAGCTCTGATGTCATATAAAGGGTGTTTTTTTTACAGGTTTGTTTTTCGAATAGAGATAAAACTGGCATTTTGTGGTCAAATCTGGCAACTGTAATGTCATTTATGTTCACTTTGGTTTGCCATTTCATCATGAACAGGTTGACAAAAGAACAACGCTTGCAAATCTTGCAAATTTATTTCGAAAATAATGGTTCAGTTCGCGAAGTTTACCGTGAGCTCCGTCCATTTTATGGTCGACATAATCGTCCATCAGAGCAATTAATTCGGTTAACCATGGATCGTTTTCGCACTACGTTTACTCTATGTGATAATACGCATCCGCAGAGACGTCGAACAGTGCGCACCGAAGAAACAATTGCCGCTGTAGAGCAAAGTGTTGAAGAGGACCCGAATGAATCGATTCGCCACCGTGCACAGCAATTGGAGCTTTGTCCATCAACTTTATGGAAGATTTTGGATGGCATGAATGTGGATGAGTTGTGGTTCCAACAAGACGGCGCTACATGCCACACAGCGCACGTCACAATCGATTTATTGAAGGAAACATTCGCTGAGCGCATAATTTCGCGGAATGGACCTGTCAATTGGCCACCAAGATCGTGTGATTTGACACCATTGGATTATTTTCTTTGGGGATATGTGAAGTCGCTCGTCTACACCAACAAACCAGAAACGTTAGGGGAATTGGAAGCCAACATTCGTGGCGTTATTGCCGACATACGGCCCCATATGCTCGAAAAAGTGGTTGAAAATTGGACCTGTAGAATTGGCTTTATTCGAGCCAGCCGCGGCGGCCACATGCCCGAAATCATATTTAAACATTAATGGCATAAAATTATCCTTCCAATAAAGCCAAAATGATGGACCTTAAAACGATTTTCTTCTGTTTTATTTCAATTCGAAGTTCTATACCCCTAAAAAAAACACCCGGTATAAGATACATATTGACAACATACCTGCAGTTCATGAACAAATTGGTGACGACCAACTTTGTGTCTTGGGTGATTTTAACTTGGGTAATTTTTGCTGGAGCTATATGGATAATAAAAACTTTCTTACTCCATTAAATGTAACTAGTATTTCGGAATTATATTTAATTGATAATTTGTTATGCATTGATTTATCACAGATAAATGGCTTTCCTAATGAACTTAACCGAATTTTAGACTTACTATTTGTTAGCTCTAATATTAATTTTAAGCTTTCGCATGCAGCTTGTTACATTTCATCTTCGAATCAGCATCATAGTTCACTGGTGCTGGAAATTGACTGTTTTGAATATTTTGAATTACCAAGAACCAGTAAAACGGTAGCTTTTATTTACTCGCGCTGTAATTTTCCTGATTTAAACAGTTTGTTTGAGATGGATTGGTCTCATCAATTTGAAAATATAGATGTAGCTGGATGATATTTTTAAGTCTATAATATTAAATTAATATTTAAATTTTATAAAAAACATAAGATTTCTAATGATAAGAATTTTCGCGAGCAGTATGTGTTTTATAGAGGTAAATTAAACAAACTCAATAAATCTTTGTTAGAGATTATATTCGTAATGTTGAAAGCAATATTAAATGTAATCCCAAATCCTTTTGGGGTTACATAAAAACCAAAAAAAACTGTTCTAATATACCTGACGCTGATTTTATTTTTGGCATAAATCAGCTTAAGCCATCCAATGGTACTGATGCTGATGGTCTTTCGGTTGTTCTCTTTAAAAGTTGTCCGCTCTAATTACGCCCATTTTCAACTTGTCACTTTCTGCTGGGGTTTTCGTGACGATTGGAAACTAACTTTTATCACCCCTTTTCTGAAAAACGGTAATAAAAATGACATTGAGAATTATTGACCGATTTCCAAGCTAACAACTGTGTCTAAACTTTTTGAATGCGTTGTTAGGGGAAAAATATACTTTGCTGTTAAGCATATGTTATGTCATAACCAACATGGGCTTATTCCGGGCAGGTCTACGATAACTAATCTAGCAGCTTTTACGGAGGATTGTTTGGGGACCTTTGAAAGAGGTTTTCAAATGGATGCGATTTACACAGATTTTTCTAAAGCTTTCGATAAGGTATCTCACTCTATTTTGATAACTAAACTTCGGGTAGTAGGCTTTCACTCTCACTGCTGTTAAGCATATGTTATGTCATAACCAACATGGGCTTATTCCGGGCAGGTCTACGATAACTAATCTAGCAGCTTTTACGGAGGATTGTTTGGGGACCTTTGAAAGAGGTTTTCAAATGGATGCGATTTACACAGATTTTTCTAAAGCTTTCGATAAGGTATCTCACTCTATTTTGATAACTAAACTTCGGGTAGTAGGCTTTCACTCTCAATATCTTAAGTGTATAGCATCATATCGTGATAACAGGAACTGTGTCGTTCGACTCGATAATGTATCGTCTTATTCTTTTATTGCCTCCTCTGGGTAGTGTTCTACTCTACTCGTCGGGAACAGTCAAAACAACACCAATTTTGATTGCTGCTTCTGTTGCAGAAACAAAAATATCGTGAAAACGCTCTTCAGCTTTTGACGCTTATCTCTAATTTCTTCGTAATTTTTACAGATGCATGGCGCGAGTAACATTAGACGCATGGTTTCTATTTCCAAATTACGTACGCATGATTCAGAGGCTGGATATACTTATAAGAAAAATTTCATTCAGGAATTTCCACCGACTCTATTTTCACCGCTTTTCGCGCGCTATATACTGGCTGGCGGTAAATATCGCTACAGAATATTTGTATTTCCATTTTTTGAATTTTTAAATTTTGTTTCCACGACAAACACTCAGCCGAATGATGCCAGATTGAAACTTTACAGATTTACTACTATATTTATTTTATTTATTGATTGTTTACAGTCTTGCGACTTTAAAATGTACAATTTTACAAAGTTATAATAGATTTTCCATTAAAGCGTAAGTACATGTTACATATATTTTTACAAATCATACATAAAATTGCTTAAAAATAATTGCGTAGTTGGGTAGTTGGAAAGGCCTAGTTTCCAGTCTACCATTATGTGCCACGGGCGGAAAGGCCTAGTTTCCGCTCCGCATTTCTGTTACTTGGTTTCTAATGGTCGGAAAGCACGACTTTCCGATCCATATTCCACTTCTTACTTTTCATGCTTCGACGGCCTCAGGAGTTAACTTAAAAGGGCCAAGTGATTTACGATACAGTCCGTCAATGGGCCTGCCAAATCAGCGAAGTTGGTAATGAAGGACCTGTACCAGTTTGCCATCCCTACAAACCTACGAACCTGACGAGGAGATTTCGGAATCGGAAAATTCTTCACCGCTTCAATCTTGCCAGGGTCTACTTTCATACATCCATTACCTATCAAATACCCGAGATAACACATTTCTTTCTGGCAGAATTTACTCTTTTCGACGCTGATTGTAAGTTCTGCATTCCGCAAACATTTTGCCACCTCCTAAAGCAATCCCAAGTGTTCCGAGAAATTCTAGCTGCACCCCATCAAATCGTCCAGGTAGACAAAGACGTTCTCTCGCAAGCGTGACGGGATAGCTTTAACCAGCAGTCGACTCATCGTTTGAGGTCCGTTGCACAAGCCAAAGGGAATTACTTTAAAGTGATATAAGGGCTTTCCAGGAACTGCAAATGCTGTTTTCTCCTGTGATGATTCCGTTAATTTGATTTGGAAGAAGGCATCCTTAACCCCCCGTCAAACACATGGTTCTGGCAAGGCATATTTCATTTTTGAGCGTTAATTAAACATACTTCTAGTTTAGGTAGATACCTGTATTTCCCGGTAGCCGCCTAAAATATTGTTGGCTTTCTATCTGTAAAAAAAAAGTTCAAAACGACAGTTCCAACACGACAAACCCGCAAAAGAAAAAAGTTCCCCCCTCGAACAAACACATATGTATGCCTGGCCAGACCCCTATACTATTTGAATGAAATAAATTATTATTATACACATTTTGGGTTATTTTTCTGCAAATACAATGCAGATTGTTGTTTCCAGGTATTTTGTTGTCAAACTTGTTATTTTTTTTATATTTTGGGTTTTTCTGCGAATTCAATGCTGATGTTTACTTCCACGAGGAGTGCCATCCCTTCACTCGTCTGCTGTTTTTGTCGTTGCTGCTGTCGTGGTGGTTGGTGCTGTTGCCGTTGTTGTTGATGATGTTGCTGCTGCCACTAAGTGGTGTTGCTGTAGCCGCACGAGGAGGGCCACCCCTTCACTTGTCTGCTTTTGTTGTTGTTGCTGCTGTCGTTGTGGTTGGTGCTGTTGCCGTTGTTGTTAATGATGTTGCTGCTGCCACTAAGTGGTGTTGCTGTTACTACTCAGACATGTGTTGCTGTCAGCTGTCGATTACGTCGATTTGTAACGCTGCTGCAGCAACAGTTTCGCGCGTCATTCGTATTCTTTACGCTCCTCTTTGCTTGTCGGCGTTTCTTTTTCTTTAAAATTTTTCTTTTCTTTTAAGGTATTTTTGTAAACTGTTTTTCAAACATTTTTTTTTTCTAACTTAGTTCAAGTTTTTTCATGTATGTAATCGCTTGGCAATATTTGCATTATATAATATATAATTTTGGCGCGTACACTATATAGCTCAGTGTTTGGCCGAGCTTCTCCTACCATTTGTGGTGTGCGTCTTTATATTATACCACAAATGGAGGGACCTACGGTTTTGTGCCGACTCCGAACGGCAGATGTATTTAATGAGAAGCTTTTTCATGGCAGAAATACCCTCGGAGGTTTGCCATTGTCTGCCGAGGGGTGACCGCTATTAGAAAAAACTTTTACTGTTATTAAGATTTTGCTTGCCCTGACTGAGATTCGAACCTCGAACTCACCGGCTTATCGAGTTATAGCACGCACCGCTACCAACTCGACCACAGCGGCCACAATATTTGCATTGCTGGCGATGAAATTAACAAGTTTTCTCATTTTTACCCGATTTCGTTACTTTTTTTTTCTGATTATGTAGTTTGATTTTGCTTTTTTTCGATTACGCGTACGTTCTTTACTTTCACACAACTTTACCTACACTGTAGGTGCTTCTGCTTTTCTTATATCTTCCACGAATGCAAATTTGAGCTGACAATTTATTCCTTTCGTTTTCCGGCCCTGTTATATTTTAAATAACGCCAGATTTAGTCGGTATACCACATTTTAACTATTTTGCATATTTCTCAATTGTTTCACTAATTTGGCAGAGCGCAATTTCTACAAATGTAAAATCTTTGCCAAATGCGAACGAAAAATATTTACGTCTGGGTAACGAAATTAAATTTTATTAACAATTCGCTCGTATAATTTCTTTTTATGCCTATTCGTGTGAATTGGAGTATATGTAGTTCGGTGTATTCTCGTTTTTCGCTTTAATTTTTTATACACTATTATATTTTTAATTATATACACCAGTTTGTTTCACTAAAATTTCACGCAAGCGACGCGTTGCGCGACACTTTCACCAAAACTCGACACCTTCACACTCTGCAAGCAACTCTCCAGTGCTGTACTGCCAGCGGGTTTTTATATCCGCCGTCACCAATGCTATGGAATTTTCCATGGCATGCTAGGGATGGCCAGCTCTCGATAACCTCGTTTAATCGGGATATGAAAAATGATTTTATTGTTCGAATTAAAAGTTATTAAAATGCTTTATACTAATAATGACCGACTAAGAAAAGTTAATGTGAAGTTTTTCTTTTTATCTATTTATTTAGTTTGGAATAATCATGAAACTTCGCAATAATTGCGAATATGATATAAATGGTAAATTTTTTACTTGGACTTTAAACGCGCTATATTTTGATTGATATGGAAGAAATTAAAAAAAAAATTTTACGTAATTGAAGTTTGGCTATATCTTTATTTTTAGTAAAGGGAATTTAATAAAATTAGGTATAAGAAATCTTTTCACAATGCCATACATCGGAGGCCATCGTTGGCCACCCACCTCTAGGACGATCAGACCGGTTAATTTTCGTTTCGCTTTTCTGTTTTTCGCTAACGGTAAAATCGCGCCACCATGGTGACACCCGATTTTCCCGCCATCGTTTATTGCCTACTCCACTTCGCCTACTATTCCTGTCTCCTCCTATTCTGGCATCCTTCCAACTAACATGCACGACAATCGCGCCACCATGGTGACACCCGATTTTCCCGCCATCGTTTATTGCCTACTCCACTTCGCCTACTATTCCTGTCTCCTCCTATTCTGGCATCCTTCCAACTAACATGCACGACAATCTGGCAGCACCCCAAACCTGTGGGGCTTAGCGGCATTGCCAGTCTACAAATTCGAGAGATGCTGCCATCTCGTCTGCAGCAAGATTTTTTCAGCACAGGTTGGCCTGTACCTAGTGAAACATAACACGCTGGTGAAGGGAAATACAAGATAATCAAAAGTAGCTCTGCACAAGTGAGAATTTATTTTTATTCTCTAATGTAAAATAAGAGGTACAGAACTACTCTTTTATCAAATATCCCTTACCGCTGGTGGGGGAAATACAAGAAGTAGCTCTGCGCAAGTGAGAATTTTTTTTTCATTCTCTAATGTAAAATAAAACGTACAGAACTACTTTTTTATCCAATTTCCCTTAGCGATGGTGGGGGGAAATACAAGATAGTCAAAAGTAGCTCTGCACAAGTGAGAATTTATTTTCATTCTAATTTATTCTTTCTTCGACAGCTTTTTATATAACAATTTTCTTAGTCTATTCTTATTCTAAACATATTAAAATAGATCAACGGTGCTCAAGCGCATGTTGTTGTTTTGTCTTATACAAATAGACAAACGCGGCTCAAGCGCATTTGGTAAAGTTTATTATTTATTTACCAATAGACCAACGCTGCTCAAGTGCATTATGTATTGATCTTATCTTATTTTAGGCAGTGCATAAATGCATTGCTACACTTCTATTTTATTAGTGTATGTGTATTTTATATCTTATGTGTATGTACATCAGTCTGTATATACCCTGCAAGAAAGATACTGGTAATTTGACTAGTAAAATGACCTGGAGTCATGACTGGACCTTTCCGTACATTTCTCATCAAATTCTTAGCCGCACTGCTCACAACCGTCACAGCTACTCTGGTTTTTACTAGTAAAATGACCAAGTTTTCTTGAAGGAATTGACCAGTTCCATGACCGTCATTTTACTTGGATATGTCCCATAAATTTCTTAATAAAATGAGTAGTAAAATCACCGTAAATTTACATATCATTTTACATGTAATTTAACCTCAGTTTTACTACTTAAATCATTATCCATTTTTAATTTAAATTAAAACGCTTGTTTGGATTTTTATTTTTTAATTATTCTTTTTAATTTAAATTATTTTCCAATTGAACAATTATATTTTAAAAACTTATGTGAAATGTTATATAATTTATATTATTTTATATTTAACTTGATATTTTTAAATAAAATAAAATTGTTTTGGTACTTTAGTTTTTATATATCCATTAATTAAATAGTAAGGTGAGTAAAATTATACATTAACATATGCAGGTACATGTTTTAGCAAAATTTAAATGGTATATGTCAGTTAGGTACTGTGAGTTTTAAAAGGTTAACATTATATGCCAATACCCTTCGCATTAAATTATTAAATTCAAATTACTTTCGCATTAAATTAATTTTTTGCTTATATCTATTATGGCTTAACTCTATGCTCCTTTTGACTCCTTTTTCAAAATCGATGTGCCTTCGTAATCTAAAAATATCTGTAAAATTAAAAATACAAATGCGACCAAATCAATAAATATAAATATAAATTTTTAATAATTGACAATTTTATTGAGCTCGAGGCTAGTTTATAGAAGATTTTATTGGAAAAATAACAACAGTTTTTAAAATGGTAGAAGTTATAGTACTATTTCGGAAATCACCACATTTCCTCGTCAGACTTCTTTTTATTAAATTAATTATATTTATTCTTCATAACCACTTCTCCAAGGCTATGAACCAAGGAGCTCGGAGTTGCAAAGCCAACACGCTAAATGCTGTGCTACGCTAGCCGAGTGGACTGCGGCGTTTTTCCATCTTCCTTAAACAAACCAACTACAAACAAGAGCAACTGATCTGCTGCTATGAACTTGTTTTTGTGTGGTTGTTGTTTGTGTGTTTGCAATTCTGTGTGCGAATTTTTCATTGGTTTTTACCAATGGCTTGTAATCCTTAGAATGCATTTCAGGTGTGCTCATCCTTGCATATATGAATTTTAGCTGTTTTTCGGCCTTTTTTTTTTAGATTTTTAATAATTGACAATTTTATTGAGCTCGAGGCCAGTCTATAGAAGATTTTATTGGAAAAATAACCACAGTTTTTAAAATGCTGCTTCTGCTTCGTCTGCTGCAACTGTTGCGAATAATGTTTAGTCGAGAAGTACTATAACTAACAATGGTACTAATAAAGCGCAGCCGAATATTGCACAGTGGTCTGATGTGGCAAAAAATCGCCTTCATAACAAAAGTAGGCCTTGTGTATATGGTACTTGTGAGAACTCAGAGCTTGGAGTTGTTCTTCGTCACAAATGGCTGCATATTTCTTCGTTTTTGCCCTCCGTTAAGACGGATAACATAATTGATTATGTACCCAAACATGCTGTTATCAACAGGAAAGAGATTTTATGCTATAAACTTCTCAAGAAAAATGCTAATTCGGATGAAATTAAATACATAAATTTTAAGCTTGGAATTCCAGAATGTCACTATAATAAATTGCCGACGTCAAATATTTGGCCTTCAAATGTCTCTATCCGGCCATTTGATTTTTTTCAAAAAGGTCTGCAGCCTCAGCCCAAGGAGTAAAAAGCCCTTTTCACTTTTGGTGGCCGAAAAATAGGCATTTATTACCAAAACTGTTCGGGACTCAGGACCAAATCTGAATCTGTCTACATTTTTAGTTCGGAACTCGATTACGACTGTTTTGTCTTAACAGAGACTTGGTTAAATACCAATTTCTTTAATGCAGAGTTTATTAATACAGCTCTCTTCGACGTTTTTCGCAAAGATAGAGATTACGCTAGAACTGGTGTCAGTAGCGGTGGAGGTGTACTTATTGCTACACGTATCAATCGTCGTGCATTGCTTTATGAGCTACCATATGCTAATTCCTTGTTGGATCAACTCTGCGTTAAAATTCACGGTGCGTGTAGAGTGCTGTATATCTGCGTGTCTTATATTCCGCCAGGTAGCTCTGATGTCATATATAAGATACATATTGACAACATACCTGCAGTTCATGAACAAATTGGTGACGACCAACTTTGTGTCTTGGGTGATTTTAACTTGGGTAATTTTTGCTGGAGCTATATGGATAATAAAAACTTTCTTACTCCATTAAATGTAACTAGTATTTCGGAATTATATTTAATTGATAATTTGTTATGCATTGATTTATCACAGATAAATGGCTTTCCTAATGAACTTAACCGAATTTTAGACTTACTATTTGTTAGCTCTAATATTAATTTTAAGCTTTCGCATGCAGCTAGTTACATTTCATCTTCGAATCAGCATCATAGTTCACTGGTGCTGGAAATTGACTGTTTTGAATATTTTGAATTATTGAACCAGTAAAACGGTAGCTTTTATTTACTCGCGCTGTAATTTTCCTGATTTAAACAGTTTGTTTGAGATGGATTGGTCTCATCAATTTGAAAATATAGATGTAGCTGGCTGATATTTTTAAGTCTATAATATTAAATTAATATTTAAATTTTATAAAAAACATAAGATTTCTAATGATAAGAATTTTCGCGAGCAGTATGTGTTTTATAGAGGTAAATTAAACAAACTCAATAAATCTTTGTATAGAGATTATATTCGTAATGTTGAAAGCAATAATAAATGTATTCCCAAATCCTTTTGGGGTTACATAAAAACCAAAAAAAACTGTTCTAATATACCTGACGCTGATTTTATTTTTGGCATAAATCAGCTTAAGCCATCCAATGGTACTGATGCTGATGGTCTTTCGGTTGTTCTCTTTAAAAGTTGTCCGCTCTAATTACGCCCATTTTCAACTTGTCACTTTCTGCTGGGGTTTTCTTGACGATTGGAAACTAACTTTTATCACCCCTATTCTGAAAAACGGTAATAAAAATGACATTGAGAATTATTGACGATAACTAATCTAGCAGCTTTTACGGAGGATTGTTTGGGGACCTTTGAAAGAGGTTTTCAAATGGATGCGATTTACACAGATTTTTCTAAAGCTTTCGATAGGGTATCTCACTCTATTTTGATAACTAAACTTCGGGTAGTAGGCTTTCACTCTCAATATCTTAAGTGGATAGCATCATATCGTGATAACAGGAACTGTGTCGTTCGACTCGATAATGTATCGTCTTATTCTTTTATTGCCTCCTCTGGGTAGTGTTCTACTCTACTCGTCGGGAACAGTCAAAACAACACCAATTTTGATTGCTGCTTCTGTTGCAGAAACAAAAATATCGTGAAAACGCTCTTCAGCTTTTGACGCTTATCTCTAATTTCTTCGTAATTTTTACAGATGCATGGCGCGAGTAACATTAGACGCATGGTTTCTATTTCCAAATTACGTACGCATGATTCAGAGGCTGGATATACTTATAAGAGAAATTTCATTCAGGAATTTCCACCGACTCTATTTTCACCGCTTCTCGCGCGCTATATACTGGCTGGCGGTAAATATCGCTACAGAATATTTGTATTTCCATTTTTTGAATTTTTAAATTTTGTGTCCACGACAAACACTCAGCCGAATGATGCCAGATTGAAACTTTACAGATTTACTACTATATTTATTTTATTTATTGATTGTTTACCGTCTTGCGACTTTAAAATGTACAATTTTACAAAGTTATAATAGATTTTCCATTAAAGCGTAAGTACATGTTACATATATTTTTACAAATCATACATAAAATTGCTTAAAAATAATTGCGTAGTTGGGTAGTTGGAAAGGCCTAGTTTCCAGTCTACCATTATGTGCCACGGGCGGAAAGGCCTAGTTTCCGCTCCGCATTTCTGTTACTTGGTTTCTAATGGCCGGAAAGCACGACTTTCCGATCCATATTCCACTTCTTACTTTTCATGCTTCGACGGCCTCAGGAGTTAACTTAAAAGGGCCAAGTGACTTACGATACAGTCCGTCAATGGGCCTGCCAAATCAGCGAAGTTGGTAATGAAGGACCTGTACCAGTTTGCCATCCCTACAAACCTACGAACCTGACGAGGAGATTTCGGAATCGGAAAATTCTTCACCGCTTCAATCTTGCCAGGGTCTACTTTCATACATCCATTACCTATCAAATACCCGAGATAACGAATTTCTTTCTGGCAGAATTTACTCTTTTCGACGTTGATTGTAAGTTCTGCATTCCGCAAACATTTTGCCACCTCCTAAAGCAATCCCAAGTGTTCCGAGAAATTCTAGCTGCACCCCATCAAATCGTCCAGGTAGACAAAGACGTTCTCTCGCAAGCGTGACGGGATAGCTTTAACCAGCAGTCGACTCATCGTTTGAGGTCCGTTGCACAAGCCAAAGGGCATTACTTTAAAGTGATATAAGGGCTTTCCAGGAACTGCAAATGCTGTTTTCTCCTTTGATGATTCCGTTAATTTGATTTGGAAGAAGGCATCCTTAACCCCCCGTCAAACACATGGTTCTGGCAAGGCATATTTCATTTTTGAGCGTTAATTAAACATACTTCTAGTTTAGGTAGATACCTGTATTTCCCGGTAGCCGCCTAAAATATTGTTGGCTTTCTATCTGTAAAAAAAAGTTCAAAACGACAGTTCCAACACGACAAACCCGCAAAAGAAAAAAGTTCCCCCCTCGAACAAACACATATGCCTGGCCAGACCCCTATACTATTTGAATGAAATAAATTATTATTATACACATTTTGGGTTATTTTTCTGCAAATACAATGCAGATTGTTGTTTCCAGGTATTTTGTTGTCAAACTTGTTATTTTTTTATATTTTGGGTTTTTCTGCGAATTCAATGCTGATGTTTACTTCCACGAGGAGTGCCATCCCTTCACTCGTCTGCTGTTTTTGTCGTTGCTGCTGTCGTGGTGGTTGGTGCTGTTGCCGTTGTTGTTGATGATGTTGCTGCTGCCACTAAGTGGTGTTGCTGTAGCCGCACGAGGAGGGCCACCCCTTCACTTGTCTGCTTTTGTTGTTGTTGCTGCTGTCGTTGTGGTTGGTGCTGTTGCCGTTGTTGTTAATGATGTTGCTGCTGCCACTAAGTGGTGTTGCTGTTACTACTCAGACATGTGTTGCTGTCAGCTGTCGATTACGTCGATTTGGAACGCTGCTGCAGCAACAGTTTCGCGCGTCATTCGTATTCTTTACGCTCCTCTTTGCTTGTCGGCGTTTCTTTTTGTTTAAAATTTTTCTTTTCTTTTAAGGTATTTTTGTAAACTGTTTTTCAAACATTTTTTTTTTTCTAACTTAGTTCAAGTTTTTTCATGTATGTAATCGCTTGGCAATATTTGCATTATATAATATATAATTTTGGCGCGTACACTATATAGCTCAGTGTTTGGCCGAGCTTCTCCTACCATTTGTGGTGTGCGTCTTTATATTATACCACAAATGGAGGGACCTACGGTTTTGTGTCGACTCCGAACGGCAGATGTATTTAATGAGAAGCTTTTTCATGGCAGAAATACCCTCGGAGGTTTGCCATTGTCTGCCGAGGGGTGACCGCTATTAGAAAAAACTTTTACTGTTATTAAGATTTTGCTTGCCCTGACTGAGATTCGAACCTCGAACTCACCGGCTTATCGAGTTATAGCACGCACCGCTACCAACTCGACCACAGCGGCCACAATATTTGCATTGCTGGCGATGAAATTAACAAGTTTTCTCATTTTTACCCGATTTCGTTACTTTTTTTTTCTGATTATGTAGTTTGATTTTGCTTTTTTTTCGATTACGCGTACGTTCTTTACTTTCACACAACTTTACCTACACTGTAGGTGCTTCTGCTTTTCTTATATCTTCCACGAATGCAAATTTGAGCTGACAATTTATTCCTTTCGTTTTCCGGCCCTGTTATATTTTAAATAACGCCAGATTTAGTCGGTATACCACATTCTAACTATTCTGCATATTTCTCAATTGTTTCACTAATTTGGCAGAGCGCAATTTCTACAAATGTAAAATCTTTGCCAAATGCGAACGAAAAATATTTACGTCTGGGTAACGAAATTAAATTTTATTAACAATTCGCTCGTAGAATTTCTTTTTATGCCTATTCGTGTGAATTGGAGTATATGTAGTTCGGTGTATTCTCGTTTTTCGCTTTAATTTTTTATACACTATTATATTTTTAATTATATACACCAGTTTGTTTCACTAAAATTTCACGCAAGCGACGCGATGCGCGACACTTTCACCAAAACTCGACACCTTCACACTCTGCAAGCAACTCTCCAGTGCTGTACTGCCAGCGGGTTTTTATATCCGCCGTCACCCATGCTATGGAATTTTCCATGGCATGCTAGGGATGGCCAGCTCTCGATAACCTCGTTTAATCGGGATATGAAAAATGATTTTATTGTTCGAATTAAAAGTTATTAAAATGCTTTATACTAATAATGACCGACTAAGAAAAGTTAATGTGAAGTTTTTCTTTTTATCTATTTATTTAGTTTGGAATAATCATGAAACTTCGCAATAATTGCGAATATGATATAAATGGTAAATTTTTTACTTGGACTTTAAACGCGCTATATTTTGATTGATATGGAAGAAATTAAAAAAAAAATTTTACGTAATTGAAGTTTGGCTATATCTTTATTTTTAGTAAAGGGAATTTAATAAAATTAGGTATAAGAAATCTTTCCACAATGTCATACATCGGAGGCCATCGTTGGCCACCCACCTCTAGGACGATCAGACCGGTTAATTTTCGTTTCGCTTTTCTCTTTTTCGCTAACGGTAAAATCGCGCCACCATGGTGAAACCCGATTTTCCCGCCATCGTTTATTGCCTACTCCACTTCGCCTACTATTCCTGTCTCCTCCTATTCTGGCATCCTTCCAACTAACATGCACGACAATCTGGCAGCACCCCAAACCTGTGGGGCTTAGCGGCATTGCCAGTCTACAAATTCGAGAGATGCTGCCATCTCGTCTGCAGCAAGATTTTTTCAGCACAGGTTGGCCTGTACCTAGTGAAACATAACACGCTGGTGAAGGGAAATACAAGATAATCAAAAGTAGCTCTGCACAAGTGAGAATTTATTTTCATTCTCTAATGTAAAATAAGAGGTACAGAACTACTCTTTTATCAAATATCCCTTACCGCTGGTGGGGGAAATACAAGAAGTAGCTCTGCGCAAGTGAGAATTTATTTTCATTCTCTAATGTAAAATAAAACGTACAGAACTACTTTTTTATCCAATTTCCCTTAGCGATGGTGGGGGGAAATACAAGATAATCAAAAGTAGCTCTGCACAAGTGAGAATTTATTTTCATTCTAATTTATTCTTTCTTCGACAGCTTTTTATATAACAATTTTCTTAGTCTATTCTTATTCTAAACATATTAAAATAGATCAACGGTGCTCAAGCGCATGTTGTTGTTTTGTCTTATACAAATAGACAAACGCGGCTCAAGCGCATTTGGTAAAGTTTATTATTTATTTACCAATAGACCAACGCTGCTCAAGTGCATTATGTATTGATCTTATCTTATTTTAGGCAGTGCATAAATGCATTGCTACACTTCTATTTTATTAGTGTATGTGTATTTTATATCTTATGTGTATGTACATCAGTCTGTATATACCCTGCAAGAAAGATACTGGTAATTTGACTAGTAAAATGACCTGGAGTCATGACTGGACCTTTCCGTACATTTCTCATCAAATTCTTAGCCGCACTGCTCACAACCGTCACAGCTACTCTGGTTTTTACTAGTAAAATGACCAAGTTTTCTTGAAGGAATTGACCAGTTCCATGACCGTCATTTTACTTGGATATGTCCCATAAATTTCTTAATAAAATGAGTAGTAAAATCACCGTAAATTTACATATCATTTTACATGTAATTTAACCTCAGTTTTACTACTTAAATCATAATCCATTTTTAATTTAAATTAAAACGCTTGTTTGGATTTTTATTTTTTAATTATTCTTTTTAATTTAAATTATTTTCCAATTGAACAATTATATTTTAAAAACTTATGTGAAATGTTATATAATTTATATTATTTTATATTTAACTTGATATTTTTAAATAAAATAAAATTGTTTTGGTACTTTAGTTTTTATATATCCATTAATTAAATAGTAAGGTGAGTAAAATTATACATTAACATATGGAGGTACATGTTTTAGCAAAATTTAAATGGTATATGTCGGTTAGGTACTGTGAGTTTTAAAAGGTTAACATTATATGCCAATACCCTTCGCATTAAATTATTAAATTCAAATTACTTTCGCATTAAATTAATTTTTTGCTTATATCTATTATGGCTTAACTCTATGCTCCTTTTGACTCCTTTTTCAAAATCGATGTGCCTTCGTAATCTAAAAATATCTGTAAAATTAAAAATACAAATGCGACCAAATCAATAAATATAAATATAAATTTTTAATAATTGACAATTTTATTGAGCTCGAGGCCAGTTTATAGAAGATTTTATTGGAAAAATAACAACAGTTTTTAAAATGGTAGAAGTTATAGTACTATTTCGGAAATCACCACATTTCCTCATCAGACTTCTTTTTATTAAATTAATTATATTTATTCTTCATAAACACTTCTCCAAGGCTATGAACCAAGGAGCTCGGAGTTGCAAAGCCAACACGCTAAATGCTGTGCTACGCTAGCCGAGTGGACTGCGGCGTTTTTCAATCTTCCTTAAACAAACCAACTACAAACAAGAGCAACTGATCTGCTGCTATGAACTTGTTTTTGTGTGTTTGCAATTCTGTGTGCGAATTTTTCATTGGTTTTTACCAATGGCTTGTAATCCTTAGAATGCATTTCAGGTGTGCTCATCCTTGCATATATGAATTTTAGCTGTTTTTCGGGATTTTTTTTTTAGATTTTTAATAATTGACAATTTTATTGAGCTCGAGGCCAGTTTATAGAAGATTTTATTGGAAAAATAACAACAGTTTTTAAAATGCTGCTTCTGCTTCGTCTGCTGCAACTGTTGCGAATAATGTTTAGTCGAGAAGTACTATAACTAACAATGGTACTAATAAAGCGCAGCCGAATATTGCACAGTGGTCTGATGTGGCAAAAAATCGCCTTCATAACAAAAGTAGGCCTTGTGTATATGGTACTTGTGAGAACTCTGAGCTTGGAGTTGTTCTTCGTCACAAATGGCTGCATATTTCTTCGTTTTTGCCCTCCGTTAAGACGGATAACATAATTGATTATGTACCCAAACATGCTGTTATCAACAGGAAAGAGATTTTATGCTATAAACTTCTCAAGAAAAATGCTAATTCGGATGAAATTAAATACATAAATTTTAAGCTTGGAATTCCAGAATGTCACTATAATAAATTGCCGACGTCAAATATTTGGCCTTCAAATGTCTCTATCCGGCCATTTGATTTTTTTCAAAAAGGTCTGCAGCCTCAGCCCAAGGAGTAAAAAGCCCTTTTCACTTTTGGTGGCCGAAAAATTGGCATTTATTACCAAAACTGTTCGGGACTCAGGACCAAATCTGAATCTGTCTACATTTTTAGTTCGGAACTGGATTACGACTGTTTTGTCTTAACAGAGACTTGGTTAAATACCAATTTCTTTAATGCAGAGTTTATTAATACAGCTCTCTTCGACGTTTTTCGCAAAGATAGAGATTACGCTAGAACTGGTGTCAGTAGCGGTGGAGGTGTACTTATTGATACACGTATCAATCGTCGTGCATTGCTTTATGAGCTACCATATGCTAATTCCTTGTTGGATCAACTCTGCGTTAAAATTCACGGTGCGTGTAGAGTGCTGTATATCTGCGTGTCTTATATTCCGCCAGGTAGCTCTGATGTCATATATAAGATACATATTGACAACATACCTGCAGTTCATGAACAAATTGGTGACGACCAACTTTGTGTCTTGGGTGATTTTAACTTGGGTAATTTTTGCTGGAGCTATATGGATAATAAAAACTTTCTTACTCCATTAAATGTAACTAGTATTTCGGAATTATATTTAATTGATAATTTGTTATGCATTGATTTATCACAGATAAATGGCTTTCCTAATGAACTTAACCGAATTTTAGACTTACTATTTGTTAGCTCTAATATTAATTTTAAGCTTTCGCATGCAGCTAGTTACATTTCATCTTCGAATCAGCATCATAGTTCACTGGTGCTGGAAATTGACTGTTTTGAATATTTTGAATTACCAAGAACCAGTAAAACGGTAGCTTTTATTTACTCGCGCTGTAATTTTCCTGATTTAAACAGTTAGTTTGAGATGGATTGGTCTCATCAATTTGAAAATATAGATGTAGCTGGCTGATATTTTTAAGTCTATAATATTAAATTAATATTTAAATTTTATAAAAAACATAAGATTTCTAATGATAAGAATTTTCGCGAGCAGTATGTGTTTTATAGAGGTAAATTAAACAAACTCAATAAATCTTTGTATAGAGATTATATTCGTAATGTTGAAAGCAATATTAAATGTAATCCCAAATCCTTTTGGGGTTACATAAAAACCAAAAAAAACTGTTCTAATATACCTGACACTGATTTTATTTTTGGCATAAATCAGCTTAAGCCATCCAATGGTACTGATGCTGATGGTCTTTCGGTTGTTCTCTTTAAAAGTTGTCCGCTCTAATTACGCCCATTTTCAACTTGTCACTTTCTGCTGGGGTTTTCTTGACGATTGGAAACTAACATTTATCACCCCTATTCTGAAAAACGGTAATAAAAATGACATTGAGAATTATTGACCGATTTCCAAGCTAACAACTGTGTCTAAACTTTTTGAATGCGTTGTTAGGGAAAAAATATACTTTGCTGTTAAGCATATGTTATGTCATAACCAACATGGGCTTATAACGGGCAGGTCTACGATAACTAATCTAGCAGCTTTTACGGAGGATTGTTTGGGGACCTTTGAAAGAGGTTTTCAAATGGATGCGATTTACACAGATTTTTCTAAAGCTTTCGATAGGGTATCTCACTCTATTTTTATAACTAAACTTCGGGTAGTAGGCTTTCACTCTCAATATCTTAAGTGGATAGCATCATATCGTGATAACAGGAACTGTGTCGTTCGACTCGATAATGTATCGTCTTATTCTTTTATTGCCTCCTCTGGGTAGTGTTCTACTCTACTCGTCGGGAACAGTCAAAACAACACCAATTTTGATTGCTGCTTCTGTTGCAGAAACAAAAATATCGTGAAAACGCTCTTCAGCTTTTGACGCTTATCTCTAATTTCTTCGTAATTTTTACAGATGCATGGCGCGAGTAACATTAGACGCATGGTTTCTATTTCCAAATTACGTACGCATGATTCAGAGGCTGGATATACTTATAAGAGAAATTTCATTCAGGAATTTCCACCGACTCTATTTTCACCGCTTCTCGCGCGCTATATACTGGCTGGCGGTAAATATCGCTACAGAATATTTGTATTTCCATTTTTTGAATTTTTAAATTTTGTGTCCACGACAAACACTCAGCCGAATGATGCCAGATTGAAACTTTACAGATTTACTACTATATTTATTTTATTTATTGATTGTTTACCGTCTTGCGACTTTAAAATGTACAATTTTACAAAGTTATAATAGATTTTCCATTAAAGCGTAAGTACATGTTACATATATTTTTACAAATCATACATAAAATTGCTTAAAAATAATTGCGTAGTTGGGTAGTTGGAAAGGCCTAGTTTCCAGTCTACCATTATGTGCCACGGGCGGAAAGGCCTAGTTTCCGCTCCGCATTTCTGTTACTTGGTTTCTAATGGTCGGAAAGCACGACTTTCCGATCCATATTCCACTTCTTACTTTTCATGCTTCGACGGCCTCAGGAGTTAACTTAAAAGGGCCAAGTGATTTACGATACAGTCCGTCAATGGGCCTGCCAAATCAGCGAAGTTGGTAATGAAGGACCTGTACCAGTTTGCCATCCCTACAAACCTACGAACCTGACGAGGAGATTTCGGAATCGGAAAATTCTTCACCGCTTCAATCTTGCCAGGGTCTACTTTCATACATCCATTACCTATCAAATACCCGAGATAACGAATTTCTTTCTGGCAGAATTTACCCTTTTCGACGTTGATTGTAAGTTCTGCATTCCGCAAACATTTTGCCACCTCCTAAAGCAATCCCAAGTGTTCCGAGAAATTCTAGCTGCACCCCATCAAATCGTCCAGGTAGACAAAGACGTTCTCTCGCAAGCGTGACGGGATAGCTTTAACCAGCAGTCGACTCATCGTTTGAGGTCCGTTGCACAAGCCAAAGGGCATTACTTTAAAGTGATATAAGGGCTTTCCAGGAACTGCAAATGCTGTTTTCTCCTTTGATGATTCCGTTAATTTGATTTGGAAGAAGGCATCCTTAACCCCCCGTCAAACACATGGTTCTGGCAAGGCATATTTCATTTTTGAGCGTTAATTAAACATACTTCTAGTTTAGGTAGATACCTGTATTTCCCGGTAGCCGCCTAAAATATTGTTGGCTTTCTATCTGTAAAAAAAAGTTCAAAACGACAGTTCCAACACGACAAACCCGCAAAAGAAAAAAGTTCCCCCCTCGAACAAACACATATGCCTGGCCAGACCCCTATACTGTTTGAATGAAATAAATTATTATTATACACATTTTGGGTTATTTTTCTGCAAATACAATGCAGATTGTTGTTTCCAGGTATTTTGTTGTCAAACTTGTTATTTTTTTATATTTTGGGTTTTTCTGCGAATTCAATGCTGATGTTTACTTCCACGAGGAGTGCCATCCCTTCACTCGTCTGCTGTTTTTGTCGTTGCTGCTGTCGTGGTGGTTGGTGCTGTTGCCGTTGTTGTTGATGATGTTGCTTCTGCCACTAAGTGGTGTTCCTCTAGCCGCACGAGGAGGGCCATCCCTTCACTTGTCTGCTTTTGTTGTTGTTGCTGCTGTCGTTGTGGTTGGTGCTGTTGCCGTTGTTGTTGATGATGTTGCTGCTGCCACTAAGTGGTGTTGCTGTTACTACTCAGACATGTGTTGCTGTCAGCTGTCGATTACGTCGATTTGTAACGCTGCTGCAGCAACAGTTTCGCGCGTCATTCGTATTCTTTACGCTCCTCTTTGCTTGTCGGCGTTTCTTTTTGTTTAAAATTTTTCTTTTTTTTTAAGGTATTTTTGTAAACTGTTTTTCAAACATTTTTTTTAGTTCAAGTTTTTTCATGTATGTAATCGCTTGGCAATATTTGCATTATATAATATATAATTTTGGCGCGTACACTATATAGCTCAGTGTTTGGCCGAGCTTCTCCTACCATTTGTGGTGTGCGTCTTTATATTATACCACAAATGGAGGGACCTACGGTTTTGTGCCGACTCCGAACGGCAGTTTTCTCATTTTTACCCGATTTCGTTACTTTTTTTTCTGATTATGTAGTTTGATTTTGCTTTTTTTTCGATTACGCGTACGTTCTCTACTTTCACACGACTTTACCTACACTGTAGGTGCTTCTGCTTTTCTTATATCTTCCACGAATGCAAATTTGAGCTGACAATTTATTCCTTTCGTTTTCCGGCCCTGTTATATTTTAAATAACGCCAGATTTAGTCGGTATACCACATTTTAACTATTTTGCATATTTCTCAATTGTTTCACTAATTTGGCAGAGCGCAATTTCTACAAATGTAAAATCTTTGCCAAATGCGAACGAAAAATATTTACGTCTGGGTAACGAAATTAAATTTTATTAACAATTCGCTCGTATAATTTCTTTTTATGCCTATTCGTGTGAATTGGAGTATATGTAGTTCGGTGTATTCTCGTTTTTCGCTTTAATTTTTTATACACTATTATATTTTTAATTATATACACCAGTTTGTTTCACTAAAATTTCACGCAAGCGACGCGTTGCGCGACACTTTCACCAAAACTCGACACCTTCACACTCTGCAAGCAACTCTCCAGTGCTGTACTGCCAGCGGGTTTTTATATCCGCCGTCACCCATGCTATGGAATTTTCCATGGCATGCTAGGGATGGCCAGCTCTCGATAACCTCGTTTAATCGGGATATGAAAAATGATTTTATTGTTCGAATTAAAAGTTTTTAAAATGCTTTATACTAATAATGACCGACTAAGAAAAGTTAATGTGAAGTTTTTCTTTTTATCTATTTATTTAGTTTGGAATAATCATGAAACTTCGCAATAATTGCGAATATGATATAAATGGTAAATTTTTTACTTGGACTTTAAACGCGCTATATTTTGATTGATATGGAAGAAATTAAAAAAAAATTTTACATAATTGAAGTTTGGCTATATCTTTATTTTTAGTAAAGGGAATTTAATAAAATTAGGTATAAGAAATCTTTCCACAATGTCATACATCGGAGGCCATCGTTGGCCACCCACCTCTAGGACGATCAGACCGGTTAATTTTCGTTTCGCTTTTCTCTTTTTCGCTAACGGTAAAATCGCGCCACCATGGTGACACCCGATTTTCCCGCCATCGTTTATTGCCTACTCCACTTCGCCTACTATTCCTGTCTCCTCCTATTCTGGCATCCTTCCAACTAACATGCACGACAATCTGGCAGCACCCCAAACCTGTGGGGCTTAGCGGCATTGCCAGTCTACAAATTCGAGAGATGCTGCCATCTCGTCTGCAGCAAGATTTTTTCAGCACAGGTTGGCCTGTACCTAGTGAAACATAACACGCTGGTGAAGGGAAATACAAGATAATCAAAAGTAGCTCTGCACAAGTGAGAATTTATTTTCATTCTCTAATGTAAAATAAGAGGTACAGAACTACTCTTTTATCAAATATCCCTTACCGCTGGTGGGGGAAATACAAGAAGTAGCTCTGCGCAAGTGAGAATTTATTTTCATTCTCTAATGTAAAATAAAACGTACAGAACTACTTTTTTATCCAATTTCCCTTAGCGATGGTGGGGGGAAATACAAGATAATCAAAAGTAGCTCTGCACAAGTGAGAATTTATTTTCATTCTAATTTATTCTTTCTTCGACAGCTTTTTATATAACAATTTTCTTAGTCTATTCTTATTCTAAACATATTAAAATAGATCAACGGTGCTCAAGCGCATGTTGTTGTTTTGTCTTATACAAATAGACAAACGCGGCTCAAGCGCATTTGGTAAAGTTTATTATTTATTTACCAATAGACCAACGCTGCTCAAGTGCATTATGTATTGATCTTATCTTATTTTAGGCAGTGCATAAATGCATTGCTACACTTCTATTTTATTAGTGTATGTGTATTTTATATCTTATGTGTATGTACATCAGTCGGTATATACCCTGCAAGAAAGATACTGGTAATTTGACTAGTAAAATGACCTGGAGTCATGACTGGACCTTTCCGTACATTTCTCATCAAATTCTTAGCCGCACTGCTCACAACCGTCACAGCTACTCTGGTTTTTACTAGTAAAATGACCAAGTTTTCTTGAAGGAATTGACCAGTTCCATAACCGTCATTTTACTTGGATATGTCCCATAAATTTCTTAATAAAATGAGTAGTAAAATCACCGTAAATTTACATATCATTTTACATGTAATTTAACCTCAGTTTTACTACTTAAATCATAATCCATTTTTAATTTAAATTAAAACGCTTGTTTGGTTTTTTTATTTTTTAATTATTCTTTTTAATTTAAATTATTTTCCAATTGAACAACTATATTTTAAAAACTTATGTGAAATGTTATATAATTTATTTTATTTTATATTTAACTTAATATTTTTAAATAAAATAAAATTGTTTTGGTACTTTAGTTTTTATATATCCATTAATTAAATAGTAAGGTGAGTAAAATTATATATACATTAACATATGCAGGTACATGTTTTAGCAAAATTTAAATGGTATATGTCAGTTAGGTACTGTGAGTTTTAAAAGGTTAACATTATATGCCAATACCCTTCGCATTAAATTATTAAATTCAAATTACTTTCGCATTAAATTAATTTTTTGCTTATATCTATTATGGCTTAACTCTATGCTCCTTTTGACTCCTTTTTCAAAATCGATGTGCCTTCGTAATCTAAAAATATCTGTAAAATTAAAAATACAAATGCGACCAAATCAATAAATATAAATATAAATTTTTAATAATTGACAATTTTATTGAGCTCGAGGCCAGTTTATAGAAGATTTTATTGGAAAAATAACAACAGTTTTTAAAATGGTAGAAGTTATAGTACTATTTCGGAAATCACCACATTTCCTCATCAGACTTCTTTTTATTAAATTAATTATATTTATTCTTCATAACCACTTCTCCAAGGCTATGAACCAAGGAGCTCGGAGTTGCAAAGCCAACACGCTAAATGCTGTGCTACGCTAGCCGAGTGGACTGCGGCGTTTTTCCATCTTCCTTAAACAAACCAACTACAAACAAGAGCAACTGATCTGCTGCTATGAACTTGTTTTTGTGTGGTTGTTGTTTGTGTGTTTGCAATTCTGTGTGCGAATTTTTCATTGGTTTTTACCAATGGCTTGTAATCCTTAGAATGCATTTCAGGTGTGCTCATCCTTGCATATATGAATTTTAGTTGTTTTTCGGCCTTTTTTTTTAGATTTTTAATAATTGACAATTTTATTGAGCTCGAGGCCAGTTTATAGAAGATTTTATTGGAAAAATAACAACAGTTTTTAAAATGCTGCTTCTGCTTCGTCTGCTGCAACTGTTGCGAATAATGTTTAGTCGAGAAGTACTATAACTAACAATGGTACTAATAAAGCGCAGCCGAATATTGCACAGTGGTCTGATGTGGCAAAAAATCGCCTTCATAACAAAAGTAGGCCTTGTGTATATGGTACTTGTGAGAACTTTGAGCTTGGAGTTGTTCTTCGTCACAAATGGCTGCATATTTCTTCGTTTTTGCCCTCCGTTAAGACGGATAACATAATTGATTATGTACCCAAACATGCTGTTATCAACAGGAAAGAGATTTTATGCTATAAACTTCTCAAGAAAAATGCTAATTCGGATGAAATTAAATACATAAATTTTAAGCTTGGAATTCCAGAATGTCACTATAATAAATTGCCGACGTCAAATATTTGGCCTTCAAATGTCTCTATCCGGCCATTTGATTTTTTTCAAAAAGGTCTGCAGCCTCAGCCCTTTCACTTTTGGTGGCCGAAAAATAGGCATTTATTACCAAAACTGTTCGGGACTCAGGAACAAATCTGAATCTGTCTACATTTTTAGTTCGGAACTGGATTACGACTGTTTTGTCTTAACAGAGAATTGGTTAAATAGCAATTTCTTTGATGCAGAGTTCATTAATACAGCTCTCTTCGACGTTTTTCGCAAAGATAGAGATTACGCTAGAACTGGTGTCAGTAGCGGTGGAGGTGTACTTATTGCTACACGTATCAATCGTCCTGCATTGCTTTATGAGCTACCATATGCTAATTCCTTGTTGGATCAACTCTGCGTTAAAATTCACGGTGCGTGTGGAGTGCTGTATATCTGCGTGTCTTATATTCCGCCAGGTAGCTCTGATGTCATATATAAGATACATATTGACAACATACCTGCAGTTCATGAACAAATTGGTGACGACCAACTTTGTGTCTTGGGTGATTTTAACTTGGGTAATTTTTGCTGGAGCTATATGGATAATAAAAACTTTCTTACTCCACTAAATGTAACTAGTATTTCGGAATTATATTTAATTGATAATTTGTTATGCATTGATTTATCACAGATAAATGGCTTTCCTAATGAACTTAACCGAATTTTAGACTTACTATTTGTTAGCTCTAATATTAATTTTAAGCTTTCGCATGCAGCTAGTTACATTTCATCTTCGAATCAGCATCATAGTTCACTGGTGCTAAATTGACTGTTTTGAATATTTTGAATTACCAAGAACCAGTAAAACGGTAGCTTTTATTTACTCGCGCTGTAATTTTCCTGATTTAAACAGTTTGTTTGAGATGGATTGGTCTCATCAATTTGAAAATATAGATGTAGCTGGCTGATATTTTTAAGTCTATAATATTAAATTAATATTTAAATTTTATAAAAAACATAAGATTTCTAATGATAAGAATTTTCGCGAGCAGTATGTGTTTTATGGAGGTAAATTAAACAAACTCAATAAATAAAGAAGTTTTCAAATGGATGCGATTTACACAGATTTTTCTAAAGCTTTCGATAGGGTATCTCACTCTATTTTGATAACTAAACTTCGGGTAGTAGGCTTTCACTCTCAATTTCTAAAGTGGATAGCATCATATCGTGATAACAGGAACTGTGTCGTTCGACTCGATAATGTATCGTTTTATTCTTTTATTGCCTCCTCTGGGTAGTGTTCTACTCTACTCGTCGGGAACAGTCAAAACAACACCAATTTTGATTGCTGCTTCTGTTGCAGAAACAAAAATATCGTGAAAACGCTCTTCAGCTTTTGACGCTTATCTCTAATTTCTTCGTAATTTTTACAGATGCATGGCACTTCTTACTTTTCATGCTTCCACGGCCTCAGGAGTTAACTTAAAAGGGCCAAGTGATTTACGATACAGTCCGTCAATGGGCCTGCCAAATCAGCGAAGTTGGTAATGAAGGACCTGTACCAGTTTGCCATCCCTACAAACCTACGAACCTGACGAGGAGATTTCGGAATCGGAAAATTCTTCACCGCTTCAATCTTGCCAGGGTCTACTTTCATACATCCATTACCTATCAAATACCCGAGATAACACATTTCTTTCTGGCAGAATTTACTCTTTTCGACGCTGATTGTAAGTTCTGCATTCCGCAAACATTTTGCCACCTCCTAAAGCAATCCCAAATGTTCCGAGAAATTCTAGCTGCACCCCATCAAATCGTCCAGGTAGACAAAGACGTTCTCTCGCAAGCGTGACGGGATAGCTTTAACCAGCAGTCGACTCATCGTTTGAGGTCCGTTGCACAAGCCAAAGGGCATTACTTTAAAGTGATATAAGGGCTTTCCAGGAACTGCAAATGCTGTTTTCTCCTGTGATGATTCCGTTAATTTGATTTGGAAGAAGGCATCCTTAACCCCCCGTCAAACACATGGTTCTGGCAAGGCATATTTCATTTTTGAGCGTTAATTAAACATACTTCTAGTTTAGGTAGATACCTGTATTTCCCGGTAGCCGCCTAAAATATTGTTGGCTTTCTATCTGTAAAAAAAAAGTTCAAAACGACAAACCCGCAAAAGAAAAAAGTCCCCCCCTCGAACAAACACATATGCCTGGCCAGACCCCTATACTATTTGAATGAAATAAATTATTATTATACACATTTTGGGTTATTTTTCTGCAAATACAATGCAGATTGTTGTTTCCAGGTATTTTGTTGTCAAACTTGTTATTTTTTTATATTTTGGGTTTTTCTGCGAATTCAATGCTGATGTTTACTTCCACGAGGAGTGCCATCCCTTCACTCGTCTGCTGTTTTTGTCGTTGCTGCTGTCGTGGTGGTTGGTGCTGTTGCCGTTGTTGTTGATGATGTTGCTGCTGCCACTAAGTGGTGTTGCTGTTACTACTCAGACATGTGTTGCTGTCAGCTGTCGATTACGTCGATTTGTAACGCTGCTGCAGCAACAGTTTCGCGCGTCATTCGTATTCTTTACGCTCCTCTTTGCTTGTCGGCGTTTCTTTTTGTTTACAATTTTTCTTTTCTTTTAAGGTATTTTTGTAAACTGTTTTTCAAACATTTTTTTTTTCTAACTTAGTTCAAGTTTTTTCATGTATGTAATCGCTTGGCAATATTTGCATTGCAGGCGATGAAATTAACAAGTTTTCTCATTTTTACCCGATTTCGTTACTTTTTTTTCTGATTATGTAGTTTGATTTTGCTTTTTTTCGATTACGCGTACGTTCTTTACTTTCACACAACTTTACCTACACTGTAGGTGCTTCTGCTTTTCTTATATCTTCCACGAATGCAAATTTGAGCTGACAATTTATTCCTTTCGTTTTCCGGCCCTGTTATATTTTAAATAACGCCAGATTTAGTCGGTATACCACATTTTAACTATTTTGCATATTTCTAAATTGTTTCACTAATTTGGCAGAGCGCAGTTTCTACAAATGTAAAAACTTTGCCAAATGCGAGCGAAAAATATTTACGTCTGGGTAACGAAATTAAATTTTATTAACAATTCGCTCGTATAATTTCTTTTTATGCCTATTCGTGTGAATTGGAGTATATGTAGTTCGGTGTATTCTCGTTTTTCGCTTTAATTTTTTATACACTATTATATTTTTAATTATATACACCAGTTTGTTTCACTAAAATTTCACGCAAGCGACGCGTTGCGCGACACTTTCACCAAAACTCGACACCTTCACACTCTGCAAGCAACTCTCCAGTGCTGTACTGCCAGCGGGTTTTTATATCCGCCGTCACCCATGCTATGGAATTTTCCATGGCATGCTAGGGATGGCCAGCTCTCGATAACCTCGTTTAATCGGGATATGAAAAATGATTTTATTGTTCGAATTAAAAGTTATTAAAATGCTTTATACTAATTATGACCGACTAAGAAAAGTTAATGTGAAGTTTTTCTTTTTATCTGTTTATTTAGTTTGGAATAATCATGAAACTTTGCAATAATTGCGAATATGATATAAATGGTAAATTTTTTACTTGGACTTTAAACGTTACGTAATTTAATTTAAATTAAATTTTAATTTTACGTAATTGAAGTTTGGCTATATCTTTATTTTTAGTAAAGGGAATTTAATAAAATTAGGTATAAGAAATCTTTCCACAATGCCATACATCGGAGGCCATCGTTGGCCACCCACCTCTAGGACGATCAGACCGGTTAATTTTCGTTTCGCTTTTCTCTTTTTCGCTAACGGTAAAATCGCGCCACCATGGTGACGCCCGATTTTTCCGCCATCGTTTATTGCCTACTCCACTTCGCCTACTATTCCTGTCTCCTCCTATTCTGGCATCCTTCCAACTAACATGCACGACAATCTGGCAGCACCCCAAACCTGTGGGGCTTAGCGGCATTGCCAGTCTACAAATTCGAGAGATGCTGCCATCTCGTCTGCAGCAAGATTTTTTCAGCACAGGGTGGCCTGTACCTAGTGGAACATAACACGCTGGTGAAGGGAAATACAAGATAATCAAAAGTAGCTCTGCACAAGTGAGAATTTATTTTCATTCTCTAATGTAAAATAAGAGGTACAGAACTACTCTTTTATCAAATATCCCTTACCGCTGGTGGGGGAAATACAAGAAGTAGCTCTGCGCAAGTGAGAATTTATTTTCATTCTCTAATGTAAAATAAAACGTACAGAACTACTTTTTTATCAAATTTCCCTTAGCGATGGTGGGGCGAAATACAAGATAATCAAAAGTAGCTCTGCACAAGTGAGAATTTATTTTCATTCTAATTTATTCTTTCTTCGACCGCTTTTTATATAACAATTTTCTTAGTCTATTCTTATTCTAAACATATTAAAATAGATCAACGGTGCTCAAGCGCATGTTGTTGTTCTGTCTTATACAAATAGACAAACACGGCTCAAGCGCATTTGGTAAAGTTTATTATTTATTTACCAATAGACCAACGCTGCTCAAGTGCATTATGTATTGATCTTATCTTATTTTAGGCAGTGCATAAATGCATTGCTACACTTCTATTTTATTAGTGTATGTGTATTTTATAGCTTGTTTGGATTTTTATTTTTTAATTATTCTTTTTAATTTAAATTATTTTCCAATTGAACTATTATATTTCAAAAACTTATGTGAAATATTATATAATTTATTTTATTTTATATTTAACTTGATATTTTTAAATAAAATAAAATGTTTTGGTACTCTAGTTTTTATATATCCATTAATTAAATAGTAAGGTGAGTACAATTATACATTAACATATGCAGGTACATGTTTTAGCAAAATTTAAATGGTATATGTCAGTTAGGTACTGTGAGTTTTAAAAGGTTAACATTATATGCCAATACCCTTCGCATTAAATTATTAAATTCAAATTACTTTCGCATTAAATAAATATAATATATTTTCCATTAAAGCGTAAGTACATGTTACATATATTTTTACAAATCATACATAAAATTGCTTAAAAATAATTGCGTAGTTGGGTAGTTGGAAAGGCCTAGTTTCCAGTCTACCATTATGTGCCACGGGCGGAAAGGCCTAGTTTCCGCTCCGCATTTCTGTTACTTGGTTTCTAATGGTCGGAAAGCACGACTTTCCGATCCATATTCCACTTCTTACTTTTCATGCTTCGACGGCCTCAGGAGTTAACTTAAAAGGGCCAAGTGATTTACGATACAGTCCGTCAATGGGCCTGCCAAATCAGCGAAGTTGGTAATGAAGGACCTGTACCAGTTTGCCATCCCTACAAACCTACGAACCTGACGAGGAGATTTCGGAATCGGAAAATTCTTCACCGCTTCAATCTTGCCAGGGTCTACTTTCATACATCCATTACCTATCAAATACCCGAGATAACACATTTCTTTCTGGCAGAATTTACTCTTTTCGACGCTGATTGTAAGTTCTGCATTCCGCAAACATTTTGCCACCTCCTAAAGCAATCCCAAGTGTTCCGAGAAATTCTAGCTGCACCCCATCAAATCGTCCAGGTAGACAAAGACGTTCTCTCGCAAGCGTGACGGGATAGCTTTAACCAGCAGTCGACTCATCGTTTGAGGTCCGTTGCACAAGCCAAAGGGCATTACTTTAAAGTGATATAAGGGCTTTCCAGGAACTGCAAATGCTGTTTTCTCCTTTGATGATTCCGTTAATTTGATTTGGAAGAAGGCATCCTTAACCCCCCGTCAAACACATGGTTCTGGCAAGGCATATTTCATTTTTGAGCGTTAATTAAACACACTTCTAGTTTAGGTAGATACCTGTATTTCCCGGTAGCCGCCTAAAATATTGTTGGCTTTCTATCTGTAAAAAAAAAGTTCAAAACGACAGTTCCAAACCCGCAAAAGAAAAAAGTCCCCCCTCGAACAAACACATATGCCTGGGCAGACCCCTATACTATTTGAATGAAATAAATTATTATTATACACATTTTGGGTTATTTTTCTGCAAATACAATGCAGATTGTTGTTTCCAGGTATTTTGTTGTCAAACTTGTTATTTTTTTATATTTTGGGTTTTTCTGCGAATTCAATGCTGATGTTTACTTCCACGAGGAGTGCCATCCCTTCACTCGTCTGCTGTTTTTGTCGTTGCTGCTGTCGTGGTGGTTGGTGCTGTTGCCGTTGTTGTTGATGATGTTGCTGCTGCCACTAAGTGGTGTTGCTGTTACTACTCAGACATGTGTTGCTGTCAGCTGTCGATTACGTCGATTTGTAACGCTGCTGCAGCAACAGTTTCGCGCGTCATTCGTATTCTTTACGCTCCTCTTTGCTTGTCGGCGTTTCTTTTTGTTTACAATTTTTCTTTTCTTTTAAGGTATTTTTGTAAACTGTTTTTCAAAAATTTTTTTTTCTAACTTAGTTCAAGTTTTTTCATGTATGTAATCGCTTGGCAATATTTGCATTGCTGGCGATGAAATTAACAAGTTTTCTCATTTTTACCCGATTTCGTTACTTTTTTTTCTGATTATGAAGTTTGATTTTGCTTTTTTTCGATTACGCGTACGTTCTTTACTTTCACACAACTTTACCTACACTGTAGGTGCTTCTGCTTTTCTTATATCTTCCACGAATGCAAATTTGAGCTGACAATTTATTCCTTTCGTTTTCCGGCCCTGTTATATTTTAAATAACGCCAGATTTAGTCGGTATACCACATTTTAACTATTTTGCATATTTCTAAATTGTTTCACTAATTTGGCAGAGCGCAGTTTCTACAAATGTAAAAACTTTGCCAAATGCGAACGAAAAATATTTACGTCTGGGTAACGAAATTAAATTTTATTAACAATTCGCTCGTATAATTTCTTTTTATGCCTATTCGTGTGAATTGGAGTATATGTAGTTCGGTGTATTCTCGTTTTTCGCTTTAATTTTTTATACACTATTATATTTTTAATTATATACACCAGTTTGTTTCACTAAAATTTCACGCAAGCGACGCGTTGCGCGACACTTTCACCAAAACTCGACACCTTCACACTCTGCAAGCAACTCTCCAGTGCTGTACTGCCAGCGGGTTTTTATATCCGCCGTCACCCATGCTATGGAATTTTCCATGGCATGCTAGGGATGGCCAGCTCTCGATAACCTCGTTTAATCGGGATATGAAAAATGATTTTATTGTTCGAATTAAAAGTTATTAAAATGCTTTATACTAATTATGACCGACTAAGAAAAGTTAATGTGAAGTTTTTCTTTTTATCTGTTTATTTAGTTTGGAATAATCATGAAACTTCGCAATAATTGCGAATATGATATAAATGGTAAATTTTTTACTTGGACTTTAAACGTTACGTAATTTAATTTAAATTAAATTTTAATTTTACGTAATTGAAGTTTGGCTATATCTTTATTTTTAGTAAAGGGAATTTAATAAAATTAGGTATAAGAAATCTTTCCACAATGCCATACATCGGAGGCCATCGTTGGCCACCCACCTCTAGGACGATCAGACCGGTTAATTTTCGTTTCGCTTTTCTCTTTTTCGCTAACGGTAAAATCGCGCCACCATGGTGACGCCCGATTTTTCCGCCATCGTTTATTGCCTACTCCACTTCGCCTACTATTCCTGTCTCCTCCTATTCTGGCATCCTTCCAACTAACATGCACGACAATCTGGCAGCACCCCAAACCTGTGGGGCTTAGCGGCATTGCCAGTCTACAAATTCGAGAGATGCTGCCATCTCGTCTGCAGCAAGATTTTTTCAGCACAGGGTGGCCTGTACCTAGTGGAACATAACACGCTGGTGAAGGGAAATACAAGATAATCAAAAGTAGCTCTGCACAAGTGAGAATTTATTTTCATTCTCTAATGTAAAATAAGAGGTACAGAACTACTCTTTTATCAAATATCCCTTACCGCTGGTGGGGGAAATACAAGAAGTAGCTCTGCGCAAGTGAGAATTTATTTTCATTCTCTAATGTAAATAAAACGTACAGAACTACTTTTTTATCAAATTTCCCTTAGCGATGGTGGGGCGAAATACAAGATAATCAAAAGTAGCTCTGCACAAGTGAGAATGTATTTTCATTCTAATTTATTCTTTCTTCGACCGCTTTTTATATAACAATTTTCTTAGTCTATTCTTATTCTAAACATATTAAAATAGATCAACGGTGCTCAAGCGCATGTTGTTGTTCTGTCTTATACAAATAGACAAACACGGCTCAAGCGCATTTGGTAAAGTTTATTATTTATTTACCAATAGACCAACGCTGCTCAAGTGCATTATGTATTGATCTTATCTTATTTTAGGCAGTGCATAAATGCATTGCTACACTTCTATTTTATTAGTGTATGTGTATTTTATAGCTTGTTTGGATTTTTATTTTTTAATTATTCTTTTTAATTTAAATTATTTTCCAATTGAACTATTATATTTTAAAAACTTATGTGAAATATTATATAATTTATTTTATTTTATATTTAACTTGATATTTTTAAATAAAATAAAATTGTTTTGGTACTTTAGTTTTTATATATCCATTAATTAAATAGGAAGGTGAGTAAAATTATACATTAACATATGCAGGTACATGTTTTAGCAAAATTTAAATGGTAAATGTCAGTTAGGTACTGTGAGTTTTAAAAGGTTAACATTATATGCCAATACCCTTCGCATTAAATTATTAAATTCAAATTACTTTCGCATTAAATAAATATAATATATTTTCCATTAAAGCGTAAGTACATGTTACATATATTTTTACAAATCATACATAAAATTGCTTAAAAATAATTGCGTAGTTGGGTAGTTGGAAAGGCCTAGTTTCCAGTCTAACATTATGTGCCACGGGCGGAAAGGCCTAGTTTCCGCTCCGCATTTCTGTTACTTGGTTTCTAATGGTCGGAAAGCACGACTTTCCGATCCATATTCCACTTCTTACTTTTCATGCTTCGACGGCCTCAGGAGTTAACTTAAAAGGGCCAAGTGATTTACGATACAGTCTGTCAATGGGCCTGCCAAATCAGCGAAGTTGGTAATGAAGGACCTGTACCAGTTTGCCATCCCTACAAACCTACGAACCTGACGAGGAGATTTCGGAATCGGAAAATTCTTCACCGCTTCAATCTTGCCAGGGTCTACTTTCATACATCCATTACCTATCAAATACCCGAGATAACACATTTCTTTCTGGCAGAATTTACTCTTTTCGACGCTGATTGTAAGTTCTGCATTCCGCAAACATTTTTCCACCTCCTAAAGCAATCCCAAGTGTTCCGAGAAATTCTAGCTGCACCCCATCAAATCGTCCAGGTAGACAAAGACGTTCTCTCGCAAGCGTGACGGGATAGCTTTAACCAGCAGTCGACTCATCGTTTGAGGTCCGTTGCACAAGCCAAAGGGCATTACTTTAAAGTGATATAAGGGCTTTCCAGGAACTGCAAATGCTGTTTTCTCCTTTGATGATTCCGTTAATTTGATTTGGAAGAAGGCATCCTTAACCCCCCCGTCAAACACATGGTTCTGGCAAGGCATATTTCATTTTTGAGCGTTAATTAAACATACTTCTAGTTTAGGTAGATACCTGTATTTCCCGGTAGCCGCCTAAAATATTGTTGGCTTTCTATCTGTAAAAAAAAGTTCAAAACGACAGTTCCAACACGACAAACCCGCAAAAGAAAAAAGTTCCCCCCTCGAACAAACACATATGCCTGGCCAGACCCCTATACTATTTGAATGAAATAAATTATTATTATACACATTTTGGGTTATTTTTCTGCAAATACAATGCAGATTGTTGTTTCCAGGTATTTTGTTGTCAAACTTGTTATTTTTTTATATTTTGGGTTTTTCTACGAATTCAATGCTGATGTTTACTTCCACGAGGAGTGCCATCCCTTCACTCGTCTGCTGTTTTTGTCGTTGCTGCTGTCGTGGTGGTTGGTGCTGTTGCCGTTGTTGTTGATGATGTTGCTGCTGCCACTAAGTGGTGTTGCTGTTACTACTCAGACATGTGTTGCTGTCAGCTGTCGATTACGTCGATTTGTAACGCTGCTGCAGCAACAGTTTCGCGCGTCATTCGTATTCTTTACGCTCCTCTTTGCTTGTCGGCGTTTCTTTTTGTTTAAAATTTTTCTTTTCTTTTAAGGTATTTTTGTAAACTGTTTTTCAAACAATTTTTGTTTCTAACTTAGTTCAAGTTTTTTCATGTATGTAATCGCTTGGCAATATTTGCATTGCTGGCAATGAAATAACCAAGTTTTCTCATTTTTACCCGATTTCGTTACTTTTTTTTTCTGATTATGTAGTTTGATTTTGCTTTTTTTCGATTACGCGTACGTTCTTTACTTTCACACAACTTTACCTACACTGTAGGTGCTTCTGCTTTTCTTATATCTTCCACGAATGCAAATTTGAGCTGACAATTTATTCCTTTCGTTTTCCGGCCCTGTTATATTTTAAATAACGCCAGATTTAGTCGGTATACCACATTTCACTAATTTGGCAAAGCGCAATTTCTACAAATGTAAAATCTTTGCCAAATGCGAACGAAAAATATTTACGTCTGGGTAACGAAATTAAATTTTATTAACAATTCGCTCGTATAATTTCTTTTTATGCCTATTCGTGTGAATTGGAGTATATGTAGTTCGGTGTATTCTCGTTTTTCGCTTTAATTTTTTATACACTATTATATTTTTAATTATATACACCAGTTTGTTTCACTAAAATTTCACGCAAGCGACGCGTTGCGCGACACTTTCACCAAAACTCGACACCTTCACACTCTGCAAGCAACTCTCCAGTGCTGTACTGCCAGCGGGTTTTTATATCCGCCGTCACCCATGCTATGGAATTTTCCATGGCATGCTAGGGATGGCCAGCTCTCGATAACCTCGTTTAATCGGGATATGAAAAATGATTTTATTGTTCGAATTAAAAGTTATTAAAATGCTTTATACTAATTATGACCGACTAAGAAAAGTTAATGTGAAGTTTTTCTTTTTATCTGTTTATTTAGTTTGGAATAATCATGAAACTTCGCAATAATTCCGAATATGATATAAATGGTAAATTTTTTACTTGGACTTTAAACGTTACGTAATTTAATTTAAATTAAATTTTAATTTTACGTAATTGAAGTTTGGCTATATCTTTATTTTTAGTAAAGGGAATTTAATAAAATTAGGTATAAGAAATCTTTCCACAATGCCATACATCGGAGGCCATCGTTGGCCACCCACCTCTAGGACGATCAGACCGGTTAATTTTCCTTTCGCTTTTCTCTTTTTCGCTAACGGTAAAATCGCGCCACCATGGTGACGCCCGATTTTTCCGCCATCGTTTATTGCCTACTCCACTTCGCCTACTATTCCTGTCTCCTCCTATTCTGGCATCCTTCCAGCTAACATGCACGACAATCTGGCAGCACCCCAAACCTGTGGGGCTTAGCGGCATTGCCAGTCTACAAATTCGAGAGATGCTGCCATCTCGTCTGCAGCAAGATTTTTTCAGCAAAGGGTGGCCTGTACCTAGTGGAACATAACACGCTGGTGAAGGGAAATACAAGATAATCAAAAGTAGCTCTGCACAAGTGAGAATTTATTTTCATTCTCTAATGTAAAATAAGAGGTACAGAACTACTCTTTTATCAAATATCCCTTACCGCTGGTGGGGGAAATACAAGAAGTAGCTCTGCGCAAGTGAGAATTTATTTTCATTCTCTAATGTAAAATAAAACGTACAGAACTACTTTTTTATCAAATTTCCCTTAGCGATGGTGGGGCGAAATACAAGATAATCAAAAGTAGCTCTGCACAAGTGAGAATTTATTTTCATTCTAATTTATTCTTTCTTCGACCGCTTTTTATATAACAATTTTCTTAGTCTATTCTTATTCTAAACATATTAAAATAGATCAACGGTGCTCAAGCGCATGTTGTTGTTCTGTCTTATACAAATAGACAAACGCGGCTCAAGCGCATTTGGTAAAGTTTATTATTTATTTACCAATAGACCAACGCTGCTCAAGTGCATTATGTATTGATCTTATCTTATTTTAGGCAGTGCATAAATGCATTGCTACACTTCTATTTTATTAGTGTATGTGTATTTTATAGCTTGTTTGGATTTTTATTTTTTAATTATTCTTTTTAATTTAAATTATTTTCCAATTGAACTATTATATTTTAAAAACTTATGTGAAATATTATATAATTTATTTTATTTTATATTTAACTTGACATTTTTAAATAAAATAAAATTGTTTTGGTACTTTAGTTTTTATATATCCATTAATTAAATAGTAAGGTGAGTAAAATTATACATTAACATATGCAGGTACATGTTTTAGCAAAATTTAAATGGTATATGTCAGTTAGGTACTGTGAGTTTTAAAAGGTTAACATTATATGCCAATACCCTTCGCATTAAATTATTAAATTCAAATTACTTTCGCATTAAATAAATATAATATATTTTCCATTAAAGCGTAAGTACATGTTACATATATTTTTACAAATCATACATAAAATTGCTTAAAAATAATAGTGTAGTTGGGTAGTTGGAAAGGCCTAGTTTCCAGTCTACCATTATGTGCCACGGGCGGAAAGGCCTAGTTTCCGCTCCGCATTTCTGTTACTTGGTTTCTAATGGTCGGAAAGCACGACTTTCCGATCCATATTCCACTTCTTACTTTTCATGCTTCGACGGCCTCAGGAGTTAACTTAAAAGGGCCAAGTGATTTACGATACAGTCCGTCAATGGGCCTGCCAAATCAGCGAAGTTGGTAATGAAGGACCTGTACCAGTTTGCCATCCCTACAAACCTACGAACCTGACGAGGAGATTTCGGAATCGGAAAATTCTTCACCGCTTCAATCTTGCCAGGGTCTACTTTCATACATCCATTACCTATCAAATACCCGAGATAACACATTTCTTTCTGGCAGAATTTACTCTTTTCGACGCTGATTGTAAGTTCTGCATTCCGCAAACATTTTGCCACCTCCTAAAGCAATCCCAAGTGTTCCGAGAAATTCTAGCTGCACCCCATCAAATCGTCCAGGTAGACAAAGACGTTCTCTCGCAAGCGTGACGGGATAGCTTTAACCAGCAGTCGACTCATCGTTTGAGGTCCGTTGCACAAGCCAAAGGGCATTACTTTAAAGTGATATAAGGGCTTTCCAGGAACTGCAAATGCTGTTTTCTCCTTTGATGATTCCGTTAATTTGATTTGGAAGAAGGCATCCTTAACCCCCCGTCAAACACATGGTTCTGGCAAGGCATATTTCATTTTTGAGCGTTAATTAAACATACTTCTAGTTTAGGTAGATACCTGTATTTCCCGGTAGCCGCCTAAAATATTGTTGGCTTTCTATCTGTAAAAAAAAAGTTCAAAACGACAGTTCCAACACGACAAACCCGCAAAAGAAAAAAGTCCCCCCCTCGAACAAACACATATGCCTGGCCAGACCCCTATACTATTTGAATGAAATAAATTATTATTATACACATTTTGGGTTATTTTTCTGCAAATACAATGCAGATTGTTGTTTCCAGGTATTTTGTTGTCAAACTTGTTATTTTTTTATATTTTGGGTTTTTCTGCGAATTCAATGCTGATGTTTACTTCCACGAGGAGTGCCATCCCTTCACTCGTCTGCTGTTTTTGTCGTTGCTGCTGTCGTGGTGGTTGGTGCTGTTGCCGTTGTTGTTGATGATGTTGCTGCTGCCACTAAGTGGTGTTGCTGTTACTACTCAGACATGTGTTGCTGTCAGCTGTCGATTACGTCGATTTGTAACGCTGCTGCAGCAACAGTTTCGCGCGTCATTCGTATTCTTTACGCTCCTCTTTGCTTGTCGGCGTTTCTTTTTGTTTAAAATTTTTCTTTTCTTTTAAGGTATTTTTGTAAACTGTTTTTCAAACATTTTTTGTTTCTAACTTAGTTCAAGTTTTTTCATGTATGTAATCGCTTGGCAATATTTGCATTGCTGGCGATGAAATTAACAAGTTTTCTCATTTTTACCCGATTTCGTTACTTTTTTTTTCTGATTATGTATTTTGATTTTGCTTTTTTTCGATTACGCGTACGTTCTTTACTTTCACACAACTTTACCTACACTGTAGGTGCTTCTGCTTTTCTTATATCTTCCACGAATGCAAATTTGAGCTGACAATTTATTCCTTTCGTTTTCCGGCCCTGTTATATTTTAACTAACGCCAGATTTAGTCGGTATACCACATTTCACTAATTTGGCAGAGCGCAATTTCTACAAATGTAAAATCTTTGCCAAATGCGAACGAAAAATATTTACGTCTGGGTAACGAAATTAAATTTTATTAACAATTCCCTCGTATAATTTCTTTTTATGCCTATTCGTGTGAATTGGAGTATATGTAGTTCGGTGTATTCTCGTTTTTCGCTTTAATTTTTTATACACTATTATATTTTTAATTATATACACCAGTTTGTTTCACTAAAATTTCACGCAAGCGACGCGTTGCGCGACACTTTCACCAAAACTCGACACCTTCACACTCTGCAAGCAACTCTCCAGTGCTGTACTGCCAGCGGGTTTTTATATCCGCCGTCACCCATGCTATGGAATTTTCCATGGCATGCTAGGGATGGCCAGCTCTCGATAACCTCGTTTAATCGGGATATGAAAAATGATTTTATTGTTCGAATTAAAAGTTATTAAAATGCTTTATACTAATTATGACCGACTAAGAAAAGTTAATGTGAAGTTTTTCTTTTTATCTGTTTATTTAGTTTGGAATAATCATGAAACTTTGCAATAATTGCGAATATGATATAAATGGTAAATTTTTTACTTGGACTTTAAACGTTACGTAATTTAATTTAAATTAAATTTTAATTTTACGTAATTGAAGTTTGGCTATATCTTTATTTTTAGTAAAGGGAATTTAATAAAATTAGGTATAAGAAATCTTTCCACAATGCCATACATCGGAGGCCATCGTTGGCCACCCACCTCTAGGACGATCAGACCGGTTAATTTTCGTTTCGCTTTTCTCTTTTTCGCTAACGGTAAAATCGCGCCACCATGGTGACGCCCGATTTTTCCGCCATCGTTTATTGCCTACTCCACTTCGCCTACTATTCCTGTCTCCTCCTATTCTGGCATCCTTCCAACTAACATGCACGACAATCTGGCAGCACCCCAAACCTGTGGGGCTTAGCGGCATTGCCAGTCTACAAATTCGAGAGATGCTGCCATCTCGTCTGCAGCAAGATTTTTTCAGCACAGGGTGGCCTGTACCTAGTGGAACATAACACGCTGGTGAAGGGAAATACAAGATAATCAAAAGTAGCTCTGCACAAGTGAGAATTTATTTTCATTCTCTAATGTAAAATAAGAGGTACAGAACTACTCTTTTATCAAATATCCCTTACCGCTGGTGGGGGAAATACAAGAAGTAGCTCTGCGCAAGTGAGAATTTATTTTCATTCTCTAATGTAAAATAAAACGTACAGAACTACTTTTTTATCAAATTTCCCTTAGCGATGGTGGGGCGAAATACAAGATAATCAAAAGTAGCTCTGCACAAGTGAGAATTTATTTTCATTCTAATTTATTCTTTCTTCGACCGCTTTTTATATAACAATTTTCTTAGTCTATTCTTATTCTAAACATATTAAAATAGATCAACGGTGCTCAAGCGCATGTTGTTGTTCTGTCTTATACAAATAGACAAACACGGCTCAAGCGCATTTGGTAAAGTTTATTATTTATTTACCAATAGACCAACGCTGCTCAAGTGCATTATGTATTGATCTTATCTTATTTTAGGCAGTGCATAAATGCATTGCTACACTTCTATTTTATTAGTGTATGTGTATTTTATAGCTTGTTTGGATTTTTATTTTTTAATTATTCTTTTTAATTTAAATTATTTTCCAATTGAACTATTATATTTTAAAAACTTATGTGAAATATTATATAATTTATTTTATTTTATATTTAACTTGATATTTTTAAATAAAATAAAATTGTTTTGGTACTTTAGTTTTTATATATCCATTAATTAAATAGTAAGATGAGTACAATTATACATTAACATATGCAGGTACATGTTTTAGCAAAATTTAAATGGTATATGTCAGTTAGGTACTGTGAGTTTTAAAAGGTTAACATTATATGCCAATACCCTTCGCATTAAATTATTAAATTCAAATTACTTTCGCATTAAATAAATTTTTTGCTTATATCCATTATGGCTTAACTCTATGCTCCTTTTGACTCCTTTTTCAAAATCGATGTGCCTTCGTAATCTAAAAAAATCTGTAAAATTAAAAATACAAATGCGACCAAATCAATAAATATAAATATAAATTTTTAATAATTGACAATTTTATTGAGCTCGAGGCCAGTTTATAGAAGATTTTATTGGAAAAATAACAACAGTTTTTAAAATGGTAGAAGTTATAGCACTATTTCGGAAATCACCACATTTCCTCATCAGACTTCTTTTTATTAAATTAATTATATTTATTCTTCATAACCACTTCTCCAAGGCTATGAACCAAGGAGCTCGGAGTTGCAAAGCCAACACGCTAAATGCTGTGCTACGCTAGCCGAGTGGACTGCGGCGTTTTTCCATCTTCCTTAAACAAACCAACTACAAACAAGAGCAACTGATCTGCTGCTATGAACTTGTTTTTGTGTGGTTGTTGTTTGTGTGTTTGCAATTCTGTGTGCGAATTTTTCATTGGTTTTTACCAATGGCTTGTAATCCTTAGAATGCATTTCAGGTGTGCTCATCCTTGCATATATGAATTTTAGTTGTTTTTCGGCCTTTTTTTAAGATTTTTAATAATTGACAATTTTATTGAGCTCGAGGACAGTTTATAGAAGATTTTATTGGAAAAATAACAACAGTTTGTAAAATGCTGCTTCTGCTTCGTCTGCTGCAACTGTTGCGAATAATGTTTAGTCGAGAAGTACTATAACTAACAATGGTACTAATAAAGCGCAGCCGAATATTGCACAGTGGTCTGATGTGGCAAAAAATCGCCTTCATAACAAAAGTAGGCCTTGTGTATATGGTACTTGTGAGAACTCTGAGCTTGGAGTTGTTCTTCGTCACAAATGGCTGCATATTTCTTCGTTTTTGCCCTCCGTTAAGACGGATAACATAATTGATTATGTACCCAAACATGCTGTTATCAACAGGAAAGAGATTTTATGCTATAAACTTCTCAAGAAAAATGCTAATTCGGATGAAATTAAATACATAAATTTTAAGCTTGGAATTCCAGAATGTCACTATAATAAATTGCCGACGTCTAATATTTGGCCTTCAAATGTCTCTATCCGGCCATTTGATTTTTTTCAAAAAGGTCTGCAGCCTCAGCCCAAGGGGTCAAAAGCCCTTTTCACTTTTGGTGGCCGAAAAATAGGCATTTATTACCAAAACTGTTCGGGACTCAGGACCAAATCTGAATCTGTCTACATTTTTAGTTCGGAACTGGATTACGACTGTTTTGTCTTAACAGAGACTTGGTTAAATAGCAATTTCTTTGATGCAGAGTTCATTAATACAGCTCTCTTCGACGTTTTTCGCAAAGAGAGAGATTACGCTAGAACTGGTGTCAGTAGCGGTGGAGGTGTACTTATTGCTACACGTATCAATCGTCGTGCATTGCTTTATGAGCTACCATATGCTAATTCCTTGTTGGATCAACTCTGCGTTAAAATTCACGGTGCGTGTAGAGTGCTGTATATCTGCGTGTCTTATATTCCGCCGGGTAGCTCTGATGTCATATATAAGATACATATTGACAACATACCTGCAGTTCATGAACAAATTGGTGACGACCAACTTTGTGTCTTGGGTGATTTTAACTTGGGTAATTTTTGCTGGAGCTATATGGATAATAAAAACTTTCTTACTCCATTAAATGTAACTAGTATTTCGGAATTATATTTTTCTGATAATTTGTTATGCATTGATGTATCACAGATAAATGGCTTTCCTAATGACCTTAACCGAATTTTAGACTTCTATTTGTTAGCTCTAACATTAATTTTAAGCTTTCGCATGCAGCTAGTTACATTTCATCTTCGAATCAGCATCATAGTTCACTGGTGCTGGAAATTGACTGTTTTGAATATTTTGAATTACCAAGAACCAGTAAAACGGTAGCTTTTATTTACTCGCGCTGTAATTTTCCTGATTTAAACAGTTTGTTTGAGATGGATTGGTCTCATCAATTTGAAAATATAGATGTAGCTGGCTGATATTTTTAAGTCTATAATATTAAATTAATATTTAAATTTTATAAAAAACATAAGATTTCTAATGATAAGAATTTTCGCGAGCAGTATGTGATTTATAGAGGCAAATTAAACAAACTCAATAAATCTTTGTATAGAGATTATATTCGTAATGTTGAAAGCAATATTAAATGTAATCCCAAATCCTTTTGGGGTTACATAAAAACCAAAAAAAACCAAAACAACTTAAATTCAAATATGCAAGGATGAGCACACCTGAAATGCATTCTAAGAATTACAAGCCATTGGTAAAAACCAATGAAAAATTCGCACACATAATTGCAAACACACAAACAACAACCACACAAAAACAAGTTCATAGCAGCAGATCAGTTGCTCTTGTTTGTAGTTGGTTTGTTTAAGAAAGATGGAAAAACGCCGCAGTCCACTCGGCTAGCGTAGCACAGCATTTAGCGTGTTGGCTTTGCAACTCCGAGCTCCTTGGTTCATAGCCTTGGAGAAGTGGTTATGAAGAATAAATATAATAAATTTAATAAAAAGAAGTCTGATGAGGAAATGTGGTGATTTCCGAAATAGTTCTATTAGTTCTACCATTTTAAAAACTGTTGTTATTTTTCCAATAAAGTCTTTTATAAACTGGCCTCGAGCGCAATAAAATTGGCAATTATTAAAAATCTTAAAAAAATGCCGAAAAACAACTAAAATTCATATATGCAAGGATGAGCACACCTGAAATGCATTCTAAGAATTACAAGCCATTGGTGAAAACCAATGAAAAATTCGCACACAAAATTGCAAACACACAAACAACAACCACACAAAAACAAGTTCATAGCAGCAGATCAGTTTCTCTTGTTTGTAGTTGGTTTGTTTAAGGAAGATGGAGAAACGCCGCAGTCCACTCGGCTGGCGTAGCACAGCATTGAGCGTGTTGGCTTTGCAACTCCGAGCTCCTTGGTTCATAGCCTTGGAGAAGTGGTTATGAAGAATAAATATAATTAATTTAATAAAAAGAAGTCTGATAAGGAAATGTTGTGATTTCCGAAATAGTACTATAAGTTCTACCATTTTAAAAACTGTTGTTATTTTTCCAATAAAGTCTTCTATAAACTGGCCTCGAGCTCAATAAAATTGTCAATTATTAAAAATCTTAAAAAAAGGCCGAAAAACAACTAAAATTCATATATGCAAGGATGAGCACACCTGAAATGCATTCCAAGGATTACAAGCCATTGGTAAAAACCAATGAAAAATTCGCACACAGAATTGCAAACACACAAACAACAACCACACAAAAACAAGTTCATAGGAGCAGATCAGTTGCTCTTGTTTGTAAATGGTTTGTTTAAGGAAGATGGAAAAACGCCGCAGTCCACTCGGCTAGCGTAGCACAGCTTTTAGCGTGTTGGCTTTGCAACTCCGAGCTCCTTGGTTCATAGCCTTGGAAAAGTGTCTGATGAGGAAATGTGGTGATTTCCGAAATAGTAGTATAACTTCTACCATTTTAAAAACTGTTGTTATTTTTCCAATAAAATCTTCTATAAACTGGCCTCGATCTCAATAAAATTGTCAATTATTAAAAATCTTAAAAAAAGGCCGAAAAACAACTAAATTTCATATAAATATAAATAACAAAAAATATTACCAAAAAGCACCGTGTCAACCAATTTTAATTTCGACATATCCTTTTTACTGCACCTCCCATCCCAGTTGAAAAATTTGTAGCACTTCGTCGCTGAAAATTCTTCGCAGCACGGCATCAAAGTCTCCGCTAGTCCCTTTTAGCAAAAATATGTAAGAAGTCTGTGTTGGATCACCCTAATAGTATTTAGAGCAAACACTCACCCACTCATTTCATTAGTCAGTAACTACTCGCAATTTGCTTGTAAACTAAAACGCACTCATTGTAAACATGCATACACATAAACACACACACACAAACCAAACGTTAAGAATTTAGCATTGCACTCATTCTCACTCTCACTACATTTCTTGGTTGTACATACAGAATATAATTTCTAATAAACACAAGATAGATCAATCGCTCACATCGAACAGGTCGGCATATTTTCTTTTGGCAAACTCGCTGCGTTTTAAGTAAAGTTTAATTACCGCATATTTACATATGCACATCTAGCTTTTTCACGTTGGTAACCGTCCGCATCACATACGGACATACATACGTACATGTAAGTCATCGCTGGAGGTATCGCAAGAGGAAGTGTACTTTGGTCGCTATCTAAAATTTCCACACCCCCGCTTCCTAAGTTTCGTGCTGGCAAGGAAAAAGCTTCTTGTTTCAACATTTTGGCGCCCAACGTGGGGCTCGTGTGTAAATTTATTGCCCAAATTTGGTTCTTTGGACCAGAAGTCCAACGACATTTTCACATCCCATCATATTTCGCAAAACACGTACGTATTTCGCAAGTTTTCTATACATCCACAGCAATTGTGCTGTACAGTTCCCGTGGATCCCGTTGATCAAATCACCAGTTTGCTGCTACACCGCATAGGTACAGACATATGTACACATTGTGCTGCGCTTTATACAAAAACTTATGTATGTAAGCAAGTCATCTGTACATAAAAACCGTTTGTTGTGAACAACGGCCACCTGGAAGTCGTATGTATGTATGCTTAAACCATTGTCATTGTCATTGCCTTCTTTTTCATTCGTTGCGTTTGCGTTCATGTACGCTGGTGCTGCTCTGCACTCATTGCGCTGCACCTTTGTCGACCACTGCGCTGCTAGCACATACACCTACGCCCAAGCTAACGTTGCTCTGCTCTCGTCTCGTTACCTTCGCTGTTGCTGCCTACGTCATTGCTTGACTAGCAGCAGTTCTGCTCGTCGTCAATACAAGCATAACCCAGCAGACAATTTAGCAGGCACTCAGGTCGTATACCATGTCTAAGGGCAACATGTCATTAGAAGGGTGCAAACGCAAGCGCTCTAATATTAAACGAAATATATCACGCATAAAATCTATCGTAGAGTCAAATCGAGATACGGAGGACAAACTGCCACACGCCGAGCTCCAATGTCGCTTAGGAATTTTGGAGTCCTACTTTAAACAAGCTCTTTCAGTACAAGAAGACATCGAGGATTTGGACCCATCCGATAATGGTCGAGCCGAATTAGAGGACAGCTACGTAGCTGTAAAGCTCAGCATACAAACACAACTTGGGGAGGATGGAAACACAACGGTGAATTACACTGAGGCGCCTGTGTCAGCACCTGTGCGTACGGCTTCGCATCTCCCTAGGTTATCGCTGCCTACTTTCAGCGGAGACTACGCTGAGTATAAAAATTTTATAACGTCCTTCACTCAAATAATCGCACGTGAGTCTAGACTATCGAATATAGAGCGTTTTAACTATCTTTTGTCCTGCTTGAAAGGCTCAGCCTTAGAAACTGTTAAAGCCTTTCAAGTAACTAGCGAAAATTATCCAAAAGCGTTGGATAGACTCAAAGAACGATTCGATAATCCGACCTTGATATTTTTAGAAGGAATCGCGTCGCTTTTTACGCTTCACCCAGTTGAGAAACCGAACGGTCAGCAGTTGAGAAGCCTTGTAGACAAGGCATCCGCCATTTTTAGCTCGCTGGAATCACTGGGCACAAGCTCCAACATTGTTGAAGCCATGTTGATCTACATAATCATGGACAAATGCGACCAGCAGACACGCAAAAAATGGAATGAGTCTCTGGACTATAAATCACTCCCAACCTGGTCACAATGTACACAGGTTTTAGAACGCCACTGCCAATTTTTGCATTCGTCTGATTCGTCAATGAAACGCAAGCCAGAAGCTAGCAAGCACAATCGATCGACGAATCACAATCAACAATCATCATTTGCTGTAACAAATTCTAATTGCATTCTCTGTTCCAGCTCCAAGCATAAACTTACTGGTTGCCCTAAATTTAAGGAGATGACGACAAATCAGCGCTTCGACACCACGAAAAAGTATGATCTTTGTATCAACTGCCTAACCAATGGACATAGAATGGCTCAGTGTTCATCACAGCATCGCTGTCGTACTTGCAACAAAGGCCATCACACAATGTTACATCATGGCAATTCGTCTCAGGCCACTTCTTCGACACAGCAACCAACACCTACAACGCACACTTCGTATTTCGCTCCACCGGTTCGGCAACCAGCAGACTCGACTGGTACGCATCCAAGTTACATCGAAGCGTCGCAAGCGGCAACACATTCGCATATGGGAACGTCGGAAAGCGGGCAAGTAATATTGGCAACGGCAATGGTTTTGGTCAAAGACGCAACGGGAGCGTACAAACTCGGCAGGGCCTTGCTCGACTCGTGCTCGCAAGTGAACTTTATCACGGATGACTTCGCACAAAAACTTCGTCTTCGTCGCGAAAAACATCACGTTGGAATACGCAGCATTGGGAACTCGCTGACAAACCTCAAGGCACGTACAACTACCACTATCAAATCGCGGATATCGGACTTTAACATGTCTTTACAATTCGGCATTACAACTAATATCGCCTATCAACCGGATGCCGAAATCGATACGTCTACATGGAACCTTCCACACAACACAACTTTGGCAGACGAGGAGTTTTTCAAACCACGTCGCATTGACCTGCTTCTTGGAACAGAAGCATTTTTTGAAGCACTTGCAGTTGGTCAAATCCGCCTTGGAGCTAGTTTACCAACGCTGCAAAAAACGTTATTCGGTTGGATCGTATCGGGCAGATATCACCAACGACGTCAAGCGGATGCACCTACTTGTTTGATGTCAAGTGGAGATCCAATCGACGAAAACTTACAACATCTTTGGAAACTCGAAGCCATCACAACATTACCGGAACCAGTTCATCCCGAACACCGTATGTGCGAAGACCACTTCTTAGGAACCACGCGTCAAGAGAAAACTGGACGCATAACCGTAAGTCTACCATTCAAAGACAATCCTACTTGTCTGGGAAATTCAGTTGAAACGGCTCGTCGCCGATTCCTTTCGATCGAGAGACGACTCTTGAAATCACCAGACATCCGTTCGCAATATACATCGTTTATGGCAGAATACGAAAATCTCGGTCACATGTCCATTGTGACAAACCCTAATTTAGATGAACCACATTTTTATATACCCCATCATTGTGTCCTTAAGCCGAGCAGCGAATCAACAAAACTTCGAGTGGTGTTCGATGCCTCATGTAAGACGACGTCGCACAAATCATTGAATGATTTACTACTCGTTGGACCGACAATTCAACAAGAGCTGTACATACTGCTGCTACAATTTCGTTTGTTTCGATATGCTATAACTGCAGACGTCACCAAGATGTACAGGCAAGTACTGTTGAATAATAATGATCGTAAATATCACTATATTCTTTGGCGAGCCTCTCCACATTTAGACCTTCGCACATACCAGCTGAATACCGTCACATACGGAACGGCCTCAGCTCCATATCTGGCAGTACGCAGTCTTCATTATTTAGCAGACAAATGCATGGATGAGTTTCCAGTTGGTGCCTCCGTGGTGAAGTCGTCTTTTTACGTAGACGACATGCTCTGTGGAGCTGACAACGTTCATGCATTGGAAACAGTAAAAAACCAAGTAGTTTCCGTACTAAAGCGAGGTAACTTCCCATTGTTGAAATGGCACTCCTACCACCCAGACTTCAGGGAATGTCAAACTTCAAAAGAACTTAACTTTGCTGAAGAATCTGTAACCAGCGCACTTGGTATAACATGGGATCAACACCGTGACGTATTTCTATTCACATTCTCGCCAAAGCAAGTCCACACTGCAGTCACGAAACGGACAATTCTTTCAATCGCCTCATCACTTTTCGACCCACTCGGACTGCTTACGCCACTTTTGATTACATCAAAAATCATACTCCAAGAAATGTGGCTGTTAAAGCTCCATTGGGACGAGTCTGTGCCACAAAACCTGCAGCACGCTTGGAGCAAATGTCTGTCATCACTCGAGTCGTTATCAACGCTTGCGGTGCCTCGTTATTGTCTACATTCGAACACATTGGACCTCCAAATTCACGGATTTTGCGACGCATCGATTCGAGCATATGGTTGCTGTTTATACTTGCGTACGGAAAACACCGATGGAAATGTTGCTGTTTACTTGCTGACATCGAAGTCACGAGTCGCTCCTGTCAAGAAACAATCGCTTCCGAAACTCGAGCTCTGCGGAGCGCATCTTCTCGCTCAATTGTACCACAAGGTAAAACCAATTTTTTCAAATAAACAGCATTCAGCATACTTTTGGACCGATTCGCAACTGGTGCTTCATTGGCTGCAACAGCACTCGGTCACATTGTCAACGTTCGTCGGCAACAGAATCTCCGACATACAGGATCTGACAGCAAAAGGACATTGGAGATTCGTACCAACTCAACAAAATCCCGCAGACTTGGTATCTCGCGGTTGCACTGTCGCTGACTTGAAGGCATCCAATTGGTTCTCAGGTCCGTCCTTTCTGTGTGAAGACAATTCGACATGGCCCGTAAAAAAGGGCAAACTCGACGTCGACATTAACATAATAAATACGGAAAAGCGAAAAAGTGTCTTCGCTGTCGTCACAGAAACAAACTACATCCTAGAACTCGTTGAAAAAATTAGCTCGTATATGCGCTGTCTACGACTCATTGCTTGGATGTTCAGGTTCAGAGACAACTGCAGGAAAAGATCCAGATCAACGACTTCTTCGCCAACGCCTCAGGAGTTGCGGCGTGCGTTACACTCTATCGTTTGGAACATTCAACAACAACATTTCGAAGGGGACTTCCATTTGCTAAGAAAAAATCTTCCATTAAGGAGCAGCTTAAAATTTCTTACACCATTTTTAGACAACTCTAGCGGTTTCGAACTTATAAAGGTCGGTGGTCGTTTGGTTTATGCAGATCTTCCGGACGCTCAAAAGCATCCAATCTTACTGCCCAGCAAATCGCAATTTGTTGCAAAATACGTTCGTAATTTACACCTGCAAAACTATCATGCAGGTCCCAAGGCATTAGTGGCCTTAATTCGACTCGAATTCTGGATAGTAAACGCCAGAGACATAGCTCGCCGTATTGTACGCTCGTGTGTACATTGCCTCCGCTACAGACCACAGTTGTTGCAGCAGATCATGGGACCGCTGCCAGCAGCTCGTCTGACACCCGCCCGCCCATTTGAACGCTGCGGTGTAGACTTTTGTGGACCTATAAACACATACTTGCGTATTCGTGGAAGGCCACCGAACAAGTCGTATCTGGCCGTTTTCGTTTGCTTGCTGACCAAAGCAGTTCATCTTGAGGTAGTCTCAGATTTGTCCACGAAAGCATTTTTTAATGCACTTAAACGCATGGGCAGTCGTCGGAAAATGCCATGCGATATATTTTGCGATAATGCTACAAATTTCGTCGGAGCTGCCAATCACCTTAAGGAACTCAAGCAATTTCTGTTTAATCCTGAGACACAAAATGAAATTTTAAAATTTTGCTCATCAGATTTCATTAATTTTAATTTTATACCACCTAGGGCACCTCACTTCGGCGGTATCTGGGAAGCCGCTGTTAAGAGCGCGAAGGGTCTACTCACCCGAACACTGGCAAACACCAAACTAACATTTGAGGAGCTGAGCACCGTTGCTGCCGAAGTAGAAGCAATACTCAACTCCCGTCCACTTTCACCACTCTCGTCAGACCCGAATGATTTCGGAGCTCTTACTGCCGGACACTTTTTGGTTGGTGATTCTCTACGTGGCCTACCTGAGCGTTCCCTGGAACAAAGAAGCGTCTCCAGCTTGGATCACTTTGAGATGATCACCTCAATTAAACAACGCTTTTGGCGTCGCTGGTCTGCAGACTACTTTAATGAGCTACGCGCACGGGTCAAGTGGACGACACCTACACCAAATCTCACAGTTGGAACCCTAGTACTAATTCACGACGACAACCTGCCACCACAGCGCTGGAAACTTGGTCGCGTCGAATCAACCGTGCTTGGGCGTGACAATCATGTTCGTGTTGTACACCTTCGCACTGTGAATGGGACTTGTTGCCGCCCTATCCACAAATTAGCCATCCTACCTGTGTCTTGAAAGAGGGTTCTTTCAACGGGGCCGGGATGTTGGATCACCCTAATAGTATTTAGAGCAAACACTCACCCACTCATTTCATTAGTCAGTAACTACTCGCAATTTGCTTGTAAACTAAAACGCACTCATTGTAAACATGCATACACATAAACACACACACACAAACCAAACGTTAAGAATTTAGCATTGCACTCATTCTCACTCTCACTACATTTCTTGGTTGTACATACAGAATATAATTTCTAATAAACACAAGATAGATCAATCGCTCACATCGAACAGGTCGGCATATTTTCTTTTGGCAAACTCGCTGCGTTTTAAGTAAAGTTTAATTACCGCATATTTACATATGCACATCTAGCTTTTTCACGTTGGTAACCGTCCGCATCACATACGGACATACATACGTACATGTAAGTCATCGCTGGAGGTATCGCAAGAGGAAGTGTACTTTGGTCGCTATCTAAAATTTCCACACCCCCGCTTCCTAAGTTTCGTGCTGGCAAGGAAAAAGCTTCTTGTTTCAACAGTCTGCAAAAATAAATGTTTTTATTTAACGTAAGCACGCGTATGTGCCTTTAACAGTAGCACTTCGTCGCTGAAAATTCTTCGCAGCACGGCATCAAAGTCTCCGCTAGTCCCTTTTAGCAAAAATATGTAAGAAGTCTGCAAAAATAAATGTTTTTATTTAACGTAAGCACGCGTATGTGCCTTTAACAGTATTAGCCAATAAACTGGTTAATTATTACGTACAACAGCGTCTTCGAAGTTTTTGTCCTGCAGCTTCTCCTCAAAATCTTAGACCGCATCAAGCGACATAAGAGGCATAATGTCCGCTAGCTCTGTCTGCAAGTCATCGCCTGTCTCTCCGCTAATTTTGCAAACTGTTCGGTGGACCTTTTTGAAGATGAGACTCTCTCAAAGTTTTGTGGCGAGCCCAGAGAACAGTTTTTGGTAGAATCTGAAATAAACACAAATATGAATATATATTAAATATGTAGTATGTACTCGTATATGCTTATGTGTTAAATTCTATATGACGTTTTCTATCACCTTGTCCAACCGTGATTCTAAACTATTTTGTTTTTGAAGTATTAGCCTTAACGTATCCATTATTTCTGTAGCAATATATAAAATAATTAAAATACAATATATGACACGTGAACGCGCTTTTGAAGTACCTTTATTGGAGCTGGAAGCCGGCGACGAAGGAATGGCTACCGAGACACTTTGATCAGGCATCGAATATGATACTAAAAGTCGATATTATTTTTAAAACTGAAAAATGTGTTTGTGCTTTAAGATTCCAATTTACCTTGTGAGTTGAAGGCACTGGTAAGAGCAAGTTTTTTTCTAACTATACGTTTAGGCGTTGATGAGAATTTTCAAATATATTTTCCGAGTCCATGTTATTAATTTTCTTAAAGACAATCCCATATGTGTTTAGCATCGAAAAGGTAAAAAAGTTTTAGTAGCATATGAAAAATTGCTATTTAAATTTTTTTATATAATATAATTAATTCGAAAATTCATGAGAGGTGGTGCAAAATCGGTATTAAAATAACGTAATTTTCATTTGGTATACAAAAATATTTGTAGACGATTTGAGTTCTGGAAATTTTTATTTTTTCATTAAGTCCACTTGCAACCAAAATACCAAGGGCGGAAAAGGATTCAACGGGTTCATCAAAATAATTAGATTTTTGCTTAAAATTGTGCCCAATAAGAAACTCTTCTCCAGATTCTACAAGTGATTCTGTAATTTTAATAGGTCCCGTAGTTCGGCTAAAGCAAAACAAGTCTGTATCTTTTTTTGAATTAATTATAAATGATATAAATTTAATATTTTTTCTTCATTTAGAAGTTTCCTTTCTTCAAGTCTATAAAACAATTGTTATAATATATTAGTGGGACTTTTTATAACTTTTTTTAGGTGCTGCATAAAGTTTTCGAATTAACACGCAGAGAAAGAATCTTGCAGCAGTTGTTGAACTACATTCGTTTCCGATTTGCAGGACCTTTTACAAGAGAGAATACGTATACTGGCATGCAATAAAATAAAGTGATAAAACATATCGCCATTGATGCATTTTTTTTAAATAAATATTCCGGAATATAACAAAAATTGTCTGTATTCGGTAGATTTCCAAATTCCGATATCATCCAAATTTCTGCACACTCTTCCGAATTCTGCTGGTACACAAGCAGAGACTTGTTTAGACTTTTTATTCATTTGAGTAACATTTCCGTTTTTCATTAATAAATGCAAAAGTTTTTTTGCCACTCCCAAATCAACGAGATGCTGAAGTTGGCTGCTTTTAGAACACTATCTAGATTCAAAATAGGTTTATTATGATGGGCTTGATCAACTTTATTTTTAAACGAAATAACTTATTTCTTTACAAAAGCTTACTCTTCTGTTTATATACCTATTTGACAACATTTAGGGCAGCTATTTTTGCCGTTGTGACTTTGAACACCGGTCACAAAAGCCCGAGCAGGAGAATCAAATATAAACAAACGAACATTAAATATTTTTACTGTGGGGTTTTGAAGTCCAACTCTACAGCCATTTTCTCTCAAATAAACAACTTTGTCGCAAAACTCTTTCATATATTCATTTACGTTAACTGGTTTTTCTTTTCCTGAGAAGCAGGCAATAGTAAAAGGATTTTCGTTTGGGTATCCGACAATTGAAAAATCGGCAACAAAACTTTTCTCGAACCTGTAAATAACTTCAAACCATCAATTCCAACATCTATTAAAACCTCACTTACATAATTCATTTAAAAACGGAAAAGAATGCCAATATACAAAAGTTCTCCTCCAGAAATCGCCTGCATTTGAGGTTTCTTTTTATTTGTTTGGAAAAGAGTTCTCGCGGACAATGGCAAAACGTTAACACCGATTTTTCAAAGAGCCAAAGCAAAGAATTTAACGTAGCCTGCGCGACACTGTTTTCAATGACCCACTTTTTTATAACGTCGCACTTTTCTTCACTAGCTTTTTCAGTGAAATTATTTTCCGTCGAATATTTAGAGTCGGAAAATGAAAATGGAGTTTCCGCGCTATAATTATGTGCATTTTCAGTTCCACTGCCCTCATCCCAATTTGATTCAGCAAATTGAGGTAGTTTTTTATAATTAGCCGCACTTCTTTCACACTCTTTTTTTTCTGCACTCAGTTGGTTATAAAAAGTACCACGTATCAATTTTTATTTTATTATGCAGAACTTACCTGCAAACAATAACCAAATTTGAGATGCTTTCCGACCGCCAAAACCAAAACATATATCTTAAATTACCACTTCCAGCTGACTGTTCCAGAGAGGCAGAAAACAACAAACAAGCGCAAAAGATCGATGAAGGTTGCGCAGAATAAACCGAAAAGGGTTAAAACCCACGGTTCATCCTTTGCGGAAGTCGCAAAGGAGAAGATCATCCTAGCTGTGGTGGATGAAAATCACGGCGATGAACCGGTTTTGCGAGCTCATTGGAAATGGGTGGAGTCGGAGTTATCGGGCATTGCGGTAAGCGCGCTTTGAGCGAACCCTGGACCGCCACCATCAGGTAAGGATGCGGGTTGGTTCCAGGGTAGTGTAAAAGTGGTTGCATGCGATGACACCAGGCCTGCGGAGTTGTACAAGAAGGCGGTTGCCAGTTTGGGAAAGGTCTACCTGGGTGCGAAGCTCCGGGCCATGGACTTCAAGGAGGTCCCCTCCAGACCGAGGGCAAGAGTGTGGCTGCCAGCAAAACCCGCTGAGCCAGAGGGAATTCTGGAGAATATCCGCCTTTTTAATCCGGCGCTCCCCGCAAAAAATTGGAAGATGCTGAAGGTGGAGAGCAGCACCAAAGCGACGCGTCAGGTGGTTCCAATGCTGAATGGAGATCACTACCGTTTCTGGAAAGGACGGAAGGGACTATTAAATATGGGTTCGGCACCGCTCGCGTTAGGGTGTACTCAAACGATATCAATGCAGCGCGCAGCGTAGAAGCGGAGGTGGACCAGATAAGCGAGGATGAAGGGGATGTAGAGCCTGGCCTGGTTAATCCGATGGATGATCTGTCCGGAGGCTATGCGTCCTCGGCGTCGTCGCTGGGCATTGGGTTCACCTTCCGCAAGTATACGGAGGAGGAGCTTATGTCGGACGATGACGACGAAGCCAACCGTACTATGGTGGAAGGGGAAAGAGGATGCGTCCAAGATGGTGCGCGTCTTTCAGATCAACCTCCACCGTTGTAAAGCAGCGTCTGCTGCACTGCTGCTCCAGCTGGCGAAAAGGGGGGCAGCAGATATCGCCCTCATCAAGGAGCCCTGGACTGTTGGGCATAGAATTTGTGGACTCCAGACGACGGAGTATACACTGGTAAGTGGGGCAACTGTGGGTAGACCTAGAGCTTGCATTCTTGTTAACTCAAAACTAAAATTTCTGTTTCTTCCTCAATTTAGTGACGAGGACACGACGACCATGAGCCTAGAGGTCAATAGTCAGGTGATCCGGATGAACTCTATGTATCTGGCCCACGATAGACCAATTCCGACACCGATGGTGGAAAAGGTCGCTCAGTATACAGCGGGAGCGCTGATTCTGGAGCAGCAGCACTGGTGTGGTGGCCATGTCTTGATAAGAAAACCACACAATCAGCATTGCAAAGGGTGCAAAGATCATCGCTGATATGCACAGGTGGCGCTCTGCGTACAACCCCTCGGAAGCATTAGACACCATACTAAATATCCTCCCGATTGATATCGCAGGAAAACAATTCGCTCCGTCTGCCGCTCTTAGACTACGGGAGTTGCCCGTATGGAAGTCTAGTCAAGTAGGACACGCAACAATCGCAAGCAAGTAAGCAGGGGACCGTTGGAAAAACGGAAACGCCTGTATCAAGTCCAAGCTCTTGTGGCCGGAGTGGGACGTCAAACGATCACAAGGTCTTCTCATGCTGAGCAGAGAAAACCTGTCCTTAGCTTAAGGAATCATAACAGGTCATATACTGATCGGCTAACTGACTTCGGAGTGCTCCCATGAGCACTCAACGCAGCCTTTGAATGGTGGAATACTGACATCGAGAAAGGCCCGCTAGCTTTGCCAAAAAACCTTCAACTGCGCCAAATGGAACCAAAGCGACACGCTATGGGAAATTTATAGGTCGCACTTGAGAGAATATAAAAAATTAATAAGACATTCGAAGAGGTCTTCATAGAGGGAGTTCTGTGGCTCCCTTAAAGCCGTGTCTGAGGGATCAAGACTCAGGAAGGTTCTCTCATGTTTACCTCGTGTAGCGCCCAGATACTTGTTAAGGTCTGACGGAACATGGACGGAGTCTGGTGAGGACACCCTGGGCTTTCTCCTGGAAACACACTTTCCCCACGCTACAGTCATGCTGTCGATAAGTCCAGCTACAGATAGAGATCAGTCGGTGAACGCCGACTTCCTCACTTTGGAGAAAATAATTTCGGCTAAAGAGTCTTTTAAACCTTATAAATCCCCCAGTCTAGATGAAATCTCACCGATGCAGCTACAACAAACACTGGAATTAAGCGCAAACTGGCTGTGTGCCATGTTACGAAAATGTGGAAAGAACCGCGGGTAGCCTTTATCCCTACAACAGGGAAGATATCCCATGTTAACCCCAAGGATTTTAGGCCTATAAGCCTCTCCTTCTTCCAGCTTAAGACTTTAGAGAGAGTAATTGATTGCCATATCAGGGAATCAATTGCGGACAAACTCATGTCTTCTCAACACGCTTACCTAAAATGAAAGTCAGCTGAAACAGCGTTGCATCAAATAGTGTCGTATATCGAGCAATATTTACATGTCAAGGAGTATACCTTGATATCATTTCTAGACATCGAGGATACCTTCAATAGTATAGAACCTCTGGCGATCACAAAAGTTCTGGTAAACCTAGGCGTCGATCTCCAGTTGGTTTCCAAAAATTGTTAATTAACAGGGTTGTGAGGGCCCAGCTGGCGGAAGCAACATTAGAACGCTGCACCAGCAGAGAAACTCCGCAGGGCCGTTCACCCCTCCTCTGGATGATGGCCTTCAATGATCTACTGCGGCACCTGGAGGAGGAGGGAGGATCTAAGGTCATAGCTTATGCCGCCGACCTTGCGGTGGTTGTAAGGGGTAAATTCCCACAAACGCTACGTGACATCATGTAGGAAAAACTTAACAAGGTCGATAAATGGACCAAACAAATAGGTTTGGGTGTGAACCCTAGCAAAACCGAACTTGTTCTGTTCACAAGGAGATATAAGACCCCACAACTGAGGCTTCCCGTTCTAGGGAATATAGTGCTAACGTTTGGGTATAGTCCCAAGTATATCGGTATGATACTAGAAGTGTGTACCAGGCTGGAAGGGTAGCAAGGAAGGACATGCAGCAATCACAACCAAACTATGTTCGCTTAGGTATGCCGCTCGCTACCTACAAGCTCCTTATACGAGATTCATCTCTTAAATGGGAATATAATAACAACTGCATTAGGTCAAAACAAATGTGACCAGAGTGCAACGTCAAAAGGTCACAGGGTCTGCTTCTGCTGAGCAGAGTAAGCCTGTCCTTAGTTTTAGAACTTATTACAGGTCACGTACTGATCGCTGCTTTCCTTATGCAGAAGACTCACGATGGTTTGAGTAAGGGGATCGTTGATCAAGGGTGTACCACAATGGGCCTATTAATGGCCTAGGTATGTCAGTGTGATCACTGACAGCCACTTCAACCTAACTTAACCTAGAACATGGTTAGGTCTGTCCGGTATGTGTATATGTATATTTTATTTATTACTCGTATGTTCATGTATCCCCATCGCTGTTGATCTCCTTGTCGGGGGGACCGGGCTTAATCGCTCTCACGATTAAGAGGGATGCTCCGTATAGAGGACTTGGACATCGGTATCTGCACATGTGTGGGTATTCGTGGTGCGGTTCTTCTATGCGGAGATTTCCGCACCAACGAGAGGGCTGGATCAAGGTGTCATGCGACCCGTGCCGAAGATCTGCTAGGCTAGAGGCCCTCTTCAAAAATAGTCTAGTCGCTTACGGAGCTCCCGGACACTAGGCGACCAATCCAAAATGAGCTAAAGCTTAGTGGAGTTCAAACCTCCACTAAAACACCAAAAAAATGCCGCTAATGCCCAAAACCGGGGTCCGACATCCGGGACAAAAGTTGGTGGGCCGGAAGTGCCCCAAGCAGGTGTGGGCGTAGCAGATGCGACTCGGAGTATTACCTCTGACGATGTGCCCTCTATCTCCCATGCTGCAAGGGCGTAACTTGCCCAAAATCCCAGAGCTGTAATCTCCACAAAGGAGAGACTACATAGCTTGGGATTTGAACTGGGCAAACGAGGAAGCAATATATCCCTTGTTGCCTTGGTTCTACATCCAAATAAAACCCTTTAGGCTGGAAAAGAAAGGGATAACGCTCAGTGCTCTTGGTCATCCTGGAGGTTTAGATGACCCAAAAGAAGAGAGCTAAGTGGAGCAGGGGTACGATGGTATCTCACCTACCTCCCCCAGGGCATGGAACCTGAAGGTGCACTAGATAAAGCCAAGGAGCACAAAGCTGACACTCTGGTAGGTTCAACGCCACCAAAGGACAAAAGATCTCCAAAGAAAAGGGCACATACCACCTTTTCCCTGAGTCAGCACACTTTTAAGAGGGTGAGACAGATGGCTCCGGTCGGTGATGGAGTGTCTGAGGTGGCTGGCAGTTACGCCAAGGTAACATCTGATACCAAATAACATCCTCACTTGCGAAGAACTGTCAAGTGTTGAGAAACAGTTGGTGGAGAGGCTGGTCAAGGAATGGTCCAGTGAATTCTCCTTCAGTGGAATCTATTTTAAGTCTGGCTTCCTCAGCATTGATTTGCTGCTCCCCGGCTTCTTTGGAGTGGGTTAGGAGGGCTGTGGTAGGTTTAACCAGCCGTGAGGGGGTACCTGAAGGCAACGAAAGTTCTCATATTGAGGAAGACTCCAAGGCTAGGGCTATGGAAATCTCCTATATTGCCCCAGTGTGCCGATTGTTCAGATATCGGATTTTGCTTCATAACTTTTTCCTTTAAAAAGCTAGAAATCTAAAATTTTGCAAGAAGGTCCGCTATACTAAGTTCTATAAGACCCGTGATCAAACTAAATCAAAGATAAATAACATATAGCTCCCATATAACTGATTGTTCAGATATTTCATTTAGCACGAAAACCCCTCTATTTAAGCAGCTAAAGTCTTGAAATTTTCCACATACATAGAATAGGTAAAGTGAGAACTAACGTAGTAGTGAAAATCATTAAAATCGGATAAATATAACATATAGCTGTAATACAACCGATTGTTCAGATATTGCAATTAGTACGAGAACCCCTCCATTTCATCAGCAAAAGTCATGAAATTTTGCACAAAGAATAGCTATAGTGAGAACTAGTTTAGCACTGAAAATCTTTAAAATCGGATAAATAGGTAATAGCTGTCATACAACCGATTGTTCAGATATTGAGATTAGTACGAAAACCCCTCCATTTCATCAGCAAAAGTCATGAAATTTTGCACAAAGAATAGCTATAGTGAGCAGTGAAAATCTTTAAAATTGGATAAATAGAACATACAGCTGCCATACAACCGATTGTTCAGATATTGCATTTTCGGCCAAAACTCCTTCATTTCATCAGCTAAAGTCTTGAACTTTTGCAAAACTAATAACTATTAGGACAACTATTTTCGCAGTGAAAATAATTCAAATCGGATATATAGAACATATAGCTGTCATACCACCCACGGTTCAGATATTGCATTTTTGGCCATAACTTTGTCATTTAATCAGCTGGAGACTTGAAATTCCGCAAAAAGTTAAGTCCGATAAGTAAGATAATATCCGATTTTAATAAAATATTAGGGTTTTCACAATTTTTTCCATTCATGAAAGGTACGAAGCCTTCGGCATAGCCGAAGACAGCTTTTTTTCTTGTTTTATAATGCGTCAAGTGGTCTAGCTTGTACGATTTACATACATTTTGTCTACTTTGTAACGCTCTGATTTTTCAGAGGCTTATATGCTTCTGCTGCCTTTACAATTAATAGGGATTTTTTTATAATGCATCAAGCCCCTTTTCCTTGTACAACTTACATACGTACATTTCGCCTTCTTTGTAATGCTTTGTTTTCTTCAGAGGCTTATATACTTTTGCTTGAGCTCTAACTATCAGATTTGCTAATACATCAAATATCCCTTACCGCTTATGGGGGTAAATACAAGATAATCTCAAGTAGCTCTGCACAAGTGAGAATTTATTTTCATTCAAATTTATTCTTCCTTTGACAGATTTTTATACAACAATTCAGTCATCGACTAACACTCGGTACTATTGAACTCGTTTCCTGTAGGTAGCTCTCCCTTGCTAATTGTATTTTGCGTTTGTTCTTTTCACTGTGTGATATATCTTCTTTTGCTTATTTCTATTGTGAGTCGTGCAAAGAGGCATATACATACTCAATTATAGTGACAAGTGAACGTAAATGACAAAACTTCCTCCCGTCTGTCGGGGAACAGGTTCAGGGAATTGCTTGACAATTCGCTGAATAGCCCCAAAACAAAATGAAAAAAAAGGGGATATAACAAACGAAATGTTCCCACAATTACCAACAAAAAAAGTTGAAATTTTGCACCCAAAATTCGTAGTGAATAAGTCGGTTGAAGAAAGTAAACCACTGTCAACCTTTAGTGTTTTCGCTAAAAAATAAAAAGCTCTTGACTCCATAAGCAAAGAAATCGAATCGTGATGGTAGCTGGCTTGTCCTCACCAAGAACCCAAACGGAGCTGATACATAGATTCCTAAAAACAAGCAACTTCGGCCGCTTGTGCAAGGTTACTATCACTCTTCATGAAAATTTAAATTCATGTAAAGGGACAATCTTCGACAAAAACCTAATTCCTACATCTGAAAAGGAAATCTTTAATGACTTTCAAAGACAGGGAGTGACCGGTGTATATAAATTCACCAGAAGAGTAAATGACACAACAATGTCAACCGGCTTAATTCTCTTAACATTCAACATGTATACGCTACCAAAAAACATTGACATTGCTTGGTACAAACTCTCGGTAAGAGAATATTACCCTAACCCAATGCGATGTAAAAACTGCTAACAATTAGTACACACCTTAAAACATTGTAAAAATAACCTCTCTTGCGTTGTTTGCAATCTCATTTAACCATCAACATTTACCTACCACACCTTTCAACAATTTGTCAGCTTTAACTAACCTCACATAATCTTTCCCTACAGACACTACAAATTTTACTAATAATCAAACGATTAATCAGATATCTCCAAAATACAACGAGATTTTTCTACCCAGCCCTCAAAATTTAATTGTCACACCTAATAACAACTCACTCATCACAACCAACTCCACAAATTCCTCTTCAAATAACATACTAAATTTACAATCCACTTTTCTCTCACAGCCAGTAAACTTCTCACTGGCAATTGAATGTCACTCAACTATCACTCAGTTATCATCTTTATTACCCGACACCTTCTCCAACCTCTAAACAACTCCATTGAACTCCGCTCTCAAAACCAGCACCAAAAATATCACTCAGACCCATAATACTCACTTGTTACAATACATTGACTGTATTGGAATTAAGTGCAGATACATTTTACTTTTAGTTAACTTGATGCTAACTATTCTCCAGTGGAATATTCACGGCTATCAAAATAACTACTCAAATCTGGTAATGTTAATAAAAGAATATTCTCCTAAAATAATCTGCATCCAAGAGACTCACTGCAAATACGGCTCAAACCCGAATTTCCCAAAACAATACCATGGTCACTTTAGCAACTTTAGCCACAATAATACCGCAAAGCAGGATACCGCTTTGCTAATTCCCAAATCTTTACCATACAGAATTCTTAACCTAAACACAAACCTTTATCTTATTGCAGCCGAAATTAAACTAAAAGCACCTTTTACAGTGGTTTCTATGTATGTCCCACCACAACAAAATATAGTACTGGCAGATTTTCAAAATAAACTTAAAGCCACACGCCACCCAATTTACATATGAGGTGATTTAAATGCTTGGAGTCCCCTGTGGGGTTCTCTAAAAACAAACGCAAAGGGACAAATCATCGAAGATCTTATCTTCTCCTCTAATCTCACTATTTTAAACGATGGATCCCCAACACACCTTAGTACTCAAAACACCATATCGATTTAACAATATGTTCTCCACAGCTTCTTTCTTTATGCAATTGGTATACAATAAACGATTTGTACAATAGCGACAATTTTCCATGTATAACGACGGTATCAAACGATCGCTATACCTTGCATCCCAATATACCCCAATATAATACTAAAAAAGCGAACTGGCGCTGCTTCCAAGACAAAATCTTTGATTTCGCAACACGTCTGCCAACAGACGAAAACACGAATAATGAAGCAGCTATCATACAGAAAAAAACTCGAAGATCAGCGAATGAGTCTATCCCCAGCATGGTGTACAAGCGGATTTCCAAGACCGTTCCTTGGTGGTCCTCAGAGCTCAAAATTCTGAGAGATGCTAAGAAAACAGCTTGGAGATATTTCAGAACAGCGTTTACTACTGAAAACTTAATAAAGATGCCAAACAAAAATGCTTATCTGACTTTACAAGTACAATAAGCCCGAATAGCCCTAAAACTCCAATTTGGCAAAGCATAAGAAAGCTTGTAGGTACTTATCACTCAACTTCAATAAAAGTAATATCCACACCCACATTCATTATAACATATCCAAAATATATATCTGAGGCATTGGCCCAAAGATGGTCCTCCGAATCGCACGACTCAAACTTTTCTACAACATTTATTACGCTCAAAAACTCAGCGTTGAGCCAATCCATCGGACCCCACCCCAACCACAAAGCTAAAATTTTAGACTCAGAGTTCACTCTCTACGAATTCGAAAGTTGCCTGAAATCACTTACGGGTACTACCCCTGGATACGATAAAGTCTCTTATCCTATGCTAAAAAATTTACCAAACCTATTCAAAAAAAGACTGCTTAACCTCTTCAACAAATCTTTGAAATTGGCATTATTCCACAATCATTCAAAACAGCAACTGTTATACCAATACAAAAACCGAATAAAGACATTTCCCATCTAAACTCCTATCGCCTTATCTCTCTGAGGACGATCAATCCCCCCAGGCCTACCAAGGCCTCTCTTACCCTGCACAGTTTGGTGGCTAAACAGGGGTCCTCCACGGACAAAAAACCAACCACCGCTGCGCAAAACACTGGCAAAGCCATTAAGCCTCACGTCAGGGCCCAGCGTGACCGGAGGGCAGCCCCGACGGTCATAAAAAGGCTGGAGGCTATACCATACGCCCAACTGATGGAGGCACAGAAAGCCTCTCTCGAGTGGGCCAAAGGAGTCCTGAACGCCAGCGAAAAGCACCCCTTAGGGAACGGTGCGAAGGACAAACCTCCCACTCGCACAGACCAGAGGAAGGACCTGGCCTCCAAGAGACAGCGATCTCAAGACGATACCCCGAGTGGATTGAAGAGGCACAGGACTTCCTCCCCCCCGAACCGTCGGTCGATGGCCATATCAGCTAAGCCATTTAGCGGTAACAGCCCCAGTAGCAGGTAGGATCAGGTCATGTCTTCTTATTAAAAAATCACTTCCTTATATTATCCTCTCTCAATACAGCGACGAAGACACAGTAAGCATAAGCGTCCAGCTAAAAGAGAGCGTCTGGTTCCTGACCCTCTACATGGCCCACGACAGCCAATCTCTCCCTCCAAAAAGACTGAAGGAATCATAGGGGCTGACAAGCAAAGGCTCGAGGTGAGTGTTTACTTGATTTTATATTAGCAAATAATCTATATATATGCAACGGGGGAACGATCCCACCTTCATGACCTCTGTCAAAAGAGAAGTGCTAGACATCGCCATCGCATCAGGCAGCATGTCTGACCTGATAAGCAACTGGCAAGTGTGCAAAGAGCACTCCTTCTCCTACCACCTCTACATAACTTTTAAGATCAATCTCAATCCCTCTACTCTAACAGCGTATAGGAACAAGAGGCGGACGGATTGGCAGAAATATAAGAACGCTCTCTCAGCCTCTTTTTCCAGACACGTTTATCACGATAGGCCAGGCCTATCGCAAACACCTGATGAAGCGAGTCCCTTAAACACGAAGGTCGTTTCTCTCGATGAGCTGGACTCACCGTCAAAAATTGATGAATCACTAGACTTTGTAACAAACGCTTGTAACTCTGCTTTCAGAATCTCCTAAGACCCTACCAAAGGGTAAAAAGAAACCCCAGTGGTGGAATCTAGAGATTTCAGCACTCAGGAAAGAGAGCAGGCGACTCTTTAACCAAGCCAAGAGGACTAGTATTTAGCAACCATACAAAGACGCTCTTGAAACTTTCAAGAAGGCCATTAAGACAGCACAACGCAAATCTTGGCAAAACTTTTGTAACAACATAGAAGAAAACTCTGAAGCCAACAGGCTTAGGAAGGTTCTCTCCAAAAGTGCTCTAACGATAAATTCTATTCAAAAACCAAACGGAGAATGGACATCTACAACCGACGAAATGCTGGAGCTACTAATGACCACCCACTTTCCCGGGTGATCTGATGACTCCAACACCTTGCCAGGTCTCCAAGCCAACTCACTCTTAGGGAATACCGCAGGGCACATAGGTAGCCACGACAAGGTGGAATGGGCGGTAATGTCCTTTGAACCCTACAAATCTCCAGGACCAGACGGAATTTTTCCCGCACAACTGCAAGCGGCGAAGGACCTTCTTTGTCCATTGCTTACACAGATTTTTACAGCATGGCTTACATTCACCCACATTCCTTATGCGTGGCTGAAGGCGAAAGTCGTTTCTCTACCGAAGGGAGGCAGGGCCGGTCACGCAAAACCCAAGGACTTCAGGCCCATAAGCCTCACCTCATTCCTTATTAAAACCCTTGAGAGGCTCATAGATGCGCATCTTCAGCGAAATATTAGGAAAGAAAAACTCTCTTCCAACCAGCATGCATACTCAAAGGGCAAATCCGTGCAGACTGCTCTCCATGACATCGTCTCAACGATTGAGAAAGGATTGGCCATAAAGGAATTCACCCCGGGGATCTTTTTGGACATCGAAGGAGCTTTCAACAATGTCTATCCCGAAGCTGTTATCGAATCACTCCGTATGGTTGGGATACAGCAGGGACTGGTGGACTTTGTGGGGCTCCTACTCAGGAAAAGATCGACCTTCTCAACAATAGGGGACAGCTCTAAATCCAAACAGAGCCAAACTAGAACGGGTCCAGAGGGCAGCCGCAATGTTCATCACGGGAGCACTGCCTCCTACACCCACCAAATCTCTGGAAATAATGTTAAATCTCCCACCGGTGGATCTCTACGGCAAATTTCTGGCGGCCTGCGGTGCTGCTAGGCTAAATGCGATCCTTCCGTGGAGAAATCTCAACTCCGGGCACGCAAAGATCCTGGAAACTCTGCCCGACAACCCGATGAGGTTGGATTACTTTCTACACCCTCCATTCTCTGGAAATAGATTCTCCACAAGAATCCCAGAGAGGAGCGAATGGATGGGTACCGTGGACCTGGATCCAGGATCGACGGCTGCATATACAGGTGGTTCCAAGTTAAACGAAAGAGTAGGCAGCGGGATTTACTCTGGTGAACTCGATCTAAACCTCAGTCTTCGTTTACCGGACCACTGTAGTGTTTTCCAGGCAGAACTAAATGCAATAATGGAATCAGCCCGTGGCCTTACAACGTGCACCTCTTTAGAACGAGGCATTACCATTTATTCTGACAGCCAGGCTCCTATCAAATCTCTGAATTCCTACGGTACAACCTCCAAGTTAGCCCTTGAATGCAGAGCAGCTCTAAACCAGCTGGCGGATGTTTGCTCCGTACATGTTGTTTGGGTCCCTGGCCATAAAGACATCCCTGGCAACTGCTTGGCTGATTAACTAGCAAGGAAAGGGACGGAACTAACTGTGATAAACTCTGCTCAAGAGGCGGGTTTACCCTTAGTATCCTATAAACACAGATTAAGATCTGTGTATGGTTAATTTAAGGTGGGCATCGGAGCCCACCTGCCACATTACAAGACAAATCTGGCCAGAAACCGATGAGAAGCGCTCTAAAGCTCTCCCGCACAACTGCAAGCGGCGAAGGACCTTCTTTGTCCATTGCTTACACAGATTTTTACAGCATGGCTTACATTCACCCACATTCCTTATGCGTGGCTGAAGGCGAAAGTCGTTTCTCTACCGAAGGGAGGCAGGGCCGGTCACGCAAAACCCAAGGACTTCAGGCCCATAAGCCTCACCTCATTCCTTATTAAAACCCTTGAGAGGCTCATAGATGAGCATCTTCAGTGAAATATTAGGAAAGAAAAACTCTCTTCCAACCAGCATGCATACTCAAAGGGCAAATCCGTGCAGACTGCTCTCCATGACATCGTCTCAACGATTGAGAAAGGATTGGCCATAAAGGAATTCACCCCGGGGATCTTTTTGGACATCGAAGGAGCTTTCAACAATGTCTATCCCGAAGCTGTTATCGAATCACTCCGTATGGTTGGGATACAGCAGGGACTGGTGGACTTTGTGGGGCTCCTACTCAGGAAAAGATCGATCTTCTCAACAATAGGGGACAGCTCTAAATCCAAACAGAGCCAAATTAGAACGGGTCCAGAGGGCAGCCGCAATGTTCATCACGGGAGCACTGCCTCCTACACCCACCAAATCTCTGGAAATAATGTTAAATCTCCCACCGGTGGATCTCTACGGCAAATTTCTGGTGGCCTGCGGTGCTGCTAGGCTAAATGCGATCCTTCCGTGGAGAAATCTCAACTCCGGGCACGCAAAGGTCCTGGAAACTCTGCCCGACAACCCGATGAGGTTGGATTACTTTCTACACCCTCCATTCTCTGGAAATAGATTCTCCACAAGAATCCCAGAGAGGAGCGAATGGATGGGTACCGTGGACCTGGATCCAGGATCGACGGCTGCGTATACAGATGGTTCCAAGTTAAACGAAAGAGTAGGCAGCGGGATTTACTCTGGTGAACTCGATCTAAACCTCAGTCTTCGTTTACCGGACCACTGTAGTGTTTTCCAGGCAGAACTAAATGCAATAATGGAATCAGCCCGTGGCCTTACAACGTGCACCTCCTTAGAACGAGGCATTACCATTTATTCTGACAGCCAGGCTGCTATCAAATCTCTGAATTCCTACGGTACAACCTCCAAGTTAGCCCTTGAATGCAGAGCAGCTCTAAACCAGCTGGCGGATCTCTGCTCCGTACATGTTGTTTGGGTCCCTGGCCATAAAGACATCCATGGCAACTGCTTGGCTGATTAACTAGCAAGGAAAGGGACGGAACTAACTGTGATAAACTCTGCTCAAGAGGCGGGTTTACCCTTAGTATCCTATAAACACAGATTAAGATCTGTGTATGGTTAATTTAAGGTGGGCATCGGAGCCCACCTGCCACATTACAAGACAAATCTGGCCAGAAACCGATGAGAAGCGCTCTAAAGCTCTCCCGCACAACTGCAAGCGGCGAAGGACCTTCTTTGTCCATTGCTTACACAGATTTTTACAGCATGGCTTACATTCACCCACATTCCTTATGCGTGGCTGAAGGCGAAAGTCGTTTCTCTACCGAAGGGAGGCAGGGCCGGTCACGCAAAACCCAAGGACTTCAGGCCCATAAGCCTCACCTCATTCCTTATTAAAACCCTTGAGAGGCTCATAGATGCGCATCTTCAGCGAAATATTAGGAAAGAAAAACTCTCTTCCAACCAGCATGCATACTCAAAGGGCAAATCCGTGCAGACTGCTCTCCATGACATCGTCTCAACGATTGAGAAAGGATTGGCCATAAAGGAATTCACCCCGGGAATCTTTTTAGACATCGAAGGAGCTTTCAACAATGTCTATCCCGAAGCTGTAATCGAATCACTCCGTATGGTTGGGATACAGCAGGGACTGGTGGACTTTGTGGGGCTCCTACTCAGGAAAAGATCGATCTTCTCAACAATAGGGGACAGCTCTAAATCCAAACAGAGCCAAACTAGAACGGGTCCAGAGGGCAGCCGCAATGTTCATCACGGGAGCACTGCCTCTTACACCCACCAAATCTCTGGAAATAATGTTAAATCTCCCACCGGTGGATCTCTACGGCAAATTTCTGGTGGCCTGCGGTGCTGCTAGGCTAAATGCGATCCTTCCGTGGAGAAATCTCAACTCCGGGCACGCAAAGGTCCTGGAAACTCTGCCCGACAACCCGATGAGGTTGGATTACTTTCTACACCCTCCATTCTCTGGAAATAGATTCTCCACAAGAATCCCAGAGAGGAGCGAATGGATGGGTACCGTGGACCTGGATCCAGGATCGACGGCTGCATATACAGATGGTTCCAAGTTAAACGAAAGAGTAGGCAGCGGGATTTACTCTGGTGAACTCGATCTAAACCTCAGTCTTCGTTTACCGGACCACTGTAGTGTTTTCCAGGCAGAACTAAATGCAATAATGGAATCAGCCCGTGGCCTTACAACGTGCACCTCCTTAGAACGAGGCATTATCATTTATTCTGACAGCCAGGCTGCTATCAAATCTCTGAATTCCTACGGTACAACCTCCAAGTTAGCCCTTGAATGCAGAGCAGCTCTAAACCAGCTGGCGGATGTTTGCTCCGTACATGTTGTTTGGGTCCCTGGCCATAAAGACATCACTGGCAACTGCTTGGCTGATTAACTAGCAAGGAAAGGGACGGAACTAACTGTGATAAACTCTGCTCAAGAGGCGGGTTTACCCTTAGTATCCTATAAACACAGATTAAGATCTGTGTATGGTTAATTTAAGGTGGGCATCGGAGCCCACCTGCGACATTTCAAGACAAATCTGGCCAGAAACCGATGAGAAGCGCTCTAAAGCTCTCACGATGCTTAGCCGCTCCTCTCTCAGATTAGTAGTTGGGGTAATAACCGGGCACTGCCTCATGGCCTCGCATGGGGAAAGGCTAGGTTACCCAACAAAGGGTTCCCCCCAATCGACAACATTGTTTTTAATCGCGTTCGATGACCTCAGCCGTCTTCTGTCAAATCAAATAAATATAAGTCATTGCCTCTACGCGGACGATTTGTACCTAACTTGCAGCAGCAAATTTTTAAATGAGATATCTGCGCATGTTGAAGACGCTTTACGTACAATAAATAATTGGTAGGAGCGTAGTGGAGCGAAAATTTCGCTAGCTAAATGCAAACATCTACATGTGTGCCGAAAACGCAATTGTAATAATATTGTAATAAGATATAATACCATTGCATTGATATTGTACATTATTTAAAAATCTTAGGTTTAATCTTTGACTTTAAACATAGTTTTAACAAGCACTGTAATAGTTTAAGGACGAGCCCAGCTGCCAGATTAAATAGCATCAAATACATATCTATCGTCGAATAAAATCCAAATGCATACTAACACCCTCATTAACGTGACTAAACTAACAATCCTCTCCAAAATTGACTATGGCCAACCGATCTACGGGAAATGCTCAAAATCCTCACTAACACGGCTTAAAGGCCCGTACCACGCAGCTATCAGACACAGCCTCAGAGCTTTTAGAACCAGACGTACATAAAATCTTCAGCCGATGGTGTCTTGCCATCCATCGAGGATAGAACACTTCTAAGCAGCTGCAGTCATATACCAAAAATATATTGCAATAACAGCTCAATCTTGCATCTAAAAAATCGGAAACGAACACTGAAACAGCCTTCTGCTCTCAGCAACTTATTCTTAATAACAAAACACCGGTGTCAATATTAAACCAATGTCACCACCTCTATTGAAATTTGCACCATGGTCCCTCAAAGAAAGCTCATTTGTCGATAGCGTTACAACATACAGAAAACAAGCCACAGATGTAACCACTTATAGACGACTGTTTAATGAAGCAGTTCAACCTTTCAAAGGGAAACATTGGGACTACTCTTCACATACGGCTCCAAGTCCGAATTCGGAGTCGGCTTTGCTGAAGTGAACTCCACGGGCTCTACTTAGGCCCTTGGAATTCTATCCTAACTTAACACACGCACACTGAATCAATAACGAGCCACAGGCGTTATGTAAATTTTGTCGCAATTCTTATCTTACCGTTAACCACATTCTCAATGAATGCCCACTTCTCAACACACATAGAACCCCAATACTTCACCACCAAAATCCGTATGAAATCCTTGCTAATCCCATGGAACAAAATGTTAATCTAATCTTTAACTTTTTAAAAACTATACAAATCCATAACATAATCTAAATTACCCTAATTTTTAACATTGAGCCGAAAGCCCTGGCAGCTAGTGCTCCATTGACTTATTAATTGTAATTAATAAAAATAATAATAATAATATTATATAACAATTTTCTTAGTCTATTCTTATTCTAAGCATGTTGTTTGTTTTGTCTTATACAAATAAACAAACGCGGCTCAAGTGCATTTGGTAATGTTTATATTTTATTTACATATACACCAACGTTGCTCAAGTTGATCTTATCGTTTTTTGGGCAGTGCAGAAATGCATTGCTTCACTTTTATTTATATAAGTATGTTTGCATATTAGCATGTTTAAATACATATATTTGAACAGAAACTAATATAGATAATTTATTATTTTTAGGATATGCCAAAAGTAAAGTAATTATACTTTAATTTTGAAATTCATCATTACGTTGGCTAATTCCGAAGGTTTAATTCCATTAATGGCAAAAACACAATTTATAAAAAAAAGCCGAAAGTCCCCCCAATCAAGCTTACTTAAGAAAGCCACCTGGTTGATGCAATACCTAGAAGTTGATGGGACTTTACTCCACAATATTTTTGAAATTCTTGAAGTGAGTTTATTAATTCGTTTAGGGCTGCATGAAAAATAATTTAAAAATATTTCGACGAAAGGTATATATTTCTGCAGGTAGAATTTTGCAAGCATAACTTGAACATAATTGTAAACTGTGACACGTATACAAATATTTATGATGGAATGTGTTTGAATTTTTAAACTTTGCCTTCAAACCATTAAAATCTCCTGTCATAGTACTAGCTCCGTCAGTGGACAAAATATTAACCTTCATTTGCTCCTAAAAAAACTTGGGTTTTTACCATTGTGTCGATTTGGACACATATCTTATTTTAATGCATATTATAGAAGCTTTTCTTCTATACATTTCACGCAAACGCTTCGATTATTTTCCTTTTTTGCATGCAGCTTTTGTGCAAAAACAACAAATTGTTGTATATAAATTATTTTTAAACTCAGCCTTATTGTCGTAACATAAGGAGCATCTAACTCTGCCGCTTATTATTGGAGGAACACATTTTGAAATTACTGAAGACGGCTGAAAGTAATGATGATCCTGAACGGGGTTTATAGTTTCGGCCAGTACTATATGTTTTCGCAAGACAAAGTCCTAGTTCCTTCAAAAAATTTCCTCTAATTGTTGTTTTTTGAGTAACTTGCCAGTTTGGAAATAGCTCTTTGAAAATTATAAATGCGTTCAAAGCAGATATATCAATCATATTGTCAAATGCCGTCATCGGCCACCTGTTTGTTTTCATTTTACAGCTGTAGCAAGAGAGCATCTTATCAACGGTGTCAACTCCTTCTAGGTTAGTAAATAAAATATATGGTCATACTTGCTTAGTGAAAAACAATATTTGTGGAAGAAAATTGTTTACGTTTACCTTTAGTTTTGTCATAATACTTTATAATTGCAGGTAATTTTTTTTCCAGATTCTACAACAATACTGCAAAACAGGGTACCGCTTTGCTAATTCACAAATCTTTACCATACAGAATTCTTAACCTAAACACAAACCTTTCTCTTATTGCAGCCGAAATTAAACTAAAAGCACCTTTTACAGTGGTTTCAATGTATGTCCCACCACAACAAAATATAGTACTGGCAGATTTTTAAAATATACTTAAAGCCACACGCCACCCAATTCTCATATTATGTGATTTAAATGCATGGAGTCCCCTGTGGGGTACTCTAAAAACAAACGCTAAGTGACAAATCATCGAAGATCTTATCTTCTCCTCTAATATCACTATTTTAAACGATGGATCCGCAACACATCTTAGTACTCAAAACACCTTTACACATATCGATTTAGCAATATGTTCTCCACAGCTTCTTCCTTTATGCAATTGGTATAGAATAAACAATTTGTACAATAGCGACAATTTTCCGTGTATAACGACGGTATCAAACGATCGCTATACCTTGCATTCCAAAATACCCCAATATAATACTAAAAAGGCGACCTGGCGCTGCTTCCAAGACAAAATCATTGACTTCGCACACGTCTGCTACCAGTCGAAACCACGAATAATGAAGCAGCTATCATACAGAAAATAATTCGAAGATCAGCGAAAGAGTCTATCCCCCGCACGGTGTATAAGCGGATTTCAAAGACCGTTCCTTGGTGGTCCTCAGAGCTCAAAATTCTGAGAGATGCTGAGCCAACAGCTTGGAGATATTTCGAAACAGCTCTCACTACTGAAAACTTAATAAAGATACCAAACACTAATGCTGCGCTGACTTTACAAGTACAATAAGCCCGAATAGCCCTACAACTCAAATTTGGCAAAGCATAAGAAAGCTTGTAGGTACTTCAATAAAATTAATTTTTATTTTATTGTTTTATTTATTTTATTCATTTATCAAACACACAACCAAAAGTTATTTTACAGTGATTGAAATTAAATAACTGATCTTAATATTAACATAGAGTAAGTTCATAGTGGATAAGAAGCGAATTAGCAGAAGAACTCAGTAGGAATAGTAAAGTACAAAGAAGATAATATATGGAATGTTAAGATTGTGAATATATAAAAAACAAAGAAAGAAGGATTTACGTACATATTAGCAATTACTTTGCAAAGTAGTGTAGCAGCTCACTCCTAAAGCGCATTGTGCTTCTGATTGTTTTAGTTTTTTGTGGTAGGAGGTTCCAAAGACGGACAGCGAACACAAAGAACTGACGTTCGGTTACACGGCAACTATATCTCATACCAAGTAAGTTCAGAGATCGAGGAGATTTAGTAAATTGAAGTCGCTCCATAAGATATTTGGGTTCTTGGGCAATAACCACTTTGTGAAGAAGTGTTAGACATTTTAACTTTAGCAAATCGTCAAATTCTACAGTTAATATTAATTTGGAAAAGTGCATTATGTGCCCGTGGCGTTTTATACAATAAACGTGTCTGACAATATTGTTATAAAGGACATTGAGTTCACTCCGACATAGACTATCACAACTAGCATACAGTTCACACCCGTATAGTAATGTTGGTAATAGGAATGTTTTTGCTAAAAGCAGCCGAACTTTCACTGGGGTGAAGTGCTGAGTGGTCCATAATGATCGGAGCATGCCATAGACTTTGCCTATTGCACTATAAATGTGGTTATTCCATGTCAGAGGTTCTTTGCTGTGTCAACGAATTTTATAACAGAATTGCTCAATTTCAGTTCAATGCAGTCGTCAAGTTGAAAAGTCCTTTTGTAAATCACAATGCACTGGGATTTGTTTGGGTTTAAGAGCAACCCATTATCGCGGGCCAACTTATTAACACTCTCTAAGTCGGTGTTGAGATTATTAATACAATTTTTGACGGACACAATGGGACAGCTAACATATAATTGAGCATCATCGGCATAAACATGAATCTTACAGTATTTTAGTTCGTTCTGAAGATCATTAACATATAGTCCAAACAAAAGCGGGCCAAGAATCGAGCCTTGTGGAACACCCTTAGTTATGGGTAAATAGCTAGATATGATGTTATTGGCACATATAGCTTGCATACGACCACTGAAATATGATTTTATTAAATTCAGTGCTGGCCCTGAAAAGTTGAATAAATTTTTAAGTTTCAATCCAAGTGGTCCGTGATCCACGGAGTCGAATGCTTTGGAGTGGTCTAGAAGTGTTAGAAAAGTTGCGAGATTGTTGTCAATGTTAAGTCTGATATCGTCTGAAACCTTAATAAGCGCCGTAGTGCAGCTCCTGTTTGATGTAAAACCGGATTGGTACGGACTTACTAATGTGTTGCGACTCAGGAAAGAGTTTATCTGGGAATGCATTATCCGCTCGAGTACTTTTGAAAGGAAAGGAAATATTGTGATTGGTCTATAATCTCCATCAGATTTCTTAATTGGAATGACCTTACCCACCCTCCAAAAATTCGGGAAGACAGACATAGTCAAAATGGTATTTAAGGCATAAGTAACATACGGAAGAATTTTTGGTAGTATACATTTAAAGAATTTAGGATGAATGCCGTCTAGACCCATAGCATTCGACTTTACACCAATTACGGACTTAACAACTTCACAATCATCGACATTTATGAAACAGAAACCGGGTATCGTACCATAAATACACTCTCCGTACGTTCATGACATATATTACTATTGGTATCAGACAATTGTACAAATTTCTCATTCAATTCATTAACATTTACTTGTTCGGAAACATTATTGCATTTATTACCAATCCCAATCTCACGAATACATTTCGAAGTTTTTTTGGAACCTATCGCCATGCTAAATTGATACTCATAGTATTTGAGTTTTTGTAGTTTAATGGCTCTGGTGGCTTCTCTTCTGGTAGTCTTAAAAGCACTATAAGTTGTCTCACACTTGCATCGTTTCCACTTGCGATACGCCATGTTGCGCTTGTGAATGAGGCCCTTTATGTGGCTGTTGAACCAAGGACGGTTGCGAGCCAGTCTGAATGTTCGAATGGATCGGCTAGCTTGCTTAACATCGCTTTTACGACGCGATTAACCCGTTCCTTTTGACCGTTGGCTTGTGGAGATGCCACTGCAAATTTAACGTGGTTGATATATCTCGTCAGAAGGAAATTGCTTAAGTCGAGTGACGTAAAGCACGATCCCCTAGCTGTTATAACTCGCCTTGGACGACTATAGTACCCAAAGTATTTTTCTAAGGCACAGCAAACCTCCTTGGTGCTGGTTGAATTGACTGGGTATAATTTCACGAACTTGGTGAAGGCGTCTATGGCTACCAATATATGTTTGCGTTTTGATTTAATCGCTGGCAAAGGGCCAAAATGGTCGAGATGAAAAGTGTCGAATGGAATTGGATTTTTTGGTATGCAGTTACGATGAGTGTTTGATTAACGTATGTATATATACAAAAGATATAAAGAAAACTTTTACAGCAGTTAATTCTTAAGCTATTAGAATTCGTCTTCTAAGAACAGGTCGCCCTTGGTAGGCAAGAGGCATAGCTTAGTTGTTGGACGCACGTACTCTCCATTGGAAGTCTTTATTGTCACAACTCGCACGTGACCATCAGCTCCAGGGTGACATCGAATAACTTTTGCGAGCGACCACTTCGTAGGTGGAGTATTCTCGTTAAAGACAGCCACAATATCTCCTTCTTTGAAGTTGCGCGAAGGCCGAAACCATTTAGCACGACGTTACAAACTGACGAGATACTCGTCTCTCCAACGACGCCAGAAATGCCGCCATATTATAGAAATTAATTCCCATCGCTGGTGAATGCTGCCACGGAACCCTTGACCCTCAGATTCAGGGAGCGACTTAAGCGGTTCTCCGATAACAAAATGTCCTGGAGTTAAAACTTCGAGGTCGACTGCACTCGGCGAGCCTTCGCATAATGGCCGCGAGTTCACGCAGGCTTCTACTTCAGTTAATAGCGTTCTGAATTCTTCGTATGAGAGTAGAGTCTCGCCCAAAACGCGTTTAAGGTGATACTTGATGCGTTTAATACCGGTTTCCCAGTATCCACCCATATGAGGAGCAGACGGTGGGTTGAAACGCCATTCTATGTTGGAATCGGCAAAAAATGAGCGGAGTGCATCGTCTTCCATACACTGTACATATCGGCGTCGTAGTTCCTTCTCGGTGCCAACGAAATATGTACCATTATCGGAATACATAGCCTTGCAGTACCCTCTACGATTTATGAACCGTTTGAACGCGTTGAGAAAGGCCGGTGCGGATAAATCTCCTACTAACTCTAGATGTATGGCGCCAGTACATATGCAAACAAATGAACAAATGTACCCTTTCGTGGATCTCGCCCCTCTCCCATGGGTAAACTTGTACATATATGGGGCACCGAAGTCTACGGCAGCGCGTGCGAAGCAGCGAACATAAGTAGTCCGGGACACAGGTAGGTCACCCATGGATTGTGTAGAAGTTCTGTGATTGAAGCAGGTACATTTTACGCACTTATAATAGATAGTGCGAATTAGCCCGAGGAATATTTCACAAATATCGACCAATGGTCGTTTGAACTCATAACGTTAGCGAAGACTTTATGTCTAATACCCAATTCGGTTGTGTGCTGGCTTAATTCAGTCCGCTGCCAGAACTGGTCTGTACCTTTCAAAAATGCAGGACCGTTCCACTACAGTAGGTGGTCCAATAGCTCGGGCGGCGATATACCCCTAGATGCGCAATATGCCGGATTCAACTCAGAACGGATATGACTCCAACAATCTGGAGGCAGAGTTTCCTGAACATCTGCAACGCGGTTTGCTATAAAGGTCACCCATCTGCTTGGATGCGCCTGTAGCCACGCCAATGTGATGGTTGAATCGGTCCAAGCATTCAGCGGGTAGCGGATGTCGCCCCAACTGTTTAATACACTTCGCATCAGTTCAGCGGCCAGATGAGCCGCGCACAGCTCTAGACGGGGCAGAGTCGTTGATTTTAGCGGTTCTACCTTAGCTTTCGAAGAGATCAGCGTTACGGCGACGCTACCATCGATTTGTAGAGTACGCGCATATACAACGGCGGCGTAGGCGCGTTCCGAGGCATCTGCGAAGATATGCAACTCCGTAAACGACCCAGCCGTTCCAGATCCAATCCAGCGATTTACCTTCGAATGCGCCAATTGTTGCAATTGCATGCGATGATTAAGCCACTCGAACCACATCTTGGATCTTATCGTTGCAGGAGCAAGCAGGCCCAGAGGATCAAAAAGAGTACTATCATCAGCTAAGAATGCTCTCTTTGTAAGAATAGCGGGTTGTGACTTTAGGTTTACTGCGAATGTAAAGTGATCTCCTTCTATGTTCCATATTAGACCAAGTGCATGGACATCTTCACCATCGACCACGTAGTGCGATATATTTTTAGACGCGTAAGACATACATTCAGTTCTATACAATTCGATGCCCACTTACGCAGTTCAAAGCCACCTTCTTGTAAAATTTTAAAAACATTTTGTTGTAACGACTGAAGATCGACCTCGGAAGATGCACCAGTAAGCAGTAATAACAAAACACCGGTATCAAAACACCGGTATCAATATTAAACCAATGTCACCACCTCTATTAAAATTTGCACCATGGTCCCTCAAAGAAAGCTCACAGATGTAACCACTTATAGACGACTGTTTAATGAAGCAGTTCAACCTTTCAAAGGGAAACATTGGGAGCTACTCTTCACATACGGCTCCAAGTCCGAATTCGGAGTCGGCTTTGCTGAAGTGAACTCCACGGGGTCTACTTAGGCCCTTGGAATTCTATCCTGAGTTGCCACCGCTTATGATGCTGAAGTCCAGGCGGTATTATCAGCGCTACAATTAGCAAAATACATAACCAAAAATTTATTATCTGCACCGACAGTTTTTCAGCATACGAATCCGCTAAAAATATGAATAGCGCTTCCGAGCCTTCAACAACAAATACTACAACTAGAAAGCAGAGTAATATTGATGTGGATCCCTGGACACGCGGGAATATATGGTAATGAGCTAGCAGATAACGCCGCCAAATCAACCTTAATAGTCCCAGTTATTATGTTTACACCTTTTTCAAGCAATTCCATTGGAAAACTTGCTACACTAGAGATACAACAGAAAAATGCAAAACCTTTAATATGACTAAAATGGCAATAAAACTTCCTGCTACTACAGATGCAATCAGGAATAAGTGCTTCGTACGCTTGAGATTGGCCAACACAAACTTAACACACGCACACTGAATCAATAACGAGCCACAGGCGTTATGTAAATTTTGTCGCAATTCTTATCTTACCGTTAACCACATTCTCAATGAATGCCCACTTCTCAACACACATAGAACCCCAATATTTCACCACCAAAATCCGTATAAAATCCTTGCTAATCCCATGGAACAAAATGTTATTCTAATCTTTAACTTTTTAAAAACTATATAAATCCATAACATAATCTAAATTACCCTAATTTTTAACATTGAGCCGAAAGCCCTGGCAGCTAGTGCTTCATTGACTTATTAATTGTAATTAATAAAAAAAATAATAATAATAATATATAACAATTTTCTTAGTCTATTCTTATTCTAAGCATGTTGTTTGTTTTGTCTTATACAAATAAACAAACGCGGCTCAAGTGCATTTGGTAATGTTTATATTTTATTTACATATAGACCAACGTTGCTCAAGTTGATCTTATCTTTTTTTTGGGCAGTGCAGAAATGCATTGCTTCACTTTTATTTATATAAGTATGTATGCATATCAGCTTGTTCAAATACATATATTTGAACAGAAACTAATTTAGATAATTTATTATTTTTAGGATATGCGAAAAGTAAAGCAATTATACTTTAATTTTGAAATTCATTATTACGTTGGCTAATTCCGAAGGTTTAATTCCATTAATGGCAAAAACACAATTTATAAAAAAAGCCGAAAGTCCTCCCAATCAAGCTTACTTAAGAAAGCCACCTGGTTGATGCAATACCTAGAAGTTGATGGGACTTTACTCCACAATATTTTTGAAATTCTTGAAGTGAGTTAATTAATTCGTTTAGGGCTGCATGAAAAATAATTTAAAAATATTTCGACGAAAGGTATATATTTCTGCAGGTAGAATTTTGCAAGCATAACTTGAACATAATTGTAAACTGTGACACGTATACAAATATTTCTGATGGAATGTGTTTGAATTTTTAAACTTTGCCTTCAAACCATTAAAATCTCCTGTCATAGTACTAGCTCCGTCAGTGGACAATTTAATTTTCCATAGGGGTACGATTTGCAAAATAAAAAGTTATTATGGATTTATAATTTGACTGAGCATAACTTTGAAACAACTCGATTAACGCAAGAAATCTTACGCGAACAACACGCAGCAAACCCCACAAATCCTCCCCACCGAAATTTTTGTGAAAAATTTTTGGAAATGACATATAGAAAGTTTTATTTCAAATATTAACCTTCATTTGTTCCTAAAAAAACTTGGGTTTCTTACCATTGTGTCGATTTGGACACATATCTTATTTTAATGCATATTATAGAAGCTTTTCTTCTATACATTTCACGCAAACGCTTCGATTATTTTCCTTTTTTGCATGCAGCTTTTGTGCAAAAACAACAAATTGTTGTATATAAATTATTTTTAAACTCAGCCGTATTGTCGTAACATAAGGCGCATCTAACTCTGCCGCTTATTATTGGAGGAACACATTTTGAAATTACTGAAGACGGCTGAAAGTAATGATGATCCTGAACGGGGTTTATAGTTTCGGCCAGTACTATATGTTTTCGCAAGACAAAGTCCTAGTTCCTTAAAAAAATTTCCTCTAATTGTTGTTTTTTGAGTAACTTGCCAGTTTGGAAATAGCTCTTTGAAAATTATAAATGCGTTCAAAGCAGATATATCAATCATATTGTCTGTTGGTTTTCATTTTACAGCTGTAGCAAGAGAGCATCTTATCAACGGTGTCAACTCCTTCTAGGTTAGTAAATAAAATATATGGTCATACTTGCTTAGTGAAAAACAATATTTAGTTTTGTCAAAATACTTTATAATTGCAGGTAATTTTTTTTTCCAGATTCTACAACAATACTGCAAAACGGGGTACCGCTTTGCTAATTCACAAATCTTTACCATACAGAATTCTTAACCTAAACACAAACCTTTCTCTTATTGCAGCCGAAATTAAACTAAAAGCACCTTTTACAGTGGTTTCAATGTATGTCCCACCACAACAAAATATAGTACTGGCAGATTTTTAAAATATACTTAAAGCCACACGCCACCCAATTCTCATATTATGTGATTTAAATGCATGGAGTCCCCTGTGGGGTACTCTAAAAACAAACGCTAAGTGACAAATCATCGAAGATCTTATCTTCTCCTCTAATATCACTATTTTAAACGATGGATCCGCAACACATCTTAGTACTCAAAACACCTTTACACATATCGATTTAGCAATATGTTCTCCACAGCTTCTTCCTTTATGCAATTGGTATAGAATAAACAATTTGTACAATAGCGACAATTTTCCGTGTATAACGACGGTATCAAACGATCGCTACACCTTGCATCCCAAAATACCCCAATATAATACTAAAAAGGCGACCTGGCGCTGCTTCCAAGACAAAATCATTGACTTCGCACACGTCTGCTACCAGTCGAAACCACGAATAATGAAGCAGCTATCATACAGAAAATAATTCGAAGATCAGCGAAAGAGTCTATCCCCCGCACGGTGTATAAGCGGATTTCAAAGACCGTTCCTTGGTGGTCCTCAGAGCTCAAAATTCTGAGAGATGCTGAGCCAACAGCTTGGAGATATTTCGAAACAGCTCTCACTACTGAAAACTTAATAAAGATACCAAACACTAATGCTGCGCTGACTTTACAAGTACAATAAGCCCGAATAGCCCTACAACTCAAATTTGGCAAAGCATAAGAAAGCTTGTAGGTACTTCAATAAAATTAATTTTTATTTTATTGTTTTATTTATTTTATTCATTTATCAAACACACAACCAAAAGTTATTTTACAGTGATTGAAATTAAATAACTGATCTTAATATTAACATAGGGTAAGTTCATAGTGGATAAGAAGCGAATTAGCAGAAGAACTCAGTAGGAATAGTAAAGTACAAAGAAGATAATATATGGAATGTTAAGATTGTGAATATATAAAAAACAAAGAAAGAAGGATTTACGTACATATTAGCAATTACTTTGCAAAGTAGTGTAGCAGCTCACTCCTAAAGCGCATTGTGCTTCTGATTGTTTTAGTTTTTTGTGGTAGGAGGTTCCAAAGACGGACAGCGAACACAAAGAACTGACGTTCGGTTACACGGCAACTATATCTCATACCAAGTAAGTTCAGAGATCGAGGAGATTTAGTAAATTGAAGTCGCTCCATAAGATATTTGGGTTCTTGGGCAATAACCACTTTGTGAAGAAGTGTTAGACATTTTAACTTTAGCAAATCGTCAAATTCTACAGTTAATATTAATTTGGAAAAGTGCATTATGTGCCCGTGGCGTTTTATACAATAAACGTGTCTGGCAATATTGTTATAAAGGACATTGAGTTCACTCCGACATAGACTATCACAACTAGCATACAGTTCACACCCGTATAGTAATGTTGGTAATAGGAATGTTTTTGCTAAAAGCAGCCGAACTTTCACTGGGGTGAAGTGCTGAGTGGTCCATAATGATCGGAGCATGCCATAGACTTTGCCTATTGCACTATAAATGTGGTTATTCCATGTCAGAGGTTCTTTGCTGTGTCAACGAATTTTATAACAGAATTGCTCAATTTCAGTTCATTGCAGTCGTCAAGTTGAAAATTCCTTTTGTAAATCACAATGCACTGGGATTTGTTTGGGTTTAAGAGCAACCCATTATCGCGGGCCCACTTATTAACACTCTCTAAGTCGGTGTTGAGATTATTAATACAATTATTGACGTACACAAAGGGACAGCTAACATATAATTGAGCATCATCGGCATAAACATGAATCTTACAGTATTTTAGTTCGTTCTGAAGATCATTAACATATAATACAAACAAAAGCGGGCCAAGAATCGAGCCTTGTGGAACACCCTTAGTTATGGGTAAATAGCTAGATATGATGTTATTGGCACATATAGCTTGCATACGACCACTGAGGTATGATTTTATTAAATTCAGTGCTGGCCCTGAAAGTTGAATAAATTTTTAAGTTTCAATCCAAGTAGTCCGTGATCCACGGAGTCGAATGCTTTGGAGTGGTCTAGAAGTGTTAGAAAAGTTGCGAGATTGTTGTCAATGTTAAGTTAAGGAAAGAGTTTATCTGGGAATGCATTATCCGCTCGAGTACTTTTGAAAGGAAAGGAAATATTGTGATTGGTCTATAATCTCAATCAGATTTTTTAATTGGAATGACCTTACCCACCTTCCAAAAATTCGGGAAGACAGACGTAGTCCAAAATGGTATTTAAGGCATAAGTAACATACGGAAGAATTTTTGGTAGTATACATTTAAAGAATTTAGGATGAATGCCGTCTAGACCCATAGCATTAGACTTTACACCAATTATGGGCTTAGCAACTTCACAATCATCGACATTTATGAAACAGAAACCGGGTATCGTACCATAAATACACTCTCCGTACCGTTCATGACATATATTACTATTGGTATCAGACAATTGTACAAATTTCTCATTCAATTCATTAACATTTACTTGTTCGGAAACATTATTGCATTTATTACCAATCCCAATCTCACGAATACATTTCGAAGTTTTTTTGGAACCTATCGCCATGCTAAATTGATACTCATAGTATTTGAGTTTTTGTAGTTTAATGGCTCTGGTGGCTTCTCTTCTGGTAGTCTTAAAAGCACTATAAGTTGTCTCACACTTGCATCGTTTCCACTTGCGATACGCCATGTTGCGCTTGTGAATGAGGCCCTTTATGTGTCTGTTGAACCAAGGACGGTTGCGAGCGTTGTTAGATTTAGTTACAAGCGGTACATATTGTTCAAAAAGGGCATGTATATTCGTTTGAAGAAATGCGATCTGCTCGTTAGAGGATATGTAACTATAAATTCATGTCCATGGTATTGCATCAACAGCTTCTTCAAGTTGTTCATAGTCTATATGCATAAAATCACGATACGAGTAGGAGACTGTATTACTTGTGACCCTAAAGTCAATTGTGGTAAAAATTAAGTCATGCTTTGAAAAACTTGGGACTGAAAGCTGATTGAATATAAGAATTTTCGATTTATCACTAACAAAAAAAATGTCCAAGAGAGTGCTGCTGGAATGGGTGAAATGCGTAGGGGCCAAGGTATTTACAGGAAATAAGCCAAGATTATGCATAGCATAAGAAAATTTTCTTTCAGTGAGCAGGTCGCTGTTAAAATCCCCAGCCAGTATAATATTGCTAAATCTAAGGTAAAGATTTTCTGTAAAGTCAATAAATTGTTCATAAGGGGTCTTCTTATTTGGCCTGTAGACACAACCTACGAGAATTTTATCATTACTTGATATTAATTCTATAGATACTCAATCGAATTTTTGGGCTCCGAGGTACAAACAATTTTAAAGGACAAACTAGATTTGACAAATATCGCAACACCACCACCATTCCCAATTCTATCCGAACGAAAGAGCTTATAACCATCAACACAAAACAAATTATGACTATGCCACGCAGAGAACCATGTCTCAGAAACACACACAACATCAATACCAGACGATTCAAAAATGTATCTAAACTCATCGATTTTAGCTGGTAGGCTTTGCGCGTTTAGATGGCATATTTTTAAACCTTCCCTTTGCCTACCCAGTATGCGTATCATATTATATGTGCTGTCATTGTCATTGAAACCAAAGCGGCTTCTAAAATGCATAATAATAATAATAATGAATACACTGCACCTTAATAGCGCACAATACAACACAACTAATGGCAAGCAAATTGCAATATGTAAAAGCAAAGTGAAGTAAAATGATAGATGAGAGAAAGGATAGATTGATAGAAAGTAAGGAAAAAAAGGAAAAAAGATACGAGCACATATTGAACAAAAAATTTATAAAATTAAAACTATGTTAAATTCTAAACTTATCTCTAAGAGAAAAAAAAAATCGTTGATAAAATATAAATTATTTTTAAAAGCGTATTTACTTTTTTTTGTTGTGCTAATAAGAGCATTCACATATATACTTTCCCCCCGATTGCGAATAGCGAACCTTAATAGCGAACAAAACAACAAAACTAATGGCAAGCAAATTGCAATATGTTAAAGCAGAGTGAAGTAGAATGATAGATGAGAGAAAGGATAGATTGATACAAAGTATGTAAGGAAAAAAGGAAAACAGATACGAACACATATTGAAGAAAAAATTCTAAACTTATCTCTAAGAGAAAACAAAAAATCGTTGATAAAATATAAATTATTTTTAAGAGCGTATTTACTTTTTATTTGTTGTGCTAATAAGAGCATTCACATATATACTTTCCCCCTGATGGAGAACGCTGATGCTAACAATTTCTGTCGCCGGAGTTCTGACGCATATGACATTACCTCACGCAACACTTTGGGCAAGCTCTCATGCAGGTAAATGTTTCCATGGTCGGGCTGACCAATATCTGAGAGAGCGAGCGATCGCTTACGGGATGGTTTTAAATAACTGAGTCCGATCATTGGCAGAGAACAGCTTTACGACAATAGGCGCATGGTTGTTGTTTGTTTTGCTCTTGCTCTGCAAGCGAAACGCATCACGCAGTGGCGGTGCTTTGTGCTGCGCTGCACTGCATACCTTGGCGAAAATGTCAGGCAAGTTTCCATCAGTGGCTTGTGGGATGCCGTTGATTATGACGTCGGTAGCGACTGCACTGCTTTGAACTTCAGTAAGCTGTGCACGAACCGCAGCAACTTCACCGCGTAAAGTTAGAATGACGGCGCAAGAGTTCTCAACTGCAGTTACTCTCTTCTCTATAGCGGTTAGTGAATGCTTTAAGGTTCAATTAGAGGTACCATACCATAACGCCATAACCATAATCGTAGTCATAACCATAACCATATTTAAGCAATCGATTAGTGGTGCCATAACCATAAACAGCTGATATTTGCAATAAACTGAAAGTAAATAAAAATTTAGTAAAGTATGTAAAACGCGGACGCAAAATATAAATTAAAACTCATCAAAACAAAATAAACTGCACACGAAGAACAAAAATATCACAATAAACAAGGCGAATCAGCAATCATTTGTTTATGGTTACGGCAGAAACCAAAATTCAGTTGGTCGCTATGGTTATGGTTATGGTTATGGCGTTATGGTATGGCACCACTAATCGATTACAGTGTAACCCATAAGGTTGGTTGGATCAGCTGTTTTCTATGGTTATGGTTATGGCACCTCTAATTGAACCTTTAGATTTGCAATGTCACCGGCTAACTCACTCAACTTCTGCATTACTCTTTTTTCTGAGCTCTTAATAACAGCTGTCAGCTCTGCAACTATGGAAGCTCTCTGGTCATCAATTTTGCCTTCCATGTTTATGACTGCATATGGAGTAATTAAAGGTGTTTTTGACGATGCTGGTTTGCGAGATGGATTTTTCCGTGTTGCGGACATGGTAAAGAAGCAATTGAATTTTGTTATATGTAGAAACACCGTTGACACACTCGCGCACACAGATATGATGCAGGCGGCAATTTTTCTTAATGGTGACTTTATAAAAATGTGAAAACTCGGGAGCACAACAGAAACGCGTCTTATTCGCACAATAACATATCGCATAAACGTTTGAATTTTTAAACTTTGTCTTCAAATCATTAAAATCTCCTGTCATAGTACTAGCTATTTCAGTGGACAATTGAATTTTCCATAGGGGTACGATTTGCAGAAAAAAAGTTTTTTATGGATTTATAATTTGACTGAGCATAATTTTGAAACAACTCGATTTATGCAAGAAATCTATCGCAAACAACACGCAGCAAACCCCACAAATCCTCCCCACCGAAATTTTTTTTTATTTCAAATATTAACCTCCATTTGCTCCTAAAAAAACTTACGTTTCTTACCATTGTGTCGATTTCAACACATATCTCATTTTAATGCATATTATATTAGCTTTCGATTATTTTCCTTTTTTGAAAATTAATATTTTAGAATTTTTATTGAGCTCAAGGCCAGTTTATGGAAGATTTTTTGTGAAAAAACAACAACAGCTTTTAATGGTTGAAGTTATAGTACTATTTCGGAAATCACCACATTTCCTAATCAGACTTCTTTTTTGATTATTAAATTAAATTATTTTTAATTTAATTTTCATAACCACTTCTCTCAGGCTTTGAACCCGGGAGCTCGGAGTTGCAGAGCCAATACGCTACCTATTGTGCTACGCTAGCCGAGTTGGCTGTTGTGTTTATTTCATCTTCCTTGAAAATTATAAATGCGTTCAAAGCAGATACATATATCAATTATATTGTCAAATGCCGTCATCGGCCACCTGTTGGTTTTCCTTTTACAGTTGTAGCAAGAAAGCATCTTATCAACGGTGTAAACTCCTTGCGGAATATTTGTGGAAGAAAATTGTTTACGTTTACCTTTAGTTTTGTCATAATACTTTATAATTGCAGGTAATTTTTTTCTCCAGATTCTACTTCAATAGAGTTATGTAGATTACTTTGCAGTATGGTGCATTTGTTTTTCTTCCAAAATACACGAAACAAGTTTTGTGACAATACCTTACACCGTTATTGAGATACAGACATTTTTTCGTAAGTGGGCGTGGCAACGCCCATTTTTCAAAATTACATAAATGCCTAATTTCTTAGTTCAAAATCGCTCCAAATACCGAATTTAACTCAATTTGTTCTAATAGATACCGAAAAATTAAGTTTTTGCATCTTCCAAAACTTACGTTATATGGCAGGTGGGCGTGGTTATGATCCGATTTCAAAAATTTTCTACGATAATAATAGCGATGTCAATGAAAACATGTCCACCTAATTTTGTGAAGATAATTAATACTGTTATTGAGATACAGATCATTTTTAAAAATTTCAGAAATACCTAATAGATACCGAAAAACGGAGTTTTTGCATTTTCCAAAACTTCCGTTATATGGGAGGTGGTCGTGGTTATTGACTGATATTGACCATTTTACATACCACCCTACCCTGTCCAAAGATCAATCTATGTACCAAATTTAATTGAGAAATCTCAATTTTTACTAAAGTTATTGTAACCACGGACAGACGGACGGACGGACAGACAGTCAGGGCTAAATGGATTTCTCTTTTCACTCTGATCATTTTAGTATATATATGTCTATATCTATCTCGATTATAATACCCTTGTGTACAAGTACGCTCGGGTATAAAAACATTAGATTATCCAACTCCTTGTAGCAGCCCATATTGTTGAAGTGAAGCGGAGTTATGCTGTCCTCAGAAATTTCGTGGCTCTTCTGTTGGACTGATTGTATGTTGTGTTTACTACTGGTGCTTCTGTGCTGGAGGGTAAACAGAGATTCATCCTTCCAACGTTCCCAAATATAGCGCTGAATTGTTTGTATCAGCTTCCATTTATTTAATGGTGAAATATTGATATCAGCTTCTGATGATGGTATTGATATTCCTGGGACACCTCCCACATTCTGCCAAAATGTGGACCTGTCGGGGTGATAAGACGCCAAGTAATGTTTATTCAACATTTTTTTTTTTGTATTTAGTTGTTATTCTCCAAAGGAACCGTTGGAGGTAAATTAATTTGGTCGCCTGGTTGACTTTGCTGTGCCTCGATTTACAGCGGATGGTATTCCTTATAATTCTTTTTTTATTACGTATAGTTTTTTGTTTTTTACTAATACGACTTTTTCTCGATTGAACCAAAATGGTCATTCTGCTTATACTATTCATAGGGTCAAGTCTCTAGCTTGTACGGCCTACATACATTTTGTTTACTTTGTAATGCTCTAATTTTTCAGAGGCTTATATACTTCTGCTGTCTATACAATTAATAGGGCTTTTTTTATAATGCGTCAAGCCTTTTGCTTGTACGACTTACACTCGTACATTTGGCCTGCTTTGTAATGCTTTATTTTCCTCAGAGGCTTATATACTATTGAGTGAGCTCTTACTAAGGCTGGTTTGACCAAAATGCTACTATATGAAATATTTCTTGCCGCTGGTCGGGGGAAATACAAGATATTATAATATAATATATTATGTAGCTCTGTACACTTGAGAATGTATATGCATTCTCTAATGTAAAATAAAATGTACAGAACTACTTTTTTATCAAATATCCCTTACCGCTTATGGGGGTAAATACAAGTTAATCTAAAGTAGCTCTGCACAAGTGAGAATTTATTTTCATTCTAATTTATTCTTCCTTTGACAGCTTTTTATACAACAATTCAGTTTTCGACTAACACTCGTTACTATTGGACTCGTTCTCTGTAGGTAGCTTTCCCTAGCTAATTGTATTTTGCGTTTGTTCTTTTCACTGTGTGATATATCGTCTTTTGCTTATTTCTATTGTGAGTCGTGCAAAGAGGCATATACATACATACTCAATTATAGTGACAAGTGAACACAAAGGACAAAACTTCCCCCCGCCTGTCGGGGAACAGGTTCAGGGAATTGCTTGACAATTCGCTAAATAGCCCCAAAACAAAATGAAAAAAGGGGATATAACAAACGAAACGTTCCCACAATTACCAACAAAAAAAGTTGAAATTTTGCACCCAAAATTCGTAGTGATTAAGTCGGTTGAAGAAAGTAAACCACTGTCAACCTTTAGTGTTTTCGCTAAAAAAAAAGCTCTTGACTCCATAAGCAAAGAAATCGAATCGGTGAGTATTCTCCGTGACGGTAGCTGGCTTGTCCTCTCCAAGAATCCAAATGTAGCTGATACATAGATTCCTAAAAACAACCAACGTCGGCCGCTTGTGCAAGGTTACTATCACTCTTCATGAAAATTTAAGTTCATGTAAAGGGACAATCTTCGACAAAAACCTAATTCCTACATCTGAAAAGGAAATCTTAAATGACCTTCAAAGACAGGGAGTGACCGGTGTATATAAATTCACCAGAAGAGTAAATGACACAACAATGTCAACCGGCTTAATTCTCTTAACATTCAACATGTATACACTACCAAAAACCATTGACATTGCTTGGTACAAACTCTCGGTAAGAGAATATTACCCTAACCCAATGCGATGTAAAAACTGCTAACAATTAGTACACACCTTAAAATATTGTAAAAATAACCTCCGCAAACAACGCAATTGCAATCTCATTTAACCAACAAAATTTACCTACCACACCTTTCAGGTTTAACTAACCTCACATTATCTTTCCCTACAGACACTACAAATTTTACTAATAATCAAACGATTAATCAGATATCTCCAAAATACAACGAGATTTTTCTACCCAGCCCTCAAAATTTAATTGTCACACCTAATAACAACTCACTCATCACAACCAACTCCACAGATTCCTCTTCAAATAACATACTAAATTTACAATCCACTTTTCTCTCACAGCCAGTAAACTTCTCACTGGCAATTGATTGTCACTCAACTATCACTCAGTTATCATCTTTATTACCCGACACCTTCTCCAACCTCTACACAACTCCATTGAACTCCGCTCTCAAAACCAGCACCAAAAATATCACTCAGACCCATAATACTCACTTGTTACAATACATTGACTGTATTGGAATTAAGTGCAGATACATTTTACTTTTAGTTAACTTGATGCTCACTATTCTCCAGTGGAATATTCACGGCTATCAAAATAACTACTCAAATCTGGTAATGTTAATAAAAGAATATTCTCATAAAATAATCTGCATCCAAGAGACTCACTGCAAATACGGCTCAAACCCGAATTTCCCAAAACAATACCATGGTCACTTTAGCAACTTTAGCCACAATAATACCGCAAAATAGGATACCGCTTTGCTAATTCACAAATCTTTACCATACAGAATTCTTAACCTAAACACAAACCTTTCCCTTATTGCAGCCGAAATTAAACTAAAAGCACCTTTTACAGTGGTTTCTATGTATGTCCCACCACAACAAAATATAGTACTGGCAGATTTTCAAAATATACTTAATGCCACACGCCACCCAATTTTCATATTAGGTGATTTCAATGCTTGGAGTCCCCTGGGGGGTTCTCTAAAAACAAACGCAAAGGGACAAATCATCGAAGATCTTATCTTCTCCTCTAATCTCACTATTTTAAACGATGGATCCCCAACACATCTTAGTACTCAAAACACCATATCGATTTGACAATATGTTCTCCACATCTTCTTTCTTTATGCAATTGGTATACAGTAAACGATTTGTACAATAGCGACAATTTTCCATGTATAACGACGGTATCAAACGATCGCTATACCTTGCATCCCAAAATACCCCAATACAATACTAAAAAAGCGAACTGGCGCTGCTTCCAAGACAAAATCATTGATTTCGCAACACGTCTGCCAACAGTCGAAAACACGAATAATGAAGCAGCTATCATACAGAAAAAAATTCGAAGGTCAGCGAATGAGTCTATCCCCCGCACGGTGTACAAGCGGATTTCCAAGACCGTTCCTTGGTGGTCCTCAGAGCTCAAAATTCTGAGAGATGCTAAGAAAACAGCTTGGAGATATTTCAGAACAGCTTTTACTACTGAAAACTTAATAAAGATGCCAAACAAAAATGCTTATCTGACTTTACAAGTACAATAAACCCGAATAGCCCTACAACTCCAATTTGGCAAAGCATAAGAAAGCTTGTAGGTACTTATCACCCAACTTCAATAAAAGTAATATCCACACCCACATTCATTATAACATATCCAAAATATATATCTGAGGCATTGGCCCAAAGTTGGTCCTCCGAATCGCACGACTCAAACTTTTCTACAACATTTATTACGCTCAAAAACTCAGCGTTGAGCCAATCCATCGGACCCCACCCCAGCCACAAAGCTAATATTTTAGACTCAGAGTTCACTCTCTACGAATTCCAAAGTAAACTAAAATCCCTTACGGGTACTACCCCTGGATACGATAAAGTCTCTTATCCTATGCTAAAAAATTTACCAAACCTATTCAAAAAAAAGACTGCTTAACCTCTTCAACAAATCTTTGAAATTACATTATTATTCCACAATCATTCAAAACAGCAACTGTTATACCAATGCAAAAACCGAATGAAGACATTTCCCATCTAAACTCCTATCGCCCTATCTCTCTTCTTCCTTGTACTCGTATAAGTTAAATGCAAGAAAAAATGATCTCAAAAAGACTAATATGGTTTCTAGTATCAACAAAGATGCTTTCAGCAAATCAATTCGGTTTCAAACCGGGCTCGAGTACTATGGATGCTTTATATTATCAGGATCATCTTATTTCGAAAAACTTGTCAACTAAAAATCACATCTCGATTTCAGAAATACCTAATTTCTTAGTTCAACTACCGAGTTTCACTCAATTTGCTGTAGTAGATACCGAATCACGGAGTTTTTGCATTTTCCAAAACTTCCATTTTATGGGAGGTGGGCGCGCTTATTGACCGATCTTGACCATTTTCAATACCAACCTACCCTGTCCAAAGAGCAATCTATGTACCAAATTCAATTGAGAAATCTCAATTTTTACTCAAGTTATTGTAACCACGGACAGACGGACGGACGGACAGACAGTCAGGGCTAAATGGATTTCTCTTTTCACTCTGATCATTTTGGTATATATATGTCTATATCTATCTCGATTATAATACCCTGTACAAGTACGCTCGGGTATAAAAACATTAGATTATCCAACTCCTTGTAGCTGCCCATATTGTTGGTGTGAAGCGGGGTTATGCTGTCCTCAGAAATTTCGTGGCTCTTCTGTTGGACTGATTGTATGTTGTGTTTACTACTGGTGCTTCTGTGCTGGAGGGTATACAGAGATTCATCCTTCCAACGTTCCCAAATATAGCGCTGAATTGTTTGTATCAGCTTCCATTTATTTAATGGTGAAATATTGATATCAGCTTCTGATGATGGTATTGATATTCCTGGGACACCTCCCACATTCTGCCAAAATGTGGACCTGTCGGGGTGATAAGACGCCAAGTAATGTTTATTCAACATTTTTTTTTTTATATTTAGTTGTTATTCTCCAAAGGAACCGTTGGAGGTAAATTAATTTGGTCGCCTGGTTGACTTTGCTGTGCCTCGATTTACAGCGGATGGTATTCCTTTGGATGATAATTCTTTTTTTATTACGTATAGTTTTTTGTTTTTTACTAATACGACTTTTTCTCGATTGAACCAAAATGGTCATTCTGCTTATACTATTCATAGGGTCAAGTCTCTAGCTTGTACGGCCTACATACATTTTGTTTACTTTGTAATGCTCTAATTTTTCAGAGGCTTATATACTTCTGCTGTCTATACAATTAATAGGGCTTTTTTTATAATGCGTCAAGCCTTTTGCTTGTACGACTTACACTCGTACATTTGGCCTGCTTTGTAATGCTTTATTTTCCTCAGAGGCTTATATACTATTGAGTGAGCTCTTACTAAGGCTGGTTTGACCAAAATGCTACTATATCAAATATTTCTTGCCGCTGGTCGGGGGAAATACAAGATATTATAATATAATATATTATGTAGCTCTGTACACTTGAGAATGTATATGCATTCTCTAATGTAAAATAAAATGTACAGAACTACTTTTTTATCAAATATCCCTTACCGCTTATGGGGGTAAATACAAGTTAATCTAAAGTAGCTCTGCACAAGTGAGAATTTATTTTCATTCTAATTTATTCTTCCTTTGACAGCTTTTTATACAACAATTCAGTTTTCGACTAACACTCGTTACTATTGGACTCGTTCTCTGTAGGTAGCTTTCCCTAGCTAATTGTATTTTGCGTTTGTTCTTTTCACTGTGTGATATATCGTCTTTTGCTTATTTCTATTGTGAGTCGTGCAAAGAGGCATATACATACATACTCAATTATAGTGACAAGTGAACGCAAATGACAAAACTTCCCCCCGCCTGTCGGGGAACAGGTTCAGGGAATTGCTTGACAATTCGCTGAATAGCCCCAAAACAAAATGAAAAAAAGGGGATATAACAAACGAAATGTTCCCACAATTACCAACAAAAAAAGTAGAAATTTTGCACCCAAAATTCGTAGTGATTAAGTCGGTTGAAGAAAGTAAACCACTGTCAACCTTAAGTGTTTTCGCTAAAAAAAAGCTCTTGACTCCATAAGCAAAGAAATCGAGTCGGTGAGTATTCTCCGTGACGGTAGCTGGCTTGTCCTCACCAAGAATTAAAACGTAGCTGATATATAGATTCCTAAAAACAACCAACTTCGGCCGCTTGTGCAAGGTTACTATCACTATTCATGAAAATTTAAATTCATGTAAAGGGACAATCTTCGACAAAAACCTAATTCCTACATCTGAAAAGGAAATCTTAAATGACCTTCAAAGACAGGGAGTGACCGGTGTATATAAATTCACCAGAAGAGTAAATGACACAACAATGTCAACCGGCTTAATTCTCTTAACATTCAACATGTATACACTACCAAAAACCATTGACATTGCTTGGTACAAACTCTCGGTAAGAGAATATTACCCTAACCCAATGCGATGTAAAAACTGCTAACAATTAGTACACACCTTAAAATATTGTAAAAATAACCTCCGCAAACAACGCAATTGCAATCTCATTTAACCAACAAAATTTACCTACCACACCTTTCAGGTTTAACTAACCTCACATTATCTTTCCCTACAGACACTACAAATTTTACTAATAATCAAACGATTAATCAGATATCTCCAAAATACAACGAGATTTTTCTACCCAGCCCTCAAAATTTAATTGTCACACCTAATAACAACTCACTCATCACAACCAACTCCACAGATTCCTCTTCAAATAACATACTAAATTTACAATCCACTTTTCTCTCACAGCCAGTAAACTTCTCACTGGCAATTGATTGTCACTCAACTATCACTCAGTTATCATCTTTATTACCCGACACCTTCTCCAACCTCTACACAACTCCATTGAACTCCGCTCTCAAAACCAGCACCAAAAATATCACTCAGACCCATAATACTCACTTGTTACAATACATTGACTGTATTGGAATTAAGTGCAGATACATTTTACTTTTAGTTAACTTGATGCTCACTATTCTCCAGTGGAATATTCACGGCTATCAAAATAACTACTCAAATCTGGTAATGTTAATAAAAGAATATTCTCATAAAATAATCTGCATCCAAGAGACTCACTGCAAATACGGCTCAAACCCGAATTTCCCAAAACAATACCATGGTCACTTTAGCAACTTTAGCCACAATAATACCGCAAAATAGGATACCGCTTTGCTAATTCACAAATCTTTACCATACAGAATTCTTAACCTAAACACAAACCTTTCCCTTATTGCAGCCGAAATTAAACTAAAAGCACCTTTTACAGTGGTTTCTATGTATGTCCCACCACAACAAAATATAGTACTGGCAGATTTTCAAAATATACTTAATGCCACACGCCACCCAATTTTCATATTAGGTGATTTCAATGCTTGGAGTCCCCTGGGGGGTTCTCTAAAAACAAACGCAAAGGGACAAATCATCGAAGATCTTATCTTCTCCTCTAATCTCACTATTTTAAACGATGGATCCCCAACACATCTTAGTACTCAAAACACCATATCGATTTGACAATATGTTCTCCACATCTTCTTTCTTTATGCAATTGGTATACAGTAAACGATTTGTACAATAGCGACAATTTTCCATGTATAACGACGGTATCAAACGATCGCTATACCTTGCATCCCAAAATACCCCAATACAATACTAAAAAAGCGAACTGGCGCTGCTTCCAAGACAAAATCATTGATTTCGCAACACGTCTGCCAACAGTCGAAAACACGAATAATGAAGCAGCTATCATACAGAAAAAAATTCGAAGGTCAGCGAATGAGTCTATCCCCCGCACGGTGTACAAGCGGATTTCCAAGACCGTTCCTTGGTGGTCCTCAGAGCTCAAAATTCTGAGAGATGCTAAGAAAACAGCTTGGAGATATTTCAGAACAGCTTTTACTACTGAAAACTTAATAAAGATGCCAAACAAAAATGCTTATCTGACTTTACAAGTACAATAAACCCGAATAGCCCTACAACTCCAATTTGGCAAAGCATAAGAAAGCTTGTAGGTACTTATCACCCAACTTCAATAAAAGTAATATCCACACCCACATTCATTATAACATATCCAAAATATATATCTGAGGCATTGGCCCAAAGTTGGTCCTCCGAATCGCACGACTCAAACTTTTCTACAACATTTATTACGCTCAAAAACTCAGCGTTGAGCCAATCCATCGGACCCCACCCCAGCCACAAAGCTAATATTTTAGACTCAGAGTTCACTCTCTACGAATTCCAAAGTAAACTAAAATCCCTTACGGGTACTACCCCTGGATACGATAAAGTCTCTTATCCTATGCTAAAAAATTTACCAAACCTATTCAAAAAAAAGACTGCTTAACCTCTTCAACAAATCTTTGAAATTACATTATTATTCCACAATCATTCAAAACAGCAACTGTTATACCAATGCAAAAACCGAATGAAGACATTTCCCATCTAAACTCCTATCGCCCTATCTCTCTTCTTCCTTGTACTCGTATAAGTTAAATGCAAGAAAAAATGATCTCAAAAAGACTAATATGGTTTCTAGTATCAACAAAGATGCTTTCAGCAAATCAATTCGGTTTCAAACCGGGCTCGAGTACTATGGATGCTTTATATTATCAGGATCATCTTATTTCGAAAAACTTGTCAACTAAAAATCACATCTCGATTTCAGAAATACCTAATTTCTTAGTTCAACTACCGAGTTTCACTCAATTTGCTGTAGTAGATACCGAATCACGGAGTTTTTGCATTTTCCAAAACTTCCATTTTATGGGAGGTGGGCGCGCTTATTGACCGATCTTGACCATTTTCAATACCAACCTACCCTGTCCAAAGAGCAATCTATGTACCAAATTCAATTGAGAAATCTCAATTTTTACTCAAGTTATTGTAACCACGGACAGACGGACGGACGGACAGACAGTCAGGGCTAAATGGATTTCTCTTTTCACTCTGATCATTTTGGTATATATATGTCTATATCTATCTCGATTATAATACCCTGTACAAGTACGCTCGGGTATAAAAACATTAGATTATCCAACTCCTTGTAGCTGCCCATATTGTTGGTGTGAAGCGGGGTTATGCTGTCCTCAGAAATTTCGTGGCTCTTCTGTTGGACTGATTGTATGTTGTGTTTACTACTGGTGCTTCTGTGCTGGAGGGTATACAGAGATTCATCCTTCCAACGTTCCCAAATATAGCGCTGAATTGTTTGTATCAGCTTCCATTTATTTAATGGTGAAATATTGATATCAGCTTCTGATGATGGTATTGATATTCCTGGGACACCTCCCACATTCTGCCAAAATGTGGACCTGTCGGGGTGATAAGACGCCAAGTAATGTTTATTCAACATTTTTTTTTTTATATTTAGTTGTTATTCTCCAAAGGAACCGTTGGAGGTAAATTAATTTGGTCGCCTGGTTGACTTTGCTGTGCCTCGATTTACAGCGGATGGTATTCCTTTGGATGATAATTCTTTTTTTATTACGTATAGTTTTTTGTTTTTTACTAATACGACTTTTTCTCGATTGAACCAAAATGGTCATTCTGCTTATACTATTCATAGGGTCAAGTCTCTAGCTTGTACGGCCTACATACATTTTGTTTACTTTGTAATGCTCTAATTTTTCAGAGGCTTATATACTTCTGCTGTCTATACAATTAATAGGGCTTTTTTTATAATGCGTCAAGCCTTTTGCTTGTACGACTTACACTCGTACATTTGGCCTGCTTTGTAATGCTTTATTTTCCTCAGAGGCTTATATACTATTGAGTGAGCTCTTACTAAGGCTGGTTTGACCAAAATGCTACTATATCAAATATTTCTTGCCGCTGGTCGGGGGAAATACAAGATATTATAATATAATATATTATGTAGCTCTGTACACTTGAGAATGTATATGCATTCTCTAATGTAAAATAAAATGTACAGAACTACTTTTTTATCAAATATCCCTTACCGCTTATGGGGGTAAATACAAGTTAATCTAAAGTAGCTCTGCACAAGTGAGAATTTATTTTCATTCTAATTTATTCTTCCTTTGACAGCTTTTTATACAACAATTCAGTTTTCGACTAACACTCGTTACTATTGGACTCGTTCTCTGTAGGTAGCTTTCCCTAGCTAATTGTATTTTGCGTTTGTTCTTTTCACTGTGTGATATATCGTCTTTTGCTTATTTCTATTGTGAGTCGTGCAAAGAGGCATATACATACATACTCAATTATAGTGACAAGTGAACGCAAATGACAAAACTTCCCCCCGCCTGTCGGGGAACAGGTTCAGGGAATTGCTTGACAATTCGCTGAATAGCCCCAAAACAAAATGAAAAAAAGGGGATATAACAAACGAAATGTTCCCACAATTACCAACAAAAAAAGTAGAAATTTTGCACCCAAAATTCGTAGTGATTAAGTCGGTTGAAGAAAGTAAACCACTGTCAACCTTAAGTGTTTTCGCTAAAAAAAAGCTCTTGACTCCATAAGCAAAGAAATCGAGTCGGTGAGTATTCTCCGTGACGGTAGCTGGCTTGTCCTCACCAAGAATTAAAACGTAGCTGATATATAGATTCCTAAAAACAACCAACTTCGGCCGCTTGTGCAAGGTTACTATCACTATTCATGAAAATTTAAATTCATGTAAAGGGACAATCTTCGACAAAAACCTAATTCCTACATCTGAAAAGGAAATCTTAAATGACCTTCAAAGACAGGGAGTGACCGGTGTATATAAATTCACCAGAAGAGTAAATGACACAACAATGTCAACCGGCTTAATTCTCTTAACATTCAACATGTATACACTACCAAAAAACATTGACATTGCTTGGTACAAACTCTCGGTAAGAGAATATTACCCTAACCCAATGCGATGTAAAAACTGCTAACAATTAGTACACACCTTAAAATATTGTAAAAATAACCTCCGCAAACAACGCAATTGCAATCTTATTTAACCAACAAAATTTACCTACCACACCTTTCAACAATTTGTCAGCTTTAACCTCACATAATCTTTCCCTACAGACACTACAAATTTTACTAATAATCAAACGATTAATCAGATATCTCCAAAATACAACGAGATTTTTCTACCCAGCCCTCAAAATTTAATTGTCACACCTAATAACAACTCACTCATCACAACCAATTCCACAAATTCCTCTTCAAATAACATACTAAATTTACAATCCACTTTTCTCTCACAGCCAGTAAACTTCTCACTGGCAATTGAATGTCACTCAACTATCACTCAGTTATCATCTTTATTACCCGACACCTTCTCCAACCTCTAAACAACTCCATTGAACTCCGCTCTCAAAACCAGCACCAAAAATAGCACTCTGACCCATAATACTCACTTGTTACAATACATTGACTGTATTGGAATTAAGTGCAGATACATTTTACTTTTAGTTAACTTGATGCTCACTATTCTCCAGTGGAATATTCACGGCTATCAAAATAACTACTCAAATCTGGTAATGTTAATAAAGAAATATTCTCCTAAAATAATCTGCATCCAAGAGACTCACTGCAAATACGGCTCAAACCCGAATTTCCCAAAACAATACCATGGTCACTTTAGCAACTTTAGCCACAATAATACCGTAAAACAGGATACCGCTTTGCTAATTCACAAATCTTTACCATACAGAATTCTTAACCTAAACACAAACCTTTATCTTATTGCAGCCGAAATTAAACTAAAAGCACCTTTTACAGTGGTTCCTATGTATGTCCCACCACAACAAAATATAGTACTGGCAGATTTTTAAAATATACTTAAAGCCACACGCCACCCAATTTACATATGAGGTGATTTAAATGCTTGGAGTCCCCTGTGGGGTTCTCTAAAAACAAACGCAAAGGGACAAATCATCGAAGATCTTATCTTCTCCTCTAATCTCACTACTTTAAACGATGGATCCCCAACACACCTTAGTACTCTAAACACCATATCGATTTAACAATATGTTCTCCACAGCTTCTTTCTTTATGCAATTGGTATACAATAAACGATTTGTACAATAGCGACAATTTTCCATGTATAACGACGGTATCAAACGATCGCTATACCTTGCATCCCAATATACCCCAATATAATACTGAAAAAGCGAACTGGCGCTGTTTCCAAGAAAAAAAACCTTGATTTCGCAACACGTCTGCCAACAGACGAAAACACGAATAATGAAGCAGCTATCATACAGAAAAAAATTCAAAGATCAGCGAATGAGTCTATACCCAGCATGGTGTACTAGCGGATTTCCAAGACCGTTCCTTGGTGGTCCTCAGAGCTCAAAATTCTGAGAGATGCTAAGAAAACAGCTTGGAGATATTTCAGAACAGCTTTTACTACTGAAAACTTAATAAAGATACCAAACAAAAATGCTTCTCTGACTTTACAAGTACAATAAGCCCGAATAGCCCTACAACTCCAATTTGGCAAAGCATAAGAAAGCTTGTAGGTTGTTATCACCCAACCTCAATAAAAGAAATATCCACACCCACATTCATTATGACATATCCAAAATATATATCTGAGGCATTAGCCCAAAGTTGGTCCTCCGAATCGCACGACTCAAACTTTTCTACAACATTTATTACGCTCAAAAACTCAGCGTTGAGCCAATCCATCGGACCCCACCCCAGCCACAAAGCTAAATATTTAGACTCAGAGTTCACTCTCTACGAATTCGAAAGTTGCCTGAAATCTCTTACGGGTACTACCCTGGGATACGATAAAGTCTCTTATCCTATGCTAAAAAATTTACCAAACCTATTCAAAAAAAGACTGCTTAACCTCTTCAACAAATCTTTGAAATTGGCATTATTCCACAATCATTCAAAACAGCAACTGTTATACCAATACAAAAACCGAATAAAGACATTTCCCATCTAAACTCCTATCACCTTATCTCTCTGAGAACGATCAATCCCCCCAGGCCTACCAAGGCCTCTCTTACCCTGCACTGTTTGGTGGTCAAACAGGGGTCCTCCACGGTCAAAAAACCAACCACCGCTGCGCAAAACACTGGCAAAGCCATTAAGCATCACGCCAGGGCCCAGCTGGAGGCTATACCATACGCCCAACTGACGGAGGCACAGAAAGCCTCTCTCGAGTGGGCCAAGGGAGTCCTGAACGCCAGCGAAAAGCGCCCCTTAGGGAAAGGCGCGAAGGACAAACCTCCCACTCGCACAGACCAGAGGAAGGACGTGGCCTCCAAGAGACAGGGATCTCAAGACGATACCCCGAGTGGATCGAAGAGGCACAGGACTTCCTCCCCCCCGAATTGCGGTCTATGGCCATATCAGCTAAGCCATTAAGCGAGGCGGCAAAAGAGCACCTTACGCTGGCTGTGCGCGACAAGAGCCATCCCGACGGAAATATCAGCACGGACAACTGGAAGTCCATCTTGATAGGTCTCTGCAGGGTCTATAAGGGATACTCTGGAAGTATCCCGGCCCTGCACCAGTCGTCCGCGACGCCGGCTGGTATCAAGGGCGAATCAAGCTGGTCGCGTGCCCGGACGAGCGCGCAGTCCGTCTGTACAAGGAGGCAATCTCCTCGGAGGGACAGCTGTGGCCCAGGGCGGACTTGATGGCTGTCCACAGTGACCAGATCCCTAAACGGCCTCGAGCCTGGGCCTGGTTCCCAGCAGAACCATCTACACCGCAGGAGATCCTCGATCTCATCCGCCTTGGCAACGGAGATCTACCCACCAATGAATGGAGGATAGTGCGAGTTGGCGAGACCAAGGGGAAGCAGCGTTACGTTGACCTCGTCATCAACGATGCTTCTATCCCAGTGCTCGCGGACTGTGGTGGGGTAATAAGTTACGGCTCCTACTCCATCACCATTAAGGTCCACAAGAGGGCGGAGGGAGCCAAACAGACAGACCAGACGGGCAACGCTTCGAGCGTACCCGATTCCGGTACCACTCTCACTTGCGAGGGGGCCAACAAACCGGGAGAAACCTCGAGCGTCCCTAAGGCCCCGGAGCCAGAGCCGAGCGCACCGAGCGCAACTGAGGACATCCCATCGGGGGAATCGGACGTCGCGGCGGATGCTGAGAGTGAAACGGGCTCAGCATCTGATTACGTTGGGTCGATATACAGCCGATGGGTAGCGCCTGATGATGAGGACCAGCTTCTGGCTTCGGAATCTGAGGAGTCGGACCTTGACATTACAGTCAGGACCGTCACCCAAAGAGAAGAGCCAGAGGCAATGGACGTCGGTGACTCTAGAGATGGTGCAGGTTCTACAAATTAATCTGCACCGTTCCAAGGCAGCTTCGGCTGCCCTCCTTCTGCGACTCAGCGAAAGAGCTGAGGACATCATTCTCGTCCAAGAGCCGAGGATCGTCAGACACAGGGTTTGCGGACTGAACTCCGATGCCTACCAAACGGTAACAGCCCCAGTAGCAGGTAGGATCAGGTCATGTATTCTTATTAAGAAATCACTTTCTTATATTCTCCTCTCTCTCAATACAGCGACAAAGACACAGTAAGGATAAGCGTCCAGCTGAAAGAGAGCGTCGTCTGGTTCCTGACCAGCTACATGGCCCACGACAGCCAATCTCTCCCTCCAAAAAGACTGAAGGAAGCCATCATAGGTGTTGACAAGCAAAGACTCCAGGTCTCAAGCGATACCAATCCTCGAGGTGAGTGTTTACTTGATTTTATATTAGCAAATAATCTAATCCCTTAAACACGAAGGTCGTTCCTCTCGATGAGCTGGACTCACCGTCAAAAATTGATGAAGCAGTAGATTTTGTAACAAACGCTTGTAACTCTGCTTTCAGAATCTCCTGCCCTAAGACCTTACCAAAGGGTAAAAAGAAACCCCATTAGTGGAATCTAGACATTTCAGCACTCAGGAAAGAGAGCAGGCGACTCTTTAACCAAGCCAAGAGGACGGGTCCTTGGCAACCATACAAAGACGCTCTTAAAACTTTCAAGAAGGACAGCACAACGCAAATCTTGGCAAAACTTTTGTAACAACATAGAAGAAAACTCCGAAGCCAACAGGCTTAGGAAGGTTCTCTCCAAAATTGCTCTAACGATAAATTCTATTCAAAAACCAAACGGAGAATGGACATCTACAACCGACGAAATGCTGGAGCTACTAATGACCACCCACTTTCCCGGGTGATCTGATGTTTCCAACACCTTGCCAGGTCTCCAAGCCAACTCACTCTTAGGGAATACCGCAGGGGACATAGGTAGCCACGACAAGGTGGAATGGGCAGTAATGTCCTTTGAACCCTACAAATCTCCAGGACCAGACGGAATTTTTCCCGCACAACTGCAAGCGGCGAAGGACCTTCTTTGTCCATTGCTTACACAGATTTTTACAGCATGGCTTACCTTCCTTATGCGTGGCTGAAGGCAAAAATCGTTTTTCTACCGAAGGGACGCAGGGCCGGTCAGACCAAACCCAAGGACTTCAGGCCCATAAGCCTCACCTCATTCCTTATCAAACCCATGAGAGGCTCATAGATGAGCATCTCGGCGAAATATTAGGAAAGAAAAACTCTCCTCCAACCAGCATGCATACTCAAAGGGCAAATACGTGGAGACTGCTTTCCATGACATCCTCTCAACGATTGAGAAAGGATTGGCCATAAAGGAGTTCAAGCTGGGGATCTTTGTAGACCTCGAGGGAGCTTTCAACAATGTCTATCCCGAAGCTGTTATCGAATCACTCCGTATGGTTGGGATACAGCAGGGACTGGTGGACTTTGTGGGGCTCCTACTCAGGAAAAGATCGATCTTCTCAACAATAGGGGACAGCTCTTAATCCAGACATGTGGCTAGAGGTACACCCCAGGGAGGTTATTTGTCACCTTTACTCTGGAACCTTACTGTAAACGACTTACTCTTAAACCTTAAGAGCACCGGCTGCAAGGTCGTGGCATATGCTAATGACTTGGCAATAACAGCAACGGGCAAACACCTTCAAGTCATAAGCGATTTATTGCAAAACGCTCTAAATATCGTAGCTCGCTGGTCTGTGTAATGTGGACTTAATGTCAATCCCACCAAGACCGAAGCAGTGCTCTTTACAAGGAAATACAAAATTCCCGCGTTCAAACTACCATCCGTAAACGGAGTTGTTGTTAGTCTCTCAACCGAGGTCAAATATCTCGGAATTTTACTAGATAAAAAACTCGACTGGAGGCGGAACATTGAAGACCGCTCCAAGAAAGCTATTGTTGCTCTATACGCCTGTAAGACGGCCGTGGGGAAGAAATGGGGTATAAAGCCACACATTGTACACTGGATGTACACAGCTGTGATGATACCCATTCTCTTCTACAGGATCGTCGTATGGTGGCCGGCATTGAGCAGGACTCTTACCAGAGCCAAACTAAAAAGGGTCCAGAGGGCAGCCGCAATGCTCCTCACGGGAGCACTGCCCTCTATACCCACCAAATCTCTGGAAATAATGTTAAATCTCCCACCGGTGGATCTCTACGGCAAATTTCTGGCGGCTGGCAGTGCTGATAGGCTAGACGCTATCCTTCCGTGGAGAAATCTCAACTCCTGGCACGCAAAGGTCCTGGAAACTCTGCCCGACAACCCGATGAGTTTGGATTACTTTCTACACCCTCCATTCCCTGGAAATAGATTCTCCACAAGAATCCCAGAGAAGAGCGAATGGATGGGTACCGTGGACCTGGATGCAGGATCGACGGCTGTATATACAGATGGTTCCAAGTTAAACGAAAGAGTAGGCAGCGGGATTTACTCTGGTGAACTCGATCTAAACCTCAGTCTTCGTTTACCGGACCACTGTAGTGTTTTCCAGGCAGAACTAACTGCAATAACGGAAGCAGCCCGTGGCCTTACAACCTGCACCTCCTTAGAACGAGGCATTACCATTTATTTTGACAGCCAGGCTGCTATCAAATCTCTGAATTCCTACGGTACAACCTCCAAGTTAGCCTTTGAATGCAGAGCAGCTTTAAACCAGCTGGCGGAGATTTGCTCTGTACATGTTGTTTGGGTCCCTGGCCATAAGGACATCCCTGGCAGCTGCTTGGCTGATTAACTAGCAAGGAAAAGAACGGAACTAACTGTGATAAACTCTGCTCAAGAGGCGGGTTTACCCTTAGTATCCTATAAACACAGATTAAGATCTGAGTTTATGGGTATGGTAAATCTAAGGTGGGCATCGGAGCCCAACTGCCACATTACAAGACAAATCTGGCCAGAAGCCGATAAGAAGCGCTCTAAAGCTCTCACGATGCTTAGCCGCTCCTCTCTCAGATTAGTAGTTGGGGTAATAACCGGGCACTGCCTCATGGCCACGCATGGGGAAAGGCTGGGTTACCCAACAAGTGGTTTTTGCCGCAGTTGCCGAAACGAGGAGGAGGTGGAGAGTATTGAGCACTATCTCTGCCACTCCCCTGGTTTAGCCAAGACGCGCAGTAAAGTTACTTTTTGGACTGTTTAGCTGACTTGAACTCGGCAAACATTTCCAACTTTCTACTCCACAATAAGCGCACAGGATGGCTAATTTTTGAAAGAAGGGAGGGAGGGAATGCATGGCTTATGCCAGTGGTATCACAATGGGCTTCTTACAGCCTAAGTGTGCCACCGTGCTCCGGTGCCTTGGCAGCCACCTTAACCTAACCTATCTCTCTTCTTCCTTGTACTCGTATAAGTTAAATGCAAGAAAAAATGATCTCAAAAAGACAAATATGGTTTCTAGTATCAGCAAAGACGCTTTCAGCAAATCAATTCGGTTTCAAACCGAGCTCGAGTACAATGGATGCTTTATATTCTCAGGATCATCTTATTTCAAAAAACTTGTCAACTAAAAATCACATCTCGATTTGATCGATAGACTTCGAAAAAGCCTTCTATAAAAAAGGCATTCACGTTGTTCTAGATAAATTCCACCGAATAAAAGTGGGACCAAAAATTACCAATTACATCAAGTCATTTTGGACAAATCGAAAGAGCCGCAGCAATGTGAATAACGTTTTCTCGCAAATATTTCCACTCTTCAACGGAATACCACAGGGTTCACCCCAATCGACAACATTGTTTTTAATCGCGTTCGATGACCTTAGCCGTCTTCTGTCAAATCAAATAAATATAAGTCATTGCCTCTACGCGGACGATTTGTACCTAACTTGCAACAGCAAATTTTTAAATGAGATATCTGCGCATCTTGAAGACGCTTTACGTACAATAAATAATTGGTCGGAGCGTAGTGGAGCGAAAATTTCGCTAGCTTAATGCAAACATCTACATTTGTGCCGAAAACGCAATTGTAATAATATTGTAATTAGATATAATACCATTGCATTGATATTGTTCATTATTTAAAAATCTTAGGTTTAATCTATGACGTTAAACATAGTTTTAACAAGCACTGTAATAGTTTAAGGACGAGCCTAGCTGCCAGATTAAATAGCATCAAATACATATCTATCGTCGAATAAAATCCAAATGCATACTAACACCCTCATTAACGTGACTAAACTAACAATCCTCTCCAAAATTGACTATGGCCAACCGATCTACGGGAAATGCTCAAAACCCTCACTAACACGGCTTAAAGGCCCGTACCACGCAGCTATCAGACACAGCCTCAGAGCTTTTAGAACCAGACGTACATAAAATCTTCAGCCGATGGTGTCTTGCCATCCATCGAGGATAGAACACTTCTAAGCAGCTGCAGTCATATACCAAAAATATATTGCAATAACAGCTCAATCTTGCATCTAAAAAATCGGAAACGAACACTGAAACAGCCTTCTGCTCTCAGCAACTTATTCTTAATAACAAAACACCGGTGTCAATATTAAACCAATGTCACCACCTCTATTGAAATTTGCACCATGGTCCCTCAAAGAAAGCTCATTTGTCGATAGCGTTACAACATACAGAAAACAAGCCACAGATGTAACCACTTATAGACGACTGTTTAATGAAGCAGTTCAACCTTTCAAAGGGAAACATTGGGACTACTCTTCACATACGGCTCCAAGTCCGAATTCGGAGTCGGCTTTGCTGAAGTGAACTCCACGGGGTCTACTTAGGCCCTTGGAATTCTATCCTAACTTAACACACGCACACTGAATCAATAACGAGCCACAGGCGTTATGTAAATTTTGTCGCAATTCTTATCTTACCGTTAACCACATTCTCAATGAATGCCCACTTCTCAACACACATAGAACCCCAATACTTCACCACCAAAATCCGTATGAAATCCTTGCTAATCCCATGGAACAAAATGTTAATCTAATCTTTAACTTTTTAAAAACTATACAAATCCATAACATAATCTAAATTACCCTAATTTTTAACATTGAGCCGAAAGCCCTGGCAGCTAGTGCTCCATTGACTTATTAATTGTAATTAATAAAAATAATAATAATAATATTATATAACAATTTTCTTAGTCTATTCTTATTCTAAGCATGTTGTTTGTTTTGTCTTATACAAATAAACAAACGCGGCTCAAGTGCATTTGGTAATGTTTATATTTTATTTACATATACACCAACGTTGCTCAAGTTGATCTTATCGTTTTTTTGGGCAGTGCAGAAATGCATTGCTTCACTTTTATTTATATAAGTATATTTGCATATTAGCATGTTTAAATACATATATTTGAACAGAAACTAATATAGATAATTTATTATTTTTAGGATATGCCAAAAGTTAAGTAATTATACTTTAATTTTGAAATTCGTCATTACGTTGGCTAATTCCGAAGGTTTAATTCCATTAATGGCAAAAACACAATTTATGAAAAAAAGCCGAAAGTCCTCCCAATCAAGCTTACTTAAGAAAGCCACCTGGTTGATGCAATACCTAGAAGTTGATGGGGCTTTACTCCACAGTATTTTTAAAATTCTTGAAGTGAGTTTATTAATTCGTTTAGGGCTGCATGAAAAATAATTTAAAAATATTTCGACGAAAGGTACTATATATTTCTGCAGGTAGAATTTTGCAAGCATAACTTGAAGATAATTGTAAACTGTGACACGTATACGAGTATTTCTGATGGAATGTGTTTAAATCTTTTAACTTTGTCTTGAAACCATTAAAATCTCCTGTCATAGTACTAGCTCCGTCAGTGGACAATTTAATTTTCCATAGGGGTACGATTTGCAAAATAAAAAGTTATTATGGATTTATAATTTGACTGAGCATAACTTTGAAAAATTTTTGGAAATGACATATAGAAAGTTTTATTTCAAATATTAACCTTCATTTGCTCCTAAAAAAAACTTGGGTTTCTTACCATTGTGTCGATTTGGACACATATCTTATTTTAATGCATATTATAGAAGCTTTTCTTCTATACATTTCACGGAAACGCTTCGATTATTTTCCTTTTTTGCATGCAGCTTTTGTGCAAAAACAACAAATTGTTGTATATAAATTATTTTTAATCTCAGCCTTATTGTCGTAACATAAGGAGCATCTAACTCTGCCGCTTATTATTGGAGGAACACTTTTTGAAATTACTGAAGACGGCTGAAAGTAATGATGATCCTGAACGGGGTTTATAGTTTCGGCCAGTACTATATGTTTTCGCAAGACAAAGTCCTAGTTCCTTAAAAAAAATTTCCTCTAATTGTTGTTTTTTGAGTAACTTGCCAGTTTGGAAATAGCTCTTTGAAAATTATAAATGCGTTCAAAGCAGATATATCAATCATATTGTCTGTTGGTTTTCATTTTACAGCTGTAGCAAGAGAGCATCTTATCAACGGTGTCAACTCCTTCTAGGTTAGTAAATAAAATATATGGTCATACTTGCTTAGTGAAAAACAATATTTGTGGAAGAAAATTGTTTACGTTTACCTTTAGTTTTGTCATAATACTTTATAATTGCAGGTAATTTTTTTTTCCAGATTCTAACAATACTGCAAAACAGGGTACCGCTTTGCTAATTCACAAATCTTTACCATACAGATTCTTAACCTAAACACAAACCTTTCTCTTATTGCAGCCGAAATTAAACTAAAAGCACTGGCAGATTTTTAAAATATACTTAAAGCCACACGCCACCCAATTCTCATATTATGTGATTTAAATGCATGGAGTCCCCTGTGCGGTACTCTAAGTGACAAATCATCGAAGATCTTATCTTCTCCTCTAATATCACTATTTTAAACGATGGATCCCCAACACATCTTAGTACTCAAAACACCTTTACACATATCGATTTAGCAATATGTTCTCCACAGCTTCTTGCTTTTTGCAATTGGTATAGAATAAACGATTTGTACAATAGCAACAATTTACCGTGTATAACGACGGTATCAAACGACCGCTATACCTTGCGTCCCAAAATACCCCAATATAATACTAAAAAAGCGAACTGGCGCTGCTTCCAAGACAAAATCATGCTACCAGTCGAAAACACGAATAATGAAGCAGCTATCATATTGAAAATAAGTCGAAGATCAGCGAATGAGTCTATCCCCCGCACGGTGTACAAGCGGATTTCAAAGACCGTTCCTTGGTGGTCCTCAGAGCTCAAAATTCTGAGAGATGCTGAGCCAACAGCTTGGAGATATTTCGGAACAGCTCTCACTACTGAAAACTTAATAAAGATACCAAACAATAATGCTTCGCTGACTATACAAGTACAATAAGCCCGAATAGCCTTACAACTAAAATTTGGCAAAGCATAAGAAAGCTTGTAGGTACTTATAACCGAACTTTAGTAAAATTAATATCCACACCCACATCCATTATAACATATCCAAAATATTTATCTGAGGCATTGGCCCAAAGTTGGTCCTCCGAATCGCACGACTCAAACTTTTCTACATCATTTGTTACGCTCAAAAACTCAGCGTTGAGCCAATCCATCGGACCCACCCCAACCACAAAGCTAATATTTTAGACTCAGAGTTCACTCTCTACGAATTCGAAAGTTGCCTGAAATACCTTACGGGTACTACCCTTGGATACGATAAAGTCTCTTATCCTATGCTAAAAATTTACCAAACCTATTCAAAAAAAGACTGCTTAACCTCTTCAACAAAATCTTTGAAATTACATAATTATTCCACAATCATTCAAAACAGCAACTTTAATACCAATAGAAAAACCGAATAACGACATTTCCCATCTAAACTCCGATCGCCCTATCTCTCTTCCTTGTACTCGTATAAGTTAAATGCAAGAAAAAACGATCTCAGAAAGACTAATATGGTTTTTAGTATCAACAAAGACGCTTTCAGCAAATCAATTCGGTTTCAAACCGGGCTCGAGTACTATGGATGCTTTATATTATCAGGATCATCTTATTTCAAACAACTTGTCAACTAAAAATCACATCTCGATTTGTTCGATAGACTTCGAAAAAGCCTTCGATAAAAAAGGCATTCACGTTGGTCTAGATAAATTCCACCGAATAAAAGGGGGACCAAAAATTACCAATTACATCAAGTCATTTTTGACAAATCGAAAGATCCGCAGCAATGTGAATAACGTTTTCTCGCAAATATTTCCACTCTTTAACGGAATACCATAGGGTTTCCCCCTAATCGACAACATTGTTTTTAATCGCGTTCGATGACCTCTGCCGTCTTCTGTCAAATTAAATAAATATAAGTCATTGCCTCTACGCGGACGATTTGTACCTAACTTGCAACAGCAAATTTTTAAATGAGATATCTGCGCATCTTGAAGACGCTTTACGTACAATAAATAATTGTTCGCAACGTAGTAGAGCGAAAATTTCGCTAGCTTAATGCAAACATCTACATTTGTGCCGAAAACGCAATTGTAAAATAATATTGTAATTAGATATAATACCATTGCATTGATATAGTACATTATTTAAAAATCTTAGGTTTAATATTTGACTTTAAACATAGTTTTAACAAGCACTGTAATAGGTTAAGGACGAGCCTAGCTGCCAGATTAAATAGCATCAAATATCTATCCCCAAATAAAATCCAAATGCATACTAACACCCTCATTAACGTTACTAAACTAAGAATCCTCTCCAAAATTGACTATGGCATACCGATCTACGGGAAATGCTCAAAATCCTCACTAACACGGCTTAAAGGCCCGTACCACTCAGCTATCAGACACAGCCTCAGAGCGTTTAGAACCACACGTACATAAAATCTTCAGCCGAAGGTGTCTCTATCTATCGAGGATAGAACACATTTAACCAGCTGCAGTCATATACCAAAAATATACTGCAATAACAGCTCAATCTTGCATTTAAAAAATCGGAAACGAACACTGAAACAGCCTCTGCTCTCAGCAACTTATTCTTAATAACAAACACCGGTATCAATATCAAACCAATGTCACCATCTCTATTGAAATTTGCACCATGGTCCCTCAAAGAAAGCTCACAGATGTAACCACTTATAGACGGCTGTTTAATGAAGCAGTTCAACCTTTCAAAGGGAAACATTGGGAGCTACTCTTCACATACGGCTCCAAGTCCGAATTCGGAGTCGGCTTTGCTGTAGTGAACGCCACGGGGTCTACTAAGGCCCTTGGAATTCTATCCTGAGTTGCCACCGCTTATGATGCTGAAGTCCAGGTGGTATTATCAGCGCTACAATTAGCAAAATACATAACCAAAAATGTATTATCTGCACCGACAGTTTTTCAGCATACGAATCCGCTAAAAATATGAATAGCGCTTCCGAGCCTTTAAGTGCACTTAAACAACTAATACTACAACTAGAAAGCAGAGTAAAATTGATGTGGATCCCTGGACACGAAGGAATATATGGTAATGAACAAGCAGATAACGCCGCCAAATCAACCTTAAAAGTCGCAGTTATTATGTTTACACCTTATTCAAGCAATTCCATTGGAAAACTTGCTACACTAGAGATACAACAGAAAAATGCAAACCCTTTTATATGACTAAAATGGCAATAAAACTTCCTGCTACTACAGATGCAATCAGGAATAAGTGCTTCGTACGATGGAGATTGGGCCACACAAACTTAACACACGCACACTGAATCAATAACGAGCCACAGCCGTTATGTAAATTTTGTCGCAATTGCTATCTTACCGTTAACCACATTCTCAATGAATGCCCACTTAGAACCCCAATATTTCACCACCAAAATCCGTATGAAATCCTTGCTAATCCCACGGAACAAAATGTTAATCTAATCTTTAACTTTTTAAAAACTATATGTTATATGTCGAATGTCTTCTTTATTACTGTTCTTAAATCTTATTCATACATGGTTCTTAGTTTCTGTTATTATACTAGTACAGGGTTGCATATTTTAGTATTAAGTTTAGTAGTTATAAAAGTAGTATATATTATAAATAGATAAACATGTTTTAATCATACAACATCATCCTTTTTAATTTGCGTTTATAATGACAATAATTGATTTTAATAAAGAACATATGCTTCATACAATTATGGTTCATATCGAGAAGGTTTATAAATTGTTCTTCCCTTTTGCGTTATATAAGTGGTTTGGTTACCGAAGCTGTTTTCTTTTCCTATATTCTCTATCTGTTTGTTGAGCCTCACTTATTTCTTCATTTCCTATTTTCTCAGCCTCAAAATTAGATAATTTCTTTATTCCCTTTTTCTTCATTTTCATTACTATCATTTGTTTCTGTCGAACCTTTCTTAAGTATGTGTTCTCTGTTTCTTCGATAGATACTTCCTTCGTTATCTTTAATCAGATAAGATCTAGGTTGTGCTGACTATTCAACAACTGATCCAGGATACCATACTGAACTTGGTGTTTTATTAAATATGATGCATTCTCCTCTAGAGACTGGTTTTAAATCTTTTGTATTTCTATTATATCTTTCTGCAGATTTTAAATTTTGTTTGTCAATTTATATAAGTCACAAATTGACAAACAAAATTTAAAATCTGCAGAAAGATATAATAGAAATACAAAAGATTTAAAACCAGTCTCTAGAGGAGAATGCATCATTTTACTCTTTATTTATAACCTTAGGCTCAAAATTTTGTACAATCGATGGGACTTTTGTTCTTAACTTTCGTGACATTAACAGTTCCGATGGGGTAATGCCATGTGTGGATCAGTATTACTATCCTGACACTTATTTAGCATTTTCTTGATTGTCTGTACAGATCTTTCAGCTAGGCCATTAGATCTTGGTAGATATGGACTAGAAGTCCGATGTTCGATACTCCATTGCAAACAAAATTCACTAAATTCTTTGGAGTTGAAGGGCGGCCCGTTATCTGTGATAACCAGTGTCGGTATTCCATGTCTTGCATATAAAGATTTCAATTTAGTAATGACTTGGAAGCCTGAGTAACCCGAACTTAAAATCTCTACCTCAATATACTTTGAATAGTAATCAACTACGAGTAGATACATTTTCTTATTGTGCTCAAATAAATCGCAACCAACTTTGTACCAAGGGACTTCTGGAATTTCATGGCTTCTTAAACTTTGACTTGGATTGGCATTTTGGTGTTTCATGCAACTTTTGCAACTGCTGACTAAGTTATAAATATCGTTATTTATGTTGGGCCAATACACCGACTCCTTGGCTAAATTTTGACTACGTTGGATCCCCATGTGACTTTCATGTAAGAAGTCAAGTATTTTTTTTTCGCAGTATTTTCGGAATAAGTATTCGGTTATTTTTTAGAAGAATACCGTCAATCATGGAAATCTCATCTTTGAAACTATAATAGGGCATCACTTTTCTAATACTTTTCTTATTTATTGGCCAACCTCTGTCCATGTATTCAATAATTTTTTGAAAACATGCATCGGTTTGTGACGAAATTTGAATTTCATTGATAAATTTTTGTGGTAGGCATATGTGTGACATTACAAGATTGCAATGTAAATTTACTTCGTTATCCCAATTAGCAATTGCTAGCTCTCTCAGTGGAGCTCTAGGGAGCGTGTCTGCTATGTATAATAACTTTCCTGGTTTATATATCACAGTTAAATTGTAGCCCTGGAGCCGAAGCATGAACCTTTGTAAACGTGCTGGGATTTTATGAAGAGGCTTATCAAAAATAGACACAAGTCGTTTATGATCTGTTTCCACAATTACGTTTCGGCCATAAGTATATTGATGAAACCGGGTGCAGCCAAATAAAATGGCAAATAGTTCTTTTTCGATTTGCGCATAATTTATTTGCGCTTCTGTTAAGGACGCTGACGCATAAGCTATAGGATTATGATTATGAAGAATGGTTGCACCCACCGCATATTTCGATGAGTCAACTGATAAAATAAGCTATTTGTTAGGATCAAAGTATGTCAGCACAGAATCTCTAGTTAGTTCTAGCTTTAAGTTGTTGAATTCGTTTTCGTGCACTTTATCCCAACACCATAGACTATTACTTTTTAAAAGATTTCTTAAATTCTTGTTTTTCTCAGATAAGTTTTTTATAAATGAACTGAGATAATTTACGATGCCTAAAAAACGTTGTAAGTCTGATACGCAAGTGGGATGCGGCATCTCCAAAATTGATTTTATTTTATCTCTATCTGGTTTTATACCGTGCTCATTAATGACGTGCCCAATGAACTTAATTTCTTTTTGCAGAATTTTAGATTTGGATTTATTGAATTTAAGACCAACCTGCCTAGCCCTTTCCAATACTTTACACAAAATATGATTATGTTGGTCTATAGTCGCCGCATGTACTAAAAAATCGTCCTTATATATGTAGAGTTTTAAAATGAAAGTCGGTTCTTTTAAATTTTTGTATGTAACAATTTGATGTTGCTTTATTCAAAGTTATAATACAACTGTCCGTTCGTCTCAAGTCAAGCTAACGCTTCGTTCATTTCGTTCAGTTCGGTGTCTGTTAGTCAAGTAAGTAGGGTTGTATTTTAAGGTGGTTTGTAGTTAGTAGTTTCGTCCACTACGTGTCGTTCTTCCTTGAGTCATTCCTACATTCGGCCGTCCTGATAAGTCGTTCGCCCCGAACGAGGGGTTCCATGACTTCATAAATTCTGCTACCGTTATTGTTCTGTGCGGACCCTCATGTTCACCTACCTTTTCCACTGAGTATCTTCCGTGTGGAAGTCGTTGAGCTATTGAATACGGCCCTAAGAACTTTGCTTTAAGTTTAAGTCCTGGCCCAAACTGTGTTCTCTTGATTGCTACTAAGTCACCGACATTATATTCTGTTTCTGGCTTTCGTTTGGAATTAAAAGTTCTTCTATTCTCTTCCTGAATTTTGTAGATATTTTCTAAGGCTTGCTTCCTAACATTTTCACGGTCTTCATGCAGTTCTTTAAATGCTGACTCTTCTAGTAACTCCCTAAGCTTTATTTCTTCTGACGTGCGCATATCAAGTCCTGTTAAAATTTTAAAAGGTGTAAATTTGGTACTCCTAGGAGGTGTGTTATTCAACAAGCGTTGGACTCTTTCGACGTGTTTGTACCAATTACCTGGATTATTGTGACATAATTTTGTCAGCAATTGTATTACGATTCGATTTATACGTTCAACTTGTCCGTTTCCACGTGGCACGCCAGTTGCGATGAGTAGATGCTGTACACCTTCTCTACTGCAATAGTCAACGAAGTTTTTGGCTGTAAAAGCCGTCCCCCTGTCTGTTATAATTCTTTTAGGGTTACCAAATACCGAAGACTGTCTCTCTAGTCGATCTATAACAGAAGCAGAATCAGTACTTCTTGTAGGATATAGCCAGACAAATTTGCTAAACGCATCTACTACGACAAGTAAGTGATTGTATTTCTTGTGTGTCAGTTCCATTGGGCCTACGTGATCCAAATGATATGTCGCAAGGGGTTTATCTTCTTTATCGATAGGAGAAAGCAGCCCTTCCTTTTTACCCATCTTTGCTTCTGCAATAATGCACTCAACGCAACTTTTCACTATTTTTACTACTTTCGGTCCGATTTGTGGTATATAAAATGATTTTTCAACGTAATCTTGCGTCTTTTTTGTTGACCAGTGCCCCTGGCTATGTGCCATACGAATAACTTCGTCTTCCATTGCTTGTGGAACAACTACCCTCTCATTTACCGGATCTTTGTATAAAATGCCATTTTTCATGTAAAAGTCTTCGTAATTATTGTTTTCGAGAACTTTCGTGATTGCTTTCACCCAATCATCTCTTTGCTGTGCGTCTTTTAAGCGAAAGCTTAAAGAGTCTTCCAATAGCATGCACGTCATGCGGCTTAGCGCATCTACATGCTTCATCTTCGTCGCTGGTCTATGTTCGATAACGTAATCGAACTCTTGGAGGTACATAGCCCAGCGAGCAACTCTAAGTGGCACCTCTTTTTTTTTCATCGTTAAAGCAAAAGCGTTACAATCACTAACTATTTTTATCTTTTTTCCAAGCAAGTATATTCGCCATTTTTTTAAAGCTTCTACGATCGCAAGAACTTCTAACTCATATGAGTGGTATCTTTGTTCTTCAGGTCTCGTTTTGCGACTCATATATTGTATAGGGTGGAATATTTGATCATCCATGTCTTTTTGAAGGAGCACGCCCCCATAGCCATGTATAGAAGCGTCTGTATGTACTTCTGTTTCAGCATTAGCATTATAAATTTTTAAGACAGGAGCTTTAATAAGCGATTGTTTAAGCTCCTGAAATGCAAGGATCTGCTCTTCATTAATCTTAAAATCGTTGTCTTTTCTAAGCATATCGGTCAATGGCTTGGCAATCACGGCATACCCCTCTACAAACCTTCTAAAATAAGAAGTTAGCCCTAAAAATCTTTGAAGAGATTTTTTGTCTCGTGGCATTGGAAACATTTTCACGGCATTTATCTTATATTCTGATGGTTTTATACCTCCTTCTTCAATTATATACCCAAGAAATTGTATTGTCTTCATTAAAAATTGACATTTTCGCCACTTAATTTTTAAACCATGACCCATTGCTCTATTTAAAACAACCCGTAGTTTCTCTATTCCATCGTCTTCGCTTTGTGCTGGAATAATCAAGTCATCCATGTAAATGACAATCACTCCCTCCTGAACTAGATCACGGAATATGGCTGAGATGTACCGACAAAACACGGCTGGGGAATTGCAAATTCCAAAAGGCACGAAATTAAATTCAAACTGGCCACTGTGCGTAACGAACGATGTGTATCGTTTTGAGTTTGGTTCAACGGAAACGTGAAAAAATCCGTTGGCCAAATCAAGCGTTGTAAATATCCGAGCTCCTTGTAATCTTTCCAAAACATCATCAATAAGTGGCATTGGGAAATTGTCCCGTACTATCTTTTCATTCAACTTTCTAAAATCGCAACACAATCGCTTGGTGCCATCTTTTTTAGAAACTAGAACTACCGGTGCTGCGTATTCAGAATTGCTTGGCTGTAGTATGCCATGTTTTAGCCAATCGCCGACCTGCTCATCTATAAAGCGTTGATCGGGGTACGAAACTCTACGTGGTGTTTGATAAACTGGTATATCATCGGATACGATAATTTTCATTTGGACTGGAGACTGGGAGTTCGATAATGGCTGATATTGTTCGACTAAAGCGGTTACGGCAGCACACTTATCTGCAGGCAAATGAGATAAACTTAAAGGTGGATCGCACTTTAAACTAACTAGGTCATCCTGTAAACAAAGAGCTGTAAACTCACTTAAAAGATACCCCTGATCCACGTCTCTTTCCCTATTGACATCGAGTTGTTCTACGCTACTAACTCCTGTCGCAAACATTTCAGTTTCCTTCCCACGCTTTTGCCTGAACTCCGCAGTACCTTCTGAAATCGATATATCTACCCATTTTAGAATATCGTTTCCTAGAACAGCTTCGTAACGCAATTCATCAGTTTTAATTACATGGAAAGTAATATCTATTAATAAGCTGTCCACTCTAATTTCCTTCTGGATACCTCCCATAGTGTTCAATTTGCTCTCTTTAATACCTACTAAGCTCCGTATTTCGCCACTTAATTGTGGATAATTCATTTTTCTTAAAATGTCATATCTAAGTAAGCTCAGGTCGGAACCGGTATCTACTAAAGCATTAACGTTAATGTCGCCTATCATAATCTCTTTAAAAATTAATCCACTGTTTTGATTCGCGGTCGAGTTTGACATTGCATTGACTGTACGATTTTCTATCTTGATTTGCTTTCCTCCACTTGCTTTACACTCAAAACTACGGTGTCCTATTTGACCACACTTAAAGCATTTATATTGTTTGTCTCCGTTTTTACAATCTTTCGCCAAGTGCGTTGTAGCTGAACACTTGAAGCATTTCCTCAAGTTTTCAGAACTTCCTTGCGGAATTGAAGCATTGTATGTACTATGTCCATAGTTCGACCTATTTGTTGACTGACGCGAACTATGTACTTTTTCGTAAACTTTTAAGTTTTCCTTTAATTCTTTAATGGTTTTTGCTTGGTAAAGAATAGTTTTATTAGCTCGGGTATCTAGGATACCCTCTACAAAATACCCTATCAAACTAACTTCTTCTAACTTAATTGGCTTGGCTATTTCCATGAGGGTATACAAGTACTCCCTGAAAGTCTCACTAATCTTTTTCCGGCGATTTTGTAGCATGCGATGAATATCTAGTGAGGACTGTTTGGTGCCGAATTCTTCTTTAATAGCGGATTTTAATGAATCCCAATTCCTTATGCCAGTCTGGCTGCGCAAAAAGAGCTTTGCTGCTCCCTTCAGCAGTTGTTTCGCGTATACATATTTTTGGAGTTCGCTCCAACCTAACGTGAGGGCATTATCTTCAAATTCCTGTATAAAATCATATACGTCTAACGTGTCGGTACCAGTAAATGAGGGCAAACTGTTTTCAATGTCTTTTAAAGTAAATGTATTTTTCATAACTAAAGTTTGCGGTTGAGGATTTACTGCTTCCTCGTAAGTGGACTCTTCTTCACTTTCTTCACCCTCGCTCTGTAAAAGTTCGTGATGTCGGAGAAGTCTGTCCCTAAGCTCACTCTTTCGTCCCTGTACGCTAAGTCCGACCTGTCGCAAATTTAGTTTTAAGGTCTCCACATTCATTGATAAAATCGTCTGAGCGTCCATAGTCTTACAGAGTATTACAAAATTTACGATAAGTACAAGTAATAAAAGTTATTTATAATGTTAAATATAAAAGTAAGTTAATAATAATAGTACGTAGTTGTTGCTTAAACTATTTTATCATGCACGTATGTATGTACATATTAATATTCACTCAAATTGATTTACGTATTTATAGTTTAAAATTAAGTTTGTGCAATTCAAGTTCTGTAATTTAATACAATAAAAAAAAATTCCTTTTTGTTTTGCTAAGATTATTCTTCAAACCATTTTCTGGTAAAAGTTAAAAATATGCTCTTTTGTCTTCTTTTTTCCTTTTGCTTTTCTATCTTTTTGCGATTAATGTTAAGCTATTTATTTCGATTTTGTTCTCTTTAACTTTAATTCTTATTACTGATACTCTATTGATACTACTTTGTCTTAAAATACTCGCCTTCTGTCTGCTTCTTACTCTTCTACAGGTCTATTCTATCACCTTCTGTTGATCTCTGCTATCGATGCTGCTACCCTCACCAGCGAAGTTGCTGTTCTTAACATTAACTTCGCTATATTTAGAAGTTCGTTGTGCTGCTAATACTGCTAGTGTCTCCTTTAATTTGTCGAAGTATTGCTAATAAAACTGCTGTTGTTTCCACTGCTATTTTTCCCACTGTTATCAAAACACGTACAATTATTCCAATAGTACAATATGTTGTACGACTACTGCTGTTTCAGTATGTTGCTGTGTAGCTTATACTGCTGCTGTCTCTGTTGCTACCGATGTCTATTTACTGGATAACTATTGCTGGCTCAGTATGTTGCTGTGCGGCTAATACTGTTTCTTTCTTTTCTGCTACTTCAGAATGTTTCTGTTTCAGTATGTTGCTGTGTGGCTAATACTGCTGCTATCTTCTGCTACCGATGTCGTTTTGCTATTCCAGTACGTTGCTGTGCGGCTAATACTGCTGCTGTCTCTGCTGCTATCAATCTCGGTTTTCTGAGATTAATAAGTACATTGCTGTGCGGCTTATACTCGATCTGTCTCAATCTTCGAAAGTTTTAATTTTTTCGATATCTTGCGTGCTCTTTTAGCTTTTGATTTTCGTCTGTCACACTGTTTTTTCATAGTACCTCTCACTTTTCATAAGCTACTCGGCTTTTTCAAATTTCAACGGTCACTTCGAAATATTCGCGTTCGAGAAAATTCTCCGAACCGCAACACTAATTTCGCTATGTACGTATGTATATGTGAAATTTTCACCGATTTTCAGCCAATTACGTGTTTCATATGCTACTCGGCTTGTTGAAATTCAAATTACAACCGGAATTTTGAAATATTCGAGTTCGAGAAAATTCTCTGGACCGCAACACCAATTTCGATATATAAAAACTTTTCGTATTTCAATTAGTTTTTTCTTTTCGTGCAATTAATACTATATAAGCACTTCACTAATAACTCGCGTTTTATTGGCTCAAATGTTCAATCGCGGTTGAGTTCCCAAAAACTGTAGAGTTTTAAAATGAAAGTCGGTTCTTTTAAATTTTTGTATGTAACAATTTGATGTTGCTTTATTCAAAGTTATAATACAACTGTCCGTTCGTCTCAAGTCAAGCTAACGCTTCGTTCATTTCGTTCAGTTCGGTGTCTGTTAGTCAAGTAAGTAGGGTTGTATTTTAAGGTGGTTTGTAGTTAGTAGTTTCGTCCACTACGTGTCGTTCTTCCTTGAGTCATTCCTACATATATGACGAGACCGTTTATATCTCCAAATAGTTTAATCATTTCTGAATGGAATATTTCTGGCGCTGCGTTAATGCCAAAGGGAAGACGTAAAAATCGATAGCGCCCAAAAGGTGTATTAAAGGTACACAACTTGGATGACTTTTCATTTAATGGCATCATCCAAAACCCGGAGTTAGCATCAAGTGTGCTATAGAATTTAGAGCCGATCAATTTAGATTTACACTTATCTATCTTAGGAAATGAGAAATGCTGCCGTATAATCCCTTTATTTAAATTTCGTGGGTCTAGACACAAACGTAAGCTACCATTGGGTTTTGATATTAAAACGATTGAGTTTACCCACTCAGTTGGATCTTGTATAGACTTCATTACGTTTAATTTCACCATTCGCTCTAACTCAGCTTTGGAAGGGTCGTACAAACTGAATGGTATTTTCCTAGGTACATCCACTATAGGTACTGAGTTTGGCTTTAATTTTAAATTAACTTGATTTTTTAAATTTCCTAAGCCTTCAAAAACATCTAGATATTGCTCGGTAATTTTATTATATTTAATTACATTGATTTCTTTAAATAATTCAATTTCTACAGCTAGTTTTAATCCAATAATATTTTTGCATGACATATCTAATACGTGAAAAAGAACTGAGTAATTTTTGTTTTGATATATACAGTTTACATTAACGGTGCCAATGAGTGGCAGCTTTTCTCCACTAAATGTTAGGATGTTATGGCTTGAATTTTTACATTTTTGTAATTGTAAACTTTTATAGATATTAATTGACATTATGTTAGCCTGAGCTCCTGTGTCAACTTGACACGTTATGTTACGATTCGCGATTTTGACATCTATATTCCACTCATTAGAACGACACGAAATTGTACTCACACTTGGTTCCAGCTGAGTTAGATGGGTGGAAATATTGCCGATAAACAGGTTGTTATCTTCTTGTTCAGACTCTTCCCGTTGAGTCGCACTTGAGTGTTCATAGTCCTAACATATTTGTTGTTGTTATATCTGCCAGTGTAGTTGTCGCTTCGTAGATTTGCATGTGGCTGACCTCGTTGCTGCTGGTTTTGATGTTTGAGGAGACACATGTTTGCGAAGTGCCCCACTCGACTGCATATTCGGCAAATTTTTCCCTCTGCTCGACACCTCATACGATGCACTTGGCCACATTGTTTGCATGCCGATGACGTGGTTTCTCGCGAAAACTGCTTGTTGTTGTTATATGAAGTCTGTCTGGTTTGTAAAGCACTTACTGACATACCGATACTCTCCGTTTGCTGATGTTGTAGTAATACGGCATTTTCTTTAGCGATTTCAATGCTTTTCGCTATTTCTACTACCTTTGATAACTGCACGTTGCCTTCGCTTAGCAAACGTTCTTTTATGTGCGTTGCATTTTTAGACAAGCCGCATATAAAAATGTCTTGTATTAAATCTTCGCGTAGGTTTCCAAACTCGCAAGATTGACTAAGATTTTGGAGAGTTGTGACAAAATGAATGATTGATTCCTCCATCCCTTGACGACAGGAAAAAAACTTATGACGCTCCATTACGATATTCACTTTTGGAACAAAGTGATTCTCCAGTTTTTTTAATTACGGTCTCATATTTGACTTCGTCAATGTCCTCATTAAATGAATTGAATACTTGCAGCGACTGCGGGCCCAGATGATGCAATAGTAAAGCTACTTTGCGTTGGTTGTGTTCGCCGTCTAAATTAGATGCACGTAGAAACACCTTAAACTGCGTTGACCAATTTTTCCATTCCGCCGCCAACTTTGATGCGTTTAAATTTATTATGTGTGACATTACAAGATTGCAATGTAAATTTACTTCGTTATCCCAATTAGCAATTGCTGGCTCTCTCAGTGGAGCTCTAGAGAGCGTGTCTGCTATGTATAATAACTTTCCTGGTTTATATATCACAGTTAAATTGTAGCCCTGGAGCCGAAGCATGAACCTTTGTAAACGTGCTGGGATTTTATGAAGAGGCTTATCAAAAATAGACACAAGTAGTTTATGATCTGTTTCCACAATTACGTTTCGGCCATAAGTATATTGATGAAACCGGGTGCAGCCAAATAAAATGGCAAATAGTTCTTTTTTGATTTGCGCATAATTTATTTGCGCTTCTGTTAAGGACGCTGACGCATAAGCTATAGGATTATGATTATGAAGAATGGTTGCACCCACCGCATATTTCGATGAGTCAACTGATAAAATAAGCTATTAGTTAGGATCAAAGTATGTCAGCACAGAATCTCTAGTTAGTTCTAGCTTTAAATTGTTGAATTCGTTTTCGTGCACTTTATCCCAACACCATAGACTATTACTTTTTAAGAGATTTCTTAAATTCTTGTTTTTCTCAGATAAGTTTTTTATAAATGAACTGAGGTAATTTACCATGCCTAAAAAACGTTGTAAGTCTGCTACGCAAGTGGGATGCGGCATCTTCAAAATTTATTTTATTTTATCTCTATCTGGTTTTATACCGTGCTCATTAATGACGTGCCCAATGAACTTAATTTCTTTTTGCAGAATTTTAGATTTGGATTTATTGAATTTAAGACCAACCTGCCTAGCCCTTTCCAATACTTTACACAAAATATGATTATGTTGGTCTATAGTCGCCGCATGTACTAAAAAATCGTCCTTATATATGACGAGACCGTTTATATCTCCAAATAGTGTAATCATTTCTGAATGGAATATTTCTGGCGCTGCGTTAATGCCAAAGGGAAGACGTAAAAATCGATAGCGCCCAAAAGGTGTATTAAAGGTACACAACTTGGATGACTTTTCATTTAATGGCATCATCCAAAACCCGGAGTTAGCATCAAGTGTGCTATAGAATTTAGAGCCGATCAATTTAGATTTACACTCATCTATCTTAGTCTGGTTTGTAAAGCACTTACTGACATACCGATACTCTCCGTTTGCTGATGTTGTAGTAATACGGCATTTTCTTTAGCGATTTCAATGCTTTTCGCTATTTCTACTACCTTTGATAACTGCACGTTGCCTTCGCTTAGCAAACGTTCTTTTATGTGCGTTGCAGATTGACTAAGATTTTGGAGAGTTGTGACAAAATGAGTGATTGATTCCTCCACCCCTTGACGACAGGAAAAAAACTTATGACGCTCCATTACGATATTCACTTTTGGAACAAAGTGATTCTCCAGTTTTTTGAGTACGGTCTCATATTTGACTTCGTCAATGTCCTCATTAAATGAACTGAATATTTGCAGCGACTGCGGGCCCAGATGATGCAATAGTAAAGCTTCTTTGCGTTGGTTGTGTTCGCCGTCTAAATTAGATGCACGTAGAAACATCTTAAACTGCGTTGACCAATTTTTCCATTCCGCCGCCAAATTTGATGCGTTTAAATTTATTCGAGACATTGTTGCTCTTGATGCACCTTGCTGAGATTGGTGACTTACACTAACACTACTTTCATCACTTTCGTTGCTGAGCGACATTTTTGTGCACACCTGACACCATGCTATATGTCGAATGTCTTCTTTATTACTGTTCTTAAATCTTATTCATACATGGTTCTTAGTTTCTGTTATTATACTAGTACAGGGTTGCATATTTTAGTATTAAGTTTAGTAGTTATAAAAGTAGTATATATTATAAATAAATAAACATGTTTTAATCATACAACACTATACAAATTCATAACATAATCTAAATTACCCTAATTTTTAACAGTGAGTCGAAAGCCCTGGCAGCTAGTGCTCCATTGACTTATTAATTGTAATTAATAATAATAATAATAATATATAACAATTTTCTTAGTCCATTCTTATTCTAAACATATTAAAATAGATCAACGGTGCTCAAGCGAATGTTGTTTGTTTTGTCTTATACATACAAATAAACAAACGCGGCTCAAGCGCCATTAACAAATTTATATTTTATTATATACATAGACCAACGCTGCGAATGAGTCTATCCCCCGCACGGTGTACTAGCGGATTTCAAAGACCGTTCCTTGGTAGTCCTCAGAGCTCAAAATTCTCAGAGATGCTTAGCCAACAGCTTGGAGATATTTCGGAACAGCTCTCACAACTGAAAACTTAATAAAGATACCAAACAATAATGCTGCGCTGACTTTACAAGTACAATAAGCCCGAATAGCCTTACAACTCAAATTTAGCAAAGCATAAGAAAGCTTGTAGGTACTTATAACCCAACTTCAATAAAATTAATATCCACACCCACATCCATTATAACATATCCAAAATATATATCTAAGGCATTGGCCCAAAGTTGGTCCTTCGAATCGCTCGACTCAAACTTTTCTACAACATTTGTTACGCTCAAAAACTCAGCGTTGAGTCAATCCATCGGACCCACCCCAACCACAAAGCTAATATTTTCGACTCAGAGTTCACTCTCTACGAATTCGAAAGTTGCCTGAAATCTGAACCCTGGATACGAAAAAGTCTCTTATCCTATGCTAAAAATTTACCAAACCTATTCAAAAAAAGACTGCTTAACCTCTTCAACAAAATCTTTGAAATAACATTATTATTCCGCAATCATTCAAAACAGCAACTTGAATACCAATACAAAAACCGAATAACGACATTTCCCATCTAAACTCCTATCGCCCTATCTCTCTTCTTCCTTGTACTCGTATAAGTTAAATGCAAGAAAAAACGATCTCAAAAAGACTAATATGGTTTTTAGTATCAACAAAGACGCTTTCAGCAAATCAATTCGGTTTCAAACCGGGCTCGAGTACTATGGATGATTTATATTATCAGGATCATCTTATTTCAAAAAACTTGTCAACTAAAAATCACATCTCGATTTGTTCGATAGACTTCGAAAAAGCCTTCGATAGAAAAGGCATTCACGTTGTTCTAGATAAATTCCACCTCAGCCGTCATTGCATTGATATTGTACAGTATTTAAAAATCTTAGGTTTAATCTTTGACTTTAAACATAGTTTTAACAGGCACTGTAATAGTTTAAGGACGAGCCTAGCTGCTAGATTAAATAGCATCAAATATCTATCGTCAAATAAAATCCAAATGCATACTAACACCCTCATTAACGTTACTAAACTAACAATCCTCTCCAAAATTGACTAAAAATCCTCACTAACACGGCTTAAAGGCCCGTGCCACGCAGCTATCAAACACAGCCTCAGAGCGTTTAGAACCACACGTACATAAAATCTTCAGCCGAAGGTGTCTCCATCCATCGAGGATAGAACACATTTAACCAGCTGTAGTCATAAACCAAAAATATACTGCAAAAACAGCTTAATCTTGCATCTAAAAAATCGGAAGCGAACACTGAAACAGCCTCTGCTCTCAGCAACTTATTCTTAATAACAAACACCGGTCTCAATATCAAACCAATGTCACCACCTCTATTGAAATTTTCACCATGGTCCCTCAAAGAAAGCTCAGTCGTCGATACCGTTACAACATACAGAAAACAAGCCACAGATGTAACCACTTATAGACGACTGTTTAATGAAGCAGTTCAACCTTTCAAAGGGAAACATTGGGAGCTACTCTTCACATACGGCTCCAAGTCCGAATTCGGAGTCGGCTTTGCTGTAGTGAACGCCACGGGGTCTACTAAGGCCCTTGGAATTCTATCCTGAGTTGCCACCGCTTATGATGCTGAAGTCCAGGCGGTATTATCAGCGCTGCAAATAGCAAAATACAGAACCAAAAATTTATTATCTGCACCGACAGTTTTTCAGCATACGAATCCGCTAAAAATATGAATAGCGCCTCCGAGCCTATAAGTGCACTTAAACAACTAATACTACAACTAGAAAGCAGAGTAATATTGATGTGGATCCCTGGACACGCGGGAATATATGGTAATGAGCTAGCAGATAACGCCGCCAAATCAACCTTAATAGTCCCAGTTATTATGTTTACACCTTTTTCAAGCAATTCCATTGGAAAACTTGCTACACTAGAGATACAACAGAAAAATGCAAAACCTTTAATATGACTAAAATGGCAATAAAACTTCCTGCTACTACAGATGCAATCAGGAATAAGTGCTACGTACGCTTGAGATTGGGCCACACAAACGTAACACTCGCACACTGAATCAATAACGAGCCACAGGCGTTATGTAAATTTTGTCGCAATTCCTATCTTACCGTTAACCACATTCTCAATGAATGCCCACTTAGAACCCCAATATTTCACCACCAAAATCCGTTTGAAATCCTTGCTAATCCCACGGAACAAAATGTTAATCTTATCTTTAACTTTTTAAAAACTATACAAATCCATAACATAATCTAAATTACCCTAATTTTTAACAGTGAGCCGAAAGCCCTGGCAGCTAGTGCTCCATTGACTTATTAATTGTAATTTTAATTGTTATTAATAAAAATAATAATAATAATGATATATAACAATTTTCTTAGTCTATTCTTATTCTAAACATATTAATATAGATCAACGGTGCTCAAGCGCATGTTGTTTGTTTTGTCTTATACAAAATTTGGTAATGTTTATATTTTATTATAAACATAGACCAACGCTGCCCAAGGCAGTGCAGAAATGCATTGCTTCACTTTTATTTATATAAGTATGTATGTATGTATATCAGCATGTTCAAATACATATATTTGAACAGAAACTAATTTAGATCATTTATTATTTTTAGGATATGCGAAAAGTAAAGCAATTATACTTTAATTTTGAAATTCATCATTACGTTGGCTAATTCCGAAGGTTTAATTCCATTAATGGCAAAAACACAATTTATAAAAAAAAGCCGAAAGTCCTCCCAATCAAGCTTACTTAAGAAAGCCACCTGGTTGATGCAATACCTAGAAGTTGATGGGGCTTTACTCCACAATATTTTTGAAATTCTTGAAGTGAGTTTATTAATTTGTTTACGGCTGCATGAAAAATAATTTAAAAATATTTCGACGAAAGGTATATATTTCTGCAGGTAGAATTTTGCAAGCATAACTTGAAGATAATTGTAAACTGTGACACGTATACGAGTATTTCTGATGGATTGTGTTTGAATTGTTTAACTTTGCCTTGAAACCATTAAAATCTCCTGTCATAGTACTAGCTCCGTCAGTGGACAATTTAATTTTCCATAGGGGTACGATTTGCAAAATAAAAAGTTATTATGGATTTATAATTTGACTGAGCATAACTTTGAAACAAACCCCACAAATCCTCCCCATCGAAATTTTTGCGAAAATTTTTTAGAAATGAAATATAGAAAGTTTTATTTCAAATATTAACCTTCATTTGCTCCTTAAAAAAAACTTAGGTTTCTTACCATTGTGTCGATTTGGACACATATCTTATTTTAATGCATATTATAGAAGCTTTTCTTCTATACATTTCACGCAAACGCTTCGATTATTTTCCTTTTTTGCATGCAGCTTTTGTGCACAAACAACAAATTGTTGCATATAAATTATTTTTAAACTCGGCCTTATTGTCGTATTGGAGGAACACTTGCTGAAATTGCTGAAGACGGCTGAAAGTAATGATGATCCTGAACGGGTTTTATAGTTTCGGCCAGTACTATAAGTTTTCGCAAAACAAAGTCCTAGTTCCTTCAAAAAATTTCCTCTAATTGTTGTTTTTTGAGTAACTTGCCAGTTTGGAAATAGGTCTTTGAAAATTATAAATGCGTTCAAAGCAGATACATATGTATACCAACCATATTGCCAAATGCCGTCGTCGGCCACCTGTTGGTTTTCCTTTTACAGCTGTAGCAAGAGAGCATCTTATCAACGGTGTCAACTCCTTCTAGGTTAGTAAATAAAATATATGGTCATACTTGATTAGTGAAAAATAATATTTGTGGAAGAAAATTGTTTACGTTTACCTTTAGTTTTGTCATAATACTTTATAATTTCAGGAAATTTTTTCTCCAGATTCTACTTCAATAGAGTTATGTATGTAGAATATTTTGCAGTATGGTGCATTTGTTTTTTCTTCCAAAATACGAAACAAATTTTGTGACAATACCTACACCGTTATTGAGATACAGACATTTTTTCATAAGTGGGCGTGGCAACGATTTCAAAAAATTTTTACGATAATAATAGCGATGTCAAGGAAAATATGTCCACCAAATTTTGTGACGATAATTAATACTGTTATTGAGATACAGACATTTTTAAAAATTGCAGAGATATTTAATTTCTTAGTTCAAAATCGCTCCAAATACCACATTTCACTCAATTTGCTGTAATAGATACCGAAAAAACGGATTTTTTGCATTTTTCAAAAATTTCCGTTATATGGGAGGTGGGCGTGGTTATTTACCGATATTGACCAGTTTCAATACCAACCTACCCTGTCAAAAGAACAATCTATGTACCAAATTTCATTGAGAAATCTTAATTTTTACTCAAGTTATTGTAACCACGGACAGACGGACAGACAGTCAGGGCTTAATCGATTTCTCTTTTCACTCTGATCAGTTAAGTATATATGTGTCTATATCTATCTCGATTATTTTTGCTGTTACAAACAACCGTTATGCGAACAAAGTTATAATACCCTTGTGTACAAGTACGCTCGGTATAAAAACAACGCGCTAAAATCATTAGGGCAAGTTTTTCAGAGCTGGTATAAACTAAGTTTAGCTAAACTCATTATCCTTATCCATAAATATTGCATGCTACACGGTCAAGAAATAACACGATACTTGCATCACGCCAATAAATACTGAACGTGTGACAATGGCCAATAATAAAAAACTGCTCGCAGCATTGTGATATGTGTGTATGTATATATTTATTTACGTTTTTACAAATATATGCACTTTTAAATTTGTATTTTTGTACATATTAAAGAATCTTCACCATGAACATTGAGCTACAAAAAAATCTATGTTAATTCTAAGGTCTTGAAGTATCCAAAGTCTTTCGCAGCTGTTTTATTGGCCATGAAATATTTAAAAATTGCTTTCTTTTTGATTATGCTTGCGACTTAAACTATTCGGTTGTTATTCGAGAGGACCTTCCACCAAACGAATGGCGACTAGGATGAGTCGTCAACGTTCACCACGGCACCGACAAACGAGTCAGAGTGGCAGAAATACGCACCGAGAAGGGAGTCGTTACGAGACCAATCGTCAAATTGGTCTTGCTACCATCGGAGAGGACCAGCACTTCCTAAGAAGCTTCAATGTGTGCCACGCTCGCCACCCAACCAAGCCACAACAATCAGCGGTAACTTTGAGACCCTATTGTTTTTTTTTCGGTCGAGTATTTTTGCAATTACAGACAAGATGACTCGTTGTACTGCGATAAGACGGCAGAGAAGCCACTGCGGGTGGTGCTCAACCACCGGTATTGTCCTAGCTGTCTTTCTCCCTGCCACCGACTGAATATCTTCAGCAGTAGAGACTGGAGTCACAGGGTCAAGTAAAAACACCACCCATCGCTACACCTCGACGATGTTGGTTCCTCAAGCGACTGGATACAGCCCAACACCGCGACTGATCACGTTCGCACGAGGCCCGAAGACGACAGCTCCGACGACGTGCTGTCTCTCTACAAATTGTGGGCTCAGCAGGTGGAAAGGGCGGAGCATGTCGAAGAAGAGACGGCCGTAACAAAGGCGACTACATCGCCATCGACCCACAAGTCTCCAACCAAAGACACTCTACGGACGAGCGGCTTGGAACCACGTCCGTTCCGACCGTCCACACCCTGCGCAGCAAGAAAATGCGGCTCTGCTGCTGGCGGCTCGGAACCTAGTCCGTTCCGACCGCTCATAAAACACGAGAGGCGAGAGCGAGGCTCGGAATCACGTCCGTTCCGACCACGCCCTCAAGACGATATTTGAAAACAGGGTGGCTCGGCATCACGTCCGTTCCAACCATCGCGATGATCTCCGATATGATGCCCTCCCGGTCTATTCGGCGACTTCTGCCAGAGGGTTTTTGAACGGGTCGATTATCGACTAATGCGACCCTTGCAATTTATGCGGCTGGCTGACCTGAAGTTCTACAGGTCGTCTTCTACTCGACTGACATTGGGCGTCGACGTTTACCCGCATCTGATGGTCACCACTACGCCCCCAACTTCGGTAGGAGGGCTGCTGGTACAAGCGACCGTATTCGGCCTGGTAGTTTCTGGAGCCCACTAGCAATAATACTTTTATAAACTACTTTATGTACCTGTCTTGGGATGGAATTGATGTTGGCTGGCGCGTTCAATTGTTCCTCCCTTTTTTAATATTGCCCATGGCAAGGGGCCCGGCATGTTCAGGCCAGCAGCCTGAACCATTTTACTGCTGGGTAATTTTCATGGTTTTTCCCAGGCTGATTTACTGCTGGGAATCAGCCTGGTTTCAGAAATACTGGTTTTGTCTAATTGCCTGCCATTGGCTTAAATATATCAATCGTTTTAACGGGATATCCGTTTGTTCGCCACACCAACTGGTTTACAAAGGCAAAACAGCCAGTCCGGCAACAAATAGGAAAAAATCCATGGTTCACTTCTTTTTGGACCGACCAGCAGTAAGCAGCAATATTTTTGATCACCAGCGACCGCCAGCCAACACAAGGAAATCCCTAATAAGTATTAGTATTTTTTATACTTTAAGAGTTTCTACTGCGATGTACTTACATATGTAAATACATCCCTGTTTGTTAATAAATCAATACATATATATGACAATTCGTCTAATACGAATTACCTTCTGTTTTTATTTAAACGGACTGTCCACGAGACCATCGGAATTTGCGACAGTGTTGTTTATGGTCCTTCGTCGCCGTTGGAAGAGCGAACCAACATTCTACAATAAAAGGTCTCAACACATCATTAACAAATTGGTCTTCTACAGCTTTTTTTCGGAAATTGGAGCAATTCAGCAAACCACATCACCACAAGGCTCAACACATACACACAACAACCTGCAATTGCAAATACATATTAAGCAACAATTGGAACAACCAACAATTCTTCGATACAAAAGGTACGTGTTCTGTAAGCCATTTTTCTTATAAAGTGCTCCTGCGTTCAACTAAAATACATACATATATATAAGTGAAAGAAATCAGTGCGCGAGTGATTTTGTGTGTTAGCTTTAATAACGAAATTTTATAGAACTTCCTTTCGGCTCAAGCCATCTGTATTCAAAAGCGAGTGCATTTGCAGTTTTTTCTAAGCGTGGAATCACCGAGTGCGCAAATTTTGTCCAGGATCCAGCCATGCAATTTCGCAAAATTATACTTGTGACACTGCAACCTGCATTCATGTATGCATGCACACACATACATACTCAACTTTGACACACAAAATCACTAACGCGAATTTTCGGGCTTTTTGCACTTAATAAATTCCAGTGAAAATCAATAATAGTAGTGACTTTGTGGCAGCAACAAATAATTTGAATAAAATAATTCGCATAATCGGTGCAGTTTCATTCGGCGCAGATTTTAATTGGGTGAGAATTTTCATAAAATCACCCTGCGAATTTAAATTGTAAGTCCCTTCGAAAGGGCAAAGTTATTTCTGGATAGTGTTGTGGCAGCATTTTCTAAACAACACAGCACTAGCATTTGAATTTTTAAATAGAGCACACAAAGTCACTGCCTGCAATTTCGTGGTCAAATTTCAAACAAGTGTGAAAAGAGCGATTTCCGAACGCTAAATTAAAGCAAATTTACAGAAAAGTAGAGGTGGGTAACTCAGCACTGAGTTGAGTTACTGAGCTGACTCTTAGCGATGAGCCGCTCGCTCAAACTCACTTCCAAAAAAAATTGTGACTCAGTAGCTCAGTTATAAATTTCAGACATCTTACTGAGCGGCGAGTCGATGAGTGTATCAGCACTGTGAATCAAAGATGAGCTGATACGAAGCTCTTTGTTTTGTGCACAGACACTCTGTAAGAAATGGCATTTGGGAGGTTTTTGTATTGCATTTTTGGAGATTTTGCAGTTTTTCGCCACCATTGAGGTATGCAAACAGTATAAATGTAAACGCAATAAGAATAAGAAATAAATATATGAAATCAAAACGATCACAATTATAAAATACGAGAAATTTAAATTTTGCAAAAAGGTAACAGCTTTTAAACTTGCATAAAACAAATAATTATAAAAATATATGTGAACATGCTGTGCTGTCACTTTAATTATTCAACTTTCAACGTGCACCTCTCCACGATAACAGTGCTGCCGTAGTTGCACAGAGCGACACAATTATGCTACCTCACTGAGTTGACTCACTTAATTGAGCAAGAGTCATTGAGTCAACTCGCTAAAATTTGCTGAGTTACCCACCCCTACAGAAAAGTGGTAAATAAAATAGAAACAGAAATAAATAAGCAAACAAAATATCGAAATAGAGAACAGAGATTTAAAAGTATCGATACAGAGCTGGGTGGCGAGCTTACGTGGTGGCCATACGTGCAATATCCAGCTGCGAGATATTGACGCAATATATTCTCGCTACAGGATTGCAGTTTGAAATTCTTGTGATAATATTTATAAGTGAAATTCAATTGTAAATTAGTTTATTCTATTGTGTCTTGTCTGTTAATTGAGAAAAAAGGAGTGCCTATTCTTATAAGTGTCTCTATAATGCATCGCCAGCTTGCGGTATTAAAAGCATTTTTGACGTCTAGTGTTACTATGGCGCAGTATTCCTTTTTCCCGCCAAGCCATCTCTTGCCCTTTATGGCGTCCGATGCAACGTCGACAACGGTCTTAATCGCGTCTATCGTGGAACGGGATTTTCTAAAACCGAACTGGTTCATCGAGAGAGACCCATTTTCTTCGGCAAACGGCGTTAGCCTGTTGCACATAATCCTTTCCAGAACTTTTCCAAGCGTGTCCAGTAAGCAGATCGGACGATAAGACGACGGCTCATCTGGGGGTTTGTTGCCTTTGGGTAATAGCACCAGGGTTTGCTTCTTCCACATTACTGGGAAATAACCTTCTATAAGGCATGAGTTGAAAGCATGCACAAATGTGTCTGGCCGCGCTATAATTGCGGTCTTCAGGGCCTTATTTGGAATGCTGTCGGTCCCTGGAGCTTTGCGGTTTTGAATCTTCCTGCATGCAATTAGCAACTCTTCTTCGGTTACCCTTGGGATTTCACTTTTCTCATAACATGGGAAGACTGATGGTATGTCCTCGTCCCTTTGAGGAAAAAGGGTTGTTATGATATTTCTCAGCATTTCCGGGCACGTAATGCTTGGTGATTTAACGCTTTTAGTTTTTGTTAGCACTACCCTATAAGCAGTGCCCCAGGGATTTATGTCTGCTGCGTCGCATATTTTCTTAAAATTGTTCAGATTGCTATCTTTTATAGCAGCTTTAAGGCTCTTCCTTGACTTTCTAAGAGCATTTAGGTTATCGGAAAACTCTGGCCTCCCTCTGCTTCGCTGCATTTTCCGTCTAGCACTTAGCCATTGTTTTCTTAGTAGTTCCATATCCCTGTTCCACCAATAGCACGAAGCGAATTTCTTATTTGTTGACCATCTTGGCATTGATGCATCGCAAGCTTCAGTTAGGCCAGAAGCCAAATGACTCACCACCTCTTCTGCTGGTCCTGTAATGGTTGTAAGCTCTTTCACCATATACTTCAGGACATCTTTATCGAGCATCGTTTCCTTCCATTTTGGCCCTGTGAGCTTTGGCATTTGCTTGTTTCTTTTCTCCGCTATATCTATTATAATGGCCTGGTGGTCACTGTGAGTGTACTCCTCGCTTACCATCCATTTGATTTTCTGGGCCAGCGAATCGCTTGCAAGGGAAATGTCTATTATCGAGCCAGTACCCCTTTTTCTGCTGGTCAGCGCAGAGCCTGTATTCAGAACATTAACATCGAGCTGGGCGAATGTTTCCAGGAGCATCTCCCCTCTCTTATTCGTTAACCTGCTACCCCATTCCACTGCACAGGCATTGAAGTCGCCCGCAATGATCAACGGAGACTTGCCACGAGCTTCTGAGGCGATATTGAACAATAGCTGCTGGTATTCTGTTACCGAGAGACTTGGCCTTGCATAGCAACTTATAATATGTAGCCCATTTATTGTACAGCGCACGAATCCTTCGTCGGCGTTAAGCGTCTCTTGGAATGCGTATGCGCCGCAGAGCCAGATAGCTGTGGATTTTTTTAATATTCAAGCGAGTGGGGCAAGAAATCAATGCAAGCTGTGCAATTGCGATCTTGCCCACCATTTCAAAAAATGGCTCCTTCAGAAAGAAGTAACTTCACTAGAAGGAGTCAACTCTGCCTGAACTGCCTGTCCTCCGGACATGGGGTCGCAAAGTGCACCAGCGCGTTCAATTGCTCAGTACGCCACTCCAGGCATCACTCACTGTTGCATTTGAACCCAGTTCAGTGAATTACTACGAGAAAAAGCGGTTTTTTTTGGAACTAGTTCCAACCGGACCACTTCTGCCACCAGTTCCTCCAGTGGTAATACTGAGCCTCCCACCCAAGTACAGTCGTGTTCTACTGGGAACAGCTCAAGTCAACATTAGACATCGTGGGTCTATTTTTTCGGCCAGAGCGCTCATAGACTCTGGATCTGAGTGTTCGTTCATGACGGAACGACTTCGACGTCAGATTAAGCTGCCAACGAGGAAAGTAAATGCACGGGTGTCTGGAATAAACAACACGGTTTCAGCGCAAACCAGCCAGGCGTGTTCCATAACCTTGGGATCCCCGGTCGATTCTTTGGTGGTGATTCAGACAACGGCGCTAGTGCTACCTCAACTGACGGGAAATCTGCCGACCTGCGATATCGATGCTGCTATACAACATTCGTTCCCGGGGCTGATTTTGGCGGATAAACGGTTCTTCGTGAACGAACAAGTCGATCTTTTGGGAGGCGACGTTTATCCGCAAATAATGCTCCGCGGTCTACGGAAGGACGTTCTTGCCTCGCTGCTGGCTCAGGAGACAGTCTTCGGTTGGATTTTGACGGGAAGGACGACTTCACCCAAGCCGACGACATCATGCGTCTCATTCTACAATGAGGTGACTCTGGATAGACAGCTTGCAGCCTTTTGGGAACTGGAAGACCTGCCCCGTAGCAGAGCTCGTACACCAGAAGAGAAATACTGCGAGGAGGGTTTTAAAGGTACTACCAAGCGAGACGAATCGGGGAAATATATAGTTTCGTTACCATTTCGTCGGAATTTTCCGACAGAGGTTTCTCTAGGGTGTTCGCGAATGCTAGCTTTCACGCAGTTCTTTCGCAGCGAAGGTCGCCTGGCAAAAAATCCCTCTTTACGAGAGGAATATACTAGGGTACTCAAGGAGTATCAGCAACTGGGTCACATGACAGCGGCGTATGCGGCGGCTATCTACCTGCGCGTCGAAAGGAGAGACAGTGTTGCGGTCCATCTCCTATTAGCAAAAACGAGGGTTCCACCGGTAAAAACCATTTCACTGCCTCGTTTGGAGTTGCGCGGCGCGGTGCTTCTGGCGGAAATGGGGGAATCAGTTATCCCTAACTTGGATCTTCGATCCTTACATATTTTCTTATGGACTGATTCCACCATCGTTCTGGCTTGGCTACGGAAGCCAGGTCGACATTTGTTTCGCATAGGGTAACCAAAATCGTAGAGAAGGTCGGCCAACGGAGTTGGTATCATGTGGATTCGTCCTCGAACCCAGCCGATCTAGGCAGCCGTGGAGTCGAGGCTACCGACTTGGTTGAAAATTCGTTGTGGTGGCAGGGCCCTTCTTGGCTTCAAAAAGACAGAACGGAATGACCTTCTCAGGACTCGGTGTTCCAGACCGACGAAGAAGAGAAGCGGGGGCTGTCGCACGCGACAAAAGTTGTAGAGATGTACGACATTCTTCAAAGATTCTCTTCACTTCCGAGAGCTTTGCGAGTGCTGTCGTATGTCTTGCGATTTCTTCAAGAACAACACTTTCCGAGTGAGTGTTCTGACTTAAAGAAGGGACAGAGAATAAGTTCCAAGAGTGAAATCCTCCAACTTAATCCGTTCATAGATTCAAATAGCCTACTTCGAGCGGGGGGACGACTAGGGGCGTCGAAAGACGTAAATTATAGCGAACGTCATCCAATATCTCTCCCCTATAATGCTCACTTTTCGCGACTGGTAACTCAGTTTATTCATGAGATCATCTTGCACGGGGAAAACCAGTTAATGTTGTGGCTTATTCGAGCGCAATGTTGGATCCCTCGGGTCAAAGTAATGATCAAATCGATCATACATAACTGCAAGGTTTGTACAATCTATAGGAAGCGGGCGCAAAGTCAAATCATGGCGGCCCTTCCATCAGAACGTACTACCTTCATGTGCCCTTTTACTAATACGGGCGTTGATTTCGTGGGTCCCTTCGAGGTCAAGAGTTATAGAGGGCGAGGCTGCGTAATCACGAAGGGTTACGTATGCCTGTTCGTTTGCTGCGCAACAAGAGCTATCCACTTGGAAGCCGCAAACGACTTGAATACTCCCACCTTCTTGGCAGCCTTTTCAAGGTTCGTATCACGTAGGGGTGCCCAAAAAATATATACTCCGACAATGGAACCAATTTCGTCGGAGGATCTAGAGCTTTATAGACTGAATTTAAAGCGTTTCTTGCTCATTCGAAGTCTGATGTAACGTCCAAATACTTTCATCAGCAGCTCTCTTAGCTTTTCGTCCCAGCATCTGCTCCGCACATGGGTGGCTTATGGGAAGCAGGTGTAAAGAGTTTCAAGTCTCATTTTCGAAAAATTTCATCTAATTGTAAATATACTTTCGAAGAGTTTTCCACATTACTATGTAGTATTGAAGCGTGTCTCAATTCAAGACCGCTTAATGCAGCATCCACTGATGCCACCAGCTTGGAACCATTGACTCCAGGACATTTCCTCGTCGGCACTCCCATCCTAGTTCCGCCTGAGATTGAGATCACGGAGAATCCAGCCTCTATGGTCAACCGATGGCACAAGATGAAGGCGCTGCATCATTCGTTTTGTCAACGGTGGAAGAACGAGTACTTGAACGAGCTTCAAAAGCGGACGAAGTGGAAGCGACAGCAACCAGACTTGCAGATGGACGACTTGGTTGTTATTCGAGAGGACCTTCCACCAAACGTATGGCGACTAGGACGAGTCGTCAACGTTCACCACGGCACCGACAATCAAGTCAGAGTGGAAGAAATACGCACCGAGAAGGGAGTCGTTAGGAGACCAATCGTCAAATTGGTCTTGCTACCATCGGAGAGGACCAGCACTTCCTAAGAAGCTCCAATGTGTGCCACGCTCGCCACCCGACCAAGCCACAACAATCAGCGGTAACTTTGAGACCCTATTGTTTTTTTTTCGGTCGAGTATTTTTGCAATTACAGACAAGATGACTCGTTGTACTGCGATAAGCCGGCAGAGAAGCCACTGCGGGTGGTGCTCAGCCACCTCTATCTTCAGCAGCAGTGACTGGAGTCACAGGGTCAAGTGAAAACACCACGCATCGCTACACCTCGACGATGTTGGTTCCTCAAGCGACTGGATACAGCCCGACACCGCGACTGTTCACGTCCGCACGAGGCCCGAAGACGGCAGCTTTGACGACGTGCTGTCTCTCTACAAATCGTGGGATCAGCAGGTGGAAAGGGCGGATCATGTCGAAGAAGAGACGGCCGTAACAAAGGCGCCTACATCGTCATCGAACCACAGGTCTCCAACCAAAGACACCCTACGGGTGAGCGGCTTGGAACCACGTCCGTTCCGACCGTCCACAGCAGCAAGAAAATGCGGCTCTGCTGCTGGCGGCTCGGAACCTCGTCCATTCCGACCGCTCATAAAACACGAGAGGCGAGAGCAAGGCTCGGAATCACATCCGTTCCGACCACGCCCTCAAGATAAGAAGCCCTCCCGGTCTATTCGGCGACTTCAGCCAGAGGGTTTTCGAACGGGTCGATTATCGACTAATGCGACCCTTAAAATTTATGCGGCTGGCCGGCCTGAAGTTCTACAGGTCGTCTTCTACTCGACTGACATTGGGCGTCGACGTTTACCCGCATCTGATGGTCACCACTACGCCCCCAACTTCGGTAGGAGGGCTGCTGGTACAAGCGACCGTATTCGGCCTGGTAGTTTCTGGAGCCCACTAGCAATAATACATTTATAAACTAGTTTATGTACCTGTCTTGGGATGGACTTGATGTTGGCTGGCGCGTTCAATTGTTCCTCCCTTTTTTAATATTGCCCATGGCAAGGGGCCCGGCATGTTCAGGCCAGCAGCCTGAACCATTTTACTGCTGGGTAATTTTCATGGTTTTCCCAGGCTGATTTACTGCTGGGAATCAGCCTGGTTTCAGAAATACTGGTTTTGTCTAATTGCCTGCCATTGGCTTAAATATATCTATCATTTTAACGGGATATCCTCTTGTTCGCCAAACCAACTGGTTTACTAAAGCAAAACAGCCAGTCCGGCAACAAATAGGAAAAAATCCATGGTTCACTTCTTTTTGGACCGACCAGCAGTAAGCAGCAATATTTTTGATAACCAGCGACCGCCAGCCAACACAAGGAAATCCCTAATAAGTGTAAGTAATATTTTTTATATTTTAAGAGTTTCTACTGCGATGTAAATATGTAAATACATCCCAATTTGTTAATAAATCAATACATACATATATATGACAATTCGTCTAATACGAATTCCCTTCTCTTTTTATTTAAACGGACTGTCCACGAGACCATCGGAATTTGCGACAGTGTTGTTTAATGGGTGAAAATACTTACATATGTTAATTTTCTACTTGCAAAAACTAGAGTAGCTTCAGTAAAGACAATTTCTCTTCCTCGTTTAGAAATTTGCGGGGCGGTATTGCTGCCAGAAATAATTGAATCGGTCATTAACAACTTCGACTTAGGAAATTTGAAAACCCGACTATGGAACGATTCTACAATTGGTTTGGCTTGGATACGCAAACCCCCTTGTTCGTGGTCAACTTTTGTTGCCCATCGAATTACAAAAATTATCGACGAGGTAGGAAAAATAATTGGTCACACGTGGGTTCAGCAACAAATCCCGCTGATTTATCGAGTAGAGGTGTACAAGCGCAAGAATTACTGAACAATTCTTTGTGGTGGCAGGGACCTTCTTGGTTACAACAAGATGAAGGAAAGTGGCGCTGCAACCCACTGACTTTACAACGGACATTGAGGAAAAACGAGTGAATATTCTTGCAGTGACATTGACAATGGAATTCGACACTATTCTTTATAGATTTTCTAGCTTACCAAGAGCTTTGAGTGTAGTCTCATATATTTTGAGATTCTTTCAGGGAACCCACCCGAAAGCAAGAGCTTCTTATCAGCCACTGTCCTGCTTAGTTTCACCAGATGAAATTAAAGCAACGAACACAAGACTGATAAAAAAATTACTCAGAGGCATTATTACAGGGCTGAAATAACGGAATTGAAATCAGCGTACTGAGAGCAGGTGGTCGTCTGGGTGCATCCCTCGATCTGGCTCGAAGGACCATGGACATCGGTGGTATATGCAAATTACGGAACTTGTCACGTTCGCACCGATGTAATTTTTAGTTGGAAAGAATGGAAAGTACACAGAATGTTTGGTATTAAAAATAAGTCAAATAATCTTTATTTGATGAGTTGAATAATAATACAATTCCAATTGTAGATTACCCTGATTCAATATAAAACTGGTGATGTTAAGTTTGGTGGTTGGCTCGGAAAAGTCTTGTACTCTCGTCTCGCTTTTCGGAAAACAAGTAAGTAAGCAATTCCTTTTATAAATAACGTTAGCCAGTAGAGCGGTTTTTCAAGCGATGGAAAACGGTTTGCTTATGTTTAACATTAGGGTGGTCGAAAAAAATTACGACAAGCCTAAACAGAATTGTTAAAATTTGGAGTAAGCAAGCGTCCAACAATCAAAATAATTTCGACGGAAAATATTATGGTAGAAACCAGAATGTGAAAAACGAAAATATCGCCTGATGCCAAACACGTAGATGTAAAAACCACAATAAATTAAAAAAATAGCTTTTAAGTTTGATTAAATAAATATGTATGTATTTTGTCAATTTAATTGGGTAATATTCGACATAGCACCGCATAAAAAAAAGGTGGTGGGTGGTGAAGGAGGGGGCTTTAGAAAGGGGAAAGAATAAACTTTTCCATAAGCAGAAAGATATGTTACACTGCTTTTCTTAGATGTATGTCCAAAATAAATGACTTAAGTGAAAAACTTGAAAAAGCAGAAAAGTAAAATGACGATATGTCACGTACGTCGACTAATTTGCATCGTATCACCTTGTGATACCGATGTATGTCATGGCCAACATTTCGTGACATGTTCACGGCAATTTATATTTTCAACAAGCGGCTCACACCGATTCAGAAGCTTTATTACCTGAATCAAAAAACGCAGGGCGAAGCCAAAGACATTGTTAAGAACTGTGAATTAACAAATGATGGTTTTAATATAGCGTGGAAAAATCTCTGTGATAAGTACGAAAATAAGAGGATCCTAGTTAATACTCAATTGAAGATTCTCTTCAATCTGATTTCGGTAGAAACTGAATGCAGCAGCTCTATTAAAAGGCTCCAGAGAGATATCAACAACTGCATATCCTCTTTAGAAAGTCACCAAATAGACATTTGAAACTGGGATCCGATAATAACGTACCTATGATCTACTAAGCTCCCAGAGGAAACTCTTTCGCTTTGTGAGCAGTCGGTTGAATATAAAACTGACATTTCTAAGTGGGAAGACATAGACCGATTTCTGTCAAGCAGATTCCAAACGCTTAAGAGGAATCAAAAGTTCAAAGCAACCAAAAGCTTCGAGCCATAAGCATTCCTCTAAACCACCCAAAGAAAACTTGGCGTTTTTCAAACTAGTGTCGCCAAATATATGTGCAAAATGTGTCAGAGCAACGAACATAGGATTCAGAGTTGCCCTAAATTCCAAAAGTTAGCCATTGCAGATAGACTTTCTTTCGTTAAAAGCAACAATAGTGGCGAGTGTCGTTTACGTTATAATTGACAGGCCGATATCTTTGTAAATATATACAATTAACTTTAGATATTTTTGGTGCAGATGCGGTTGGTGTTTGTGTACACGTTGGCATAAAAAAAAGTTCGAGAAAATGTCGCTTACGTTATTTTCGCAAATAGGGCTCGATATGTTATACTGGTTTTCTTAGATGTATGTCCAAAATAAATGACTTAAGTGGAAAACTTGAAAAAACAGAAAAGGAAAATGACGATATGTCAGTACGTCGAATAATTTGCATCTACCACCTTGTGATACCGATGTATTCAAGGGTGACTACTTGTCATGGCCAACAATTCGTGACATGTTCACAGCCATCTATATTTTAAAAAAGCGGCTCACACGGATTCAGAAGTTTTATTACGTGAATCAAAAAACGCAGGGCGAAGCCAAAGACATTGTTAAGAAGAGAACCACCCAAAGAAAACTTGGCGTTTTTCAAACTAGTGTCGCCAAATATATGTGCAAAATGTGTCAGAGCAACGAACATAGGATTCAGAGTTGCCCTAAATTCCAAAAGTTACCCATTGCAGATGGACTTTTTTTTCGTTAAAAGCAACAATAGTTGCATCATTTGTCTATCTTTTGGACATTCGGTGTCGAAATGCATGAGTTCTTACAATTGTGCCATTTGCCATTCTCGACACCATACGATCCTTCATGCTCCGACTTCTTCTCCAAGAGCAACGAGTAGGGGAGATACAGTGGATCCTGCGGACAATGTACCGTCCACGTCAAGGCAGGCTCAATCGCGTAATATATCTGCAAAGAATAAAGGCAAATCAACTAAAAACGTTCAGTCACATCATGCTAATACTACTAAAGGTGTGTTATTGGATTGGGTACAGCTCAGGTTAATATTAATTATAATGGTACCAACTTTTCAGCAAGGGCATTGATTGATTCGGGCTTTGAGTGTTCCTTTGTTACCGAGAGGCTCAGACGCAGAACCAATCTGCTAACAAAAAAAAATGAATGCTCAGGTTTCGGGCATTAACAATACAGTTTCTGCACAGGTTACCTAAGCATGTTCGATTCAATTGCGGTTACTAGTTGACCCACTGATTTCTATAGATGCTGTTGTGTTAGTGATGCAAAATCTTACTGGTAATTTGCCTACTTGCCACGTAGGCGCGCTAACTCAAAAAGCTTTTCCAGATTTGGTTTTGGCAGACAAGAGGTTCTTTATCAACTAACCAGTTGACGTGGTGTTGGGTGGAGATATCTGTCCGCCATTCATTTTAAATGGGTTCAAGAAGAATGTTCTAGGCACTCTTCTTGCTCAAGAGACAGTATTCGGTTGGATATTGACTGGAAGTGCGAATGTAGTCAATCCAACAAACAATCGCGTATCGTTTTATAGTGAAGTTGCACTACATAAACAACTCAGCTCCCTTTGGGAGCTAGAAGACATTTCAAAAGGAAAAATTGCATCCATGGCGGAAACCCTTTGCGTCTTTGCGACGGCGAATACCGCGTACGATGGAACGATGAGCTATACGAGCTGTACAAGGAAATACATATACATAGTGCAGCGGATTAAGAACCAGCGGCTCCGCTGGCTAGGCCACGTCGTACGAAGGGATGAAATAGCTCCAGCCCTGAAGGTTTTTGACGCGGTACCCGCGGGTGGTAGCAGAGGAAAAGGAAGACGTCCTCTGCGTTGGAAAGACCAAGTGGAAAAAGATTTGGCTATACTTGGGATTTCCAATTGGCGCCAGTTAGCAAAAGATAGGGACAGCTGGCGTGCTTTGTTGACCTCGGCCAACGCTTAGGCGGTTGATGCGAAAATTAAGTAAGTAAGTAAGTATAGGCAAATTATTTTAGACCCAAGACAGATCAAATATCAGAGAATCGTTTTCCGCTTTTCTCCGAGCGATTCCGTGAGTTTTAACGAACTTAATACGGTAACCTTTGGCGTGAACTGTGCTCCTTATCTTGCTATAAGGACATTACTTCATCTAGCTAATGCCTCTGAAATCGCTTATCCAATAGCAGCTAATATTTTGCACCATTACATGTATGTGGATGATGTCCTGGCTGGAGAGCACACCATCGAAAATGCAATAAGAGCTAGAGACGAAATATTGACAGTGCTGCAATCAGCTGGATTCCCTTTAAGGAAATGGACATCAAATTGCAATAAAATCCTGGAGGGTATTCAAAAAGATGGAATTATGTTTCTGACCAAATCTATTTTGTAGCCAGGCCTATTGAGGATCAGAAGAGTATTACTAAAAGAGCTATCCTATCAGCTATTGCCAAACTGTTTGATCCACTGGGGTGGCTGCCACCGATAATCGTCATTGCCAAGATATTGATGCAAACAATTTGGCTAGAGGGTACTGATTGGGATGAGACTGTATCCTCATCGATATTAGATCGGTGGAAAAACTTCACAAAGAATTACAAGGGGATTGATAGCATTCGGATACCCCGATGGGTGAAGTATTCACCAAATGAAAATATAGAAGTCCCCGGATTTTGCGATGCATCAGAGAAGGCTTAGGCAGCCGCTGTATATCTACGAGTAGTAATGGGTGAAAATACTGCAAAAACTAGAGTAGCTCCAGTAAAGACAATTTCTCTTCCTCGTTTAGAACTTTGCGGGGCGGTATTGTTGGCAGAAATAATCGAATCGGTCATTAACAACTACGACTTAAGAAATTCTAAAATCCGACTATGGATGGATTCTACAATTGTTTTGGCTTGGATACGCAAACCCCCTTGTTCGTGGTCAACTTTTGTTGCCCTTCGAATTACAAAAATAATCAAAAAGGTAGGAAATAGGAATTGGTCACACGTGGATTTAGCAACAAATCCCGCTGATTTAGCGAGTAGAGGTATAGAAGCGCAAGAATTACTGAACAATTTTTTGTGGTGGCAGGGACCTTCTTGGTTACAAGAAGATGAAGGAAAATGGCACTGCAACCCACTGACTTCAACACGGACATTGAGGAAAAACAAGTGAACGTTCATGCAGTGACATTGACAACGACATGGACACGATTCTTGATAGATTTTCTAGCTTACCAAGAGCTTTGAGAATAGTCTCATCTATTTTGAGATTCTTTCAGGGAACTCACCCGAAAACAAAAGCTTCTAATCAGCCACTGTCCTGCTTAGTTTCACCAGATGAAATTAAAGCAACGACCACAATACTGATAAAAATTACTCGGAGACATTATTCGGGGCTAAAAAAACGGAATAGAAATCAGGAAGATCTGTCAATCAATATAATTTCGACGAAAAATAAAATGGTAGAAACCAGAATGTAAAAAACGAAAATATCGACTAATGCCAAACACGCAGATGTAACTCCTTTCCGCGCACTTTAAGCTTACTGGGTTATATCAATTTCTTTGGTTTCTCTTTCGCTCGTAGTTTAACAGATGCATTTGGCAGGAATTTTAGTCTTTTGTGCGGGGCTTAAAATGCAACTTTTTATTTAAGAAATGCAAAGTATGCAAATAGGTTTTGTTTCTAAAGACAGTAAAAGCTGATAGCACAATGTGTTTATAATATGTGTGTGCCAAAATGAATGCATTAGTGGCTCGATATTAAGTACAGTGAATGAAAATCAAACACCATATACGTGAAAAATGCGAAAAAAGAGCATTTTTAAAGTAAAATTCGTATAAAATTTGTGGACGTATTTTTGCAAAATGATAGGTAAACAAAAGTTTATTATGTTGTTCATCTATGTATGTGCATTTGAATTTTTCAATTTGGTTTACGCGTTTAGCCACAGTAAACCAAACTTATGCGGCGCTATTTCGAATCCGACCCATTTAATTAGTTAACTTAACAATTTATACTATTTATCTTTCACACAAATTCAAATATGAATTTTTGTTGTTTGCGGTCTTCTAAATTTTTAATAATTGGCAATTTTATTGAGCTCGAGGCCAGGTTACAGAAGTTTTTTGTTGAAAAAACAATGAAATGGTAATGAAGAATAAATACAACTAATAACATTAAGGTCTGATGAGGAAATGTGGTGATTTCCGAAATAGTACTATAACTTCTACCATTTAAAAAACTGTTGTTGTTTTTTCAAATAAAAATCTTCTGTAAACTGGCCTCGAGCTCAATAAAATGGTCAATTATTACAAATTCAAATAAATTATTTTACAATTTAATCTCACTAATATATGTTATTGTACTTATGTTATGTTTAGTTGTTTGCAATCTCGTAGCAAGAATATATTTCATACCAATATCTCGCAGCAAAATATTGTACCACCTAGTCAGCTCGCCACCCAACTCCTTATCGACACTTTCATACAAAGAATGATCTCTAATTCGGTCTTTTGTTTGATTAATTATTTCTATTTCTTTGTTGTTTACCACTTTTACGTATATTTGTCTTTTCAATTTAGCGTTTGGAAATCCCTCTGGCAGTGACTTTTTGTGCTGTATTTAAATGTTCAAATTTAAGTGCAGTATGGTTTAGAAATGCTTGAAGAAAGCTGCTATCTATAAAGTAATTTGTTTTTCGATAAGTCCTTTCGGGGGGAAAGTTGAATTCGCAAGGTGGTTTTATCAAAATGTTCAATCAATTCAATTCAAATTGTTTTGTTCACTGCCACAAAGTCACTAGTTCGCTGCACAAATATATGTACTATGTTGCGAATATTTCAATATTCAGTCAAATCTTTAAGCAATAATTGTGCAAAGCGATCGTAAATCGCTATTAATGCTTTTTACTTGAATTCATTTAATGTAAAAACCGGTAATTCGCCTTAATGAATTTGTGTGTCGTAGCTAAAAAAAAGTTTGTGTGTACAAACATACATAAACGCAGGTTGCAGAGCCTTATCATGCGATGTCGGTAATGAATTTTGCCTCTTAATCACAGTATTAATTTGAAAAAAGTTGCAAAACTGTATTTAAAAATAGGCGCCCTAAAAAGTTTAACGCTAAGAAAAACTGAAACTGCACTTGATATTGAATGAGGATGGCTCGAGCCGAAAGGAAATTTTATGAAAAATTCTTTATTGTTGTTGCCACACAAAATCATTCGCGCACTTTTATTATTCACTTATTTTCTTTAATGAAAATTTTAAACAAAACACGTACCTTTTGTAGTGATGATTTGTTCAATCGTTGATGTACGTATGTAGAGTTGGAGGTTTGTGTGTGTCTGTTGAGCCTAGTGTTAATTTGGCGTGTTGAATTGCTCCAATTTCCGAAAAAAACAGTAGAAGAAAAATTTGTTAAAACTATATTGAGACCTTTTATTGTAAAAACGTTGGTTCTTTTCCAACGGCGACGAAGGACCATGGACGAAACTGCCGCAATTCCAAATGGTCTCGTGGGCAGAGAAATAATTCCTATTAGGACGAATTGTCAAAAATGTATATTTATTGGTGTTTGTATACATATATCACAAGCAAAAATACATATTATAAGTTAAAAAATATAAAAGCTGGAAGATATTACATACACTTGGAGATGGATTTCCAGGTGTTGGCTGGCGTTTGCTGGTTGATTGGTGAACACTGCTGTGGGCTGAGTGTCGGTCCAAAACGGAGTGATCCCGTGAATTTTACATATTTGTCGCCGGACCGAATGTTTTGCCTTAGCAAACCAGTCGATTCAACGAACAACACTTCCACGACAGTCGGTTCTACGCTTTCGAAGTGACTCGGATTTCATCCGACCAAGGACTGTTGTTTCGGCGACCTAACCCGACTTGGGCTGCCGGACACCCCCAATCTTATCTCCGTTCGAGTGCAATACCTTGCAGCAGGTTTGCTACTCATACTTCTGGCCAGGGCGGGCGTCGAGCCTAACCCTGGCACAGAAACCTATTTCTGTTGCTTCTGCCAGAGAAGGCTCCATCCGAATTCCACTTCGGTGAGGTATAATTCCTGCAACGGATGGTGCCATCTTAAGGTCTGCTCAGGCCTTAAGAAAACCATTGAGTGGTCCACAACCTATGTGGGCCAGTGTTGCTCGCGCACTCAAGCGCCGCAAGCCTCCACGGCATCTCCCTTTGCCCCCCCCCCCCCCGCGCCGGTGCTTCAACGTACCACCTGCCTCCACGGCTTCCCGGAGCTCACAGCAACATAAAACCTCCCCATCTTCCACTCGCTCCAGCAACTACTGGTTGCCCCCACAATCTGTTGTGCATGCCGGGTCAGAGTACACCGGAATGCCTGCTCAGTCAGGTGTAACGCCTAACAGGGCTGGCGCCACTTCCAGGCGTGCTCTGGCCTTCGCACCAGAAGGGACTGGTCTGAGTTTTACCACTCCCTGCTGCCGCAACAACCCACCGCAAGTGTCGCCCACGACACCACCCACATATACCATTGGGCCTTCACCACCACAGCGGGACGCGCAGCCGAGACGGGCCGGCCCTCGGATCCAATCCCTCACCCCCCTCAACGCGACGACCCTACCGAGACAGACGAGACTCCTAAAGTTTAACTGCAACGGACTCTCGAGCAAGATCTCGGAGGTGGTTGCCTTCATGGCTCGGCACGGGCTGTTAATAGCTGCGGTCCAAGAAACAAAGCTACGTCGCAGCTCAACCTTAACGAACAACGACGGCTACAATGTGCTTGGCAGAGATCGCGAGCGAGATAATGGTGGAGGCCTAGCCTTCATATTACATAATACACGACCCAACGGACAGCACTATAGAATGTCAAGGGATTGCTGTCCGGTCAGGCGATGTCGAGCTCAAAATATTTAATCTTTACATACCCCCTGTCTCCTGCTGCCCTGCTGGATATCACCCTGACGTAGGTGCGCTCCTCAGTGGTGAAAACCGTTTGGTAGTTTGAGACTTCAACGCAAGGGGGAAATATTTTGGCAGAGCAGATAGACGATTCGACATTCTGCACAATGAACGACGAAGCCCCCACCAGGATTATGGGTAGGTGCAGCAGCTCGCCAGATCTAACAATAGCTAGCGCGGGTCTGATAAATAGAATAACGTAGCGACCTATGCTATCGCTTGCATCAGACCACTTACCCATAGTCATCTCGATTGACAGACCTGCCAACTACGTTGCCTCGGACCGCCACACCTACATCAACTTCAAAAAACCTGACTAGGAGCGGTTCGAGGATTTCACTGAAGATGCATTCAGTGCTCTTAACACTCTTACCGACGTTCAAGTTGGCGAGCGCGAGTTCCGCAGGGTGGTGAAGTCCGCTGCTGCTCGCTTCATTCCGGCAGGTAGGATCCCCGAGATCCGTCCTCACTTCCCGGGTGAGGCGGTCTCTCTTGCGGATGAACGTGATCACCTTCGCAGGCGGACCGCGGTAATCCCCGTATTAGGCAACTAAACGGGGAGATCCAACGCCTGGTCAACGAACAAAAGCGGAACAAGTGGAGGGAGCACCTGAAGTCCTGCAACCTCGGTGCCGGAGTGGGCAAACTATGGTCGACTGTGAGGTCCCTGTCCAACCCGACCAGGCGTGACGATCGAACAGAAATCTCCTTTGGAGACCACGCCTCGTCGGACCCGAAGCGATGCGCGAGCTATTTTAGTCCACAATTTATACTGCATCCTTCGACCGACAGGACTAAACGGTCAGTCACCAGAAGGCTGCGCAAGCTAACACCGAGCGCACAAATTGTCCTCTCTAGCACTGCGGTGAAGGAAGCCTTCGCGAAGGCGAAAGCCTCCAAATCCATTGGCCCAGACGGGCTAAGCATGTTGATGCTGAAAAAATTGGGCACCGCGGGAGTAGCATATCTCACCAAGGTCCTCAATTTGTCCTTAACCACGCTGGTCATTCCAGATATCTGGAAGACGAGTAGGGTATTACCAATGCTGAAACCAGGGAAACCTGCCGGACAGGGCGAGTCGTACCGGCCGATCTCCCTGCTTTCTCCAGTGGTCAATACATTTAAGGCCCTGCTGCTCCCGAATTTCAATCACTACCTCAACCCGCCAGAGGGAGTCACACTGGTCTCGTATGCCGACGACTGCACGATAATGGCTACCGGCAATGGAATTGATGGCCTATGCTCTAAAGTGAACAGCCAACGGCGACCCTGTTCACAACTTGGACGAAGAAAGTCCTTAAGTCACTTGCCGGCAGCACTTGGGGCAGAGACAAAGAAACGTTGTTGGCAACATACAAGATGATTGGCCGGCCGGTTCTAAATTATGCTGCGCCAATATGGTCGCCTGGAACTAGCAGGATTCAGTGGTCAAGACTGGAGACCTGTCAGAACGCCGCACTCAGGACAGTGACGGGATGTCTCCTGATGACGCCTGTGGATCACCTCCGCCATGAGGCTAAGCTGTTTCCAGTGCAGGAGCACAATCTGATGCTCACAAAGCAGTTTCTACTGGGGTGCCACCGTCCGGGGCTCCCAGGCACATCAGGGGACATCTCTCACAACTGACGAGGTCGAGACTTACGTACGCTTACCGCTGGACCCAAGGACGTACCGACAAGCTCTGGACGACATTCACAGGGAGTCGGTATCCAAATATATCAACACCCACCCTGTGAATGCAGTCCTGGGAGTCAAACCACCACCCATAGCAGCTGAGAAGCTCCAGCTGCCTCGTAAAACGCGCGTCACTCTGACTCAACTCCGATCTGGATATTGTAGCAGGTTAAACTCCTACCTATCCAGGATCAAACCCCACACCCCTAACACTTTCCCAGCAGGTGGAGAGTCTCCGCACGACACCAATCACCTATTCACATGCCCGACCAAACCCACTCAACTAACACCCCTCTCCCTATGGTCCGACCCTGTTGGAACGGCTTGTTTCCTGGACCTCTCGTTAGTTGAGATTGACGATAATGATTGAGGGAGCCCGGCAGCCCAGTAGGGTGTAGCTATCCGCTACAATAACAACATTCAACGAATAAAGGATATCCCGTTAAGTCGGGTGATAAATTAATGCCAATGACAAGCAATTACAAAAACCCCTATTTATGAATGTAGGCTGATTCCCAGCAGTAAATCAGTCTGGGGAAAACTAGAAAACTACCCAGCAGTAAACTGGTTCAGGCTGCAGGCCTGAACATGCCGGGCCCCTTGCCATGGGCAATATTAAAAAGGAAAAGCAATTGAACGCGCCAGTCAACAATAAGTCCATCCCAAGACAGGTACATAAAATTTCGTCCGAATTACTGATGGTGGGCTCCAGAAACCACCAAGCCGAATATGGTCGCCTGAACTGGCAACCCTCCTACCGAAGTTGAGGGCGTAGTGTTGATTATTAGTTGTGGGTACACGTCGTTGCCCAATGTCAGTCGAGTAGAAGAAGACGTGTAGAATTTCGGTTCGAAAGCCCGCTAGCTGAAGTCGCCGAATAGACTGGAAGTACATCTTGTCTTCCAACTCTTCTTCTCGATGATAAATCGATTTTCGTCTTCAGTCTTGTCGGAGAGCATTCCGAGCTGCCTTGTCGCCACTGGTTGCGGTGGTGTGATGGTCGGAACGGACGTGATTACGAGTCACCCTGTCTCGGAACGGACGAGGTTCCACTCCAGCAGCAGAGCCGCGTTCTCTTGCTTCGCAGGTCGTGGATGGTCGAAAGGGACGTGGTTCCAAGCCGCTCACCCGTAGAGTATCTTCTGTTGAAGACCGGCGGTTCGATGACGACGTAGTCGTGTACGCGCCAAAATTATATTATATTATAATGTTTTGGTTATGTTAAACATTATGGTGATCGGAAAAAATTGCTTAAACAGAATTGTTAAAATGTGGACTAAGCAAGCGCCCAACAATCAATATAATTTCGACGAAAAATAAAATGGTAGAAACCAGAATGTGAAAAACGAAAATATCGACTAATGCCAAAATCGCAGATGTAAAAACCACAACAAAAATAAAAAAAATAGCTTTTGTTTAAGTTTGATTAAATAAATATTTATGTATGTATTTTGTCAATTTAATTTGGTAATATTCGATATAGCACCGCATAAAAAAGGGGTGGTGGGTGGTGAAGGAGTGGGCGCGGCACCACCCAAGCACACCGATAGAAAGGGGAAAGAATAAACTTTTCCTTAAGACAAAAATTCTACTTTCCAAAAGGGAGACAAAAGCTACCCAGCAAAAATTTTTTTTTAAACTCCAGACAAAATGTGGGTTCATGACTTACTTATGTTATAAATGATGTACATATGTGTGGTTTTGATATCTGCGAAAAACTCTTTTCCCATTTCAATATATTACAAAAAATTTAACTTTTTAAGAAAAGCACCGTAGGCGAAAATTTGTAATAAAAAATCGCGCGAATTTCAATTATAAATTTTCAATATATTACGAAATATTTATTTGTGGAAAATGCCGTAGGCCTTAATTGTGGTATATTAACTTTTGAAACGTATGGCAGAACTCCTTTTCGCGTACTTTTAGCTTACTGGGTTATATCAATTTCCCTTGGGTTTCTCTTTCACTCGTAGTTTAGCAGATGCATTTGGCAGGAATTTTAGTCTTTTGTGCGGGGCTTAAAAATGCAACTTTTTATTTAAGAAATGTAAAGTATTTAAATTGTTTTTGTTTCTAAAAACAGTAAAAGCTGATAGCACAATGTGTTTATAATATGTGTGTGCCAAAATGAATGCATTAGGTGCTCGATATTAAGTTCAGTGAATGAAAATCAAACACCATATACGTGAAAAATGCGAAAAAAGAGTATTTTTTAAGTAAAATTCGTATAAAATTCGTGGACGTATTTTTGCAAAATGTTAGGTAAACAAAAGTTTATTATGTTGTTCATCTATGTATGTGCATTTGAATTTTTCAATTTGGTTTACGCGTTTAGCCACAGTAAACCAAACTTATGCGGCGCTATTTCGAATCCAACCCATTTAATTAGTTAACTTAACAATTTATACTATTTATCTTTCACACAAATTCAAATATGAATTTTTGTTGTTTGCGATCTTATACATTTTTAATAATTGGCAGTTTTATTGAGCTCGAGGCCAGGTTACAGAAGTTTTTTTTTGAAAAAACAATGAAATGGTAATGAAGAATAAATACAACTAATAACATTAAGGTCTGATGAGGAAATGTGGTGATTTCTGAAATAGTACTATAACTTCTACCATTTAAAAAACTGTTGTTGTTTTTTCAAATAAAAATCTTCTGTAAACTGGCCTCGAGCTCAATAAAATGGTCAATTATTACAAATTCAAATAAATTATTTTACAATTTAATCTCACTAATACATGTTATTGCACTTATTTTATGTTTATTTGTTTGCAATCTCGTAGCAAAAATATATTTCATGCCATTATCTCGCAGCAAAACATTGTACCACCTAGTCAGCTCGCCACACAACTCCTTATCGACACTTTCATACAAAGAATGATCTCTAATTCGATCTTTTGTTTGATTAATTATTTCTATTTCTTTGTTGTTTACCACTTTTACGTATATTTGTCTTTTTAATTTAGCGTTTGGAAATCGCTCTTTTTACACTCGTTTAAAAATTAACCGCGAAATTGCAGGCAGTGACTTTTTGTGCTGTATTTAAATGTTCAAATTTTAGTGCAGTATTGTTTAGAAATGCTTGAAGAAACCTGCTATCTATAAAGTAATTTGTTTTTCGATAAGTCCTTTCGGGGGGAAAGTTGAATTCGCAAGGTGGTTTTATCAAAATGTTCAATCAATTCAATTCAAATTGTTTTGTTCACTGCCACAAAGTCACTAGTTCGCTGCACAAATATATGTACTATGTTGCGAATATTTCAATATTCAGTCAAATCTTTAAGCAATAATTGTGCAAAGCGATCGTAAATCGCTATTAATGCTTTTTACTTGAATTCATTTAATGTAAAAACCGGTAATTCGCCTTAATGAATTTGTGTGTCGTAGCTAAAAAAAAGTTTGTGTGTACAAACATACATAAACGCAGGTTGCAGAGCCTTATCATGCGATGTCGGTAATGAATTTTGCCTCTTAATCACAGTATTAATTTTAAAAAAGTTGCAAAACTGTATTTAAAAATAGGCGCCCTAAAAAGTTTAACGCTAAGAAAAACTGAAACTGCACTTGATATTAAATGAGGATGGCTCGAGCCGAAAGGAAATTTTATGAAAAATTCTTTATTGTTGTTGCCACACAAAATCATTCGCGCACTTTGATTATTCACTTATTTTCTTTAATGAAAATTTTAAACAAAACACGTACCTTTTGTACTGATGATTTGTTCAATTGTTGATGTACGTATGTAGAGTTGGAGGTTTGTGTGTGTCTGTTGAGCCTAGTGTTAATTTGGCGTGTTGAATTGCTCCAATTTCCGAAAAAAACAGTAGAAGAAAAATTTGTTAAAACTATATTGAGACCTTTTATTGTAAAAACGTTGGTTCTTTTCCAACGGCGACGAAGGACCATGGACGAAACTGCCGCAATTCCAAATGGTCTCGTGGGCAGAGAAATAATTCCTATTAGGACGAATTGTCAAAAATGTATATTTATTGGTGTTTGTATACATATATCACAAGCAAAAATACATATTATAAGTTAAAAAATATAAAAGCTGGAAGATATTACATACACTTGGAGATGGATTTCCAGGTGTTGGCTGGCGTTTGCTGGTTGATTGGTGAAAACTGCTGTGGGCTGAGTGTCGGTCCAAAACGGAGTGATCCCGTGAATTTTACATATTTGTCGCCGGACCGAATGTTTTGCCTTAGCAAACCAGTCGATTCAACGAACAACACTTCCACGACAGTCGGTTCTACGCTTTCGAAGTGACTCGGATTTCATCCGACCAAGGACTGTTGTTTCGGCGACCTAACCCGACTTGGGCTGCCGGACACCCCCAATCTTATCTCCGTTCGAGTGCAATACCTTGCAGCAGGTTTGCTACTCATACTTCTGGCCAGGGCGGGCGTCGAGCCTAACCCTGGCACAGAAACCTATTTCTGTTGCTTCTGCCAGAGAAGGCTCCATCCGAATTCCACTTCGGTGAGGTATAATTCCTGCAACGGATGGTGCCATCTTAAGGTCTGCTCAGGCCTTAAGAAAACCATTGAGTGGTCCACAACCTATGTGGGCCAGTGTTGCTCGCGCACTCAAGCGCCGCAAGCCTCCACGGCATCTCCCTTTGCCCCCCCCCCCCCCGCGCCGGTGCTTCAACGTACCACCTGCCTCCACGGCTTCCCGGAGCTCACAGCAACATAAAACCTCCCCACCTTCCACTCGCTCCAGCAACTACTGGTTGCCCCCACAATCTGTTGTGCATGCCGGGTCAGAGTACACCGGAATGCCTGCTCAGTCAGGTGTAACGCCTAACAGGGCTGGCGCCACTTCCAGGCGTGCTCTGGCCTTCGCACCAGAAGGGACTGGTCTGAGTTTTACCACTCCCTGCTGCCGCAACAACCCACCGCAAGTGTCGCCCACGACACCACCCACATATACCATTGGGCCTTCACCACCACAGCGGGACGCGCAGCCGGGACGGGCCGGCCCTCGGATCCAATCCCTCACCCCCCTCAACGCGACGACCCTACCGAGACAGACGAGACTCCTAAAGTTTAACTGCAACGGACTCTCGAGCAAGATCTCGGAGGTGGTTGCCTTCATGGCTCGGCACGGGCTGTTAATAGCTGCGGTCCAAGAAACAAAGCTACGTCGCAGCTCAACCTTAACGAACAACGACGGCTACAATGTGCTTGGCAGAGATCGCGAGCGAGATAATGGTGGAGGCCTAGCCTTCATATTACATAATACACGACCCAACGGACAGCACTATAGAATGTCAAGGGATTGCTGTCCGGTCAGGCGATGTCGAGCTCGAAATATTTAATCTTTACATACCCCCTGTCTCCTGCTGCCCTGCTGGATATCACCCTGACATAGGTGCGCTCCTCAGTGGTGAAAACCGTTTGGTAGTTTGAGACTTCAACGCAAGGGGGAAATATTTTGGCAGAGCAGATAGACGATTCGACATTCTGCACAATGAACGACGAAGCCCCCACCAGGATTATGGGTAGGTGCAGCAGCTCGCCAGATCTAACAATAGCTAGCGCGGGTCTGATAAATAGAATAACGTAGCGACCTATGCTATCGCTTGCATCAGACCACTTACCCATAGTCATCTCGATTGACAGACCTGCCAACTACGTTGCCTCGGACCGCCACACCTACATCAACTTCAAAAAACCTGACTAGGAGCGGTTCGAGGATTTCACTGAAGATGCCTTCAGTGCTCTTAACACTCTTACCGACGTTCAAGTTGGCGAGCGCGAGTTCCGCAGGGTGGTGAAGTCCGCTGCTGCTCGCTTCATTCCGGCAGGTAGGATCCCCGAGATCCGTCCTCACTTCCCGGGTGAGGCGGTCTCTCTTGCGGATGAACGTGATCACCTTCGCAGGCGGACCGCGGTAATCCCCGTATTAGGCAACTAAACGGGGAGATCCAACGCCTGGTCAACGAACAAAAGCGGAACAAGTGGAGGGAGCACCTGAAGTCCTGCAACCTCGGTGCCGGAGTGGGCAAACTATGGTCGACTGTGAGGTCCCTGTCCAACCCGACCAGGCGTGACGATCGAACAGAAATCTCCTTTGGAGACCACGCCTCGTCGGACCCGAAGCGATGCGCGAGCTATTTTAGTCCACAATTTATACTGCATCCTTCGACCGACAGGACTAAACGGTCAGTCACCAGAAGGCTGCGCAAGCTAACACCGAGCGCACAAATTGTCCTCTCTAGCACTGCGGTGAAGGAAGCCTTCGCGAAGGCGAAAGCCTCCAAATCCATTGGCCCAGACGGGCTAAGCATGTTGATGCTGAAAAAATTGGGCACCGCGGGAGTAGCATATCTCACCAAGGTCCTCAATTTGTCCTTAACCACGCTGGTCATTCCAGATATCTGGAAGACGAGTAGGGTATTACCAATGCTGAAACCAGGGAAACCTGCCGGACAGGGCGAGTCGTACCGGCCGATCTCCCTGCTTTCTCCAGTGGTCAATACACTTAAGGCCCTGCTGCTCCCGAATTTCAATCACTACCTCAACCCGCCAGAGGGAGTCACACTGGTCTCGTATGCCGACGACTGCACGATAATGGCTACCGGCAATGGAATTGATGGCCTATGCTCTAAAGTGAACAGCCAACGGCGACCCTGTTCACAACTTGGACGAAGAAAGTCCTTAAGTCACTTGCCGGCAGCACTTGGGGCAGAGACAAAGAAACGTTGTTGGCAACATACAAGATGATTGGCCGGCCGGTTCTAAATTATGCTGCGCCAATATGGTCGCCTGGAACTAGCAGGATTCAGTGGTCAAGACTGGAGACCTGTCAGAACGCCGCACTCAGGACAGTGACGGGATGTCTCCTGATGACGCCTGTGGATCACCTCCGCCATGAGGCTAGGCTGTTTCCAGTGCAGGAGCACAATCTGATGCTCACAAAGCAGTTTCTACTGGGGTGCCACCGTCCGGGGCTCCCAGGCACATCAGGGGACATCTCTCACAACTGACGAGGTCGAGACTTACGTACGCTTACCGCTGGACCCAAGGACGTACCGACAAGCTCTGGACGACATTCACAGGGAGTCGGTATCCAAATATATCAACACCCACCCTGTGAATGCAGTCCTGGGAGTCAAACCACCACCCATAGCAGCTGAGAAGCTCCAGCTGCCTCGTAAAACGCGCGTCACTCTGACTCAACTCCGATCTGGATATTGTAGCAGGTTAAACTCCTACCTATCCAGGATCAAACCCCACACCCCTAACACTTTCCCAGCAGGTGGAGAGTCTCCGCACGACACCAATCACCTATTCACATGCCCGACCAAACCCACTCAACTAACACCCCTCTCCCTATGGTCCGACCCTGTTGGAACGGCTTGTTTCCTGGACCTCTCGTTAGTTGAGATTGACGATAATGATTGAGGGAGCCCGGCAGCCCAGTAGGGTGTAGCTATCCGCTACAATAACAACATTCAACGAATAAAGGATATCCCGTTAAGTCGGGTGATAAATTAATGCCAATGACAAGCAATTACAAAAACCCCTATTTATGAATGTAGGCTGATTCCCAGCAGTAAATCAGTCTGGGGAAAACTAGAAAACTACCCAGCAGTAAACTGGTTCAGGCTGCAGGCCTGAACATGCCGGGCCCCTTGCCATGGGCAATATTAAAAAGGAAAAGCAATTGAACGCGCCAGTCAACAATAAGTCCATCCCAAGACAGGTACATAAAATTTCGTCCGAATTACTGATGGTGGGCTCCAGAAACCACCAAGCCGAATATGGTCGCCTGAACTGGCAACCCTCCTACCGAAGTTGAGGGCGTAGTGTTGATTATTAGTTGTGGGTACACGTCGTTGCCCAATGTCAGTCGAGTAGAAGAAGACGTGTAGAATTTCGGTTCGAAAGCCCGCTAGCTGAAGTCGCCGAATAGACTGGAAGTACATCTTGTCTTCCAACTCTTCTTCTCGATGATAAATCGATTTTCGTCTTCAGTCTTGTCGGAGAGCATTCCGAGCTGCCTTGTCGCCACTGGTTGCGGTGGTGTGATGGTCGGAACGGACGTGATTACGAGTCACCCTGTCTCGGAACGGACGAGGTTCCACTCCAGCAGCAGAGCCGCGTTCTCTTGCTTCGCAGGTCGTGGATGGTCGAAAGGGACGTGGTTCCAAGCCGCTCACCCGTAGAGTATCTTCTGTTGAAGACCGGCGGTTCGATGACGACGTAGTCGTGTACGCGCCAAAATTATATTATATTATAATGTTTTGGTTATGTTAAACATTATGGTGATCGGAAAAAATTGCTTAAACAGAATTGTTAAAATGTGGACTAAGCAAGCGCCCAACAATCAATATAATTTCGACGAAAAATAAAATGGTAGAAACCAGAATGTGAAAAACGAAAATATCGACTAATGCCAAAATCGCAGATGTAAAAACCACAACAAAAATAAAAAAAATAGCTTTTGTTTAAGTTTGATTAAATAAATATTTATGTATGTATTTTGTCAATTTAATTTGGTAATATTCGATATAGCACCGCATAAAAAAGGGGTGGTGGGTGGTGAAGGAGTGGGCGCGGCACCACCCAAGCACACCGATAGAAAGGGGAAAGAATAAACTTTTCCTTAAGACAAAAATTCTACTTTCCAAAAGGGAGACAAAAGCTACCCAGCAAAAATTTTTTTTTAAACTCCAGACAAAATGTGGGTTCATGACTTACTTATGTTATAAATGATGTACATATGTGTGGTTTTGATATCTGCGAAAAACTCTTTTCCCATTTCAATATATTACAAAAAATTTAACTTTTTAAGAAAAGCACCGTAGGCGAAAATTTGTAATAAAAAATCGCGCGAATTTCAATTATAAATTTTCAATATATTACGAAATATTTATTTGTGGAAAATGCCGTAGGCCTTAATTGTGGTATATTAACTTTTGAAACGTATGGCAGAACTCCTTTTCGCGTACTTTTAGCTTACTGGGTTATATCAATTTCCCTTGGGTTTCTCTTTCACTCGTAGTTTAGCAGATGCATTTGGCAGGAATTTTAGTCTTTTGTGCGGGGCTTAAAAATGCAACTTTTTATTTAAGAAATGTAAAGTATTTAAATTGTTTTTGTTTCTAAAAACAGTAAAAGCTGATAGCACAATGTGTTTATAATATGTGTGTGCCAAAATGAATGCATTAGTGGCTCGATATTAAGTTCAGTGAATGAAAATCAAACACCATATACGTGAAAAATGCGAAAAAAGAGTATTTTTTAAGTAAAATTCGTATAAAATTCGTGGACGTATTTTTGCAAAATGTTAGGTAAACAAAAGTTTATTATGTTGTTCATCTATGTATGTGCATTTGAATTTTTCAATTTGGTTTACGCGTTTAGCCACAGTAAACCAAACTTATGCGGCGCTATTTCGAATCCGACCCATTTAATTAGTTAACTTAACAATTTATACTATTTATCTTTCACACAAATTCAAATATGAATTTTTGTTGTTTGCGATCTTATAAATTTTTAATAATTGGCAGTTTTATTGAGCTCGAGGCCAGGTTACAGAAGTTTTTTTTTGAAAAAACAATGAAATGGTAATGAAGAATAAATACAACTAATAACATTAAGGTCTGATGAGGAAATGTGGTGATTTCTGAAATAGTACTATAACTTCTACCATTTAAAAAACTGTTGTTGTTTTTTCAAATAAAAATCTTCTGTAAACTGGCCTCGAGCTCAATAAAATGGTCAATTATTACAAATTCAAATAAATTATTTTACAATTTAATCTCACTAATACATGTTATTGCACTTATTTTATGTTTATTTGTTTGCAATCTCGTAGCAAAAATATATTTCATGCCAATATCTCGCAGCAAAACATTGTACCACCTAGTCAGCTCGCCACCCAACTCCTTATCGACACTTTCATACAAAGAATGATCTCTAATTCGATCTTTTGTTTGATTAATTATATTTTTTTTTGTTGTTTACCACTTTTACGTACATATATTTGTCTATTTAATTTAGCGATCGGAAATCGCTCTTTTTACACTCGTTTAAAATTTGACCGCGAAATTGCAGGCAGTGACTTTGTGTGCTTTATTTAAATGTTTAAATTTTAGTGCAGTATTGTTTAGAAATGCTTGAAGAAACCTGCTATCCATAAAGTAATTTGTTTTTCGATAAGTCCTTTCGGGGGGAAAGTTGAATTCGCAAGGTGGTTTTATCAAAATGTTCAATCAATTCAATTCAAATTGTTTTGTTCACTGCCACAAAGTCACTATTTCGCTGCACAAATATACATATGTATGTTGCGGAGATTTCAATATTCGGTTAAAATTTTAAGCAATAATTATGCAAAGCAATTCCCCTGCTAGGGCAGGTACCTTGACGTTGGTGCAGGGGCTTAGTCGCACCTCAAATAGGTCCCGACCATCCGATCGTATCAGCGCCTGCGTGCGATGGTCCGGGGGGATGGTCGGGGCCGCTTTGTGGCCGATGACCAAGAGCTATCACCCCCTAAGCCAGTTATGCGACGTCGTGCCCGTTGACTGGTTTGCAGCCAGGAGGTCAACCGGCCGTATCTATACGGAGTCTCCTCGACACCGGGCCACCTCGAGGAGTAGCAGTGGCCTTACCACGGCAAGGGGCGCTGTCGCGGCGTACGTCCCTTTTCCCCACGAAAAGAAGCTGACTGCTAAGCTTGGCCTAGGTCGAGCTAGCCGTCGTACGAACAAGATGAAACAACAACAACAACAACAGCCAAAACAGCAACAACAACAACAGCGGCGACAACAAACGCTGCATCTGCCAATAACAGGCGGCAAGGAAGCGTCGACGGCAACGAAGGCGATAGCAGGTGATGTCGCTGGTAACTCGGCCAGAACATCCACCTTGGTGGCAGATTCGCCAGGAACTGCAGCGCTAGAGAGGAGTAGCAGTGCGAAAATCTCTAAGCGCAGGGGCAGTTTCCTGGACCGACTATCGGCGGAAGAGGCAGCACTGTTCGTCGAGCACGCCAGAGACGCCGATGAACCCAGCACCAGCAGTGGTGTCCGTCGTGAGAGGGCCAACAGGTGAAAGGTGGAGACAGGTATGAGTGGTTAATACCCTTAACTGACCAAATTTTTGTAGCAGATCGGTCGCAAGACAGATCAAGTAGGTCTCGTTCCAGGTTGGAGAAAGCAGGAGGCTGTCAGCGCTCTAGTAGCAGAAGACTCTCTACGAGTTAACATCGAGAGCCGCCGTCGATCCAGAAGCAGACGCTCCGACTCCACCGCCTCACGCTGCTCCGGGTGGCAACAGCCACGGAGAAGACATCGGCAGGCCCGGGCTCCCCCACTGCCGCCATGTCAGCCGGGACCCGCGCCCTTCGATAGATGGAGAAGCGGGGAACCCACTAGTGCATGTGGAAACACAGCTCCCACAACCTCCGCAAAAAGAGGAAATGTGGAGATCACACCACCGGAACTACCCACAAGCAAGCGTCAGCGGGAGCAACCGCCTCTTCAAGTGGAGCAGGGGGCGGGGGCGCTGCGGTTGGAAGTGCGTAGCGGCCCAGCTACTCGAATGCCCTCCAAGGCGTTAGGGTGGCTGTGCTGTCCCGCGACTATCCGGCTGCTGCCCTAAGTTCGGATGACCTGACCCGCCTGCAGAACACCATTATGTTTGCGGGGGCCAGGGGATGGTCGCAACCGCTGGCGTTTTGTGGCGTACATTTCAGCTCAGGCATGCTGCGTGTGGACTGCAAGGATGAAGGTACCGCAGCATGGTTAGCGGAATAGATACCGCAGCTTGAAGGCTGGGTAGGACCAACTTTGTGCACCCGTAGAGGCGAAGATATCCCTCCACAGCACAATGTCTCAGTATTCCTCCCAAGAACCGGTGTGGAGTTGACCAGTCATGCCATGGACTTACTCTGGGCACAGAACTCTGGCTTCCACAACTCGGCCTGTACGGTTATGTCAAAGAGCGCTGTGGATAACGGGCTCCGACTTAACCTTTGCGTCGATGAGGAATCCTTTGTCAACTTAAGGGAAGCTGGCTTTGTGGTCAACTACAGGTTCAGCAGCGGTACGATGAGGCCATTGCGGCCCAGGGCACAGGTAGGCAATACTGCTGCGTCACAGGCCGCCCAGAACCCTGGGGCTGTGGCTCCTGGCGAGCCTGCAGTGACTGGGCCAGCGGCGGTTTTACCGACGGGCCAGCAAGGCGTGAGCCAATCATCAGCTTCAGTGGAGGTGCCCGAGTCAGCGGATACCGATGGCTCAGGTGAGCAATGCCCTCCACCCAGGAGCTCCTAGAAGGCATCGACCCAAGGAGGCTAGAGCTGAAAGAACAAAGCAAGGGCGGTCTAGGGCTCTCGGACGAAGAAGAACCCCAGTAGCACTCATACGAGCAGCCCAGGTCAACCTGTACCATGCGATAGCCGCCTCGGCGGTCATTGCACGCAGGTTTTCCACGGATGACCAGGGCATCCTGCTCGTTCAAGAATCGTGGACCTACAAAGGCCGGGTAAGGGGCCTAAATCAAAACAGTAATAAGGTAATATGGGACCTCTCGTGTGAGAGGCCAAGAGCTGTGTAATGCTGAGAGCAGGTATTAACCACTTTTGCATTGCAGAGTTTTTAACAAGAGATTTGGTGGCAGTACAGGCGACCCTGATGGTAGACGGTCTGGAAACCGAGGTTGTCGTCGCCTCCGCTTATTTTCCGGGGGACAGCGCCAGTGTGCCGCCCCGCGAAGTACAGCAACTAGTGGAGCACTGTCGGAGGAAAAGGCTCCCACTTGTCCTGGGCTGCGACGCAAACGCCCACAACCAGGAGTGGGGCAGCACCGATACAAACCTCAGGGGTGAGTGTCTTCTAGAATATATCAGCTGGCAGACTCCACAGTGTTCTGGCAAAGGCAAACACAAACTCCAGGTTGGCAATTTTGCTACCTGATGGTACTTATACAAGCAACGAGAGGGAGGGGTCGCGTGCTCTGTTGGGGGCTCACTTCCCGGGTGCGGTGCCGGTGTCACGGAATCCTGGTCTTCGAGCCCTCAGCCCGATCCCGACTGACTGGAAAGTAGCCAGGGAGCTTATTAACTGGCAAGCAGTCAGCTGGGTTCTGGGGACGTTTCAGCTATACAAGGCCCTAGGAGTGGGGGGTATAGTAATAAACGATATAAAATACTAATAGACCTCCCAAAAGCAAAACTTAGAATCCTCACAGGCATCCTCACAGGCAACTGCAAATTGAGGGGTCATCTGCATAAACTAGGTATCTGGTCGAGCGACCTGTGTCGCTTCTGCGACAGGACAAGGGAGACCCCCACACCCCTGCTCTAGGAAGGCGATGCTATAGCTCGACGAAGGGAGAGATGGCTAGGTCAGATATGGCCTAAGGAGGAGTACATACACTCCCTGTCACCGGGATCCATCTTGAAATTCATAGATGCTCTTGGTCTAGGGGATGTGTTGTAGGTCACTAAGGGCACAATATACCAATTGGTCGCAGTGCGATCCTCATTTATTTCGCTATTGATGCTTTTCACTCGAATTCATTAAATGTAAAAACCGGTAATTCGCCATAGTGATTTTGTGTGTCGTAGCTAAAAAAAAAGTTTGTGTGTACAAACATACTTAAACGCAGGTTGCAGAGCCTTTTTAATGCGATGTCGGTAATAAATTTTGCCACTTAACCACAGTCCTAATTTTAAAAAAGTTGCAAAACTGTATTTAAAAATTGGCACTAGAAAGTTGAACGCTAAGAAAAACTGAAACTGCACTTGAAGCTAAGGAATGCAACCGCTTTCCCACCAAAACTTCTGACAACAATAAAGTCAACTATTCAAATTATAAACAACTAAAGCACCCACACAGAATTAAGGAATGCAATTGTTTGCTACCAAAACTGCTGACGACCATAATATCAACCGTTCAGATGATGTGACATCGGATGCATCAGCATAAATGTCTCACACTTACAATCAACACTCCAAATACATTTAGCAAATAAAATAAAGTAAAACAGCTTCCTGGCATTGCAGCAGCAGCGACAACAACCGACAGCATCTTAGGTTAGAATAAGAATTGAATTATTAAATAAAGACATACTCAATTTGGAGTTGGAACTTACAAGTACACACCGCAAGTTTAATTGGCGCCCACGCAGGGACCACAGTAATAAAAAATTAAGCATCGATCGGAAAAGGACTTAGCTATGCTTAAGATCGAATTTTTCATAATTGCATTTAAAATTATCATTGAAATAAAATAAGGAGAATAGAGCAATAAGTGTTAGTTCTTATTTTTTGCTGTGTGCCTACGATCAACTAACCAAAATTGAAAAGGACGCCCAACAAACAGTTCGGGACTTAGCAATCAAGTTAGCCGATATCTGGACAACAAGAACCTCCAAACGACGAAGGAGCTTTACCAGGAATCACAACAATCAAGTTTCTTACTAACCGGAGAAAAAGTAAAGTAATTAGTTTTAAGTGAATACAATTTTATGTATGTAAAGTGACAAAGTGGATAAATTGAAAAAAAAAAACGATAAAATAAATTCAGAAAATGAAATGTTAGCACAGCTTGTTGCTGAACAAACGGAATTAGAGCAGTTGAGACTGCAATTAAGAAATTTGACCAGCACTCATAATGTAACAGAATTTGAAACACAAAATATTGTAGAAACTGTTCAATATAAAGAGACTTTGGATATTATAAAGTCTTTACCCGAATTCAATGGCAAAGGCTACGTGAGTTGGAGAGAAGCAGCTTCTAATACTATTTCACTGTACGCGAAGGGAAGTAGGAAATATTTTGCCGCATTAACTATCCATCGTAATAAAATTACACAAGCAGCCAATGATACTCTTACAAATCATGGCACAGTCCTTAATTTCGAGACAATTATAAGCCGTTTAGATTTTGCTTATGCAGATAAACGCTCTCTGCACATTTTGGAACAGGAACTAAATCTAATAAGACAAACTAATTTGAGCTTAGTAAATTACTTTAATTAAGTGAATTCTCAATTGACACTCATGATAAATAAATCTATAATGACTTACGGGAATAATTCAGAAATAACTAAAGAATATAACAAAATACATCGTTCAGGTGCACTTAAAGTTTTTATAGCAGGATTGAATTATCCTCTGAATAATATTATAATGGCTATTAACCCATCAGATCTACCTAATGCATTAGCTAAGGCCTAAGAAATGGTTTCAAACCAAATTAGACACCAATTCGCTAATGAATTCAGTCTAGCAAGCAGCCAAGTGAATAGGAATCAAAATACAGTTGTTTTTCGATTTAACGAACTATATAATGTCAGCCCTGTTCGTTAAATTGAAAAATTCGTTAAACCGAGTACTATTTATGACAAAGTTTGTTTACTCAAAAACTATGGAAATAACAACTCTAAAAATTTTTGGAGAATAAGGCATTTTAACAGAGTAATAAATAAAATAAATGCAATTCATATGAATTTGTATTGAGATCTTGCATCAGAATCGAGTTAACAAAGAATAACTAAACAAAATTGGCCAATCCATATTTAACACACAATGCACTCACGCATTCACCTTTTTTATAGTCATCCACTATATTTAATTTTTCTTTTATTAACAATCTTTTTCTGCTTCCCATGTTTTCTAATGTTTACACCACAAACGATCGTACAAGAATGCTAAAAACTCCAGAAGTAAACAAAGAAAACGCAACCAGAACATCGTTGGGGAATCCCCTTTCTCTATACTTATGTCTATTGCTTTTGCATATTGTTTGCGGAAATGTTTGTATTTGCATCTCATTCTATACTTAAGATTAATTAATTTTGTATTTGTTCGTTATATCGAGTACAAAATTACGGTACAAAGTTACGGTGTTCGTAATATAAGGTACTCAATTCAAAATTTTTATGAGTTCGTTAAATCCCGAATTCGTTAAACCGATGGTTCGTTAAATCGGAAAACTACTGTAATACTAATACGAATTCACCTATGCAAAATGTTTATAATAATCAAAATTAAAATAATTTACGTTTTGACCAGCGTCAACTGAACAATGGTTACAAAAACTTTGGATGGCAAAACCAACCTAACTCAGTTCCAATGGAAGTTGATAATTCAGGCCAACTTAAACAACAAACCAGCTCTCAGCCAGGGCAAAATACTTATAAACCTAGCTTCCAAACTACTAATACACGCTAGAGCGAAATCCAAAAAGAAGTTTCGGGTCAGACAATAGTTACCAACCCTAACTAAAACAGCAACGAATCAACAACATACAGGAGAATACTTTTTTAGACGAAGCAACCCCTTGCCTTACATATTCAGGCAACTGCGGGCACAAACAGAAAATTAAAAGTATTGATAGACACAGGTGCAACAAATTGCTTCTGTAAACCAAACATTCTACCAAATAGAGAGCAGCTAGTAATTGCGAAACGGGTAAAAACGATAAATGGTTACACAAAAATTACGCATTGTTGTAATGCATACATTTTTAACACGATTTTATGAAGTTGAAAATTTAGAAAGCGATATGCGATATGCTTATAGGAATTAACTTGCTAAGTAAAGCGAAAATACAAATAAATTTTGGGGAAAATATGCTCGTAGTAAATGGGTAAAAAGAGCAATTTTATAATCTTGACGATATTGAGTTAGGAGAAATAAATAATATAAAAGGTAACAATGACCATGAATTGAAAGAAATAAAGAGGATCACGGAAAAATAGATACGTCACTACCTTTTAGAACGGACGTACATATGTACATGCAAAAATTAGGACTATTACAGACAGTCCTATCTGGAGTAAGCAATACCCTTACCCACTATCAGCCAATGGATTTGTAAATGAAGAAATAAGAAAAATGTTAAAACAAAATATTATAGGAGAAAGCAGGAGTCCTTATAATTCACCCATATGGGTCGTTCCCAAGAAAGGTTCCAATGAAGACGGAACATCAAAAATGAGGATGGTTATTGATTATAAAAAGTTGAACGAGATGACGATAGCAGACATGGGATATTTGCAATGTAATACTTTCCAACTTAGGGAAAGCGAAAGTTTTCTCTACTATAGATTTAGAATCTGGTTTCCACCAAATACTAATGAAACCAGAAGACATGAACAATGGCAAGTACGAATATATTCGAATACCTTTGGATTACGGAATGCGCCTTCGATATTCCAAATAGCTATGGATAATATCTTTCGCCACTACGTTGGAAAATTTTGTCACGTCTATAGAGACGATATCATAGTTTACTCTAGCAACGCTGACGAGCACTATGAACTTTTAATTAAAATAATAAATACATTGCAAAAAGCACATATTAAAATATCACTTGAGAAATCAGAATTTTTCAAGTCAAATGTAGAATTTTTGGGCTACCAAGTAGCTCATAATACTATTCCAACAGATGGAAAGAAAATTTAAACAATAAGAAATTATCCTGTACCAAGAACTTTAAGGAAATTAAGAAGTTTCTTAGGGATGACTGGTTATTATAGGAAGTTTGTGTATAGGTATGCCCACATAACAAAGCCGTTAACTAAGTATTTAGCAGGAGAAAACGGAAGAGTTTCCCAAAATCGGTCGAAAAAGATTGAAATCAAATTAGATGAAGAAGCATTAAATGCAGTAGAGAAACTGAAAAATGAATTAATTCAACAAGTCGAATTGACACAACCATGATAGAGGAATATGCACCTACAATTATATACAAACCAGGAAGTACAAATAATAATAACTTAGAAAAAGGGAACGATGAACCAACAGAAACTGCACATTCAGCAGAGAGTTTAGATATTTTTCATATTAAAACAATTAACAAAGCTCCGATGAAAAAGGATAGTTTAAATGACCATTTTAGAACGAAAAGTTTTAATTTGTTCCGACATCATATAAAATATAAGGACCTGGAATTTTTAAAAGAAATTATATCAAAGCGATTAAATAAGAACATGTTAGCAGGGATTTATTGTAGTTCCGAGGACTTATATGCAGTTAAACAAGTTTTAAAGAATAGAATAACAAAAAAAGTTGTTCATACAAACGTAATAGCAATGGATGTAATAAACGAAGATGACCAAGAGAAGATTGTGAGACAAACTCACACAAGGGCACATAGAAGCTATAAGGAGAATATTAAACAAATATTTAAGGACTACTATTGGCCTGAAATTAAGAAAAATTTCAAACAATATATTAGAAACTGCGATATATGCAATAAAAATAAGTACCGATAGGCACCCTAAGAAAATCCCGATTGGTGAGGCACCAATTCCAAACAAGGAGGGGGAACAAATTCACATTGATATATTCTGTGCGCTTGAACTTAAAATTCTTAACTTTAATAGACGCATACTCAAAAGTTTTGGTAATTAAACACATGGATGATAAAACTAAACTACAAGATAAAGTATTAGAAGCTTTACAAAGCTTCCCAGGAGTAAAGAGAATAACTTGCGATAACGAACCGGGATTTAGTTCAGCACAATTTAAATCTTTTGCAAAGCGAATGAAAATACGAATTAAATATTGCGACCCTAAACATTCAACAACTAATGGACAAATCGAAAGAGGTGACTCTACTGTGATAGAAATCGCTAAATGTATTAGGGAGGAGTTTGAAATAGTAAATGATATAGAAGTCATAATTAGGGCTGCACAATCCTATAATCAAACAATACACTCAGTAACTGATAAAAAGCCTTTCGAAATCCTTTACAATAAAGTTAAACATGGCTATTTGGCTAACCAGCTAAAAGACGCACAAGTAAGGACATTGAATGGTAGAAATAAAAATAGACAAATGCGGACGTTTAATGAAAATGAAATAATATTCAAAAAGATAATCAATATCAAAGTACACTAAAACCTAAGTATAAAAAACAAGTAGTCAAAGAGGATTTAGGAAATAAAATAATAAAAACAGAATAATACATAAATATAATATCAAATCTTAAAATCCTCGAGGTTCGCAATGATGCACCTCATCATTGTTTTATTGGCGATCCCTTTAATCACAGCACAAATTGAAATCATATTTAATTTCTTTGGAACAGTGTAAAAATATATATATGGCACAATGGATGATGAAGATCGGCAAGAAATAGAAAATAAATTGAAAGTAAACACAGTGAACGCCCATAATGCAATTGAAAAAATCAATCTTCAGAAGAATATAAATGAGAAATATAACCATGAAATTAAAGGCATCACTGCAAATCTAACCAGCATAACAAATAACTGTTTCAAAATATTAATGAACTTAACACAGAATTAAATAACTTATGAAAGGAAAAGTGGACAAACAAATTGTTTGAAAATCTAATGTATATTGAAACTAACATTATTAAAATTAAGGAAATCGTAATAACAAGCCAAAATAACCTCCTAAGTAGAGAAATTATAACAGATGACGACACTGTTAACTTTAATATAACTTTTGAGAAATTAAGTAAGATCAAAATTGTAATTGTCACTCATAACGGAAATATTGTAATATTAGTTAAAACACCCTGTTTTACTAACGAAACTTATGAATCAATCTACATAAGTATGTTCAACCTATACCCAACGTTAATCAAGCAGAAATTTATATTCACGAAAATGAAATTTTATCTCTAAATGATGTTACTTATAAAAAGACTTCGTTCAGGGAGGAATTGGAAGAATATAAAGACGGATGTATTGAAAATTTATTTAAAAGTAAAATGCACTGTAAATATATGTGCTCGAGCGGGGAGGATTTAGGGGCCGTGAATTCCTCTTGAATTCCACGGCAACGGGGATCGAGGAAATAGGAAGCCGATCTTCTGAAAATTTGAGATCCTTAAATTAATAAGCCGAATGTTATATTGCTCTCGCAAGTAAAAACACACTAGTTATAATTTAAATGCAATTTGGGGCTTGCATATGGCAAGCAATTTATTTTCTATTATAAAAAAACACTGCTGAAAATAAATTGGGGGTTAAATATATGTACAATGCAAAAACCTTACTTGTAGCGTTGGCGGCGTCTCTTCACAAAGTGAAAGAGCGCTGCGTTTTCGCATAAGGCGAAACCCATCGTACGGTACGGGTAACAGGACTCGAGAAAAGGGAGAGAAAGTAACGAGTCCCTGTTCCCGTACTATTACAGCGACATCTGCAAGTGGAATTAATAATGTAAGAACCTACTTGTTTGCGTGAGTAATAAGACAATCGTGTATGGTATAATACTCCGGTAATTTATTGTCTCGTCTTCACAGCTTCACAGTATAAAGAGTACTAAACTAGAATGTGTATACATGTACGTAATTTACTCGGTATTGGTAGGCTCTCGTTGTTCGCTCTCTGGTTCGGTTCTCCACAAATAATTTATTCACAATGGCAGAATACATTGTTAACTAACAAACAAGCCGTTAACTAAGTATTTAGCAGGAGAAAAGGGAAGAGTTTCCCAAAATCGGTCGAAAAAGATTGAAATCAAATTAGATGAAGAAGCATTAAATGCAGTAGAGAAACTGAAAAATGAATTTATTCAAAAAGTCGAATTGAAACAACCAAATTTTAAGAAAACATTTATGTATATTAACAACAGACGCATCCAATGAAGCCATTCGAGCTGTACTCTCACAAGATAATAAACCCATTACGTTCATTTCAAAAACCCTTAACAAAACAGAGCAGAATTACGCTACGAATTTTATGGGCTTTAAAAAATTTGAGAAACTAGTTATACGGAGTGGCGGATTTAGAAATTCATACTGACCACCAGCCCCTAACATTCGCAGTATCAGCGAGAAACCCAAATTCCAAAATGAAAAGGTGGCATCCCTTGATAGAGGAATATGCACCTAAAATTATATACAAACCAGGAAATACAAATAATAATAATTTAGAAAAAGGGAACGATGAACCAACAGAAACTGCACATTCAGCAGAGAGTTTAGATATTTTTCATATTAAAACAATTAACAAGGCTCTAATGAAAAAGGATAGTTTAAATGACCATTTTAGAACGAAAAGTTTTAATTTGTTCCGACATCATATAAAATATAAGGACCTGGAATTTTTAAAAGAAATTATATCAAAGCGATTAAATAAGAACATGTTAACAGGGATTTATTGTAGTTCCGAGGACTTATATGCAGTTAAACAAGTTTTAAAGAATAACAAAAAAAGTTGTTCATACAAACTTAATAGCAATGGATGTAATAAACGAAGATGACCAAGTGAAGATTGGGAGACAAACTCACACAAGGGCAAATAGAAGCTATAAGGAGAATATTAAACAAATATTTAAGGACTACTATTGGCCTGAAATTAAGAAAAATTTCAAACAATATATTAGAAACTGCGATATATGCAATAAAAATAAGTACCGATAGACACCCTAAGCAAATCCCGATTGGTGAGGCACCAATTCCAAACAAGGAGGGGGAAAAAATTCACATCGATATATTCTGTGCGCTTGAACTTAAAATTCTTAACTTTAACAGACGCATACTCAAAATTTTTGGTAATTAAACACATGGATGATAAAACTAAACTACAAGATAAAGTATTAGAAGCTTTACAAAGCTTCCTAGGAGTAAAGAGAATAACTTGCGATAACGAACCGGGATTTAGTTCAGCACAATTTAAATCTTTTGCAGAGCGAATGAAAATACGAATTAAATATTGCGACCCTAAACATTCAACAACTAATGGACAAATCGAAAGAGTTCACTCTACGGTATTAGAAATCGCTAAATGTATTAGGGAGGAGTTTGAAATAGTAAATGATATAGAAGTCATAATTAGGGCTGCACAATCCTATAATCAAACAATACACTCAGTAACTGATAAAAAGCCTTTCGAAATCCTTTACAATAAAGTTAAACATGGCTATTTGGCTAACCAGCTAAAAGACGCACAAGTAAGGACATTGAATGGTAGAAATAAAAATAGACAAATGCGGACGTTTAATGAAAATGAAATAATATTCAAAAAGATAATCAATATCAAAGTACACTAAAACCTAAGTATAAAAAACAAGTAGTCAAAGAGGATTTAGGAAATAAAATAATAAAAACAGAATAATACATAAATATAATATCAAATCTTAAAATCCTCGAGGTTCGCAATGATGCACCTCATCATTGTTTTATTGGCGATCCCTTTAATCACAGCACAAATTGAAATCATATTTAATTTCTTTGGAACAGTGTAAAAATATATATATGGCACAATGGATGATGAAGATCGGCAAGAAATAGAAAATAAATTGAAAGTAAACACAGTGAACGCCCATAATGCAATTGAAAAAATCAATCTTCAGAAGAATATAAATGAGAAATATAACCATGAAATTAAAGGCATCACTGCAAATCTAACCAGCATAACAAAGAACTGTTTCAAAATATTAATGAACTTAACACAGAATTAAATAACTTATGAAAGGAAAAGTGGACAAACAAATTGTTTGAAAATCTAATGTATATTGAAACTAACATTATTAAAATTAAGGAAATCGTAATAACAAGCCAAAATAACCTCCTAAGTAGAGAAATTATAACAGATGACGACACTGTTAACTTTAATATAACTTTTGAGAAATTAAGTAAGATCAAAATTGTAATTGTCACTCATAACGGAAATATTGTAATATTAGTTAAAACACCCTGTTTTACTAACGAAACTTATGAATCAATCTACATAAGTATGTTCAACCTATACCCAACGTTAATCAAGCAGAAATTTATATTCACGAAAATAAAATTTTATCTCTAAATGATGTTACTTATAAAAAGACTTCGTTCAGGGAGGAATTGGAAGAATATAAAGACGGATGTATTGAAAATTTATTTAAAAGTAAAATGCACTGTAAATATATGTGCTCGAGCGGGGAGGATTTAGGGGCCGTGAATTCCTCTTGAATTCCACGGCAACGGGGATCGAGGAAATAGGAAGCCGATCTTCTGAAAATTTGAGATCCTTAAATTAATAAGCCGAATGTTATATTGCTCTCGCAAGTAAAAACACACTAGTTATAATTTAAATGCAATTTGGGGCTTGCATATGGCAAGCAATTTATTTTCTATTATAAAAAAACACTGCTGAAAATAAATTGGGGGTTAAATATATGTACAATGCAAAAACCTTACTTGTAGCGTTGGCGGCGTCTCTTCACAAAGTGAAAGAGCGCTGCGTTTTCGCATAAGGCGAAACCCATCGTACGGTACGGGTAACAGGACTCGAGAAAAGGGAGAGAAAGTAACGAGTCCCTGTTCCCGTACTATTACAGCGACATCTGCAAGTGGAATTAATAATGTAAGAACCTACTTGTTTGCGTGAGTAATAAGACAATCGTGTATGGTATAATACTCCGGTAATCTATTGTCTCGTCTTCACAGCTTCACAGTGTAAAGAGTACTAAACTAGAATGTGTATACATGTACGTAATTTACGCGGTATTGGTAGGCTCTCGTTGTTCGCTCTCTGGTTCGGTTCTCCACATCCCTCCTTTATTATAAAGCTTCAAACGTATTTTGGATCCGTCGTCAGGCTTGCAACTTCCAGAGGTATTGGGCCGATGTTCGTTGTGACTGTCAGTGGTTGATGGTTGAGGGAGAGGTGTGGATGTGGCAGGGGGTGTTATTCCAGACACTGCAGTTTGAGTTGAGTTTTCGCCTTGGACCTGAAGTGGCACCTTCTTAACGTGGCTTATATTCCTACGAACGCGTTTTCCGTCAGCCGCTACTATCACTTCATTTTCACAACACTCTACGACTTCGTATTCCGTGGAGTCAAACGTGGGCGTAATAACTTAACTTTTGAGAAATTAAGTAAGATCAAAATTGTAATTGTCACTCATAACGGAAATATTGTAATATTAGTTAAAACACCCTGTTTTACTAACGAAACTTATGAATCAATCTACATAAGTATGTTCAACCTATACCCAACGTTAATCAAGCAGAAATTTATATTCACGAAAATGAAATTTTATCTCTAAATGATGTTACTTATAAAAAGACTTCGTTCAGGGAGGAATTGGAAGAATATAAAGACGGATGTATTGAAAATTTATTTAAAAGTAAAATGCACTGTAAATATATGTGCTCGAGCGGGGAGGATTTAAGGGCCGTGAATTCCTCTTGAATTCCACGGCAACGGGGATCGAGGAAATAGGAAGCCGATCTTCTGAAAATTTGAGATCCTTAAATTAATAAGCCGAATGTTATATTGCTCTCGCAAGTAAAAACACACTAGTTATAATTTAAATGCAATTTGGGGCTTGCATATGGCAAGCAATTTATTTTCTATTATAAAAAAACACTGCTGAAAATAAATTGGGGGTTAAATATATGTACAATGCAAAAACCTTACTTGTAGCGTTGGCGGCGTCTCTTCACAAAGTGAAAGAGCGCTGCGTTTTCGCATAAGGCGAAACCCATCGTACGGTACGGGTAACAGGACTCGAGAAAAGGGAGAGAAAGTAACGAGTCCCTGTTCCCGTACTATTACAGCGACATCTGCAAGTGGAATTAATAATGTAAGAACCTACTTGTTTGCGTGAGTAATAAGACAATCGTGTATGGTATAATACTCCGGTAATCTATTGTCTCGTCTTCACAGCTTCACAGTGTAAAGAGTACTAAACTAGAATGTGTATACATGTACGTAATTTACGCGGTATTGGTAGGCTCTCGTTGTTCGCTCTCTGGTTCGGTTCTCCACATTCCTCCTTTATTATAAAGCTTCAAACGTATTTTGGATCCGTCGTCAGGCTTGCAACTTCCAGAGGTATTGGGCCGATGTTCGTTGTGACTGTCAGTGGTTGATGGTTGAGGGAGAGGTGTGGATGTGGCAGGGGGTGTTATTCCAGACACTGCAGTTTGAGTTGAGTTTTCGCCTTGGACCTGAAGTGGCACCTTCTTAACGTGGCTTATATTCCTACGAACGCGTTTTCCGTCAGCCGCTACTATCACTTCATTTTCACAACACTCTACGACTTCGTATTCCGTGGTGTCAAACGTGGGCGTAAGTTTATGTGAGGTCACAACGTTGCGAAGTAATACTTTGTCTCCCGGCTTTATATCAGATGGTTTTGCTCTGCGGGTCGTATCCCCCTTCCTTTTCCCTTTTTGTTTATTTATCATATCCAAGTCTCGCGCTGCCGAGTCTCAAATATCATCAGATATATCTTGTATCCCCGGTATCTTGTCTCGAATCGTGCGGTTAAACATCAGTTCAGTTGGTGCGGATCCGGTAGTACCATGAGGGGTAACATTATACATTAAAATGAATTTTTCAAGTTCTTTTAGATAGTTAAGTGTTTTTGAATGGGCGATTTTCAAACATTTCACCAACGACTTATTTATATTTTCAACTTCGCCGTTTGCTTGAGGCCAATAGGGTGGTGTCGTGATTAGGGTGATGTTGTTATTTTTGCAATATTTTCTAAACTCTGTGCTAATAAATTGCCTTCCATTATCTGCTCTTAATGACTTATCCTAAGCGACAAAAAATTGCTTGTAAAGCTTTAATTATTGCATCAGAGGTAATTTTCCTCAAGAATTTTATTTCTTGGTAGCGTGAATAATAATCAATTAAAACGAGTAGATATTCGTTATTCGGTAGGGGTCCCAACAGGTCTGTAGCTACACATTGCCAAGGGCCATTTGGAAATACATGCCTTTGCATCGGCGCAGGATTATTTGGACGTGAAACCATTAAACAGTCACGACAATTTTTCACAAAGTTTCTACTTCTCTGTCAATTAAAGGCCACCACATTTTTGCCCTCAACCTTCTTTTCATGGCGGATTCACCAGGGTGTCCTTCATGAGCTAGCTCCAAAACCTTCGCCCGTAGATCTGTTGGTATAACTATCCGGGTGCCGCGCAAGATTATATCACCAACTGTTGTTAATTCGTGTCTAAATGGAAAGTATCTATTGATAGTATTTGATGGCCAGCTGTCACATTTAATATACTCCATGGCTTCAGTCATTTCTTTATCCCTTGAACCCTTCTCTGAGATCTCGCTTATGGTCAATGCTGTTGGTGTTGAATTGGAAATTATGTGAAAAATAGATCTCTCTACGTTGTCATCAAAGGACTTCGCTCTTTCCAATTTGCATAACCTCGAAAGGGAGTCCGCAATATTTTCTTTTCCTGAGCGGTATATAACTTTAAATTTAAACGACTGAAGCCTCAAGAGCCACCGTTCAATTCTCGCAGGTGGTTTTGAAGTTGGCTTAAATATGGTTTCAAGAGGCTTATGATCGGTGACCAATTCAAAGTCTAGTCCTACTAAATAGTAATAGAACCTATCGACAGCCCATACAAGCGCCAAACTTTCTTTTTCTGTTTGAGAATATCTTTTTTCTACCTCCGAAAGGCTTTTACTGGCAAAAGAAATAATATTCGGTTCATTGTTAGAATTGAACTGTATAAGGACTGCACCCAAAGCCACAGGACTCGCATCCGCAATGACCCTTATTTTATTTGAGGGATCAAAATATGATAAGGTGGGTATGTTTGATAAAAGATGTTTCAGTTTTGCAAAAGCGTTTTGTTGTATGGGGCCCCATATAAATTTTGCATCTAACTTAAGTAGCTTTCTCAGCGGCTCTGTCGTATCAGCCATATCCGGTATAAATTTTCCGATGTACGTGATGAGGCCAAGAAAGCTTCTTGTTTCTTCTTTTGTTTGCGGTGCTCTAAACTCCAAAATTGTTTTAATTTTGTCCGGGTCCGGAAATATACCTACATCCGACAATACGTGACCCAAAAATTTAAGCTTTCTTGCCCCCCAAACGCATTTTTCATCATTGAGTAAAACATTGTTGTTCTTCAAAACCTTAAGTACATTTTCAACGGCTGAGTCATGATCTTTTTCCGATTTTCCATATACGATAATATCGTCTAAATAATTCAAGCAATTTTGACACGTCGAGAGTAGCTCCTCGAAACCCGCTGAAATATTTCTGGGGCGGAATTGATGCCAAACATTAATCTTTTGTAACGAAACAAACCTTTATGTGTTATGAATGTTGTAATTTCTCGACTTGATTCTTCAAGTTCCAATTGGTGATACGCCCATTTAAGATCAAGTCGAGAAAATATTTTTGCATCGCTCAGTTTCGTCATAAAGGTATCGAACGTGGGCAGAGGGTAGTTTTCTCGCAGCACAGCTTTATTGGCCCTACGCATATCGACGCAAAGACGCATTTCACCATGATCTTTTAGAACTACGACAATTGGTGAAATCCATTGAGTTGGACCCCTAACTGGCTCTATGATATCCTTGGCGAGCGCTTCTTCTAATTTCTTCTCAACTTGTTTCTCTAGGGCAACTGGAATGCGACGTAAAGGCTGTTTGACTGGTTTAATGGACTTATCAAACGATAGCTTTATCTTAATATTGAAAATTTTCGGAAACGGTTCTATTTTCTCAATTCTATTTACGTCAAGCCACAATATCAATACCTTGAGTTTAATGGCAGTATCTCGGCCGAGAAGAGATTGTTTCCCATCTTTTATTACATAAAAAGTAGCTATAACTTCCGTACCCTTTCTCACCCCTATTGGTGCCTCGAAAACATATAAGACTGTTAAAATTTTATTAGCTGCATAACCCTTAAATTGATTTGCTGACTCCGTGCAGATGTTCCACATGGTTGCTTTACTGGCATTCAACGCATTCCAAACGTCTTGACCTAACAAGTTAAACCTAGATCCTGAATCTATTATCATAGGGACAGTATGTCCACAAATGTGGCAACTTATCAACTCGTTCGTCGATTCGCACGATTCCACTTGAAGGCAATCATATTCTAGGGAATCAGCTGATGAGTCGTTGTTAGCTTTTTCGATACACCTAACTTTTGACGGATGTAATCGGCGCTGTTTCGAATTATTGTATTTTACATCGCCGAGTTTTCTTTTAAAACTCTTTGTTTTGCATTTGCGTGAGTAATGCCCTATTAATCCACATTTATTGCATTTAGCATTTCTTGCTGGACAATTAATGTCAGAGCTCACGTGCCCCGCCTGACCACATCTACCACACTCACCCCCATTATTCCTGCTCCCTTTTGATTTTGCAACCACCCTGTTCACTTCTTCACCCTCTTTTTTAGGCAACATGTCCTGCGATTGTTTATATATCTGCTCATGAATCTGGCAAGCATCAATAATTTCTTTCAAGTCGTGTTCTTTTTCAAGTAAGCGTTTTTTAAGCTCCACTGGAGCCCACGACTCAATGAGTTTATCTTTTAGAGCGATGTCTTCAATTTCGCTTTTTGTTTCGCCAAAATGACATTTAGAACGCAACAAGAAATTGTTAAAATTTTCGTTCTCCAAAGGCGCTATGTTTCTATATATGTGTCTCTCAAATGACGAGTTTCGTTTTGGCGAAAAGAAATTATTTAATTTCTCGACTAAAATATTAAATACATCGACCGGCTGTTCAGTGTCAACTTCCACAATGGCCCCAGGGATATTATAAATTACCTCTTGTAAATAGTTGTGGCCCACCTAAGTGAAGCAGTTTGTTTCTTCGCTTTACCTCATTTGTAATATCTTCCGATTGAAGATACAGAGTAAACGACCTCAGCCATTTTTCCCACTCGCTTCGCAATAACGCCCTAGCAATGCTATCGCACAGGAATGGTTTAATTTCGCTCATCTTGCTTGCTTTTATTTCTGCTTTAGCCAATTTAATGCCCCGGACAGAAGTATATTTTACCAGTTCAGTGGCCTAAAAAAAAGGAATTCAATATGCATATAAGTCAAATTCTCTTTTTTTTTCGTATCATTATGTGTTACTTTTAATTTCCAATTAAATGCTTTCCCAATTTAATGGCCACTGTATTTGTCGCTCAACAAACCAATTTAATGGGCAGCCTCTTTACTTATTCAGTTGCGCCAATTGAATGGCCTAAAAGAACGATTATATCGTTTACCCGCCAATTGAATGGTCTAAAAAAAAGAAACGTCAAATGTTTATTTCATTTTCTCGCCAAATTTCCAATCTAATGGAACAAACCTTTGCTTATTAGCTTGTTTACTTTTTTTTTTTGTTTGCTACGTCTCTTATGGACAGTTGTGCTGGTTTGATGAATGTAGAGAAATATTTTCTCCTTCGCTATTTCATCAACTATGTATGTATGTATCAACTCGTTGCTTCGAGTTGACAGTTGTGCTGATTTGCTACGTGTCAAGAAATATCTTCTCCGTCGCAATTACATCAAGTATGTATATATGTATATCAACTCGCTGCTTTTGACTCGCCAAGAAAAATCCAATGCAGAAAAATCGATGCTATTATTTGCGTGGAAGAAATTAAACAAATTTTAGTTTTTTCAACTGAAAGAAAATGTTCTGCTGCTACACATAATCCCGTCCTCGTCGCCACTGTAAGAACCTACTTGTTTGCGTGAGTAATAAGACAGTCGTGTGTCACGTACACGTTGCCGGTCATTTTGTGGCTATCGTTGTGGTGGCACTGACTAGCTCAGAAACTACGTGGTCGTGGTCCCTAACCCTTACCACAATGATGCCGACCGGAAGTTACGTTTCGTTCTTTATCATATCCCTGCAAACAGGAAGCCCACCCTTCCATGAAACTCATTATTTAAATGCGATTTCCCTTTACCCGTCTCCAATCAAACATGCGCACTTACCCTTTCGTCATCCTCCCCTCTCCTTAAAGTTTACTTAAGTTTTGTTATGACTCAAATATACAATCTACTTTTATTTAAATTTTCATAATATTTATATATATGTATACATTGGTAATTTATTAGAGAATTTTTGGAGCTGATCTTTATACAATAAAAATTTAAGTTATATAAAAAGAAATTTAACAAAAAAAAGACACTTAAAATATGCTACCATCTACAGATTACTTATTACACATTTTAACAGTTTTAAATTTTTATTCTTTTAATCCGCCACAAAAAAAAGGAACCAACCCAATACATGTACATATGTACATATATATATATGTCTCACGACGCAGTAATTTTTGCACCAAAAATGAAAGGTTACTTTGTCTTCCTACACCCTACCTAAAGAGCTCTTTATTGTTGGGGTTGAGGTTTTCGGGTCTCTATTTGATCCACTTGAGATGAAATAACTTTACTCCGTTTGGTTCTTTTTTTTTTTTTTTTTTCGTTTTTTTTTTTTTTTGAACGGCGGTTAACAATACCGAAACAATATGGATATATATCTCACTTAAAATAAGAGTTACCGATTTTATACAACCAAAAAAAACTAATTAGGGTTTTAACCTTAAGTATAAATACATACATACGTTATTAAATAAAAAAAACGGGAACGGAGGGTGCTCCCGCCGTAACTACGCTCTCCAGCTTCTGGGTTTTATTGCCCTCGTGGTTTCTGGATTCGAATCCTTTTTTTTTTTTTCGTTCGGATCCTTGGATGTGTCAGTATAAGGGGTGGAGACGCACGCACGGTCACACGTTAACAAAAATATATTTTGTGATAAAACTTTTTTGAAATTTTAATTTGCTTTCAGTATTGCAACTGGTTTTAATTTAATAATTATTCACGCACGGTTGCGGGCTTTCCTTTTGTCCCAGACTCGCGCACGGCGTATTAGCTACTTTCACCGCCAAACAAAAACCAATCCTCTCGTCACCTTTATCACCCCCTTATATATTCTCTGTTCGCCCGCTACTCAGCCTGATCACCGGTTATTCTTTTGTTTTGTTTTTTTTTTCTTCTTACGTTATCTCGTCCACCCTATATCCATCCCTCTCACGTCAGCGTAACCAACTCTACACACGCGACCATAGTCTGGCAACCTCATCGTAACCAAAAGCTCTATAATTTCCCTATTTGGTCCTTTTGCCCTTTGACGTTTATTGATCTGGCCAACTTTTGATAAACAAGATTATTTTGGTGTTTTTTTTTTTTTTGCTTGGTTTACATTAATTAATTATTTTTATGCAAGTGCTCAACGTGGGGAACTCGCACGCCCTGACACGGTCTCCTGCCTCGAGAGCTACGCCGGGCATGTGTTTATTGCCTTCACTTCCAACACTAGTTTCGGGAAGTTTGAAATCGCATTTATATTCATTTCTTAGAGTATTTTGTATATGTGTTTTTTTTTTTTTTTTTTTTTTTTTTCAGGTACATGACATAGTGGCTTCTTCCTTCCTGGACGGCTTGACCCTCACCGTCGAAAGAGACTCGTTCCAAAGCACCGCCCTATTGTTTGATGTCCTTGGCGTGCCACGCTCCCAGGCTTTTTCCGGCGAGTGATTCCAATAGGTACATGTTGTTTCCGAGTGCTTTTGTAACGCGGCATTTAGTGAATTTTTTGCAAAACTTTGAATTAATATTCTTCTTAAAGTCACTTAAGACAAAGTTGCGTTTGTAAACTTCTTGGCCCGGACAGAAGGAACTTCGCGGATTCTTTTATTGTAACGCGCTGCGTTTCATTCGTACGCATCGTGCAAATTTTCCTTGATCTTCTCGCGCATAATCCTGATCTTGTCGCTATTATTTAATACAAAAATTTCGTTATCATTCAGACTGCGTAATTTTCGTGCCAAAGCGTAATCCGCGCCATTTTTGAACATATTCATTCCAAATAACGCGAAATATGGAGCAACCCCTGTCGCCGAATGAACCGCACTACGAAGAGCGCATTCTATTTCGGAAAGGTATAAATCCCAATCACGATGATCTTTCTCAAGGTACGACCGGATAGCCGCCAGAACCGATTGGTTTACACGTTCAGCTGCATTCGCCTGCGGAGCATAGTACGCCGTTTTCATATGTGTGACACCATATGCTTGCAACAACTGAGTAAAATGTTTCGACGTAAATTGTTTTCCGTTGTCGGAATGTATGGTCTCCGGGACCCCGAATTTGTGAAAGATTTCATCAGTTAAACACTTGACTACGTTGCCCGCGGTAGCCTCACGCAAAGCTTTCAAAAAAATGAATTTCGAGAAATGGTCTACAACGATAAAAATAAAGCTGTTTCCACTTTTCGATCTAGGATATTTACCAAGGAAATCAATGTACAATTTTTGAAAAGGCCGAACTGTGATTACCTCGTTTCCCATGCTGGGTTTTAACGTTGCGTTGCTAGGCTTAGTTTCTTTGCATATTTGACAATTACGCACGAAGTTACGCAATTGCACTACCATGTTTGGCCAATAATATAGTCGTCGTAGGCGATTCAACGTTTTATTCATGCCCCCATGTGCGGCAATCTCCGAACAGTGGGCGTTTTCTATTAAGGCTGAGGTAAGTGCTTCTGGAACCCATAGTTTCCACTCATTTTCCTCACATGCAATTTCATTCGGTAAGAATTTCTTGAAGACTAAACCATCCTCTACTTTTAGGTCTGGCAACCGCCCCGCATTGGTTTGAATGGTACTCACTAATTCCTTATATTCTGGGGACTCGAATTCCACCGTATCCATACCCCTAATTGGCGCATTCAAGGAATCTTCTATGCAACGCGATAGTGTATCGGCGACTATGTTGTCAGCGCCTTTGCGGTGTTCAATCTCGAAATTGAATGCTTGCAATTTGAGAGACCATCTGGCCAATCTACCACTCAAGTCTTTCAGTGACATTAGCCACTTCAAACTCGCGTGATCTGTCACCACTGTAAACGGCATTAGCTCTATGTAAGGACGGAACTTCATGACGGCCATCACAGCAGCCAGACATTCCTTTTCGGTTGTACTGCAGTTACGCTGGCAGTCATTGAGTTTTTGGGAAAAGTATGCAATGGGCCTCTCCGAGCCATCGGTTTCTTTTTGGTACAACACAGCACCCAACCCATAGTCGCAAGCATCGCATTGGACAAAAAAACGTTTTGAAAAGTCGGGATGTTTAAGCACCGGAGCACTGGTAAGTGCCTTTTTTAGTTTGCAGAACGCCCCCAAAGCTTGCTCATTTATTTCAAATTTTTGGCCCTTTTTTAGGGTATCTGTTAAGGGTGCTGCTAACGATGCAAAATCTTTAATAAAACGCCTATACCATCCGGCAGTACCGAGGAAACTTCGGACTTGCTTCACGGTTTTCGGAACAGGAATATTTTGAATTGCCTTAATTTTTTCATTGTCAGTCTTTAACATACCCCCTCCTACGATATACCCAAGGTAAGGCAGTTCTTTGAAGCAAAATTTGCACTTACTTAAACCTATTGTTAAATTTGCCTCTTTTAAACAGTTCGCGACTTCGGTCAGAATTTCAATGTGCGTCTCAAAATCTGGCGCAATTATTAGCAGATCATCGAGATAGATAAATACATTGGTTTTGAGTTTCTGTGGAATCACCCGGTCCATTAACCTACATAATCTTTGTGCAGCGTTACATAACCCGAATGGCATCGTTACAAATTGGTAGAGCGGCCGTCCAGGCACCGTGAACGCGGTATATGGTTTACTTGATTCATCCAGCTCGATTTGCCAAAAGGCATACACACGCGGGTCGCTTCGATCTGCTCTTTTAATTGACGCTACGACTCTCTGGCGCAATATTTTCCGTTGTCGAAATCTCTCCCGAGCCTTTTGGACCTTTCGCGACACACCTCGACGTCCTGTCACTATACTGTCGGCGAAGATGCGTTGGCGTGCTTCCAGGTACTTTCTAAAACGTTCTTCGTAGGATGTTATGTTCCTCGGCAATTTTTCATTTAAGTTATTTTCTGATTTATTAAAAATTCTAATATTTGATGTATTTGTAGGTAATTTGACATCATGACCGGACTCTTCTGCTATGGACGTGTTTGTTGAGGCATCTACTGTTTCGGGGTTTGTGTGGAGCGCGATTCCCCCGTCGTAATTGCGTTCCGCACCGCGTTTCCCGCTGGGTTACATACCGTGCATTTTAGGGTTTTGACATCGGGTTGTCCGCATTTAAAACAAAAAATTCTGCGCTGCATTGACATACAATCCGTAAACATGTGGCCTTCCGCTCCGCAATTCCAGCACCGTACTTTCTCGCGACCAATTGGCTGCTTGGAAAAACGCTGATGACGTATTTCCTCCACGGCAACTTGCCCCTCATTACCATGAGAAAAATATTTCTCGTCCTCGAATGGAACAATTTCATTAACGTGTTGTGTCCGTAGCATATAGCCACTTGCTAGAACGCGATCTCGACGCGGAAAACACCGTTCCACTTCTTTACACTCCATTCGAAGCTGATCAAGCGAATATGTGGGAATCGGATAAATAATTTTTGCTAATGATTCACGCAAGTTTCCTTTCACCAGGAGAATTATCTCGTATTCCGGGATTGGATTCCTGAGACGCGAGCGCAGTGTACCTACTACCTGAAAATATTCATCGATGGATTCACAGGGCTTTTGTTTTCGCTCCGTCAATTCCCTCAATAGTTCGAAATCAGTTCGTTGTGACGCGAACTGGCGCCTTAGTGCGAATTGCAAGCTGGGCCAGTCAACTCGGCCGTGCGACCGAATATAGAGCCTGTACCATTCGCGCGCCTCCCCACTTAACAAACGATGGAATTCTCGTAGGATTTCTCCCCACGAGCAGAAGTATTGGTCCATCAAATATTCTAATCTAAACAAGAAATCTTCAATCGACATTGGGTCACGGTGGCTCTGATAACTTATGCCCCATTTTTCTATATTAATTTCAAGTCGTCTAAAATCTTGATTTCTTTTTTCAGGTATTGGGTGATCGTTATCGGAACAGACCACCGGGACTCCTGTGTCTAAAATTGGCGGTTGGCGCGGTGGTGACGGGTCGTGGTATGCCAGTGAATAGGCGGCTGACTGGGACGTGGGAATACAATTATTTCTATATGGATTGCTACTAATTACATTTCTATTTCTAGTTAATGCGCCTTCGGAACGCCTTGATTCGACGGAGTCAACACTGGTCAACACTGGTGTTGTGCTTCCTTTTTTTATTTCCTCTATTCCGCGGCCTACTCGCAGCGCCTGAAACATGTTGATCTTCGCCTGTGCCTCGTGACTTTCTCACCATATCATTTACGTTATCGCGTATTTCGCTTATGAGAGCCTGTTTCATTTCTTCTACCATTTCCTTTAGCACTGGGGCTATCTCAGTACGAAAATTACGAGCATTGTTGGGATTGCTTCTAGGAGGACAGTTGAGGTCGGCTTTGGCAGCATGGGAAGGAAGGGGAAAGGCTGAAGCGGGTGGACGTGCTTCCGATGTATGCGCGGTTTCGACCGTAATTTGCTTTGGAACCGCCCCTGTATTTCTACTTGTGCCTGGCTGTTCGTTATTTAATTGAGCCTTGTCCGCACTGGCTGACCTAGTGTTCTTATTGCCCCCTATTCGATCCGAGAGGTCTATGAAAACTGGAGTGTTTTTGCTTTGAACGTTTTGTTCCGTAGGCGCACTCCCTGGTTGATGCATATTGGCTTTCTTGGTTTTCGCGCGCGTATTATAGGTTGTATACACACGTTTCATTCAAAAAAAGTAAAATTTATTTATATGTTGTTATTTAGGACAAAAATACAAATTTCAACTATCTTAAAAATCTACTGTATGACCTTTATTTAAAGCGGAGAGGTTTAGATGACTGAGTTTTGGAATCGGTTGACCTAATTCTTTGACGTTGAGTGATTGGAGTACTATTTTAACGTTCCTGTGAGCATGTGTATGATATATCGGTATAAAAAAAAAATCAAAAAGGTTAAGGAATGATCAGTTATGTCGGGCTTCACAACTGGTTTTGCCAGTTGCGGTCACGACATCCACTTAAAATTCAAAGCGGCTTAATATTACGCTTAACGTATAAGGTCTTTGAACAACAAAAAAACTAAAGAAAATCTTGAAAACGCTAAAGCTATATAATATAAAGTGTGAACTGATTAGATATAATAATAAACTGGAGTTGTAATATGTAGATGCTAATAACCCGGACTACTCTAATCCTGTTATGACATCTTTGAGCTATGATTGGGACTCGGCTATGTTCACTCTCCTTTATACGCCAATGCAATTCAATTATAGCATGTTTCGTCACGTTAACAGGTCACCGGTAGAGATAGAGTAAAATGCATAGTCGAATCCTTTTGTTTGAACGATTGACCTCTTTTATTAGGTTGAAATATATTTTTAAATTGAAACGAACTATTTGTTTGTTAAACTTTTAAGCTTTCGCTCAGTTTTGACCACAACGATCATTATTAGACATTCATTTCGCGGGCGCCAATTTCACCTGCGGCGCTGTTTTGTTTCCGGTTGGTTTTTGTTTGGGCGCCATTTATTATTGTCACGTACACGTTGCCGGTCATTTTGTGGCTATCGTTGTGGTGGCCCTGACTAGCTCAGAAACTACGTGGTCGTGGTCCCTAACCCTTACCACAATGATGCCGACCGGAAGTTACGTTTCGTTCTTTATCATATCCCTGCAAACAGGAAGCCCACCCTTCCATGAAACTCATTATTTAAATGCGATTTCCCTTTACCCGTCTCCAATCAAACATGCGCACTTACCCTTTCGTCATCCTCCCCTCTCCTTAAAGTTTACTTAGGCCATCATTTTTTTTTTTTTTTTTTGTTATGTCTCAAATATACAATCTACTTTTATTTAAATTTTCATAATATTTATATATATACATTGGTAAATTATTAGAGAATTTTTGGAGCTGATCTTTATACAATAAAAATTTAAGTTATATAAAAAGAAATTTAACAAAAAAAAGACACTTAAAATATGCTACCATCTACAGATTACTTATTACACATTTTAACAGTTTTAAATTTTTATTCTTTTAATCCGCCACAAAAAAAAGGAACCAACCCAATACATGTACATATGTACATATATATATATATGTCTCACGACGCAGTGATTTTTGCACCAAAAATGAAAGGTTACTTTGTCTTCCTACACCCTACCTAAAGAGCTCTTTATTGTTGGGGTTGAGGTTTTCGGGTCTCTATTTGATCCACTTGAGATGAAATAACTTTACTCCGTTTGGTTCTTTTTTTTTTTTTTTCGTTTTTTTTTTTTTGAACGGCGGTTAACAATACCGAAACAATATGGATATATATCTCACTTAAAATAAGAGTTACCGATTTTATACAACCAAAAAAAACTAATTAGGGTTTTAACCTTAAGTATAAATACATACATACGTTATTAAATGAAAAAAACGGGAACGGAGGGTGCAAGCTATAAATTGCTTATACCACATTTATGTCGCGTAGGGTCCTTTACTGGCGGGCTATTTTTATTATAGGATAAAGTGGTGATCTTGGCTAACCTCTTAAAGTGTTATCCCTCTATTTTTATAGGGAATTTATTTCTGGTTGTGAGCTCTCCACGCAAGATACCCCTTAAGCCGTACACTCACCAGTTAATTCGCTGCGCCTTTTCACCTTGAGCGATGGATTGCTGTTGCAGGTGTGCAATTTCATCGAGGATTGTCGCCTTCTCAAAAAGGTCTTCCCAAGACAGGTCAGCGGCTTCGTCCTCCCGCCGTAACTACGCTCTCCAGCAGATTCTGGGTTTTATTGCCCTCGTGGTTTCTGGATTCGAATCCTTTTTTTTTTTTTCGTTCGGATCCTTGGATGTGTCAGTATAAGGGGTGGAGACGCACGCACGGTCACACTTTAACAAAAATATATACTGTGATAAAACTTTTTTGTAATTTTAATTTGCTTTCAGTATTGCAACTGGTTTTAATTTAATAATTATTCACGCACGGTTGCGGGCTTTCCTTTTGTCCCAGACTCGCGCACGGCGTATTAGCTACTTTCACCGCCAAACAAAAACCAATCCTCTCGTCACCCTTATATATTCTCTGTTCGCCCGCTACTCAGCCTGATCACCGGTTATTCTTTTGTTTTGTTTTTTTTTTCTTCTTACGTTATCTCGTCCACCCTATATCCATCCCTCTCACGTCAGCGTAACCAACTCTACACACGCGACCATAGTCTGGCAACCTCATCGTAACCAAAAGCTCTATAATTTCCCTATTTGGTCCTTTTGCCCTTTGACGTTTATTGATCTGACCAACTTTTGATAAACAAGATTATTTTGGTGTTTTTTTTTTTTTTTGCTTGGTTTACATTAATTAATTATTTTTATGCAAGTGCTCAACGTGGGGAACTCGCACGCCCTGACACGTGTATGGTATAATACTCCGGTAATTTATTGTCTCGTCTTCACAGCTTCACAGTATAAAGAGTACTAAACTAGAATGTGTATACATGTACGTAATTTACTCGGTATTGGTAGGCTCTCGTTGTTCGCTCTCTGGTTCGGTTCTCCACAAATAATTTATTCACAATGGCAGAATACATTGTGAATGCTGAAACAGCTGACGTAAACATGCCGCCCGCCTTGCAGTATCGCTGCAATAAGTTAACTACAAAAATTTGGTTAAATTATATAAAAAATGTTTGCTATTTCATGGTCGGGTCGGAGTCGCTGCCATCAGTCCTGGACGCAGGATCATCGCGTAGACTTCAGCTCCCAAGATCAGCGAAACAGCGCTTGAGCGGTGGAAATTTGGGTCTGCGAGGCGCATGAAAACTCGCTGACGACTCGCGCATCAAGCGTGCGTTGTGGGGTGATGCGCGACAGCTGCATCTCCACATTAGCAGACACTTGCAGCCGCTCGTTCCACCCTTTTAGGGTGAACTGGCACACATTTCGGCGCCCATTCGGAAGCAACTGCAGCCTTCGAACTAGCTGTAGCGATATCGATGACCTCAACCGCCCTGGATCGACGATTGCCCTTACCACCTGAGAAAGCCGTTAACTAACAAACAAGCCGTTAACTAAGTATTTAGCAGGAGAAAAGGGAAGAGTTTCCCAAAATCGGTCGAAAAAGATTGAAATCAAATTAGATGAAGAAGCATTAAATGCAGTAGAGAAACTGAAAAATGAATTTATTCAAAAAGTCGAATTGAAACAACCAAATTTTAAGAAAACATTTATGTATATTAACAACAGACGCATCCAATGAAGCCATTCGAGCTGTACTCTCACAAGATAATAAACCCATTACGTTCATTTCAAAAACCCTTAACAAAACAGAGCAGAATTACGCTACGAATTTTATGGGCTTTAAAAAATTTGAGAAACTAGTTATACGGAGTGGCGGATTTAGAAATTCATACTGACCACCAGCCCCTAACATTCGCAGTATCAGCGAGAAACCCAAATTCCAAAATGAAAAGGTGGCATCCCTTGATAGAGGAATATGCACCTAAAATTATATACAAACCAGGAAATACAAATAATAATAATTTAGAAAAAGGGAACGATGAACCAACAGAAACTGCACATTCAGCAGAGAGTTTAGATATTTTTCATATTAAAACAATTAACAAGGCTCTGATGAAAAAGGATAGTTTAAATGACCATTTTAGAACGAAAAGTTTTAATTTGTTCCGACATCATATAAAATATAAAGACCTGGAATTTTTAAAAGAAATTATATCAAAGCGATTAAATAAGAACATGTTAACAGGGATTTATTGTAGTTCCGAGGACTTATATGCAGTTAAACAAGTTTTAAAGAATAACAAAAAAAGTTGTTCATACAAACTTAATAGCAATGGATGTAATAAACGAAGATGACCAAGTGAAGATTGGGAGACAAACTCACACAAGGGCAAATAGAAGCTATAAGGAGAATATTAAACAAATATTTAAGGACTACTATTGGCCTGAAATTAAGAAAAATTTCAAACAATATATTAGAAACTGCGATATATGCAATACAAATAAGTACCGATAGACACCCTAAGCAAATCCCGATTGGTGAGGCACCAATTCCAAACAAGGAGGGGGAACAAATTCACATCGATATATTCTGTGCGCTTGAACTTAAAATTCTTAACTTTAATAGACGCATACTCAAAATTTTTGGTAATTAAACACATGGATGATAAAACTAAACTACAAGATAAAGTATTAGAAGCTTTACAAAGCTTCCTAGGAGTAAAGAGAATAACTTGCGATAACGAACCGGGATTTAGTTCAGCACAATTTAAATCTTTTGCAAAGCGAATGAAAATACAAATTAAATATTGCGACCCTAAACATTCAACAACTAATGGACAAATCGAAAGAGGTGACTCTACTGTGATAGAAATCGCTAAATGTATTAGGGAGGAGTTTGAAATAGTAAATGATATAGAAGTCATAATTAGGGCTGCACAATCCTATAATCAAACAATACACTCAGTAACTGATAAAAAGCCTTTCGAAATCCTTTACAATAAAGTTAAACATGGCTATTTGGCTAACCAGCTAAAAGACGCACAAGTAAGGACATTGAATGGTAGAAATAAAAATAGACAAATGCGGACGTTTAATGAAAATGAAATAATATTCAAAAAGATAATCAATATCAAACTACACTAAAACCTAAGTATAAAAAACAAGTAGTCAAAGAGGATTTAGGAAATAAAATAATAAAAACAGAATAATACATAAATATAATATCAAATCTTAAAATCCTCGAGGTTCGCAATGATGCACCTCATCATTGTTTTATTGGCGATCCCTTTAATCACAGCACAAATTGAAATCATATTTAATTTCTTTCGAACAGTGTAAAAATATATATATGGCACAATGGATGATGAAGATCGGCAAGAAATAGAAAATAAATTGAAAGTAAACACAGTGAACGCCCATAATGCAATTGAAAAAATCAATCTTCAGAAGAATATAAATGAGAAATATAACCATGAAATTAAAGGCATCACTGCAAATCTAACCAGCATAACAAAGAACTGTTTCAAAATATTAATGAACTTAACACAGAATTAAATAACTTATGAAAGGAAAATTGGACAAACAAATTGTTTGAAAATCTAATGTATATTGAAACTAACATTATTAAAATTAAGGAAATCGTAATAACAAGCCAAAATAACCTCCTAAGTAGAGAAATTATAACAGATGACGACACTGTTAACTTTAATATAACTTTTGAGAAATTAAGTAAGATCAAAATTGTAATTGTCACTCATAACGGAAATATTGTAATATTAGTTAAAACACCCTGTTTTACTAACGAAACTTATGAATCAATCTACATAAGTATGTTCAACCTATACCCAACGTTAATCAAGCAGAAATTTATATTCACGAAAATGAAATTTTATCTCTAAATGATGTTACTTATAAAAAGACTTCGTTCAGGGAGGAATTGGAAGAATATAAAGACGGATGTATTGAAAATTTATTTAAAAGTAAAATGCACTGTAAATATATGTGCTCGAGCGGGGAGGATTTAGGGGCCGTGAATTCCTCTTGAATTCCACGGCAACGGGGATCGAGGAAATAGGAAGCCGATCTTCTGAAAATTTGAGATCCTTAAATTAATAAGCCGAATGTTATATTGCTCTCGCAAGTAAAAACACGCAAGTTATAATTTAAACGCAATTTGGGGCTTGCATATGGCAAGCAATTTATTTTCTATTATAAAACAACACTGCTGAAAATAAATTGAGGGTTAAATATATGTACAATGCAAAAACCTTACGTGTAGCGTTGGGGGCGTCTCTTCACAAAGTGAAAGAGCGCTGGGTTTTCGCATAAGGCGAAACCCATCGTACGGTACGGGTAACAGGACTCGAGAAAAGGAAGAGAAAGTAACGACTCCCTGTTCCCGTACTATTACAGCGACATCTGCAAGTGGAGTTAATAATTTATTCACAATGGCAGAATACATTGTGAATGCTGAAACAGCTGACGTAAACATGCCGCCCGCCTTGCAGTATCGCTGCAATAAGTTAACTACAAAAATTTGGTTAAATTATATAAAAATGTTTGCTATTTCATAACAATAATTCCATAAATAATAATTCATTTACATAACAACTAAAAAAAAATAATTTAAATCGACAACTCATTCATGAACAATACAAAATTAACAAAGGAGAAAAATTAAAAGAAATTGTAAGCTACGTGCTAAAACTAGTAAATGGTGGCGCCAGAAACCATCCACCCGAACATTGTGTTCTGCGCGGCTGGTCGGGTCGGAGTCGCTGCCATCAGTCCTGGACGCAGGATCATCGCGTAGACTTCAGCTCCCAAGATCAGCGAAACAGCGCTTGAGCGGTGGAAATTTGGGTCTGCGAGGCGCATGAAAACTCGCTGACGACTCGCGCATCAAGGGTGCGTTGTGGTGTGATGCGGGACAGCTGCGTCTCCACATTAGCAGACACCTGCAGCCGCTCGTTCCACCCTTTTAGGGTGAACTGGCACACATTTTGGCGCCCATTCGGAAGCAACTGCAGCCTTCGCGCTAGCTGTAGCGATATCGATGACCTCGACCGCCCTGGATGGACGGGCTGTGCCGTGTCCGCTCTCGGGCGTCTCTCACACCGCGGCGTTGGGGCTGCGGTTGTTGACGTCGCGGTTGCGGTCGGGGGTTGGACCGCTTTGCTGGCGTCGGTGCGGCCCTCTGTACCGCCGTCCGGCTAACCGACAGTCTTGGTCTGGCTACCGGCGGCTCGCTGGACTCGCCACTATCGTTGACGGGCTGCAGGTCACTCTCGTCTGCGTCAATTTCGAGGATTTCATCCTCGCTGGAGTCGGGCAACGGATGGGCGCCGTAGACACAGCGGGGTAGTCTTCGGCGATCCCCTTCTTCGTTAATCGCACCGTCTTCCTCCTCCCATGCTTTCTCACGGAGGTGGAGGAGACTGTGGTGCCGCTCTCCACATCGGTCGCACGTCTTCTTCGATGCGCAATTCTCGGCCGTATGATGTGCCGATAGGCAATTGGAGCAGTGCTGGTGGACGAGGACAGCCCGTAGTCTCTCGACTGGGTCCTTGCGGCGCATCTCCCTACAGTAAAGCAACGGGTGGTTGATCTTGCACACAAGGCATTTCTTCGCTCAAGTTACTTTGGATAAGTGTTCCATTTCGAAATTTATTTCTAGATTTGGGGTTATGTGGAAAGAGAGGGAAAATGTTAAATTCGGTTTAACATGGCGGTAAAAGAACCAATTTTACAATTGGTCGTGTTATAACTCCACGTGCGGTACGTATTTCTACGACTCGTACGCGGCTATCTTGGCCTGAAAAAACCCTAATTACTCTGCCAAGTCGCCATTCATTTGGAGGCAGATTGTCTTCTTTAATAACCACCAGGTCATCTGTCTCGATGTTACGTTGGGGGAGCCTCCATTTTGTTCGTTTCTGCAACTCCTTCAGGTACTCCGCCTTCCACCTTTGGCAGAACGTCTGCTGTATGGCTTTAATCTTTTGCCATCGATTTACAATGGACATCGGATTCTCCGTCACTTCGGGCTCTGGAATCGCGAGTATCGGGGTTCCAATTAGGAAATGTCCTGGTGTTAGGGGTTCCATTGCCTCAGAGTTCTCAGGGATGGGGCTGATTGGTCGAGAATTCAAACACGACTCGATCCTTGCCAACAGTGTGGAAAGCTCCTGTATGGTGAAACGCATTGAATGAGCGACTTTCCTGAAATGTATCTTAAAGCTTTTTGCACCTGCTTCCCAGAGCCCTCCCATATGAGGTGCTCCTGGAGGTATAAAGTGCCACGAGATACCTTGATGAGCATATGTCTGCGTTGTCCGACTGGCCACCGTAGAGACCAATGCCTTGAAATCCTGCCTCAGTGCTTTGTTCGCCCCTACAAAATTGGTGCCGTTGTCCGAGTATACATTTAGAGGGCAACCGTGTCGGGATACGAATCGCTAAAAGGCTGCTAGGAACGTCGGGGTTGACAAATCGCTGGTTGCCTCCAAATGTATTGCCTTAGTCGCGAAACAGACAAATACGCAGACATATCCTTTGGTGATACGGCATGCTCGGCCCGTAAAACTCCTTCTTTCGAATGGGCCCGTGAAGTCGATTCCAGTGTTCGTGAAGGGCCTGGACACTTCTGTTCGTTCCACTGTATTATTCTGTTTTTATTATTTTATTTCCTAAATCCTTTTTGACTACTTGTTTTTTATACTTAGGTTTTAGTGTACTTTGATATTGATTACCTTTTTGAATATTATTTCATTTTCATTAAACGTCCGCATTTGTCTATTTTTATTTCTAACATTCAATTTCATTACTTGTGCGTCTTTTAGCTGGTTAGCCAAATCGCCATGTTTAACTTTATTGTAAAGGATTTCGAAAGGCTTTTTATCAGTTACTGAGTGTATTGTTTGATTATAGGATTGTGCAGCCCTAATTATGACTTCTATATCATTTACTATTTCAAACTCCTCCCTAATACATTTAGCGATTTCTATTACCGTAGATTGAACTCTTTCGATTTGTCCATTAGTTGTTGAATGTTTAGGGTCGCAATATTTAATTTGTATTTTCATTCGCTCTGCAAAAGATTTAAATTGTGCTGAACTAAATCCCGGTTCGTTATCGCAAGTTATTCTCTTTACTCCTGGGAAGCTTTGTAAAGCTTCTAATACTTTATCTTGTAGTTTAGTTTTATCATCCATGTGTTTAATTACCAAAAATTTTGAGTATGCGTCTATTAAAGTTAAGAATTTTAAGTTCAAGCGCACAGAATATATCGATGTGAATTTGTTCCCCCTCCTTGTTTGGAATTGGTGCCTCACCAATCGGGATTTTCTTAGGGTGCCTATCGGTACTTATTTTTATTGCATATATCGCAGTTTCTAATATATTGTTTGAAATTTTTCTTAATTTCAGGCCAATAGTAGTCTTTAAATATTTGTTTAATATTCTCCTTATAGCTTCTATGTGCCCTTGTGTGAGTTTGTCTCACAATCTTCTCTTGGTCATCTTCGTTTATTACATCCATTGCTATTACGTTTGTATGAAAAACTTTTTTTGTTATTCTATTCTTTAAAACTTGTTTAACTGCATATAAGTCCTCGGAACTACAATAAATCCCTGTTAACATGTTCTTATTTAATCGCTTTGATATAATTTCTTTTAAAAATTCCAGGTCTTTATATTTTATATGATGTCGGAACGAATTAAAACTTTTCGTTCTAAAATGGTCATTTAAACTATCCTTTTTCATCAGAGCTTTGTTAATTGTTTTAATATGAAAAATATCTAAACTCTCTGCTGAATGTGCAGTTTCTGTTGGTTCATCGTTCCCTTTTTCTAAATTATTATTTGTATTTCCTGGTTTGTATATAATTTTAGGTGCATATTCCTCTATCAAGGGATGCCACCTTTTCATTTTGGAATTTGGGTTTCTCGCTGATACTGCGAATGTTAGGGGCTGGTGGTCAGTATGAATTTCTAAATCCTCCACTTCGTATAACTAGTTTCTCAAATTTTTTAAAGCCCATAAAACTCGTAGCGTAATTCTGCTCTGTTTTGTTAAGAGTTTTTGAAATGAACGTAATGGGTTTATTATCTTGTGAGAGTACAGCTCGAATGGCTTCATTGGATGCGTCTGTTGTTAATATACATAAATGTTTTCTTAAAATTTGGTTGTGTCAATTCGACTTTTTGAATTAATTCATTTTTCAATTTCTCTTCTGCATTTAATGCTTCTTCATCTAATTTGATTTCAATCTTTTTCGACCGATTTTGGGAAACTCTTCCGTTTTCTCCTGCTAAATACTTAGTTAACGGCTTTGTTATGTGGGCATACCTATGTTACGGAAAACTGTCGACGTAAATGCATACATATTGATATTAATGCAAACGGTCAACATAAGCACATACATACAGATACTAGTGCAAACGGTCAGTATAAATGCATACATATTGACATGCATGCAAACATACATATTCTTATACATTACTTTCCCACACTTTTGAGACCGACGTTGATTATTCAACGCTTAAGGCCAATGTCGATCACATAACATAAACCATAACTAAGAATATCAAGGCACTTGATACGCACTAAGCGCTAACATTCAAGTGTGCAACTGTCTCGGTTATTTAAAACCCAGACTGAATTAAATGCATTTCTTTACACCAAAATAATATGCCAATGACATTTGAGACCTGTGGGTTCGTACCGTTTTCCATCAACGCCTCAAGCACAGCGATCGCATGATTAGACATTTTCCCACCAAATGCGATCGCTGGGCTGACTTAGTTTAGCTATAAATACATTAAGAAAAATATGATTAAGACAGTTTGTAACGTCAAGTGAGAACGCCTAGACCAGGTATTTTACTGGTCTCGTGGCATTGAATAAAACATAAAATCACTTTACATCGTTTGTTGAAACTTATTTAAAATTACTCTACATGGCGATCCTGCCAGGAGCATTAAAATAAAAGAAGGCTAAAAATAGCAAGTAAAATTGCTGAGAAAGCCACATATAAAATAAATTAAAGGACTATAAATAGCAAATATATTGCTGAAATGTCTTTAAATAAATAAAAAAAAAAAAAAAATTTTTTAAAAAAAGGAATTTTTAAACGTTCCCGAGCAACCAACCTCAAAAGATTTGGATGAAATTACGAAGCGAACACCTGACTTTGGCAATCACCATCAGATCCAGTGAAAGTTCCAAAAAACTCGAAAAAAAAAAATTTTACAAAGGAATACAAGGCAAACAAAAGGGTATATAACTTGCGGCACCACGAATTAATGGACGAATTCGAGAAGATACTAGAATACTGGAGTCACTACTACAAATCCTTCGATAAGCAAACGCAGGAAACAACATCCCAACAACAATCAAACACACCTATAAATATTGGCCCTCTACCAATAACAATCGAGGAATACCAGCGGCGTAACAGCTACAAAAAGGCACAAGGGGCAGTAAAAATCCCAGTTCCGATTAAATTTAAAAGGAAGCGAGGCGGAAAAAAGTACGCCCAACGAAGGAAAATTGCTGAACTATACAAGCAAATAAATATGGAGACATCGACAGAAGCAAAAATTCAGCTGAAGCAGGAGATAAGCAGTATAAGGAATCTATAGATGTAACAGTAGTTAATATTTATAAAAATAAAAAATAAAATATATGTATATATATATAAAAAAAACATTTTAACATAATATTTTGGCAACCTAACGGCTGCCTATTGAAGGGCAACAATTGTTGCCGTTTTAGAAATTTAAGTATGGGCGGACAAAATACAAAAATAGCCGACCCAAAAGCTAATGTGGTTAATTCCATAGAAGTTGCCGATCATACAGTTGATTTAGATTCAATTAGGATTATGCTATTACTAATTACCATATGTAGTTGCATAGGATTATTTCTAAGACTTTATTCTACCCATAATAAAATATTAAAAAAAAAAATATAAGAGTCGCTCCGACGGCCTTGATAAAGTTTAAGAGTTAAAATTTTGCCATGAAATGGGAAGCTATCAGTACAGATTTAACAAAACATAAAATAAATTTTTTAAAATCTTTCAAATGTCTGAGTCAGAATAGAGCTATAAAAAAGGAAACAGTGGTTAGACATATAAATATTTTACAAGACAATTTAAACTACATTAGAGCCATATCAAATGTTTACCAAACAAAATTTACTAGAGAACACAAAGCAATAGTAGGAAAATTGTTTAAAGAACTCAGGGAAAAATTTATTAAAGTTCTATGCAAATTCGAAATTGAACAAGATATTCCTGAAACAACAATCAATCAGATTGATGTAAATTTAGATAGGCTAAACATTTCTGACCACGACAGCACTTTAGATATACCAGAATCCAACATGCCACAATCATTAAACGATTTCCTTTGCAATACTGCAAAACTAATACCACCATTCGATGGAAAACCTGAAAATCTACAAAGTTTTCTTGACGCACTTCAGTTAGTTGATCTAGTCAAAGGAGATCATGAAGAAGCAGCAGTAACCTTAATTAAATCAAGATTAAAAGGTACAGCAAGAAATCTAATCAGTAATGAGAGTACAGTAGCTGCAATTATAGCAAAATTAAAATCAGCAGTCAAAGGTGAATCAGTCGAAGTATTGACTGCAAAAATTTTGAATACCAAACAGTTTAGCAAAACAGCAACAACATTTTGTAACGAGATAGAAGATCTCACTAAATCACTGCAAAACGCGTACATTAATGACGGACTTAATCCAGATTTAGCTAGTTCTTATTCGACAAAAACAGCTATAAAAGCTCTGGTAAAGAATTCCTCAAATGAAAAAGTTAAACTTATAATGGAAGCAGGTACATTCACTAATATGGATGATGCTGTAGCAAAATTCGTGAACAGCTGCACAGAAGCTATTGCTAGTAGATCAGTAATGCAGCTGAATAGAAGAAACAATTTCAAAAGATTTCCATCTTTTTCTGGTAACAGAAATCAAAACAGCTATAGAGGAAGAAATAGATATTACAATAACAATAATTCAAGGCCAAACTTTAGAACCAACCAAAATAGAAATTATACCAACAATCAAAATAGGAACCAAACTAATCGTAACAGCAATAACAACCGTAACTTAAGAGCAGTTGAAGCCCATCCGGAAAACGGATCAGCTCCCCAGAATGCCCAACTGGGGAATGCTCGCAACAATTAACATCGAAAATTCTTAACATTAACCTAAATTTCAGTAATTACCTTATTATTGAATCTTCATTTAATGAAATACCAAACACTTTTTTGCTTGACACGGGATCAGAAATTTCGATCATTAAAAATACATCAATTACCAATACTAACACTTTTAACAAAAACGCAATATATAAATTAACTGGCATAGGTAAAGGTACAACAAACACTTTAGGTAGTATAAATGCAGATATTTATTTTGACAATATAATAGTGAATCACAATTTTCAAGTAGTAGACGAAAACTTTCCAATCCCATGCGATGGAATAATAGGTATTGATTTTATTAAGCAAAATAATTGCACTTTAGAATACCGAAATAATGGCCAAAGTTTTATTATGATTAGATCTCATTATAACAATCAAAAACAAAAAGTAGAAATATTAGATTCACCAAAAGATAACACAATATCATTACCAGCTAGAGCAGAAGTAATAAGAAGAATTTCAATCAATTCAAATGAAGATGAAGTTCTTATTCCAAACCAAGAACTATCATCTGGAGTATATATAGGAAATACAATAGTAACAATAAAAAACGCCTTTGTACGTATAATTAATACAACAGAAGAAAATTTATTACTGGAAAATTTCACAATTAGAACAGAAAACCTTAATGGCTACAACGTAGTTAAAATAAGCGAAATACAAAATGACACTAGTGAAAGAAAAAACATAATTTTAAATAAAATTTCTCAAAATTGTCCATTACAACACAAAAAGAAATTGCTTAGCCTTTGTTCAAATTTTACAGACGTTTTCGCTTTAGAAACAGACCCATGTACGTGCAACAACTTTTACAAACAGAAACTCCACTTAAACGACAAAACACCAGTATATATAAAAAATTACAGAACTCCACACAATCATAAAGAGGAAATAAATAAACACATAGAAAAATTAATCAATGACGATATCATTGAACCTTCTGTTTCAGAATATAATAGTCCAATCTTATTAGTTCCCAAAAAGTCAAATACATCAGAGAAAAAATGGAGACTTGTAATAGATTATAGACAAGTCAATAAGCGCTTAGCATCAGATAAATACCCATTACCGAGAATAGATGATATTTTAGACCAACTAGGACGTGCAAAATATTTTTCATGTTTAGACTTATTATCAGGATTTCACCAAATATAACTAGAAGAAAAATCACGAAATATTACATCATTCTCGTCCGACCAAGGTTCATTCCGATTTAAAAGATTACCTTTTGGTTTAAAAATAGCACCCAACTCATTCCAAAGAATGATGAACATCACATTCTCAGGTCTAGGCCCAAACAAAACATTCGTATACATGGATGACCTCATAGTCATCGGATGTTCGGAAACGCATATGCTAAACAATTTAAAATCAGTCTTTGAAATTTGTAGAAAAACCAACTTAAAATTACAACCAGATAAATGTCAATTTTTCAATTCAGAAGTAACATTTTTAGGACATAGGTGTACTGATCAAGGAATTTTACCAGATAACTCAAAATATGACAAAATCTTATATTATCCAAAACCAACAAACGCTGATGAATCTAAACGATTCATAGCCTTTGTAAATTACTACAGACGATTTATACCTAATTTCGCTCATCATGCAATACATATCACTAGACTAACAAGAAAAAAAGCACAATTCATATGGACACCAGAATGTGAAAAAGCATTTCACTATTTAAAGAATTCCCTATTATCTCCACAAATACTAAAATATCCTAATTTCGATCAACCCTTTTGCATAACTACGGACGCAAGTAAAATTGCATGCGGCGCCGTACTTAGCCAAGATCATAATGGTATACAGTTACCAATAGCTTTCGCATCTAGAACTTTTACAAAAGGAGAAAGTAATAAATCAGTAATAGAACAAGAACTTACAGCAATACATTGGTCAATCAACTTCTTTAAACCATACATTTATGGACGAAAGTTCTTAATACAAAGTGATCACAAACCTCTTACATACCTATTTGCCATGAAAAATCCTTCATCTAAATTAACACGTATGAGATTAGATCTTGAAGAATTCGACTTCGAAGTTGAATATATTAAAGGAAAAGAAAATTGCGGAGCTGACGCTTTATCTCGAATTGATTTCGGGCAAATTAAAAGACTTAAAGAAGAAAACACTGCAATTATACAAGTTATTACTCAATCTAAATCGAAAAATACAATAACACCAACTAAAAAAGCAACTAATATAAAAAATATGACATTAAAAGTGTACGAAACAATTACGACACACGAAGTGAAAAAGTTACCAAGCCTAAAACTTATGATAAGGTGCACCTCAAATGAATATAATGAGAAGAATGAAAAATTAAATGAATCCTCTAATTTAATTTTATTCCATGGAAAAAGAAAGACAGTTGAATTCAACGCTAAAGATTTTATTGCTTATGGGAAGATTGAACTAGCTCAATTGTTTCTCAAACTTGAAAAAGTAGTTGGCAATAAAAACTTCAGCAATATAAAAATCGCGATTAATGATAAATTATTTGAGTATGTCGACATTGAGGACTTTAAAAGAATAGGTAATAAAACTCTAGAGAAGGTAACAATAGCGATAACGCCAAAAATAACAACAATCACTTCACCAGCTAAAAAACTGGAAATTTTGACTAAATATCATGATGACCCTGTATTTGGAGGCCACCCAGGTGTCACAAGATTATTATCCAAGCTAAGACGAAAATACTATTGGAAAAATATGATTTCAGACGTGAAATTATATATAAAAAATTGCGAAAAATGTAAACAAAACAAATCTGGTATAAACCATGTAGAACCATTAATTACTACACAAACGCCAGCGAAATCCTTTGAAATTGTACAAATTGACACAGTAGGTCCATTACCTAAGTCATTTAATGGAAATGAATATGCACTAACGATAATTTGCGATTTGACAAAATACTTAATAACTGTAGCTATTCCAAACAAATCAGCTAATCAAGTAGCCAAAGCTATAGTTGAAAACTGTATTTTAATTTATGGCCCCATAAAAACAATTATAACAGATATGGGTACAGAATATAAAAACCAAATTTTCAATGAAATATGCAAACTGCTAAAAATTGAAAATAAAACGTCAACACCATATCACCATCAAACAGTAGTCATAGAACTTTTAATGAATACATTAGATCATATATAGCAACAAACAAATTAGATTGGGATCACTGGTTAAAATACTTCACGTATTGTTATAATACGACACCATCAACAACCCATGGTTACACCCCATTCGAACTTGTATATGGAAAAATCCCAGAATCTTACGACTTTATGTTAAAAAATACAATAGACCCAGTTTATAATATAGATGATTATCACACAGAACTGAAATTCAAATTACAAACAGCTCAAAAACGAGCAGCAGAATTAATAGAAAAATCAAAAAGAATTGCGAAACAGAATTATGACAAGAAATCAAATCCTCAAACAATTCTAATAAATGATATGGTCTACCTAAAAAATGAAGCTAGCCATAAACTTGATAGCATATACGAAGGCCCATACAAAGTAATCGAAACAGATTATTTAGGAAATTGTAAAATAAAGAAAAATTCAAAAGAAATGATTGTACACAAAAATCGATTAAAATTAGCTTAACTAAATTTAGTATAATTTAATCTTTTTATAAGAAACCATTCAATCTTTAATATTATAACTATGAAATATGTCAAAACAAAAAAAATGTATTATTAATTCCATAACTTCATAATAACATAATTAACTAGATTTATCCGGTACCGATAAAATCATAAGAAATAAATATATCAGATAGATTTTAAATACATATAACTATAAGAAAATTACTTCATACATATATATATAAAAAAAAAAAAAAAAAAAAAAAAAAAAATTTTACTAATTATACTTGAAGATTTTTTTTTTTTTGCCCAAAAAGGGAGGTGTTACGGAAAACGGTCGACGTAAATGCATACATATTGATATTAATGCAAACGGTCAACATAAGCACATACATACAGATACTAGTGCAAACGGTCAGTATAAATGCATACATATTGACATGCATGCAAACATACATATTCTTATACATTACTTTCCCACACTTTTGAGACCGACGTTGATTATTCAACGCTTAAGGCCAATGTCGATCACATAACATAAACCATAACTAAGAATATCAAGGCACTTGATACGCACTAAGCGCTAACATTCAAGTGTGCAACTGTCTCGGTTATTTAAAACCCAGACTGAATTAAATGCATTTCTTTACACCAAAATAATATGCCAATGACATTTGAGACCTGTGGGTTCGTACCGTTTTCCATCAACGCCTCAAGCACAGCGATCGCATGATTAGACATTTTCCCACCAAATGCGATCGCTGGGCTGACTTAGTTTAGCTATAAATACATTAAGAAAAATATGATTAAGACAGTTTGTAACGTCAAGTGAGAACGCCTAGACCAGGTATTTTACTGGTCTCGTGGCATTGAATAAAACATAAAATCTCTTTACATCGTTTGTTGAAACTTATTTAAAATTACTCTACATGGCGATCCTGCCAGGAGCATTAAAATAAAAGAAGGCTAAAAATAGCAAGTAAAATTGCTGAGAAAGCCACATATAAAATAAATTAAAGGACTATAAATAGCAAATATATTGTTGAAATGTCTTTAAATAAATAAAAAAAAAAAAAAATTTTTTAAAAAAAGTAATTTTTAAACGTTCCCGAGCAACCAACCTCAAAAGATTTGGATGAAATTACGAAGCGAACACCTGACTTTGGCAATCACCATCAGATCCAGTGAAAGTTCCAAAAAACTCGAAAAAAAAAAATTTTACAAAGGAATACAAGGCAAACAAAAGGGTATATAACTTGCGGCACCACGAATTAATGGACGAATTCGAGAAGATACTAGAATACTGGAGTCACTACTACAAATCCTTCGATAAGCAAACGCAGGAAACAACATCCCAACAACAATCAAACACACCTATAAATATTGGCCCTCTACCAATAACAATCGAGGAATACCAGCGGCGTAACAGCTACAAAAAGGCACAAGGGGCAGTAAAAATCCCAGTTCCGATTAAATTTAAAAGGAAGCGAGGCGGAAAAAAGTACGCCCAACGAAGGAAAATTGCTGAACTATACAAGCAAATAAATATGGAGACATCGACAGAAGCAAAAATTCAGCAGAAGCAGGAGATAAGCAGTATAAGGAATCTATAGATGTAACAGTAGTTAATATTTATAAAAATAAAAAATAAAATATATATATATATAAAAAAAACATTTTAACATAATATTTTGGCAACCTAACGGCTGCCTATTGAAGGGCAACAGTTGTTGCCGTTTTAGAAATTTAAGTATGGGCGGACAAAATACAAAAATAGCCGACCCAAAAGCTAATGTGGTAAATTCCATAGAAGTTGCCGATCATACAGTTGATTTAGATTCAATTAGGATTATGCTATTACTAATTACCATATGTAGTTGCATAGGATTATTTCTAAGACTTTATTCTACCCATAATAAAATATTAAAAAAAAAAATATAAGAGTCGCTCCGACGGCCTTGATAAAGTTTAAGAGTTAAAATTTTGCCATGAAATGGGAAGCTATCAGTACAGATTTAACAAAACATAAAATACATTTTTTAAAATCTTTCAAATGTCTGAGTCAGAATAGAGCTATAAAAAAGGAAACAGTGGTTAGACATATAAATATTTTACAAGACAATTTAAACTACATTAGAGCCATATCAAATGTTTACCAAACAAAATTTACTAGAGAACACAAAGCAATAGTAGGAAAATTGTTTAAAGAACTCAGGGAAAAATTTATTAAAGTTCTATGCAAATTCGAAATTGAACAAGATATTCCTGAAACAACAATCAATCAGATTGATGTAAATTTAGATAGGCTAAACATTTCTGACCACGACAGTACTTTAGATATACCAGAATCCAACATGCCACAATCATTAAACGATTTCCTTTGCAATACTGCAAAACTAATACCACCATTCGATGGAAAACCTGAAAATCTACAAAGTTTTCTTGACGCACTTCAGTTAGTTGATCTAGTCAAAGGAGATCATGAAGAAGCAGCAGTAACCTTAATTAAATCAAGATTAAAAGGTACAGCAAGAAATCTAATCAGTAATGAGAGTACAGTAGCTGCAATTATAGCAAAATTAAAATCAGCAGTCAAAGGTGAATCAGTCGAAGTATTGACTGCAAAAATTTTGAATACCAAACAGTTTAGCAAAACAGCAACAACATTTTGTAACGAGATAGAAGATCTCACTAAATCACTGCAAAACGCGTACATTAATGACGGACTTAATCCAGATTTAGCTAGTTCTTATTCGACAAAAACAGCTATAAAAGCTCTGGTAAAGAATTCCTCAAATGAAAAAGTTAAACTTATAATGGAAGCAGGTACATTCACTAATATGAATGATGCTGTAGCAAAATTCGTGAACAGCTGCACAGAAGCTACTGATAGTAGATCAGTAATGCAGCTGAATAGAAGAAACAATTTCAAAAGATTTCCATCTTTTTCTGGTAACAGAAATCAAAACAGCTATAGAGGAAGAAATAGATATTACAATAACAATAATTCAAGGCCAAACTTTAGAACCAACCAAAATAGAAATTATACCAACAATCAAAATAGGAACCAAACTTATCGTAACAGCAATAACAACCGTAACTTAAGAGCAGTTGAAGCCCATCCGGAAAACGGATCAGCTCCCCAGAATGCCCAACTGGGGAATGCTCGCAACAATTAACATCGAAAATTCTTAACATTAACCTAAATTTCAGTAATTACCTTATTATTGAATCTTCATTTAATGAAATACCAAACACTTTTTTGCTTGACACGGGATCAGAAATTTCGATCATTAAAAATACATCAATTACCAATACTAACACTTTTAACAAAAACGCAATATATAAATTAACTGGCATAGGTAAAGGTACAACAAACACTTTAGGTAGTATAAATGCAGATATTTATTTTGACAATATAATAGTGAATCACAATTTTCAAGTAGTAGACGAAAACTTTCCAATCCCATGCGATGGAATAATAGGTATTGATTTTATTAAGCAAAATAATTGCACTTTAGAATACCGAAATAATGGCCAAAGTTTTATTATGATTAGATCTCATTATAACAATCAAAAACAAAAAGTAGAAATATTAGATTCACCAAAAGATAACACAATATCATTACCAGCTAGAGCAGAAGTAATAAGAAGAATTTCAATCAATTCAAATGAAGATGAAGTTCTTATTCCAAACCAAGAACTATCATCTGGAGTATATATAGGAAATACAATAGTAACAATAAAAAACGCCTTTGTACGTATAATTAATACAACAGAAGAAAATTTATTACTGGAAAATTTCACAATTAGAACAGAAAACCTTAATGGCTACAACGTAGTTAAAATAAGCGAAATACAAAATGACACTAGTGAAAGAAAAAACATAATTTTAAATAAAATTTCTCAAAATTGTCCATTACAACACAAAAAGAAATTGCTTAGCCTTTGTTCAAATTTTACAGACGTTTTCGCTTTAGAAACAGACCCATGTACGTGCAACAACTTTTACAAACAGAAACTCCACTTAAACGACAAAACACCAGTATATATAAAAAATTACAGAACTCCACACAATCAAAGGAAATAAATAAACACATAGAAAAATTAATCAATGACGATATCATTGAACCTTCTGTTTCAGAATATAATAGTCCAATCTTATTAGTTCCCAAAAAGTCAAATACATCAGAGAAAAAATGGAGACTTGTAATAGATTATAGACAAGTCAATAAGCGCTTAGCATCAGATAAATACCCATTACCGAGAATAGATGATATTTTAGACCAACTAGGACGTGCAAAATATTTTTCATGTTTAGACTTATTATCAGGATTTCACCAAATAGAACTAGAAGAAAAATCACGAAATATTACATCATTCTCGTCCGACCAAGGTTCATTCCGATTTAAAAGATTACCTTTTGGTTTAAAAATAGCACCCAACTCATTCCAAAGAATGATGAACATCACATTCTCAGGTCTAGGCCCAAACAAAACATTCGTATACATGGATGACCTCATAGTCATCGGATGTTCGGAAACGCATATGCTAAACAATTTAAAATCAGTCTTTGAAATTTGTAGAAAAACCAACTTAAAATTACAACCAGATAAATGTCAATTTTTCAATTCAGAAGTAACATTTTTAGGACATAGGTGTACTGATCAAGGAATTTTACCAGATAACTCAAAATATGACAAAATCTTATATTATCCAAAACCAACAAACGCTGATGAATCTAAACGATTCATAGCCTTTGTAAATTACTACAGACGATTTATACCTAATTTCGCTCATCATGCAATACATATCACTAGACTAACAAGAAAAAAAGCACAATTCATATGGACACCAGAATGTGAAAAAGCATTTCACTATTTAAAGAATTCCCTATTATCTCCACAAATACTAAAATATCCTAATTTCGATCAACCCTTTTGCATAACTACGGACGTAAGTAAAATTGCATGCGGCGCCGTACTTAGCCAAGATCATAATGGTATACAGTTACCAATAGCTTTCGCATCTAGAACTTTTACAAAAGGAGAAAGTAATAAATCAGTAATAGAACAAGAACTTACAGCAATACATTGGTCAATCAACTTCTTTAAACCATACATTTATGGACGAAAGTTCTTAATACAAAGTGATCACAAACCTCTTACATACCTATTTGCCATGAAAAATCCTTCATCTAAATTAACACGTATGAGATTAGATCTTGAAGAATTCGACTTCGAAGTTGAATATATTAAAGGAAAAGACAATTGCGGAGCTGACGCTTTATCTCGAATTGATTTCGGGCAAATTAAAAGACTTAAAGAAGAAAACACTGCAATTATACAAGTTATTACTCGATCTAAATCGAAAAATACAATAACACCAACTAAAAAAGCAACTAATATAAAAAATATGACATTAAAAGTGTACGAAACAATTACGACACACGAAGTGAAAAAGTTACCAAGCCTAAAACTTATGATAAGGTGCACCTCAAATGAATATAATGAGAAGAATGAAAAATTAAATGAATCCTCTAATTTAATTTTATTCCATGGAAAAAGAAAGACAGTTGAATTCAACGCTAAAGATTTTATTGCTTATGGGAAGATTGAACTAGCTCAATTGTTTCTCAAACTTGAAAAAGTAGTTGGCAATAAAAACTTCAGCAATATAAAAATCGCGATTAATGATAAATTATTTGAGTATGTCGACATTGAGGACTTTAAAAGAATAGGTAATAAAACTCTAGAGAAGGTAACAATAGCGATAACGCCAAAAATAACAACAATCACTTCACCAGCTAAAAAACTGGAAATTTTGACTAAATATCATGATGACCCTGTATTTGGAGGCCACCCAGGTGTCACAAGATTATTATCCAAGCTAAGACGAAAATACTATTGGAAAAATATGATTTCAGACGTGAAATTATATATAAAAAATTGCGAAAAATGTAAACAAAACAAATCTGGTATAAACCATGTAGAACCATTAATTACTACACAAACGCCAGCGAAATCCTTTGAAATTGTACAAATTGACACAGTAGGTCCATTACCTAAGTCATTTAATGGAAATGAATATGCACTAACGATAATTTGCGATTTGACAAAATACTTAATAACTGTAGCTATTCCAAACAAATCAGCTAATCAAGTAGCCAAAGCTATAGTTGAAAACTGTATTTTAATTTATGGCCCCATAAAAACAATTATAACAGATATGGGTACAGAATATAAAAACCAAATTTTCAATGAAATATGCAAACTGCTAAAAATTGAAAATAAAACGTCAACACCATATCACCATCAAACAGTAGGATCAATAGAACGTAGTCATAGAACTTTTAATGAATACATTAGATCATATATAGCAACAAACAAATTAGATTGGGATCACTGGTTAAAATACTTCACGTATTGTTATAATACGACACCATCAACAACCCATGGTTACACCCCATTCGAACTTGTATATGGAAAAATCCCAGAATCTTACGACTTTATGTTAAAAAATACAATAGACCCAGTTTATAATATAGATGATTATCACACAGAACTGAAATTCAAATTACAAACAGCTCAAAAACGAGCAGCAGAATTAATAGAAAAATCAAAAAGAATTGCGAAACAGAATTATGACAAGAAATCAAATCCTCAAACAATTCTAATAAATGATATGGCCTACCTAAAAAATGAAGCTAGCTATAAACTTGATAGCATATACGAAGGCCCATACAAAGTAATCGAAACAGATTATTTAGGAAATTGTAAAATAAAGAAAAATTCAAAAGAAATGATTGTACACAAAAATCGATTAAAATTAGCTTAACTAAATTTAGTATAATTTAATATTTTTATAAGAAACCATTCAATCTTTAATATTATAACTATGAAATATGTCAAAACAAAAAAAATGTATTATTAATTCCATAACTTCATAATAACATAATTAACTAGATTTATCCGGTACCGATAAAATCATAAGAAATAAATATATCAGATAGATTTTAAATACATATAACTATAAGAAAATTACTTCATACATATATATAAATGCATACATATTGATATTAATGCAAACGGTCAACATAAGCACATACATACAGATACTAGTGCAAACGGTCAGTATAAATGCATACATATTGACATGCATGCAAACATACATATTCTTATACATTACTTTCCCACACTTTTGAGACCGACGTTGATTATTCAACGCTTAAGGCCAATGTCGATCACATAACATAAACCATAACTAAGAATATCAAGGCACTTGATACGCACTAAGCGCTAACATTCAAGTGTGCAACTGTCTCGGTTATTTAAAACCCAGACTGAATTAAATGCATTTCTTTACACCAAAATAATATGCCAATGACATTTGAGACCTGTGGGTTCGTACCGTTTTCCATCAACGCCTCAAGCACAGCGATCGCATGATTAGACATTTTCCCACCAAATGCGATCGCTGGGCTGACTTAGTTTAGCTATAAATACATTAAGAAAAATATGATTAAGACAGTTTGTAACGTCAAGTGAGAACGCCTAGACCAGGTATTTTACTGGTCTCGTGGCATTGAATAAAACATAAAATCTCTTTACATCGTTTGTTGAAACTTATTTAAAATTACTCTACACCTATACACAAACTTCCTTTAATAACCAGTCATCCCTGGTTTCCTTAGTGTTCTTGGTACAGGATAATTTCTTATTGTTTAAATTTTCTTTCCATCTGTTGTAATAGTATTATGAGCTACTTGGTAGCCCAAAAGTTCTACATTTGACTTGAAAAATTCTGATTTCTCAAGTGATATTTTAATATGTGCCTTTTGCAATGTATTTATTATTTTAATTAAAAGTTCATAGTGCTCGTCAGCGTTGCTAGAGTAAACTATGATATCGTCTCTATAGACGTGACAAAATTTTCCAACGTATTGGCGAAAGATATTATCCGTAGCTATTTGGAATATTGAAGGCGCATTCCGTAATCCAAAGGTATTCGAATATATTCGTACTTGCCATTGTTCATATCTTCTGGTTTCATTAGTATTTGGTGGAAACCAGATTCTAAATATATAGTAGAGAAAACTTTCGCTTTCCCTAAGTTGGAAAGTATTACATTTTATAATCAATAACCATCCTCATTTTTGATGTTCCGTCTTCATTGGAACCTTTCTTGGGAACGACCCATATGGGTGAATTATAAGGACTCCTGCTTTCTCCTATAATATTTTGTTTTAACATTTTTCTTATTTCTTCATTTACAAATCCATTGGCTGATAGTGGGTAAGGGTATTGCTTACTCCAGATAGGACTGTCTGTAATAGTCCTAATTTTTGCATGTATGTACATATGTACGTCCGTTCTAAAAGGTAGTGACGTATCTATTTTTCCGTGTTCATTTACAATTATCCTCTTTATTTCTTTCAATTCATGGTCATTGTTACCTTTTATATTATTTATTTCTCCTAACTCAATATCGTCAAGATTATAAAATTGCTCTTTTCATCCATTTACCACGAGCATATTTTCCCCAAAATTTATTTGTATTTTCGCTTTACTTAGCAAGTTAATTCCTATAAGCATATCGCATATCGCTTTCTAAATTTTCAACTTCATAAAATCGTGTTAAAAATGTATGCATTACAACAATGCGTAATTTTTGTGTAACCATTTATCGTTTTTACCCGTTTCGCAATTACTAGCTGCTCTCTATTTGGTAGAATGTTTGGTTTACAGAAGCAATTTGTTGCACCTGTGTCTATCAATACTTTTAATTTTCTGTTTGTGCCCGCAGTTGCCTGAATATGTAAGGCAAGGGGTTGCTTCGTATAAAAAGAATTCTCCTGTATGTTGTTGATTCGTTGCTGTTTTAGTTAGGGTTGGTAACTATTGCCTGACCCGAAACTTCTTTTTGGATTTCGCTCTAGCGTGTATTAGTAGATTGGAAGCTAGGTTTATAAGTATTTTGCCCTGGCTGAGAGCTGGTTTGTTGTTTAAATTGGCCTGAATTATCAACTTCCATTGGAACTGAGTTAGGTTGGTTTTGCCATCCAAAGTTTTTGTAACCATTGTTCAGTTGACGCTGGTTAAAACGTAAATTATTTTAATTTTGATTATTATAATCATTTTGCTTAGGAGAATTCTTATTAGTATTACAGTAGTTTTCCGATTTAACGAATCATCGGTTTAACGAATTCGGGATTTAACGAACTCATAAAAATTTTGAATTGAGTACCTTATATTACGAACACCGTAATTTTGTACTCGATATAACGAACAAATACAAAATTAATTAATCTTAAGTATAGAATGAGATGCAAATACAAAGATTTCCGCAAACAATATGCAAAAGCAATAGACATAAGTATAGAGAAAGGGGATTCCCCAACGATGTTCTGGTTGCGTTTTCTTTGTTTACTTCTGGAGTTTTTAGCATTCTTGTACGATCGTGGTGTAAACATTAGAAAACATGGGAAGCAGAAAAATATTGTTAATAAAAGAAAAATTAAATATAGTGGATGACTATAAAAAAGGTGAATGCGTGAGTGCATTGTGTGTTAAATATGGATTGGCCAATTTTGTTTAGTTATTCTTTGTTAACTCGATTCTGATGCAAGATCTCAATACAAATTCATATGAATTGCATTTATTTTATTTATTACTCTGTTGAAATAATAATAAAGGCATTCTCCAAAAATTTTTTGAGTTGTTATTTCCATAGTTTTTGAGTAAACAAACTTTGTCATAAATAGTACTCGGTTTAACGAATTTTTCAATTTAACGAACAGGGCTGACATTATATAGTTCGTTAAATCGAAAAACAACTGTATTTTGATTCCTATTCACTTGGCTGCTTGCTAGACTGAATTCATTAGCGAATTGGTGTCTAATTTGGTTTGAAACCATTTCTTAGGCCTTAGCTAATGCATTAGGTAGATCTGATGGGTTAATAGCCATTATAATATTATTCAGAGGATAATTCAATCCTGTTATAAAAACTCTAAGTGCACCTGAACGATGTATTTTGTTATATTCTTTAGTTATTTCTGAATTATTCCCGTAAGTCATTATAGTTTTATTTATCATGAGTGTCAATTGAGAATTCACTTAATTAAAGTAATTTACTAAGCTCAAATTAGTTTGTCTTATTAGATTTAGTTCCTGTTCCAAAATGTGCAGAGAGCGTTTATCCGCATAAGCAAAATCTAAACGGCTTATAATTGTCTCGAAATTAAGGACTGTGCCATGATTTGTAAGAGTATCATTGGCTGCTTGTGTAATTTTATTACGATGGATAGTTAATGCGGCAAAATATTTCCTACTTCCCTTCCCTTCCTTCCCTTCGCGTACAGTGAAATAGTATTAGAAGCTTCTCTCCAACTCACGTAGCCTTTGCCATTGAATTCGGGTAAAGACTTTATAATATCCAAAGTCTCTTTATATTGAACAGTTTCTACAATATTTTGTGTTTCAAATTCTGTTACATTATGAGTGCTGGTCAAATTTCTTAATTGCAGTCTCAACTGCTCTAATTCCGTTTGTTCAGCAACAAGCTGTGCTAACATTTCATTTTCTGAATTTATTTTATCGTTTTTTTTTTCAATTTATCCACTTTGTCACTTTACATACATAAAATTGTATTCACTTAAAACTAATTACTTTACTTTTTCTCCGGTTAGTAGGAAACTTGATTGTTGTGATTCCTGGTAGAGCTCCTTCGTCGTTTGGAGGTTCTTGTTGTCCAGATATCGGCTAATTTGATTGCTAAGTCCCGAACTGTTTGTTGGGTGTCCTTTTCAATTTTGGTTAGTTGATCGTAGGCACACAGCAAAAAAAAAGAACTAACACTTATTGCTCTATTTTCCTTATTTTATTTCAATGATAATTTTAAATGCAATTATGAAAAATTCGATCTTAAGCATAGCCAAGTTCTTTTCGATCGATGGTTAATTTTTTATTACTGTGGTCCCTGCGTGGGCGCCAATTAAACTTGCGGTGTGTACTTGTAAGTTCCAACTCCAAATTGAGTATGTCTTTATTTAATAATTCAATTCTTATTCTAACCTAAGATGCTGTCGGTTGTTGTCGCTGCTGCTGCAATGCCAGGAAGCTGTTTTAATTTTTTTTATTTGCAAAATGTATTTGGAGTGTTGATTGTAAGTGTGAGAAATTTATGCTGATGCATCCGATGTCACATCATCTGAACGGTTGATATTACGGTCGTCAGCAGTTTTGGTAGCAAACAATTGCATTCCTTAATTCTGTGTGGGTGCTTCAGTTGTTTATAATTTGAATAGCTGACTTGATTGTTGTCAGCAGTTTTGGTGGGAAAGCGGTTGCGTTCCTTAACTCCCCCCTTTGTTAGATGAATCGTCCCGATTCAAAGACGAGTAGTAATTGATTCTTTATATCATTTGTTCAATTGACATTGCTGGTTTTTGTATCGGAATTTGTTCGACGTTAACATTTGCTTTGGTTTTCTTAAATCTTCATTTACAAGTTATTATTATTAAACTTATAATCGCCATTAGACAGTAATTTATTATTTTGCTTTTTTGCTTCATATCTGAGTTCTGTAATTTGCTGAATATTTTCAATACTTCTAAAATGAATTTCTTCCATACTTAGGTTCTTCATGATTGTTACATCAATTAATCTGACTGGGTTTTGCAATAATTGCACTGGGAGAGGTCTACGATGTTTCTAGGTTACAATATCAATTTCGACGTTACAATTTTCAAATCGTATTAAATAATTTCCGCTAATAGTAAAATTGTTAGAACTACAGTTGTGATATATAGTTTGATTTTTTGCATTGATTACATAAACATGGTTTGTATCCATATCAAATACTTTCGATTGGTTATTAGTCATATATTTGCAGTGCATTTTACTTTTAAATAAATTTTCAATACATCCGTCTTTATATTCTTCCAATTCCTCCCTGAACGAAGTCTTTTTATAAGTAACATCATTTAGAGATAAAATTTGATTTTCGTGAATATAAATTTCTGCTTGATTAACATTGGGTATTGGTTGAACATACTTATGTAGATTGATTCATAAGTTTCGTTAGTAAAACAGGGTGTTTTAACTAATATTACAATATTTCCGTTATGAGTGACAATTACAATTTTGATCTTACTTAATTTCTCAAAAGTTATATTAAAGTTAACAGTGTCGTCATCTGTTATAATTTGTCTACTTAGGAGGTTATTTTGGCTTGTCATTACGATTTCCTTAATTTTAATAATGTTAGTTTCAATATACATTAGATTTTCAAACAATTTCTTTGTCCACTTTTCCTTTCATAAGTTATTTAATTCTGTGTTAAGTTCATTAATATTTTGAAACAGTTCTTTGTAATGCTGGTTTAGATTTGCAGTGATGCCTTTAATTTCATGGTTATATTTCTCATTAATATTCTTCTGAAGATTGATTTTTTTAATTGCATTATGGGCGTTCACAGTGCTTACTTTCAATTTCTTTTCTATTTCTTGCCGATCTTCATCATCCATTGTGCCATATATATATTTTTACACTGTTCCAAAGAAATTAAATATGATTTCAATTTGTGCTGTGATTAAAGGGATCGCCAATAAAACAATGATGAGGTGCATCATTGCGAACCTCGAGGATTTTAAGATTTGATATTATATTTATGTATTATTCTGTTTTTATTATTTTATTTCCTAAATCCTCTTTGACTACTTGTTTTTTATACTTAGGTTTTAGTGTACTTTGATATTGATTATCTTTTTGAATATTATTTTATTTTCATTAAACGTCCGCATTTGTCTATTTTTATTTCTACCATTCAATGTCCTTACTTGTGCGTCTTTTAGCTGGTTAGCCAAATAGCCATGTTTAACTTTATTGTAAAGGATTTCGAAAGGCTTTTTATCAGTTACTGAGTGTATTGTTTGATTATAGGATTGTGCAGCTCTAATTATGACTTCAATATCATTTACTATTTCAAACTCCTCCCTAATACATTTAGCGATTTCTATTACCGTAGAGTGAACTCTTTCGATTTGTCCATTAGTTGTTGAATGTTTAGGGTCGCAATATTTAATTCGTATTTTCATTCGCTCTGCAAAAGATTTAAATTGTGCTGAACTAAATCCCGGTTCGTTATCGCAAGTTATTCTCTTTACTCCTAGGAAGCTTTGTAAAGCTTCTAATACTTTATCTTGTAGTTTAGTTTTATCATCCATGTGTTTAATTACCAAAAATTTTGAGTATGCGTCTATTAAAGTTAAGAATTTTAAGTTCAAGCGCACAGAATATATCGATGTGAATTTGTTCCCCCTCCTTGTTTGGAATTGGTGCCTCACCAATCGGGATTTTCTTAGGGTGTCTATCGGTACTTATTTTTATTGCATATATCGCAGTTTCTAATATATTGTTTGAAATTTTTCTTAATTTCAGGCCAATAGTAGTCCTTAAATATTTGTTTAATATTCTCCTTATAGCTTCTATTTGCCCTTGTGTGAGTTTGTCTCCCAATCTTCACTTGGTCATCTTCGTTTATTACATCCATTGCTATTAAGTTTGTATGAACAACTTTTTTTGTTATTCTTTAAAACTTGTTTAACTGCATATAAGTCCTCGGAACTACAATAAATCCCTGTTAACATGTTCTTATTTAATCGCTTTGATATAATTTCTTTTAAAAATTCCAGGTCTTTATATTTTATATGATGTCGGAACAAATTAAAACTTTTCGTTCTAAAATGGTCATTTAAACTATCCTTTTTCATCAGAGCCTTGTTAATTGTTTTAATATGAAAAATATCTAAACTCTCTGCTTAATGTGCAGTTTCTGTTGGTTCATCGTTCCCTTTTTCTAAATTATTATTTGTATTTCCTGGTTTGTATATAATTTTAGGTGCATATTCCTCTATCAAGGGATGCCACCTTTTCATTTTGGAATTTGGGTTTCTCGCTGATACTGCGAATGTTAGGGGCTGGTGGTCAGTATGAATTTCTAAATCCGCCACTCCGTATAACTAGTTTCTCAAATTTTTTAAAGCCCATAAAATTCGTAGCGTAATTCTGCTCTGTTTTGTTAAGGGTTTTTGAAATGAACGTAATGGGTTTATTATCTTGTGAGAGTACAGCTCGAATGGCTTCATTGGATGCGTCTGTTGTTAATATACATAAATGTTTTCTTAAAATTTGGTTGTACTGCGAGCATTTACATCAAATCCATTCCTTTGACTACCATTCCAGTATGAGCCGGATATTGAATATTATGCTCATAACAAAGTGGCCATTGGTTTTTGAATTTATTGGATATGCCGTGCATGCCACCGCACCATTTACAATTGAAGGTAGGGTCTCCGATTATTTTGCTTCGTAATTTGAACCCACCACAGCTTTGCAATGGCACACGATTAGTCGTTATAAAATTTATGAAAAACGTCATCGAAGCCATTATTTTAAATGGCCAGTTCCGAGGCGGAAATGTATTGCTACCATGAATCCCTATGACTCCTACAGATGTGCCAATTAAATTCAAATGCATTCAATTCCCAATTAGCTTGGCATTCGCAATGACGATCAATAAGTCACAAGGCCAACCGTGTCTGTTTGTGGCTTAGATTTGGGTACACCATGCTTTTTTTACCATCCAGTTTGTTTGTATTCGCGAAAGACAGACTGACCAAAAATATTGTACATTGCATTGCGTTGAGGGATTAATCTTTGTTTATTTTTTAATTGTCAAAATTAGTAGTAAAAATATGAACTATTTTCGATTTATAGATAGCTATCAATAATTGTAATTTAATATTTATTTGTGACTTTAATAAAGAATAATTTATTACCTTAAATAACTTATACTTTAATTGTCTACAACGCTTCTTTCCTCTTTCAATAATAATTACATCCCCACACACTTATAGTGTTAGTTATTTTTAAAAATATTTCCTAAAAAATATTTCATAGAAATAACGTATATGGCAAAACAACGTTTGCCGGGTCAGCTAGTACTATAGTAAATATATTTACTAAAGAGTAGATGCATTTCCGGTAACGACCTCTGTTAACGCTGCAACTATCTTTAACTTTTTAATTTTATCTTTTAAGCAAACAAACTAGTTACCTGTTCTTTAAAACTTAAAATAAATATATTTCCAATTTTAAATCCACCGATTATGGCCATCAAGGAAATTAAAAAAATAAAATATCTAAATAATAATTATATTTTTTTATATTAAACTATTAAAATCAGGATGATGCTCTTGCATACGTTTTTGTATTTGAGCATCACAATTTGAGCAATTTTTTATATTTTCGCCACCATGGTGCTTATCCATGTGAGTGCGTAATTTTTATACTGTCAATTAGTTTTTGCCATGCTTGCTTTTGTTGAGTTTCTTGGTTTTTTGTTTCTTTGCTGAGTGCACTTTTATATGATCTTGACTGGAGTCTGTATATAGCGACGGTGTGTCGTTAACGACATTCAAATGAATACTATGTTTATTTGTTATGGGACCATGTAATAAGCTATAGAACTCGTATGATCCGGAGCAATAAACACATTTATAAATATCTCTATCGTGTACATCGTTCTCCGTATTCAAGTGTTCCATGTCCTTAATCTTGTTTTCTGTTTCATAACCACAGTGAGTACACCCATTCTGACTGAGATATTCCATTCAAATTTTATTTATTGCTTTTCCTTTTAGAGGGATCTCGATTAATACGCTCTTCTTTCTGTGATTTTTCGTCATCAATTTTGTTAGATATGTCACCTTTTTGATTCATTACTTTGCCATTTAATGCTTTTCCATTTTCTCCTTTTGTAACTGGAACTTTCGACTTGCGTCGTTGCTGCTTTGGTCGGGGCTTGTTTTCATGCTTATAAGCAATATGGTTAAGCAATGCAAATTGACGTGCATACGTACTAGGACAATTCTTGCACTTATAAATACGTGTATCCTCAATTTGGTGTTTGGTTCGCAAATGTTTCTTAAACAATAAAGCCTTTACAGTTTTGTATTTGCACAGTTCGCAATCTAATTCATATGGCAGATTAACAGTATTTGAGGTGCAGTTCTCGAAAGTCGTGATAGGATCTGATTTATCAATTTCAATATCCAATTGACTTTTGATGGTGGTGCTGCTTAACAATAAAGGCGTATCAAATGCAATGGTTTGTCGGCGCTGAGGTTTCGGTCGCGTCTTATTTTCGTGTATACTTGTAATTTGGTTTTGTATAGCATCGACACGTTGATAGGTTTGGTCACAGAATGTGCATTTATAAATCCGCGGATTATCAAGCTGATGCTTGGAAATTCAATGCTTTTTATAAAATTCACGTGCATTGAAAAGCCCAATCAATTGTAGTTTTTTTCAACACAGTGATTTCTTTACCAGTAGCCTCCTTTTTCGATATATTCAAATCTTCATTATCTTCAGTTGCTTTATCGCCATCATCGCTTTCATCCTTCTCAGCATCTAATGAAGCGTCATTTAGCCGATCATTTTGGCAACTTTTGATGCCAGGTAAGGCTTTTGAAGACGTTTTACTAATAGCTTGCAAAATAGTTGCTGCACACACTTTATAGATAAGAAATTTTGGTGGGAACCTAACTTCATAATCGTTATATATAAATTGAATTACATTGGACAGTTGCGTGCCAAGTAAATTCTCCTCAGGTTAAATTGGTTTGGCATATTTAGTTTCATACAAATTACAGAACTCCACTTCATTCCGACGGGGTGTCGCTCGACCATGGGACTTTCGACCAAATGGCCGAAAGTCTCCAAAAAAACGGACATTCGACCATATGGTCGAAAGTCATTGTATGCTGGTGACTTTCGACCATATGGTCGAATGTCCACTTTATTAAATTGAGAATGTGGTCGAAAGTCACTGGCACACACTTTTTTTCGGACTTTCGGCCATATGTTAAGTATGCATTTTATAAAAGGGCAAACTATTGTACCAAAATAACAATTGCTTAAATTTAAGTTTGCCCTGTTACAAAATAATTGTTAAGTATGCATTTAATAAAATTCAACAATAAGAACAGGGCACACAGTATTTCCGCGCAGAACTCCTTTCTGCGTGAGCGGCCTTTGGCCGCGCTTCAAAAAAATAACCATGGCCGGACATACTCCGGCTACGCCATCAACAGTATTCCCGTGCAGAATTCCTTTCTGCGTGAGCGGCCTTCGGTCGCGCTTCAAAAAAATAACCATGGATGGACAAACTCCGGCTACGCCATCAACAGTATTTCCGTGCAGAACTCCTTTCTGCGTGAGGGGCTTTCGGCCGCGCTTCAAAAAAATAACCCTGGCCGGACAAACTCCGGCTCCAATCAACAGTATTTCCGCCCAGAACTCCTTTCTGCGTGAGCGGTCTTCGGCCGCGCTTCAAAACAATAACCCTGGCCGGACAAACTCCGGCTACGCCATCAACAGTACTTCGGCGCACAACTCCTTTGCATTTTGTAAAAGGGCAAAGTATTGTACCAAAATAACAATTGCTTAAATTTAAGTTTGCCCTGTTGCAAAATAATTGTTAAGTATGCAATTAATAAAATTGAAAATATGGTCGAAAATCACTGTGCGCCAGTATGCCATATGGCCGAATGTCCATTTTAGAAAATTGAAAATATGGTCGAAAGTCACTAGCATACAATGACTTTCGACCATATGGTCGAATGTCCACTTTTTTGGGGACTTTCTGCCATATGGTCGAAAGTCCCATGGTCGAGCGACACCCCGCCTTTCATTCCACATTAGCACATCGGTTTCATCCCGAATCTTTGAGCTCCGGTCTTTTTCATACCGATTCCTACGTCTGTGCCATTATGGCCCCTGTCGCATCATTAACGGCTGATTTTGCAGCGTGTTACATAAAGAGAAATCGGTTTAGCCCTGACTGTCTGTTTGTCCGTCCGTCTGTCCGTGGTTACAATAACTTGTGTAAAAATTGAGATATCTCAATGAAATTTGGTACATAAGCTGCTCTTTGTACATAGGTTGGTATTGAAAATGGTCAAGATCGGTCAATAAGCACGCCCACCTCCCATTGTATTAATTTTACTGAAATAAATAAATATCGCTGTTATTATCGTTAAAAACTTTTGAAATCGGACCATAACCTCGCCCACACCCCATATAACAGAAATTTTGAAAAATGCAAAAATTTTGTTTTTTCTTTATCTATAGGAAAATCCAGCTTTCGTGGTCAACCGATGGCACATGATAAAGGCGCTGCATCACTTGAATAAACTTCAAAAGCGGACGAAGTGGAAGCGACAACAACCAGACCTGCAGGTGGGCGACTTGGTTGTTATTCGAGAGGACAACCTTCCTCCAAACGAATGGCGACTAGGACGAGTCGTCAAGGCGAAGATAAATGAGTCAGAGTGGCAGACATGCGCACCGATAAGGGAGTCGTTACAAGACCAAACATCAAATTGGTCTTGCTACCATCGGAGAGGACCAGCACTTCCTAAGAAGCTCCAATATGCGCCTTGCTCGCCACCCAGCCAAACCACAACAATCAGCGGTAACTTTTAGACCCTATTGTTTTTTTTTGTCGGCTATGTGGTGGCAACCACGGGGTGAGGCTATGCCCCTAATACTGCGGAAAGGCGGCAGAGAAGCGACTGCGGGTGGTGCTCATCCACCGCTATTGTCCGAACTGCCTTTCTCCTTTCCACAGAATGGAGATCTGCAGCAGAACAGACCGGTTTCACAGGTACAAGGAAAAACACAACACATCGATGCACCTCGACGATGTTGGCCCCTGAAGCGACTGGATACAGCCCAACACCGCGACTGATCACGTTCGAGAGGCGAGGGCGAGGCTCTGAACCACGTCCGTTTCGACCATCCACTACCTTCGCAATAAGAGAACGCAGCTCTGCTGCTGGCGGCTTGGACCCTCGTCCGTTTCGACCGCTCCTGCAAGACGAGAGGCGATAGCGAGGCTCGGAATCACGTCCGTTCCCACCACGCCCTCAAGACGATAATTGGAGACAGGGTGACTCGTAATCACATCCGTTCCGACCATCACATCACCGCAACCAGTGGCGACAAGGCGGCTCGGAATCTCTGTCTTGGGATACACTTAGTGTTGACTGGCGCGTTCAATTGCTTTTCCTTTTTTATATTGCCCATGGCAAGGGGCCCGGCATGTTCAGGCCAGTAGCCTAAACCAGTTTACTGCTGGGTAGTTTTCTAGTTTTCCCCAGACTGATCTTTTGCTGGGAATCAGCCTACATTCAAAAATGGGGTTTTTGTAATGGCTTGTCATTGGGTTTAATTTATCACCCTATTTAACGGCATATCCTTTGTTCGTTGAATCGACTGGTTTGCTAAGACAAAACATTCGGTCCGGCGACAAATATGTAAAATTCACGGGATCACTCCGTTTTGGACCGACACTCAGCCCACAGCAGTTTTCAGCAATCAACCAGCAAACGCCAGCCAACACCAGGAAATCCATCTCCAAGTGTAAGTTATATCTTCCAGCTTTTATATTTTTTTTTCAACTTATAATATGTATTTTCGCTTGTGATATAGTATGTATGCAAACACCAATAAATATACATATTTGACAGTTCGGCCTAATACAAATTCTTTCTCTTTTTGTTTAAAAATTGACTGCCCACGAGACTATTTGGAATTGCGGCAGTTTCGTCCATGGTCCTTCGTCGCCGTTGGAAAATAACCAACGTTTTTTACAATAAAAGGTCTCAACATAATTTTAACAAATTGGTCTTCTACTGTTTTTTTTTGGAAATTGGAGCAATTTAACACGCCAAATTAACACTAGGCTACCTACGTACATCAACAATTGAATAAATCATCAATGCAAAAGGTACGTGTTTTGTTTAAATTTTCATGAAAGAAAATCAATGAATAATCAAAGTGCGCGATTGATTTTGTGTGGCAACAACAATAAAGAATTTTTCATAAAATTTCCTTTCGGCTCAAGTCATCCTCATTCAATGTCAAGAATTAAACTCGCGGTGTATACTTGTGCGTTCCAACTCCAAATTGAGTCTGTCTTTATTTAATAATTCAATTCTTATTCTAACCTAAGCTGCTGTCGGTTGTGGTCGCTGCTGCTACAATGCCAGGAAGCTGTTTTACTTTATTTAATTTGCAAAATGTATTTGGAGTGTTGATTGTAAGTGTGAGAAATTTATGCTGATGCATCCGATGTCACATCATCTGAACGGTTGATATTATGGTCGTCAGCAGTTTTGGTAGCAAACAATTGCATTCCTTAATTCTGTGTGGGTGCTTTAGTTGTTTATAATTTGAATAGTTGAATTGATTGTTGTCAGCAGTTTTGGTGGGAAAGCGGTTGCGTTCCTTAACTCCCCCCCTTTGTTAGATGAATCGTCCCGATTCAAAGACGAGTAGTAATTGATTCTTTCTATCATTTGTTCAATTGACATTGCTGGTTTTTGTATCGGAATTTGTTTGACGTTAACTTTTGCTTTGGTTTTCTTAAATCTTCATTTACAAGTTATTATTATTAAACTTATAATCGCCATTAGACTGCAATTTATTATTTTGCTTTTTTGCTTCATATCTGAGTTCTGTAATTTGCAGAATATTTTCAATACTTCTAAAATGAATTTCTTCCATATTAGGTTCTTCATGATTGTTTCATCAATTAATCTGACTGGGTTTTGCAATAATTGCACTGGGAGAGGTCTACGATGTTTATAGGTTACATTATCAATTTCGACGTTACAATTTTCAAATCGTATTAAATAATTTCCGCTAATAGTGAAATTGTTAGAACTACAGTTGTGATATATAGTTTGATTTTTTGCATTGATTACATAAACATGGTTTGTATCCATATCAAATACTTTCGATTGGTTATTAGTCATATATTTGCAGTGCATTTTACTTTTAAATAAATTTTCAATACATCCGTCTTTATATTCTTCCAATTCCTCCCTGAACGAAGTCTTTTTATAAGTAACATCATTTAGAGATAAAATTTGATTTTCGTGAATATAAATTTCTGCTTGATTAACATTGGGTATTGGTTGAACATACTTATGTAGATTGATTCATAAGTTTCGTTAGTAAAACAGGGTGTTTTAACTAATATTACAATATTTCCGTTATGAGTGACAATTACAATTTTGATCTTACTTAATTTCTCAAAAGTTATCTTAAAGGTTACTGTGTCGTCATCTGTTATAATTTCTCTACTTAGGAGGTTATTTTGGCTTGTCATTACGATTTCCTTAATTTTAATAATGTTAGTTTCAATATACATTAGATTTTCAAACAATTTGTTTGTCCACTTTTCCTTTCATAAGTTATTTAATTCTGTGTTAAGTTCATTAATCAGCCCTATTCTGTATTTCGACTCGGATCGAAATTTTCTACGATTGGCTACTTTGGCATTCTGTGTTCCGTTCCCGTTCGATCGAACTTCGAATCTTTCGATTTTGCCTATTCTGCATTTCGATCGTAGCTCCGTTTTGTTAAGTTGCAATTTTGGTGGCGGAGGAAATTCAATTTTTTAATTTTACGGTCGTAAAGAGTATAATATTCATAAAAATGTAAGTAAAACTGTTTATGATAATTGTAAAAGTGACCATGATGACTTTTTTTTTGTTTTTTCTGTGCTTTAATGACTTTATGTGTTTGCAGGTCAAAAACAACAACACCAGACCAATATGAAAAATTGTATTGTAATGATGGCTACCAAAAGAGACATCGCGCAGGGCTTCCAAAAGCGACCGAAGGAAGAAGTACAGGAGTTTTGGGAGGGGGTTGCATGAAAGTATAATTCATACCACCATAGCATTGATGCTAAAAAATCCTTTTCTATTATAGTATAAAAACCCCTCTTCTGACGGCTTGATTATCCTTATATGCGTACCATCAACGCACATGATGACTCCTGGGAAGCCTGCCTTCGCATAAAACTCCTGTTTTGCTTGCGTTTTTTCCTCCTCAGTCTGGTCAAAATGTATCCATTCACGGCAAAGCTTGTGTTCCATGATGTCGAGAAAGTTTGAAAGTGTCTTTGACACTGTTGACTGACCCATTCCAACGTTGTAGTCCGCACCAACTCCATGTTGATAACTGCCTTCGGCAAAAAATCTCAATGCAGCTACTACACGATTGAGCGGAGACAACGTCGTCGAAGTACTTGCTGGAGCTTCTACCACAAAAGTATCTAGGACATACTTGAAAGCGTCCTTGTTAAGTCTAAAGTTTTTTTTGAATCTTAATAAGCAAATAAGTTATTTTAATTAATAAATTTAACCAGTTTCAACTAAACTTCTTACAATTCGTCACTCATCTCAAAAGGATTGCACATATCTCGCAATCTTCTTCTTTCAATCCTTGCCACAGCATTATCGGATGCATTGCCCTCCTCCTCAATTAAAAACGCTGCAGCTATTGAGTCCATTTTAGTTATATATTTTATTTAAAACACCGTATAATTGTTTTATTTTCTGTAATTTTGCTTTGTTGTGTTTCAATTTCACCCGTTTCAAGGCAAACAGCTGATTTTCGAAAGAATTACAGCTCTTCCTCTTCTTCTTTCGATTCAATCGTAAAGCAGAATACCAACTTTCGAACATGGCGGAGCGTAGAGCGGGAACGTAATCGAAATGCAGAATAGGGCTGAATATTTTGAAACAGTTCTTTGTTATGTTGGTTTAGATTTGCAGTGATGCCTTTAATTTCATGGTTATATTTCTCATTTATATTCTTCTGAAGATTGTTTTTTTTAATTGCATTATGGGCGTTCACTGTGCTCACTTTCAATTTATTTTCTATTTCTTGCCGATCTTCATCATCCATTGTGCCATATATATATTTTTACACTGTTCCAAAGAAATTAAATATGATTTCAATTTGTGCTGTGATTAAAGGGATCGCCAATAAAACAATGATGAGGTGCATCATTGCGAACCTCGAGGATTTTAAGATTTGATATTATATTTATGTATTATTCTGTTTTTATTATTTTATTTCCTAAATCCTCTTTGACTACTTGTTTTTTATACTTAGGTTTTAGTTTACTTTGATATTGATTATCTTTTTGAATATTATTTCATTTTCATTAAACGTCCGCATTTGTCTATTTTTATTTCTACCATTCAATGTCCTTACTTGTGCGTCTTTTAGCTGGTTAGCCAAATCGCCATGTTTAACTTTATTGTAAAGGATTTCGAAAGGCTTTTTATCAGTTACTGAGTGTATTGTTTGATTATAGGATTGTGCAGCCCTAATTATGACTTCTATATCATTTACTATTTCAAACTCCTCCCTAATACATTTAGCGATTTCTATTACCGTAGAGTGAACTCTTTCGATTTGTCCATTAGTTGTTGAATGTTTAGGGTCGCAATATTTAATTTGTATTTTCATTCGCTTTGCAAAAGATTTAAATTGTGCTGAACTAAATCCCGGTTCGTTATCGCAAGTTATTCTCTTCACTCCTGGGAAGCTTTGTAAAGCTTCCAATACTTTATCTTGTAGTTTAGTTTTATCATCCATGTGTTTAATTACCAAATATTTTGAGTATGCGTCTATTAAAGTTAAGAATTTTAAGTTCAAGCGCACAGAATATATCAATGTGAATTTGTTCCCCCTCCTTGTTTGGAATTGGTGCCTCACCAATCGGGATTTGCTTAGGGTGTCTATCGGTACTTATTTTTATTGCATATACATATCGCAGTTTCTAATATATTGTTTGACATTTTTCTTAATTTCAGGCCAATAGTAGTCCTTAAATATTTGTTTAATATTCTCCTTATAGCTTCTATGTGCCCTTGTGTGAGTTTGTCTCACAATCTTCTCTTGGTCATCTTCGTTTAATACATCCATTGCTATTACGTTTGTATGAAAAACTTTCTTTGTTATTCTATTCTTTAAAACTTGTTTAACTGCATATAAGTCCTCGGAACTACAATTAATCCCTGTTAACATGTTCTTATTTAATCGCTCTGATATAATTTCTTTTAAAAATTCCAGGTCTTTATATTTTATATGATGTCGGAACGAATTAAAACTTTTCGTTCTAAAATGGTCATTTAAACTATCCTTTTTCATCAGAGCTTTGTTACTTGTTTTAATATAAAAAATATCTAAACTTTCTGCTGAATGTGCAGTTTCTGTTGGTTCATCGTTTCCTTTTTCTAAATTATTATTATTTGTATTTCCTGGTGTGTATATAATTTTAGGTGCATATTCCTCTATCAAGGGATGCCACCTTTTCATTTTGGAATTTAGGTTTCTCGCTGATACTGCGAATTTTAGGGGCTGGTGGTCAGTATGAATTTTTAAATCCGCCACTCCGTATAACTAGTTTCTCAAATTTTTTAAAGCCCATACAATTCGTAGCGTAATTCTGCTCTGTTTTGTTAAGAGTTTTTGAAATGAACGTAATGGGTTTATTATCTTGTGAGAGTACAGCTCTAATGGCTTCATTGGATGCGTCTGTTGTTAATATACATAAATGTTTTCTTAAAATTTGGTTGTGTCAATTCGACTTGTTGAATTAATTCATTTTTCAGTTTCTCTACTGCATTTAATGCTTCTTCATCTAATTTGATTTCAATGTTTTTCGACCGATTTTGGGAAACTCTTCCGTTTTATCCTGCTAAGTACTTAGTTAACGGCTTTGTTATGTGGGCATACCTATACACAAACTTCCTATAATAACCAGTCATCCCTAAGAAACTTCTTAATTTCCTTAGTGTTCTCGTTCCACTGGCATTTCTGCCATTAACTGCTCCCGCGCTTTCTTCCTGTAAATAATACATACTTGGCAATTATGTACAGTATTTTTGATTAAATTTTTCATACGTACGATCCAGTATTCAGACCGCAAAAGTCTCAACATTAGCTGATTTTCACCGTGCAGGGAAATCAGATGTGAGGATTTTACGAGCAGTCTTGAAAACTGGCAATCGTAAGGAAGAATTATAGGGTACCGTTCGTTATATGGTAAACTCGATAACGCGAGTTGCCCCCCCACTCTCATAACTCCGTTTCTGTCGAGAAACGGATTAAGAGTGGCTATTGGACTTTTTGCATTAAGGGGCGCGGAAGCGCCGCCAGCCCTGTACTCCTTTGGAAAGAGTCGCCTCTGTGCTAAACGAATAAGGCGACGCTTTACCTCCTTGATTTCCTCGGATGTTATTTCGTCTCTCTGGGCGCTTATCACCAACTAATGGACAGGGTGAACTCTACGATAAAATCGAAAATTCTCTCTATCACTCTCACAGCTTGAGAAAAGTCCGAAAAACGCTCCAGAACAGCTCCGTCTCCTGAGACACCTGTCGCGTGAGCTCGTACATTCCTCTGCTCCACATCTGTTTGCAGCGTGTCATTGCAACTACTCGCTTGGGGCCAAGCTGATGGCTCTTTCTGTAACCACTTTTGTCCGTGCCACCATAACGCGTTGGCTTCTAAATCCTGTGGTGTGACGCCTCGACTTCCGAGATCTTCGGGATTATCAGCAGAATCCACGTGATTCCATCCAGTCACTCCAACAAGCTCGTCTATTTTTGAGACTCGGTTTGCCACAAAGGTTGTCCATGAACACGCTGGTTTCTTGAGCCATGACAGAACTATCGTAGAGTCAGTCCATTTATGGATAGTTGGCTGCAAACTTTCAAGCTGTGGAAGGAAGGCATTTTGTTTTACCTACCAGCAAATAAATATGGGGCGTTTTTTGGGAAGTGCGTTCTAATATATAAAGCCGCCGCATATGCCTTCTCGGAGGCATCACAAAATCCGTGGAATTCTACTTCATTCCATGGTGAAAACCGGATCCAACGAGGAATTTTTATTTTCTGAATATTATCGTAGTTATCTAGAAATGATTCCCATCGCAGTAGCAAATTTCGGGAAAGACTGTCGTCCCAGTCTATTTTGGATAGCCGATATCCTGCATCAGTATTTTGGCTACAACAACAATTGGTCCGAGCCATCCTGCTGGATCGAACAACTTTGCTACCTCTCGCTGTGTGCAGTACGACACACATGACGAAAAACAGCTTGTTGTGACCGTCCGAGGAACTGCCCCTGTAAGGATCCACCCGAACACCGTCTCCTGCGCCAGAAGTGATCCCAGCACATTTCGCTCTACGTTGTCCATGATAACAGCCTGTATACATCCGCACCCAAGATGACATCCACCTGCTGACTCCTATAGAAATTTATATCGGCCAACCTAAGAGGGGGAGTGATCCAAGATGCACCCGGTCCAATGAAAACTTGGGGAGGTCTCCTGTCAATTGGGGTAAAACGAGGCCTCTTGCCTCCATTTTAAACTGGGGGTTTACATGAGAACCTATGACCAGATGAGCTACTTTTCGCACATTTGCCGATACCGTGGAACTTATCCCTGTTACCTGAGTATCAGCAACTTTCGTTGGCAGCCCGATGCGCTTCCGGAGCCGGTCAGTGATGAATGTACCCTCCGATCCCGAATCAAGTAAATCCCTGACTTGGTAGGTGACTCCTATATGGTAGTTGTTGACCATGGCAGTTCCTAGCAATATATTGCAATTGCTTGCAGCATGTAGAGATTGGACATTGCTTGTGCTTGGTTGGGGTTGTGTCGTTCTGGGTTGTGCTGATCGTGGTTGTGGGGGTCGGGGCACCTTACTTCGGGGTGACGGTTGTGGTGCAGACGTGCTGGGCAACTGTAACGCAGAAGGTCGATGTAGAAGGGAGTGATGTCTTTGGTGACAACTTCAACAAGAGAAAGGGCTCTTGCAATCTTTTGCCATATGGGCATGTGCAAGGCAATTCATGCACAAGTTATGTTTTCTGGCAACAGTGACGCGATCGTCAACTTTCATTGCAAAAAATTTGGGGCAACCCTTCAATACATGGGTTTGCTCGGGGCATAAACTACAGGTAGGTTGAGAAAACTGCCCATGGTGTGCCGACACTCGCCTCTCATAGCTTGCGGCGGGTGGTCGACTGACGGTCGGCTTTACCGCTCTAGCACGCCGAATGTCAGAAACAGTTTCCAACGTTTGGAACCGGCTTGTGAGAAAGCTGTCTAATTCCTCCCACCTCGGAATTTCCGCCTTCCTCACAATCCCTTGTTCCCATAGCGCTAGGGTTGTGTCTGGCAACCGACTCGACACCATAAACACGAAAATTGCATCCCAGTTCTCAATGGCAATACCGTACATTTCTAACACTGAGATGCAATTGTTGACCGATCGTTGTAAATTCTTAATATCGGTTCCGCGTTCTACCGTGACCGATGGTAAATTAAATAGGATTTTAAGCTGACTGTTGACCATTATCCGCTTATGTTCATATCGTTCAGATAGATTTTGCCACGCTGTGGCGAAGCCGTCATTAGTCAAAGGGGATTTTTTCACTATATCCTTTGCTTCACCCCGGGTATTCTGATTCAAAGTTTACAGCTTTTCGACCGGGGTTAATCGCGAATTGTTCACGTAAAACGCTGTGAATAAATCCCGAAACGATGTCCACGACATGTTGTCACCGTAAAATATCTCCGTATCACATGGAGGTAAACGCATATTTGAATGAGCAGGCAGTTCAACTTCATTAAGCCCGGGATTGACCGTTGAACTGCTTTGTTGAGCAAAGTGAGACCATGAGCAGTCTCACCTATAAGCGCACCGCAAGTTAAGTATGCGGTGTAGCAGTCCTGGTATCGGCACTTGGCCAACCGAATAGCGGACTGATCGCTTTCGTTGTCGGACAAGGTCTTTGAGTACTTATCAAATTCGTCTTTAACCTTGACCCACAACGTCTTAAGCTCTTCTCTCTGTATTTCCAGAGAGAAGATCGAATGGCAGTTATTCAAACTCAAGCAGCGCATCGCATGCGCGAAAAATCGTTGAGTGTGGCCATATCAGTGTTAAAAAACAAAAGCAGGAGCAAGCTTAAAACGATATAAATTTAATGTCGTAAAGACAAATCCACTAAAAAGGTTTCAGATGGTCAAACTTCGACGTTTGAAAAATATTTCGAGAAACAAGACGTTGTAAAGATTGTTTCAGTGTAACGCACCACTGAATGAAGTCCCGATTGAGTCACGAGAAAAATAAGTCAGAGACTAAAGCAAATTTATTTTCCTCAGTGTAACGCACCACTGGGGAAAATAACGAAAAAAGCCGGAAATACAAATCCAAAAATTCCAAAAAAAAAAAGGTTTAATTTATTTCCTTCAGTGTTATTCACCACTGGGGCAAACTTAATTTCTTCGAAGTTCTTCCAAATAGCTCGCACGAATAAAATAAAATTATTTAAAATCGTTAATTGTAAAGATTCTAACGCGGGAAAAATCCACGTTCGACAAAACGAAAATCCGGAAAATTAATTGGCTTGATTTATTTCCGTGTATCGCACAACCAAAAAAACCAATTAATTTTATATAAAGCAAAAAAAACTTACTAGTGGAAACCAAAGTTACTCGTCAAACCGAATAAAAATTGCAAAATTCGTTTAATAACGTGTCCTAGGAAAGGAAACGAAAATTTCAAAAACCAAGATTCAAAAAAAATTAATTGAAGAAAACCAACTAATTTTCGAGAAAGCGAAAAAAGGTACCGAAATGCAATGGTTTTCAACAAGCCACACCACCTTATATGGATGGCCAAAAAAATCTAAAAATAAAATAAATTCACACGAAAAATATTCTTCTTTCCTTTTACCTTTTTTTTTTTGGATACACTTTGCTTCTATATGACCCACTCAACTCACGAACAAGTAGATTTCAAATTAAGTATAAAGGAATTTAAAACTCCGAAAAAAGTTCAAATTGATTTCTCCCAGTTTATCGCACTATGGAAGAAAAATTTTCGAATAAAAGAACTTCACACGAGCAAGTGGACATTAAATAAATTGGACAAACTTATTAATTTTTTTTTTGTTTTTTTTTAATTGATTTCTCACGGTGTAAGTCACCACCAGCTACATTTTTCTAATATAGATTCAGTCCAAAGAAAACCACTTATTAATAAATTTAAATTTCCAAATTCAACTTTAATTTCTATATGATCTTTCACTTCAAACCCAAAAACTAATTACGAACTAGTTTTTAAAAAATTTTTTTTTTTTTTTTTTTGAAGAAATAGAGATAAATCTCTTACAGTGTACCAACGCAACACTGTAGAAATTCCCTTGATGCAGGCGCTCAGACAAAAATCGCAATAAATTTTATATGTTACAGTTGGGCTACTGGTGGGGGCCTTGCAGCAACCGTTGGGCCGTTGGTGTGGGCCTTGTTGCAAACGTTGGGCCGTTGGTGTGGGCCTTGCAGCAACGTTGGGCCGTTGGTAGGGGCCTTGCAGCACGGTGGGCCACTGGTGGGGGCCTTGCTGCGAGTTGGGCCACTGGTGGGGGCCTTGCAGCAAATTCGTTGGGCCGTTGGTAGGGGCCTTACTGCACGGTGGGCCACTGGAGGGGGCCTTGCAGCAAATTCGCACTGCCGCCTGACTACGTGGCACCTAATGCCGGCGGTCAGCAATTGCACTCACTTCAAATGACTGCACCTTATTTCGTGGCACTAGTTGTTAGCCGGTGCAGCCACTTTTCACTGCACTTTCACTTGTTATAAGATTTTATTATTTATATTTAATTTTCTTTTATTTATTATTTCCCTTTTTGTTTGTTAAAATTTTATTAGGTGAAATTAATTTTATTTTTCTTTTTTTTCCGAATTTTATGAAATTAAATTTACTTTCTTTTACTTTAGAATTTATTTTTCATTTTTTGTTCTTTTTAATTTAATTAATTTAGTAATTTGTTTTAAATTTATATTAATGACGCAGAAATGCGGCTATTAACGCCGGGGCGCTGGCGCACGACTCGTTGCTGCTGGCTCCCAATTTTAGCTGCTTCCGCCGATGCACAAATTGGCTGATGTTGCTCCTGGAGCACTGGCGCACACTCTTCCCTTACAGAAGTGCAGGAGTACAAAAATTCGGTGCTACCCAATTTTCGTTCCTGCAAGTATGTTAATTAAAATGTATAAAAGTGAAATGTTTACCTTTATTTCTTCGGATTCGCTCCTCCAATCGTTGGGGCCGCCGCCCAATTAGTCGCTGCTCCCGCGGGAGCACTGGTGTAACTTTTTTCAGCACTGACGTATAATTCTGCCAGTGCTGATGTACGAAGCAATCAGCACTGACGTATCACAATTTTCCAGCTAACAACGCCGGCACTTGTTTTGCCGTCTGCTGGAGCACCCGCTATGTCTTCAATGCGGGCACTCGGGTGCTGCAAACACACACGATTCAATAAAATTTAAAATTTCAAAGGATTACCTTTTATGCGTATCGATTCTCCAATCGTTGGCGCTGCCGTGCCCTTCTAATTTTCCTCGTTGTCGCCGGAGTTGTCGCGGTCGCCAATTTAGAGCTTATTTTAATTTATAAAAAAAAAATGTATGCACACGTGCAAATGGCGCCTTGCAGGTTATAATATTCAATTTTATTTGTTAGTTTTTTTTTCGACTTTTGGCAACTGCCAAATTGTGGATTGCAATTCGCAATCCACTGCTCGTTCACAATAGAAGATTGTGAAAAATCTTAAAGAAATTTTATAAGCTGTGTTTAATTGGTCATATGTATATATTAGTACATATATCCACAATACATTAAACACAACTTAATGGGGGATTAAATGGGGTTTGGCAACTTGGCAGTTTTGGGGGTTATGTTTTCATACAACTTGCTTCTTTTTTTTTTACTTTTATTTGCGAGTACAGCACATGTGCTAAAAAAAAAAAAGATGGCAAGCAATTTATTTTCTATTATAAAAAAACACTGCTGAAAATAAATTGGGGGTTAAATATATGTACAATGCAAAAACCTTACGTGTAGCGTTGGGGGCGTCTCTTCACAAAGTGAAAGAGCGCCGGGTTTTCGCATAAGGCGAAACCCATCGTACGGTACGGGTAACAGGACTCGAGAAAAGGGAGAGAAAGTAACGAGTCCCTGTTCCCGTACTATCACAGCGACATCTGCAAGTGGAATTAATAATTTATTCACAATGGCAGAATACATTGTGAATGCTGAAACAGCTGACGTAAACAATATGACTATTAACCAATCGAAAGTATTTGATATGGATACAAACCATGTTTGTGTAATCAATGCAAAAAATCAATCTATATATCACAACTGTAGTTCTAACAATTTTACTATTAGCGGAAATTATTTAATACGATTTGAAAATTGTAACGTCGAAATTGATAATGTAACCTATAAACATCGTAGACCTCTCCCAGTGCAATTATTGCCAAACCCAGTCAGATTAATTGATGTAACAATCATGAAGAACCTAAGTATGGAAGAAATTCATTTTAGAAGTATTGAAAATATTCTGCAAATTACAGAACTCAGATATGAAGCAAAAAAGCAAAATAATAAATTACAGTCTAATGGCGATTATAAGTTTAATAATAATAACTTGTAAATGAAGATTTAAGAAAACCAAAGCAAAAGTTATCGTCAAACAAATTCCGATACAAAAACCAGCAATGTCAATTGAACAAATGATAGAAAGAATCAATTACTACTCGTCTTTGAATCGGGACGATTCATCTAACAAAGGGGGGGAGTTAAGGAACGCAACCGCTTTCCCACCAAAACTGCTGACAACAATCAATTCAACTATTCAAATTATAAACAACTGAAGCACCCACACAGAATTAAGGAATGCAATTGTTTGCTACCAAAACTGCTGACGACCATAATATCAACCGTTCAGATGATGTGACATCGGATGCATCAGCATAAATTTCTCACACTTACAATCAACACTCCAAATACATTTTGCAAATTAAATAAAGTAAAACAGCTTCCTGGCATTGTAGCAGCAGCGACAATAACCGACAGCAGCTTAGGTTAGAATAAGAATTGAATTATTAAATAAAGACAGACTCAATTTCGAGTTGGAACGCACAAGTATACACCGCGAGTTTAATTCTTGACATTGAATGAGGATGACTCGAGCCGAAAGGAAATTTTATGAAAAATTCTTTATTGTTGTTGCCACACAAAATCAATCGCGCACTTTGATTATTCATTGATTTTCTTTCATGAAAATTTAAACAAAACACGTACCTTTTGCATTGATGATTTATTCAATTGTTGATGTACGTAGGTAGAGTCGGAGGTTTGTGTGTGTCTGTTGAGCCTAGTGTTAATTTGGCGTGTTAAATTGCTCCAATTTCCAAAAAAAAACAGTAGAAGACCAATTTGTTAAAATTATGTTGAGACCTTTTATTGTAAAAAACGTTGGTTATTTTCCAACGGCGACGAAGGACCATGGACGAAACTGCCGCAATTCCAAATAGTCTCGTGGGCAGTCAATTTTTAAACAAAAAGAGAAAGAATTTGTATTAGGCCGAACTGTCAAATATGTATATTTATTGGTGTTTGCATACATACTATATCACAAGCGAAAATACATATTATAAGTTGAAAAAAAAATATAAAAGCTGGAAGATATAACTTACACTTGGAGATGGATTTCCTGGTGTTGGCTGGCGTTTGCTGGTTGATTGCTGAAAACTGCTGTGGGCTGAGTGTCGGTCCAAAACGGAGTGATCCCGTGAATTTTACATATTTGTAGCCGGACCGAATGTTTTGCCTTAGCAAACCAGTCGATTCAACGAACAAAGGATATGCCGTTAAATCGGGTGATAAATTAAACCCAATGACAAGCAATTACAAAAACCCCTATTTTTGAATGTAGGCTGATTCCCAGCAAAAGATCAGTCTGGGGAAAACTAGAAAACTACCCAGCAGTAAACTGGTTCAGGCTACTGGCCTGAACATGCCGGGCCCCTTGCCATGGGCAATATAAAAAAGGAAAAGCAATTGAACGCGCCAGTCAACACTAAGTGTATCCCAAGATAGAGATTCCGAGCCGCCTTGTCGCCACTGGTTGCGGTGATGTGATGGTCGGAACGGACGTGATTACGAGTCACCCTGTATCCAATTATCGTCTTGAGGGCGTGGTGGGAACGGACGTGATTCCGAGCCTCGCTATCGCCTCTCGTCTTGCAGGAGCGGTCGAAACGGACGAGGGTCCAAGCCGCCAGCAGCAGAGCTGCGTTCTCTTATTGCGAAGGTAGTGGATGGTCGAAACGGACGTGGTTCAGAGCCTCGCCCTCGCCTCTCGAACGTGATCAGTCGCGGTGTTGGGCTGTATCCAGTCGCTTCAGGGGCCAACATCGTCGAGGTGCATCGATGTGTTGTGTTTTTCCTTGTACCTGTGAAACCGGTCTGTGCTGCTGCAGATCTCCATTCTGTGGAAGGGAGAAAGGCAGTTCGGACAATAGCGGTGGGTGAGCAACACCCGCAGTCGCTTCTCTGCCGCCTTCCCGCAGTATTAGGGGCATAGCCTCATCCCGTGGTTGCCACCACATAGCCGACAAAAAAAAACAATAGGGTCTAAAAGTTACCGCTGATTGTTGTGGTTTGGCTGGGTGGCGAGCAAGGCGCATATTGGAGCTTCTTAGGAAGTGCTGGTCCTCTCCGATGGTAGCAAGACCAATTTGATGTTTGGTCTTGTAACGACTCCCTTATCGGTGCGCATGTCTGCCCCTCTGACTGATTTATCTTCGCCTTGACGACTCGTCCTAGTCGCCATTCGTTTGGAGGAAGGTTGTCCTCTCGAATAACAACCAAGTCGCCCACCTGCAGGTCTGGTTGTTGTCGCTTCCACTTCGTCCGCTTTTGAAGTTTATTCAAGTGATGCAGCGCCTTTATCATGTGCCATCGGTTGACCACGAAAGCTGGATTTTCCTATAGATAAAGAAAAAACAAAATTTTAGCATTTTTCAAAATTTCTGTTATATGGGGTGTGGGCGAGGTTATGGTCCGATTTCAAAAGTTTTTAACGATAATAACAGCGATATTTATTTATTTCAGTAAAATTAATACAGTGGGAGGTGGGCGTGTTTATTGACCGATCTTGACCATTTTCAATACCAACCTATGTACAAAGAGCAGCTTATGTACCAAATTTCATTGAGATATCTCAATTTTTACACAAGTTATTGTAACCACGGACAGACGGACGGACAAACAGACAGTCAGGGCTAAACCGATTTCTCTTTATGTAACACGCTGCAAAATCAGCCGTTAATGATGCGACAGGGGCCATAATGGCACAGACGTAGGAATCGGTATGAAAAAGACCGGAGCTCAAAGATTCGGGATGAAACCGATGTGCTAATGTGGAATGAAAGGCGGGGTGTCGCTCGACCATGGGACTTTCGACCATATGGCAGAAAGTCCCCAAAAAAGTGGACATTCGACCATATGGTCGAAAGTCATTGTATGCTAGTGACTTTCGACCATATTTTCAATTTTCTAAAATGGACATTCGGCCATATGGCATACTGGCGCACAGTGACTTTCGACCATATTTTCAATTTTATTAATTGCATACTTAACAATTATTTTGCAACAGGGCAAACTTAAATTTAAGCAATTGTTATTTTGGTACAAGACTTTGCCCTTTTACAAAATGCAAAGGAGTTGTGCGCGGAAGTACTGTTGATGGCGTAGCCGGAGTTTGTCCGGCCAGGGTTATTGTTTTGAAGCGCGGCCGAAGACCGCTCACGCAGAAAGGAGTTCTGGGCGGAAATACTGTTGATGGGAGCCGGAGTTTGTCCGGCCAGGGTTATTTTTTTGAAGCGCGGCCGAAAGCCCCTCACGCAGAAAGGAGTTCTGCACGGAAATACTGTTGATGGCGTAGCCGGAGTTTGTCCATCCATGGTTATTTTTTTGAAGCGCGACCGAAGGCCGCTCACGCAGAAAGGAATTCTGCACGGGAATACTGTTGATGGCGTAGCCGGAGTTTGTCCGGCCATGGTTATTTTTTTGAAGCGCGGCCAAAGGCCGCTCACGCAGAAAGGAGTTCTGCGCGGAAATACTGTGTGCCCTGTTCTTATTGTTGAATTTTATTAAATGCATACTTAACAATTATTTTGTAACAGGGCAAACTTAAATTTAAGCAATTGTTATTTTGGTACAATAGTTTGCCCTTTTATAAAATGCATACTTAACATATGGCCGAAAGTCCGAAAAAAAGTGTGTGCCAGTGACTTTCGACCACATTCTCAATTTAATTAAGTGGACATTCGACCATATGGTCGAAAGTCACCAGCATACAATGACTTTCGACCATATGGTCGAATGTCCGTTTTTTTGGAGACTTTCGGCCATTTGGTCGAAAGTCCCATGGTCGAGCGACACCCCGTCGGAATGAAGTGGAGTTCTGTAATTTGTATGAAACTAAATATGCCAAACCAATTTAACCTGAGGAGAATTTACTTGGCACGCAACTGTCCAATGTAATTCAATTTATATATAACGATTATGAAGTTAGGTTCCCACCAAAATTTCTTATCTATACAGTGTGTGCAGCAACTATTTTGCAAGCTATTAGTAAAACGTCTTCAAAAGCCTTACCTGGCATCAAAAGTTGCCAAAATGATCGGCTAAATGACGCTTCATTAGATGCTGAGAAGGATGAAAGCGATGATGGCGATAAAGCAACTGAAGATAATGAAGATTTGAATATATCGAAAAAGGAGGCTACTGGTAAAGAAATCACTGTGTTGAAAAAAACTACAATTGATTGGGCTTTTCAATGCACGTGAATTTTATAAAAAGCATTTAATTTCCAAGCATCAGCTTGATAATCCGCGGATTTATAAATGCACATTCTGTGACCAAACCTATCAACGTGTCGATGCTATACAAAACCAAATTACAAGTATACACGAAAATAAGCCGCGACCGAAACCTCAGCGCCGACAAACCATTGCATTTGATACGCCTTTATTGTTAAGCAGCACCACCATCAAAAGTCAATTGGATATTGAAATTGATAAATCAGATCCTATCACGACTTTCGAGAACTGTACCTCAAATACTGTTAATCTGCCATATGAATTAGATTGCGGACTATGCAAATACGAAACTGAAAAGGCTAAATTGTTCAAGAAACATTTGCGAACCAACCACCAAGTTAAGGATACACGTATTTATAAGTGCAAGAATTGTCCCAGTACGTATTCACGTCAATTTGCATTGCTTAACCATATTGCTTATAAGCATGAAAACAAACCCCGACCAAAGCAGCAACGACGCAAATAGAAAATTCCAATTACAAAAGGAGAAAATGGAAAAGCAATGAATCGAAGTAACAAAATTGATGACAAGAAATCACAGAAAGACGAGCATGGTGTTCGAGACCCCTCTAAAAGGAAAAGCAATAAAATAAATGCGAATGGAATATCACAGTCCAAATGGGTATACTCACTGTGGTTATGAAACAGAAAAAAAGATAAAGCGCAAAAACCACTTGAATAAGGAGCATGATATACACGATAGAGATATTTATAAATGTCTTTATTGTTCGGGATCATACGAATACTATAGTCCACATAACAAATAAACATAGCGTTTATTTGACTGTCGTAAACGACACACCGTCGCTATATATACATAGACTCCAGTTAAGATCATATACTCGTAAAAGTGCACTCAGCAAAAAAAAAAAAAATGTACTGTCTGTGGCAAAAATTGTTTGACAATAGAAAAATTACGCACTCACATGGATAAGCACGATAGTGCCGAAAATATTAAAAAACGCGCACATGCTTAATAAATTATTCTTTATTAAAGGAACAAATATATATTAAATTACAATTATTGATAGCTATCTATACATCGAAAATAGTTCATATTTCTACTACTAATTATGACAATTAAAAAATAAACAAAGATTAATCTCTCAACGCAATGGAATGTACAACATTTTTGGTCAGTCTGTCTTTAGCGAATACAAACAAACTGGATGGTTTGTCCACTCAAAAACATGCCACATATACTATAATTGTCCGTAAAAAAAGCATGGTGTACCCAAATCTAAGCCACAAACAGCCAACGTTTGGCATTGTGACTTATTGATCGTCATTGCGAACGCCAAGCTAATGGGAAATTTAATGCGTTTGAATTCAATTGGCACATATGTAGGAATGATAGAGATTCGTGATAGCAATATCCATGCCATTTAAAATGGTGGCTTCGAAAACGTTTTTCATTATTTTTTTAATGACTAATCGTGTGCCATTGCAAAGCCGTGGTGGGTTTAAGTTGCGAAGCAAAATAATCGGAGACCCAACCTTCAATTGTAAATGGTGCGGTCGCATGCCCGGCATATCCAATGAATTCAAAAACCAATGGCCACTTTGTTATGAGCATAATATGCAATATCCGGCTCATACTGGAATGCTAGTCGAAGGGATGAATTTGATGTAAATGCTCGAAGTAATTGTTGGCGTTGTTGGTCAATTGCTCTACGTCTGTTGACTACGAATCTGCGCGCTTCTGTTCGTTCTAATTGTCTTTGTTTATTTCGTTCATCTCGTGTCTCTTGTAATTGTGATTCACGTAACTGCGGCATGCTCACACGAACATATTTATTGTCTTATTGGATTAGTTCGCTTGATCTTTGTGCTCTTCTATCTCGCATGTCTCTTGATTTGTTTGTTCGACGACTCAAATTGGATGTAAATAGAACATATAAAGAAATTAATTTTAAATGCTTGTTGTTGTTGACAAAAAAGTAACTTAATATTGTATTCGATATGGGTGTGAACAAGGATGCATTGTAACTTTAAATTTAACCTTTCCGAAATGTTTTCTCTTGGTTTGGTTAAAACATTTCAAAATATTATTGTTAAAGCAATTATCATAATAAACTTCATTACGTTTTCAACCGAAACGAAATGCTGGCGTTAACGTTAAACCTTTAATTAGAGCGTGTTGGCAATACCGTTCCAACAAGCTGATTCAAGAATGACAAAAAGAAGATTGTGTGTAAAAATCGGAAGTGTTTGTTCACTTTAGTAGAAATATTCTTAAAACTAATAAAATTTACAAAAATTGTAAAGTAATACCGAACAATATAAAATAATATGCAATTTATATTAAAATGTTTTTTGGCGATAAAAAATTTTAAACTTGAACGGCATGGAACAAACAAATATAAATATACAAAATTTGTAGAAACAACAACTACACAGTCAAGTTGAAATAGCGGCGAAACAGTCGCACTTGATTGTAGCGTGTTAGCTCAGCCTGTTGAGACGCTGGCTTAAGTGTTGCGTGGTGGCGCGGGTTCGACTCTAGCGGAAGCCGTGAAGAAAGAAGTCTGATGAGGAAATGTGGTGATTTCCGAAATAGTACTATAACTTCTGCCGCTTTGGTGTTGTTTTTTTCTCTAATTTTTTTAACAAAAATTGGCCTTAAACTCATTTAAAAAAATATAATATTGAAATTAAACAGGTCAAAAACAACAAAAATTAACAATAAGGTTGAGCCTGCCTAACAAATAAATATAAATATACAAAATTTGTACAAACAACAAGTACACAGTCAAGTTTAAATAGCGGCGGAACAGTCGCAATTGATTGTAGTGAGTTGTAAAGGAAAAGAAGAAAATAACAACAGCTCACACAGCGTAAGCTTAGCTCAGCCTGTTGAGACGCTGGCTTAAGTGTTGCGTGGTGGCGCGGGTTCGACTCTCGCGGAAGCCGTGAAGAAAGAAGTCTGATGTGGAAATGTGGTGATTTCCGAAATAGTACTATTCCTTCTACCGCTTTGGTGTTGTTGTTATACCCGAGTTTACTTGTTCACAAGGGTGTTTTAACTTTGTTGGGTGGTTTGTAACAGCAAAAAATAAACGAGATAGATATAGACATACATATATATACTTAAATGATCAGAATGAAAAGAGGAATCGATTTAGACCTGTCTGTCTAACCGTCCGTCCGTCCGTCTGTGCGTGGTTACAATAACTCGAGTAAAAATCGATATATCTCAATGAAATTTGTTACATAGATTGCTCTTTGTACAGGGTATGTTGGTATTGAAAATGGTCAAGTTTGGTCAATAACCACGCCCACCTCCGTATAACGTTGCCACGCCCACTTAGGAAGAAATTTCTGTATAGCAATAACGGTGTAAGGTATCGTCACAAAACTTGGTGGCCATATTTTCCATGATATCGCTATTATTAATGTAGAACATTTTTAAAATCGGATCATAACTACGCCCACCTTCCATATTACGGAAGTTTTTGAAAATGCAAAAACTCCGTTTTTTCGCAAATTAAGTTAAATTAGGTATTTGGAGCGATTTTGAACTAAGAAATTAGGTATAAAAAACGTCTGTAGGTATGTCAATAATGATGTAAGGTATCGTCACAAAATTTGGTGAACATATTGTCCTTGATATCATCACCGACAATAATTATTGAAATCGGACCATAACCAGGCCCAACTTCCATATAACGGAAAATGCTAAAATTTCGTTTTTTCTTTATCTATTGGAATATATTAATTAAAATTTGATATTTAGGGAGATAGTAAATTAATAAACTTGAGTTTTATGAAATTTTGAAAAATGGGCGTTACCACACCCACTTATAAAAAACGTCTATAGGTATGTCAATAACGATGTAAGGTATCGTCACAAAATTTGGTCACCGACCTTACAAAAATATATCGCGAGGGTATATAAAAATCGGTTTCGCCCGACTTTAGCTTTTCTTACTTGTTTTTTTTTTCGACTTGCAGTTAACAATTTGTATTTTCTTCTTTACAACTTTTCTACTTTTAGCATTTGACTTCGCAATTTATTTTAAGTATTTCTTTATTCTTACTTCTTGCTTCACGTTTTCACTTATTTTAGCACAAACTTCTTTAAACATAAACTTCTTTCTTATTTCAAGAAGTTCTTTATTCTTACTTCTTACTTCATCTTTTCACTTTTTATTTTCTTTCAACATAAACTTCTTTAAACATAAACTTCTTTCTTTCTACCGTGTACATTCGTATGTACTTACTTTTTTTCATATTTTTTCCTGTTGATCTCGTTTCTGCCCTTTCTCTATTCTACTTTTTTCGGCTATTGGCGATGTCTGACCGTTGCTGCTGCTTACGACTTTCTGCGGAAATTATCGCTGCTGCTAGCTCACGCTTGGGTGAAATTTCTGGTAGAGGCCCCAATTTGTAGGAATTTCTCAACTGATTCGCTGCTTTTTCCGCAATAAAACCAAAGTGGGGTTTTATGAAACTATTTATTAACATTACTCAGTTTAAATTAAATTAAGGTATTACAAACAACTTCTTTGAATATTTTAGCGACTGTGCTCTTTCGTAGTCCGACTCGTAGTCACAGTATATACAGTAGTAAAACTGAGGTGAAGTCCTTCTCAGGGATAAGAGTTTTCATGGTGGATAATAAAAATAAACTATAGCAGAGTTGCATGCAAAACTATTTCATAATAAACTTTGAAAATCACATACAAAGTTTTGCGGAATGTGAAATATTTGCATTAACCATATTGAATAGCTATGCAATGGCTCACCACAATTCTCCTATAACCAATGTGTACAATAAACAAGTAAAGAAGTGGCTAAGTTCGATCGAACTTTATATGTATACCCGGCGCACGCTTTCAGCTAAATTTTTAAATTAACTAGGACCAATCTAACATGTGTGCTAGGTTTAGGCGAAATCGATAAAGTAGTTCCAGACACATCAAAATTGGGTGGGTGGTTCCAGAGGTATACATATGAACTCATAAGTGGGCGGTTCCACGCCCCTGTAACAAATTTTTATTCAGTCGGAGTTCCTGCTCGAATACAACAGCATATACAAAATTTGAGCAAATTAGCTTCAATAGCTACTGAAATATAGCAATTTTTGCATTTGCGACAATTGCCGTTATATGGGAAGTGGGCGTGGTTATGGACAGATTTTAATAATTATCCAAATTTGAACAAAATTGGGTAGGTGGTTCCAGAGATATACATATGTATGAACTGATAAGTGGGCGGTGCCACTCCCCCTGTAGCAAATTTTGATCCAGTCAGATTTCCTGCATACCAAATTTGAGCATATTAGCTTCAATAGCTACTGAAATATAACAATTTTTGCATTTTCGACAATTGCCGTTATATGGGAAGTGGGCGTGGCTATGGTCAGATTTTGATAATTTTCCAAATATCGCTTAAATAGTAATACGTGTACAAAATCGGGTGGTGGTTCCAGAGATATACATATGTATGAACTCATAAGTGGGCGGTGCCACTCCCCCTGTAGCAAATTTTGATACAGTCGGATTTCCTGCTCGAATACAACAATACATACCAAGTTTCAGCAAATAAGCTTCCATAGCTACTGAAATATAGCAATTTTTGCATTTTCGACAATTGCCGTTATATGGGAGGTGGGCGTGGTTACTGTCCGATTTTGCCCATTTTCAATGCCAACCTGCTCTGGATCTACCTACCAAGTTTCATTGAGATATCTCAATTTTTACTCAAGCTATCGTCTGTACGGACGGACGGACGGACGGACAGACAGACATCGCTAAATCGACTTCTCTTTTCATTCTGAGCATTTTGATATATATATGTCTATATCTATCTTGATTCCGTTATGCTGTTACAAGCAACCGTTATGTGAACAAAGTTATAATACCCTTGTACATTCCATTCATTCGTTTCGGTTAAATTTCTAAACAAAAGCAGTTAATTTTGCAAATAAATATATTAATTTTCTTATAACTGGAACATTTTCACATTTACTAGAAGGAAATAACTGCCTGGAATGGAGCACAAGCGAAACTACATCTATGTATAAATTGAAGCAGAGTATTCCTAGAATAGTTTAAGTGGCAAGCATAATCAAAAAGAAAGCTAATTTTTAAATATTTCATGGCCAATAAAACAGCTGCGAAAGACTTTGGATACTTCAAGACCTTAGAATTAATATAGATTTTTTTGTAGCTCAATGTTCATGGTGAAGATTCTTTAATATGTACAAAAATACAAATTTAAAAGTGCATATATTTGTAAAAACGTAAATAAATATATACACATACACACATATAACAATGCTGCTAGCAGTTTTCTACCATTGGGCATTGCCACACGTTCAGTATTAATTGACGTGATGAAAGTATCGTGTTATTTCTTGACCGTGTAGCATGCAATATTTATGGATAAGAATAAGGATTGCAAAATAATTAGAAATTTTTAAATCCATGTATATGGATCCCAATACCGTCAATAAATATTGTAGCATTTCTTTTTCGTCGATGCGACTAATTTCTACTCCAGTACCTTGTCTTTACTTCTTTGTTTTTAATGAAAATGCCAGTATTATAGCTAAGCATGCATAAACTTTATTTTATTGTTCCATTGTCTATATATATCTCGAACCACGCAGCCTGCAAAGTATAAATATTGCTGCCTACTTCGTTTTGGTTGCAACATATTTAAGTGCGCGCAAGGAAACTAAGTTTAAATTTAAACTGAGTTTAACTAAAGTTAGTCGAACCGAACTGAAGTCGCCCACCTCCCAAATAACGGAAATTTTGAAAATGCAAAAATTTCATTTTTTCATTATCTATTGGCGCATATTAATTAAAATTTGATATTTAGAGAGATATTTAATTAAGAAACTTCTTTTTTATGAAATTTTGAAAAATGGGTGTTCCCACGCCCACTTATAAAAAACGTCTGTAGTTATCTCAATAACGATGTAAGGTATCGTCACAAAATTTGGTGAACATATTGTCGTTGATATCACTAGCATCACCGTCAATAATTTTTGAAATCGGACCATAACCACGTCCAACTTGAAATTGAGTAAAGTTTAATACTAGCACCGATTTGAAACAAAAAAGCGGGGTTTTTATGAAATTATGGACACCGCCCATGCAAAAATACATCGCGAGGGTATAAAAAAATCGGTTTCACCCGACTTTAGCTTTTCTTACTTGTTTTTTTCTAATTTTTCAAACAAAAATTGGCCATTAGCTCATTTAAAAAAAATAATAATGGAATTGAACAGGTCAAAAACATCAAAAATTAACAACTGCCTAACAAACAAATATAAATATATAAAATTTGTACAAACAAAAACTACACAGTCCAGTTGAAATATCGGCGGATAAGTCGCACTTGATTGTACTGAGTTGTAAAGGAAAAGGAGAAAATAACAAAAGCTCACATAGAGTAAGCTTAGCACAGCCTGTTGAGACGCTGGCTTAAGTGTTGCGTGGTGGCGCGGGTTCGACTCTAGCGGAAGCCGTGATGAAAGAAGTCTGATGAGGAAATGTGGTGATTTCCGAAATAGTATTATAACTTCTACCGCCTTGGTGTTGTTGTTTTTTCTCTAATTTTTCCAACAAAAATTGGCATTTAGCTCATTTAAAAATGAAATTTTAAAAAATAAGTTTGTTGATTATCTTACAAGCGAGTGTTTATAAAATTTGTATATCATACAAGTATACACAAATGCGCTTAGTGTGAGTTTATTTGTAATTTTACTTTAAAAGTAAAATAAATTTTGTTAATTCATCACTTAAATTTGACCTATAGTCGTTTACGATATATTTCAGTGTAGAGAATGCACGTTCTACACTCACTTGCGTTGCCGGAGTAGCATGTATGATTTGAGAAAGCTGATTCAAAGTTTTATGCGTATATTTTTTATTTCCCAAAAGTTAGCTAAGTTGATTTTTGTATCTGTTGATTCATTGAATGATTCAATAGCTAAATATGCTTCTGAAATGCACGAATCCGTGGATGTAGTTGAAGTATTTAGCAATTCACCAAGCAAATCTGTATCATTAATATTGTCCTCGCTTTCTATTGTAACAATGCTAATGTCTTGTCTGAGATGTAAAAAGTTATAAAAATATTTTCAGAAATTTGCACACAATGTCTATTATGGCAAATATAGAACCTGACACTGACTTTCAAATATAGTGTTTTCAAGTGCTCAATGGCTCTCATATGCATGAATTCGGAACTCTGCAATAATCGATGTAATCTAGGATCTAAATAAATAGCAGCAGCCACCGTTGCATTACCAAGTAATTTCTGTTTTCTTTCGTTAAGTGAACCGAACAATAACTTTGAAATGTCAGACTCGCCGGAACGTTTTTTTAACAGTTAAGCACGTTTCTAAATATAATTTAACAAAGTGGCCAAAAAGTAAACTGTTATTTTGAAGCTTTTCCGAAACCAATTTAATAACAGAAAAGCTCTTTAAAAAATCTTCCACGATATTCCAATCTACATATATTTCCATTTTCAAAATTTGTTTCGATAAAATCTTTAAGTAATTTTAGGCGTTGTACTAAATCGTATGAGTAGCTCCAATGTGTTGGACATTCAGCAACAGGTGATGGCATGCTGTGCATAACAAGAAGTCGATGCATTGCCGGTTTGCGGAGCTGTTTTGCTATTGTACGGCATTTTCATATTTGTATTTAACATTGGTATGTTTCAACTCATCGTTTGCAATCAATTGCGATAAAAGCATTGAGTACTATCAATTTTTATTGAAAATACCTTATTTATGAAAAATTCTTTTAAATTGACGATTTCCATTTAAATATCCTTTTGCAAAACATGTTTCATATTGTTTCGGTTATTTTGTGTAATCCAACTTGCTCACAAATGGGACTTAGTAACATTTGGAATGCGTTGCTATTGAAAACTCGTAAGGGAAGACCACATTCAGTTACATAAGAGGCACACAACTTTTCTACGTCGTTTTTGGACATCCTTAATTGTATTTTATATTTTACGTCTTGTGAAATGCTCCTCATTTCTTCGTTTTCTTTATGCTTGTTAAATTCATTCCTATGCTTTTGTAGTGTGCCCAACCACTTCAGCACATGCGCTGCATATTGCTGAGTCGGCGCGTTTGCAATGGTCATCGTGTGTGGCATAATCACAAGCAGTGATGACACATACAAAGCACATGTGACCGCACACACGACGGTTCATCGTACGGCACCAAATGAGGTACACTCGATGCTTGCTATTAGAAACGCAAGATCAGGTTACCGAGCAGATGTGGGTCAGTGCACATGACACTTATGATATAGTAGATATAGCAAGTAAGCAATTAGATGTAAGAAATATACAAATAGGGGAAATGGATAGCAATCAATGATTTGATTGGTTGCCCATAGAAAGAAGCATTTAGATTGTAAGCATATAAAAGACGGCGTTGAGCCATAATAAAGCATTCTTATCCTAAGATTCAATACGCGAGTTTTATTGATGAGAATCATCGTGCATTTTAATGCTCGGACAAATGCGGCTGGAGAGCTAAGATAATACTCAAACCTGCTTTAATATTGAGAGGTCCCCGCACCCACAAACACTACATGGCGATCCTGCAAACCGAACTTGGGAACCACTGATAGTTTAAGACGATGGTAGACGAAGAATATATTGTAAAAACTCCGATAAAAGAATATCCAGAGTATATACCAACTCCGAAGTCAGCTGGACCCAAACCAATTACTTTAGAGCAGTACCGGCAAAGGCAACAAATCCAAAGCCTGAAACTGCAAGAATTTAGACAGCCAACAATATTTAAGCCAAAAAAACGTGGTGGAAAGAAAAGACGACATCAAAAGAAGTGTGCCGATCTACAAAGAGTAATAAATATTAGCCAAGGCCAACAAAAACGAAACCTGATTAAAGAAATAGAGAAATTGCGTCAGCATGGGTGGAACTCCATCGAAAGAAGAAATTATAAACAACAACAATAACGCAGCAGCAGCAGGTGCGACAACAAAAGGCGAAAAAGAGGACACAAAAAATGTATTATACATAAACTGCATAATTTTAATAATTCTATTATTAGCTAAAATTAATTCTTATTATAAGAAGTACCTAAAAAAACAAGCATATCGTAATATAAGCACAACTTAAAATGAATAAATATATATATATATATTAAATAAATGGAACTCAAAGTACTAGAGGAACTACTAAGTAAACTAAAAAAAAGTCCTAATAGAAGTTACACACAAGCTTACGTAAATAATACGCAAGCATTAATAGCAAATAGCTAGAACATCATTGTGCAAACCGCACACTCCAAAGACTTGACAATTCTGAATGAAAAATTTCATGAATTAAAAACGAAAATAGAAAAGTACTTAATTGTGAAAGAAGGGTCACAAATATCCGAGGAAACAAGCAATAAAACAATGTCAACTTTTGATTTAGTAACAGCTGCGAAGGTAATCCCAACCTTCAAAGGGGAATACAAGAAACTCAACAATTTCCTAGGGCTAGTTAAGTTCTACCATGACACTCTCACACAAGATATACAGAAGACTACACTAATCAAATTCATTTTAGCAACAAAATTGTCAGAAAACGTAAAAAATAAAATTGTAACGGAAGCTACACCGGACAGCTTTGAGACACTAGAATCAGCACTAAAATACGCATTCCGATCGAACAAAACAGCTTCGAGGGTTCATGCAGAAATTGCTAAAAGTTCGCAAGGTTTTCAATCGGTCTTCACTTTTGCTTCCGGCATACAAGACCTAATAGCTTCTCTAAATGAGTTACAGATAGCTGAAGAAGGGAACGAAAGCAGGGAAATAACTGTTAGATTGAACGACCAAATTGGTTTAACCGCATTCAAAAATGGCTTAGCTGAACCATATAAATCAATAATAACAGCTGCGAGACCAAAAAAACTGGTAGAAGCCATTCACATTGCAAGTGAAGTAACTCCGTATCAAGCAAATAGGGGTATGCGTTTCAATAACACTAGCGATAGACAGAATTTCACTAATAACAGAAATTACAGTAATTTTAACAGACAAAACAATAATAACAATAATCATAACTACGTTAGAGACAGACAAAACAACCAACCAAGAACCAACAATTACAGGAACAATCAAAATAGACAACATGTTCAGGGAAAAGCATACATCCCGAGCCGACAGGACTCGGGACAACAAAACCAAAGACGATAGGATTCTTAGGAGAAGGTAACTCTACAAATTTCATAAAAGCAAAACTAGAAACGAAAATAGTAACTCTGCTGGTAGATTCTGGAGCCGATATCTCAATAATAAAAGAAAAAGCAGTACCAGTAAATTCCAAAAAAGTAAACACAAATTGCAAAATAAATGGCATTGTGAATCGTACCATAACTGCATACAAATCTGTGGAAATTGACATTAATTGCCAAGACAGTAAAATAAAGAACAAATTCTATATTTTAAAACAAATAAATAACCTAGAAGCAGATGGAGTTTTAGGTAGAGACTTCCTAATAAAATATAAGTGTAAAATTGATTACGAGACGAATGTTATAACATTAGAATTAAAGGAAGGACAAATCACATTACCTATGTACATGCGCCTAGATGATTTAAAAACAACTAGAAACCAACATAAGAGAATAAATTATTACAATTATGGAGAAAATAATAATTATAACAATAATAACAAAAAATTCATGAAAGTAAAAGATGAATTAGCATTAGACAACGTGGCAAGCGATAGCACAAATGCAATATTAGAAATCTGCAAGAAATATCAGCATATATTTCATATTGAAGAAGAAGCTTTAACCGTCAACAATTTCTATGAACAACACATTGAGCTGACGGATAGAACACCTGTATACATTAAAAACTACAGATTACCACACACACAGCTGCTGGTGATAGAAAAAGAAGTTGATAAATTACTAAAGGATGATGTCATTGAACATTCCGTCAGTCCTTATAACTCACCTCTGCTACTCGTCTCGAAGAAGGGTAATACAGGAGAAAAGAAGTGGCGATTAGTGGTAGATTTCCGAACATTGAATAAAAAAATCGTAGACGATAAATTTCCATTAACCCGCTTGGATGACATTTTGGACAAACTCAGAGGAGCGCGTTATTTCAGCACATTGGATATGACGAGTCCATTCCACCAAATCCCATTAGACAATGTCTCCAGGAAACTCACAGCATTTTCGACCAACAAGGGTCACTACCAGTTCAAAAGGTTACCATTTGGATTAAAAATCTCAACAAACAGCTTCCAAAGAATGTTATCAATTGCACTCAGTGGGCTCAGTGAATCAGCTTTTCTCTATGTAGACGACGTAATAGTATTTGGGAAGAGCTTACAAGAGCACAACCGGAACTTGGAAAAAGTTTTAGCAAGACTAAGTGTACACAATTTAAAACTAAATCCGGCAAAATGCAAATTTTTAAAAACAGAAGTCACTTACTTAGGACATTTAATCACTGACAAAGGCGTAACAACTGATCCCAGCAAACATAACGTAGTAAAAGATTATCCAAAGCCCACTAATGCAGATGAAGTTAGAAGATTTGTAGCATTTTGTAATTACTACAGGCGATTTATAAAAAACTTTGCAGAAATAGCACAACCACTAAATCAGCTACTAAAGAAAAATCAACTATTCAACTGGAACAAGGAGTGCGACAAAGCTTTTCACACATTGAAATACAAATTACTCTCACCACCAATACTTCGTTATCCAGATTTCTCAAAACGATTTATACTTACAACTGATGCTTCTAATTTTGCGCTAGGAGCGGTACTATCGCAAGGTGAAATAGGAAAAGATAAACCTATTGCATATGCAAGCAAATCCCTAAACAAATATGAATTGAATAAACCAGTAATCGAAAAAGAGTTACTAGCAATTCAATGGGGTATAAACCATTTTAGGCCTTATCTGTACGGCACAAAGTTCACCGTATACACAGATCACAGACCACTGGTAAGCTTGTTCAAACATAGTAATCCTTCATCCAAAATGACTAGAATAAGAGTCGATTTGATGGACTACGATTTTGAAATAATCTATAAGCAAGGAAAAATTAACACTAATGCTGATGCATTATCGCGAATTCAGCTTAACATAAAAAAGCTAAAAGAAATGATTCCAAAACAAAGCGTAAACATTGTAACGAGGGCAATGATGAAAAATAATCAAAATTCAAGCAAAGGGCAAAAAGAAAAGAGGAAATCGCAAAACACGGGAACCTTAAAATCAAATATGGAGAATGATCACCTACATATTTGGGAATGTACATCTATTTCCGATATAAGGCGTGTAAAACGACTTAACTTCAAATACAAGAAGGACGAAAGTATGAAGCCCAACAATATTAAAGTCACAGTAGAAAAGAATGACCTAATTGTAGAATATAGTGATAATTCCTTATCAAAAATTGAAATGATTCTGAAGAAGCTATTGTTCGAGGCCAGCAATCTAGGCATCAAAAAGCTATCACTTGCAAAGAATAGCAAAGTCTTTGACAACATAAACATAAATGAATTTAAAATTGCATTTAATACGCTACAAAGAGATAGAAACATAAATGAATGTCTTGATATAATTTTATATGAACCTCCCAAAAGAATTGAATCACAAAAGGTAATGCAAGAATTAATAAAAGACTACCACAACTCAATTCATGGTGGCCACAGTGGCATAAGAAGAATGCTAGCAAAACTTAAGCAGAAGTACATTTGGAAAAACATGAGACAAATGATAATAAAATATATTAACAACTGCAAGCAATGCGCAAAAGCGAAAGTAACTCGATATACAAAAGAGGAATACAGTATTACCGATATACCAACAACATCGTTTGATGAAATAGTGATTGACACAGTCGGACCGCTTCGACCTTCCAAAAATTTCCGCTACATGCTGACTTTGCAATGTGAGCTAACGAAATTTGTTGTCATAATACCACTTGAAACAAAAGATGCAGTAACTGTCGCAAAGGCAATCGTAGAGCAATTTATTTTGAAATATGGGTGTATGCGAAAAATAAAAACTGACAAGGGCACAGAATTTACCAATGAGCTGCTGAAAAACATATGTAAACAATTACAAATCAACAAAGTAAATTCAACTCCATACCACCATGAGACATTAGGTTCAATTGAACGCAATCATAGGGTATTAAATGAATATTTAATGACACTTAAGAATACAGATGACTGGGACGAGCTCATACCATACTACATGTACTACTACAACTCGACACCCCACACATCAACAAAGTATTCACCCTTTGAGCCCGTGTTTGGCAAGCTATGTGGACTGCCAAATGACATAATAAGCGCTAAAGAAAAAGTATATGACATAGACAACTACATGAATGAACTGAAGATAAAACTAAAACATGCACACGACAATGCTGCTATAAACCTGAATGAAAGCAAATTAAGAGCTAGACAGAAGCAATCAAAAGTGAATAAAGCAAATTTCACAGTAAATGATTATGTTTATTTAAAAATAGGAAACAAGAAGAAGTTGGATTTACCATTTGAAGGACCATATAAAATAATTAGACAAGATGGTCTAAACAGCACCATTCTTAAAAACAAAAAAGAAATAATTGTACACAATAATAACCTAGTTAAAGATAGGAGTAACCAAATAAAACCATAATGATAGAAATAAACACTTGCAGTAAATAGTAAAAATAAATTAACTTAGAATTAAGCGTTACACAAAAATTATAAGAAATATCTTCATATATGAAGATACAAAAACATAACACAATTCAATATAAATCAATTTACATTTTAAGAAACTACAATTAATTTATATTCCTCTTAAGGGGAAGGGTGTAGTGTGCCCAACCACTTCAGCACATGCGCTGCATATTGCTGAGTCGGCGCGTTTGCAATGGTCATCGTGTGTGGCATAATCACAAGCAGTGATGACACATGCAAAGCACATGTGACCGCACACACGACGGTTCATCGTACGGCACCAAATGAGGTACACTCGATGCTTGCTATTAGAAACGCAAGATCAGGTTACCGAGCAGATGTGGGTCAGTGCACATAACACTTATGATATAGTAGATATAGCAAGTAAGCAATTAGATGTAAGAAATATACAAATAGGGGAAATGGATAGCAATCAATGATTTGATTGGTTGCCCATAGAAAGAAGCATTTAGATTGTAAGCATATAAAAGACGGCGTTGAGCCATAATAAAGCATTCTTATCCTAAGATTCAATACGCGAGTTTTATTGATGAGAATCATCGTGCATTTTAATGCTCGGACAAATGCAGCTGGAGAGCTAAGATAATACTCAAACCTGCTTTAATATTGAGAGGTCCCCGCACCCACAAACACTACACTTTCGTAAAAGATGCGACTTTATATTTCCCAGGTGGTCAGTAGAAAGGATCTGACAGCATATATTAAATTTTTTCATCTATTTTTGTCTTATAAAATTGACGAATAAAATTGTCCTGTTTTTTCCTCATCGCGAGGTATTTACTTTTTTACAAAATTAGTTTAATTACAATATATTTATATCGTAAATCTTCGTGTAAATTTACTGTTACTATAAAGCTCGTTGAGTAGAAGTGTTGCCAGCACACATTAAAAATAACTTTATACGCTGCGTTTGCATAGTTTAAGTAATAATTAATTATTATGTAAGCTTTGTATAAAATAAAATAAAATAAATAAATAAACTTTTATAACGTTGCAACATTAACGATTTGATTTCGTTTATATAACATGGCGCCAAAACGCAACAAACTCATTTAGTTAAGTTAATTTTGCTCGTAAACGAAACAAAATGGTATGGTTTCGTTTGTTGAGCAGCCCTGGGTGTGAAATTTCATGGTATTAATGAATTTTTAGGTTATAAATAATTAAATTCATAATTTAAAAAACAAAAATAAAAAGTAGCACATATCTACTGTTAATTTCCTAAATGTGATTTTTTTAATTTATATTTTATTAATTATTTATTTTTAATTTTATTTATTAATTATTATTTGACTTACCTTTCACAATAAAAAAACACGTATATTTATTAAACACGTAACAGATTCTGTTTAAATTTAAAACAATTTTCTCAAAATGTTACCGGTAAACCAAAGAAACAAAAAACCAAAAAACTCAACAAAAGCAAGCTTGTACTGTCTGTGGCAAAAACTATTTGACAGTAGAAAAATTACGCACTCACAAAAAGCTGGCTAAAAGTACAAAATTAAAAAATACGGTGTCAAAATAGTTCTTAGATATGTCTTAAAGCGGGCGTTGGTGAGTCAATTTCTGGAATTTATAATGCGGTTACCTAAATGTGTTTTTTGCAACAGCTGTTTGAAGTTGACATTGCTAGGCTAGTCGTTGCCATGCGTATTACTATGTACTTTATTGATTTTTTTTCTGTGTTTTGCAAAATGGAGTGTGATTTTGAAGGTATGAAAAACCAGATTTCGATTAAACATGTTTGTGTTTGTCATGTACTTGTGTTGAATGTTGCGATACACACTTACTGGCGTGTTTCATTACTTTTACTTAAAATTATAGCAAAAAGTTTGAAAAAGTTGTGATCCTGCCAAAATAATATAATAAGGGGATTGTTAGAAGGGTGTTGTTTATATATTTTTCAAGAAAAAGTTGCGGAATCCTTCAGATTCGTGCTACAGACTTTCATTTTCGTCGCAGTTTTTTGAGCAGCCTCAAAACCCCCTTACGCTCGATTTTAGCTCTTAAATCTACTTTTTTCCGATAAATTGTCGTCCATTCTGTGTCAGACAAAGTTGTATGATTTGCCTGTTTTTCCGGCAATACGGAAGAGTGGCCGCTATCCCTAGCCAATTATAATGATACGGTGAAAATAAAATATATCAAATCGTTTCATTTTCAACAAAGGCGAGAAACGTCGTTGAGTTTCTAACGTCAGCCAATTGTGACCATCACGTCGCCAATACAACACTTTTGAAGCTTATTACCAGAGAAGTTTGCCACATGCCGCCAGCAACAACAGTAGTAAGAAGGCAGCCAGCTACGAGATATCAGCAGCCCGACGTCTAATGCTTCTGGGTAGAGAGTCGCAGCCAGATTTCACCGGAAGTATTCGATGTTTTGTGTGCGGAGGTGCACACTCCATATCGAATTATCGTTCGTTTACATGGTACGGACAGAAGTGCACAACAGAAGAATCGTCGAGAATAGGTATAGATAAGAGGCAGCAGCAAGCCAGCAACCTAGTCTTCGCAGTGTGTGCGATATCCGTAATTTAGATTTGTCCGTGCAGTCGTTCAAGAAAATAGACTACGCACATTTCCAGTATTTTCCGCTTGACGATTACAACAAAGTAAAGCCATCGTTGTTATTAGGCCTTGATAATACGTCACTGAGCGTGCCATCTACACCAGTACGGGCAGACAACGATAGCCTACGGACCGACCAAATCAGCAGCCGAAGCACCAGTAGTCCTGCATATTCGAAAAAAAATTAGCACAACATCGTTGCACCACCTAGTTACTGAGTATTTCGCTTCAGACAACTTTGGAGTTAGTGAGACTGCAAAACAATTAGAGTCTGAAGATAAACGGGCCCGCCAGTAACTTTACGCCAACACACATTGTAAAATAAAAGATATACACCCCTATGCTGGAATCCGTCGTACGTTCGATTAGGCTACGAATCGTATAATCGGTATGCTCAATTCCGCTTTTCGTAATCGTAAATTCGAAATTCGTAGACTGTTTTCGCAATTGGTAATATCGGTAAGCCAGAATCCGTCGGTGCTGTCAATTTTAGAAAAATAGACGTGTATATAAGTGTGTACATTTGTATTTATGTACATATGTAATATAAACTATGCAAGAAAATGAGATTTGTTACCAGATAAATATGTGCTTGTATTTGAGGAGATCACAAACAAATCGTACGCATGTTTGTTGTATGAATGCTTCTTTGTTGAGGCGAAAACTTGTCACAAATCTTTAAACATTATTATATCAGAGCAATGAATTCGGCAATATCGCCCATTTCATCATTTAAGAAATCTGTATTTAGATCATCTCTTAACAATGTACATACATACGATGCATATTCATGCAATTCTGCCCTTAAATAACAAAACCTTGTTATCAAATGGCTTACAATGTTGATATTGAACTTCACTCTTCACTTGCAATAATATCAGTCTATGTATATTTCTGCCAATATGTCAAATTAAGAACTTCGAAATACTTATTTTTGGTTGGCAAAGCGGTTGATAGTTACGATCGGATTTCAGCATACCAATTTACGATTTTACGGAACGGACATTCGGATTACAGCATTAGGGTGTAAAACTCATTGTGTATAAAAACAAGTGAGATATCTTATTTGACAGTTGCTTTTGACAGGATACCTAAGATGGTGTTTGACAGGGTACCTAAGCTGGCCACCAATATGTCGACAATTACGAATGACCCGAAGTTGGAAAAAGCTGATCTGAAAATATTTTGGGGGTTTTAATTTTTTAGGATATTTTACATATTTTGAGATATTCTATTAATATCCTTTATAAACATAGATATAATAATATTGGGTAAAATGTTATATGCATTTTTATAAAGCCTATGATATCATTTGAATCAGTAGAATCATAAAACGTCAGGGGTTTAAAGTGCTTCATCGATTCCCCTCTTTTTCTTTGCCAAAATATCTAGGTCACTAGTAACCTCAATATCTCGAGATACGTCTTCAATCTCCGTAAAATAGAAAAGGACCGTTCATTCGGAGCCACCGTGACTGGCAACGTAACACTGATTTGAAAAATTCGGTAAATGTGTTTGTACAACTGCATATTACGAAGGCGGTTTGATAAGTAATAAACTTTTAAAATAAAATATACTTTTTCGGCAAAAAAGCATTCTTTGCATTCCAGTTACTGGGTAATAATTTTTAATTTTTTTGTCTAGAGTGAGTTTTTATGGGTGCTACGAATTTGAATACACGGTTGAAATTTTCTGAGACTATCGAATTTTTGGGGGGAATTCAGACACCCAGAACCCCTCCCCTGTATCCGTCCCTGCATTCGGGTAAAATATACGAGGAACGCCAGGGTTGCGAATTTACTTTGCAAAAACAGGTGATCTCAGCTGTTCCAAATTTTGACGTTTATCGAAAAGATATCTCACTTGTTATTATACACAATGGTTCCATTACTTCATTTTTGGAAGGGAATTCCCGGTCGTGTCGGACCATAAACCACTAGAGACGTTGGTCAATAGGAAAATTGACGATATCACCCCCAGATTACAGCGTATGTTACTGCAACTACTGAAATACCCTTAACTCAAAATTCGCTATACGCCGGGCAAGCAGATGCTTGTCGCGAACTGTTTATCGCGAGCGCCTTTGATTGACACATCAGATTTCGATCTCAGCCTATCTGCTATGAAACATTCAGTTACGAGACGTTGTTTCCTCTCAGATAGCAATTATAATTCACTTGTTCAAGCATTGAATGCTGATGAAAAATACAAACTCATTTTTAAATTTGTCTCAACGACATGGACCCCGAATCATCAACTGGATGATTTTTCTCAATTATTTCATAAAAACAAAGAAGAGTTACACTTCGAAAATAATTTACTGTTTAAAAATCATCGCATATGCAAGTGGGTTCATGCGCCCCACTTCGGTATTGAAAAACTCTTTCTTGTGTTCGTGAGAAATTTTTCTGGCCAGGGATGTCAAATGACTTAACTAATATTGTGAAGAATTGCTCCGTTTGTGAAAAATTTACACGCACTTATCAAAGGGAGCCACTAAAAGATGATGAAACTCCCGAATATCCATTTCAGGTAATTTCAAGATACAGAAATTATACTGAAAATGAGATACGAAATAAACTTGAACATAAAAAAGCAAAGCAAAAAATGTATTGCGACAGCGGAACAAAATTGCTGCCAATCTTTAATGTTGGAGATAAAGTTTTGTTCAAGAAAAACGGAAAGCAATGGAGTTATGGAAATGTTGTTCGTAATATCAACGACCGATCATATATAATTAAGGATAATTTCAAAAACTATTTTAGAAGATACAGAAGATTCATTGTTAAAAGTAATAATAATGACTTCGACGCTGGTGAAGTATTAATTGAAAGTATGCAGAATTATCGGTCGCAAGGCAATGAGGTCGTTAAAAATTACAATAATAGTAACAATAGTAATTTAATCTTTGTCCGGCGGAAGAGGTACAATTGTACCTTTCTCGTTTTTAAATTGCAATAACTTTTTTTTTTGTTAATACTAGATATCTAAAATTTTCTGACATCTCTGAACTTTTATTACGGATTACATATTTGAAATTTAAAAAAAAGATTTTGATTATATCATACCGAAATAAGTCTTTTTTGACTTGATATCCCTAAAAGGCTGAAGGGGTACAATTGTACCTTTATATAAGTCGTAAGAAAAAAACAAGAAAATAATGCAGAGTTATTTTTATTAGTTTTATTTGAAAAGAACAAACGAATACACACTATATGACCAAATATTTAGGAAATAAGAATATATTTGTATGGGGTTTCCTTGCATGAAAAACATGTGGTACTTTGGATAGAGTGTTCATCGCACACAGGTTTCAAGCAGATTGCACACGCCTTTCTAGTCTAACGTTGTTTGCGTGTCTCACATTGACAAACATAACATCTTCCAACCACCGTTGATGCTCCCCGTCTACCAAAGGGTACTTTGGAACCAATTTCTGGACTTTGTGCTGCCACTATAGGTCGTCCAAGTACCATTTCTATAGCACTTCGAATAAAATATTTACCTGTTATAAGTTTGTTGCCACTACGGTCTTTGACTGATTGCATACATAGGTGTTTTGAAAGATCTTTCAAGAACTTTCGTCGTTGATCTTTTGATATACTGTTTGGGTGGTGGCTTCTATATAATATATAGGAGGCCAAAGCAGCAACGTCAACCATGTTATAAAATAATGCTAGAGGCCAGCGCTTTGTTCGTCGTTTTACGGTGTATTCGCCCAACATTTTGTCCATGACATCTACTCCACCTTTTGTTTTATTATAATATTTTATAATTTCTGGCTTAGCAGCATCCGTGTTTTCTACTTCTCCTGTCATGTGCATAGTTGATAGTAGTATCACCGATTTCTTCTTTTTTGGCACGTATGAACAGATTGTGGCATCACTGTTATAAGCAAAGTTGGTGGAGTTGATAGGCCTTTCCTTTGCTGGCTGCATATTGCTGGGTAAATTTTTTTTATTTTTTCTTACTGTACCAACTAAACTCATGTTCCAAGAACTTAAGACCTTGCCCAATTGTAAGGATGTGAAAAAATTATCTGTAACCACATTCCTTCCAGAGCCCTTATACAGTTCAACTAAGTCCAGCACAGTTCGTTCACCAATATTTGTTTGTCTTGGACCGTCTTTCGGCTTTCCGGTATAAATGTGACCATGTAATGGATAGGAATTTGATGGATCACAAGTCTAGAATATTTTTATGCCATACTTAGCCGGCTTAGAAGGTATATACTGATTAAATTTGGTATGGCCTCTAAAAGGAAATAATTGTTCGTCTACTGTGATACACTCATATGGTTTGTACGCATTCTCTAAATTTTTGTTCATCATTGTCCAGATATCCCGAATTGGTGCAGCTATATCTTCTTGTATTCGCGCTGCACGTGTATTTTCGTTGTCGAATTGGACAAATCTTAGCAGCATCTTGAAGCGGTCTCGAGACATTGCTGCACGTACAAGAGGTAAAGCATCTGCATTCCACATATAATCCAGGTTGGTTCTGTTATCTCTTTGTACACCAGCTGCAATTAGAATACCCAAAAATGCATCGAACTCAGTTGTAGTGAATGACTGAAAGACTTTTTGAGATGACTGCGCAGAAGAATTAGCATCATAAACTCTTTTAGCTTTTCGATTTGTCTCCCTCAATATAATGTCACACATTTCAGTAGTTATAATGTGCTTGAAAAGATCTCTTTCTGTAAACAGAATACTTTTCAATGCAGGTCCACCTTTTTGACGCAAAACGTTACGCGATTTGGTTTGTGCGCTAGGCATTGGTTCACTATACCACTTTGTTCCATCTTTACCGATCAAAACACTGCCTATATTTGGAGTTACCAGTTCATCTTCAGCACTTTCATCTGAGTCATATTTTTCTCCATCTTCTATTATAATTTCAGGTTCAACATCTGACTCTTCCTCATTATCTACACGTGGAAAATAAGAGTCGTCGTCGGATGCAACAAAGGGATCTTCTTCATCATCAGAATGTTCAATTAGTTGCCTTATTTCATCGGATGTAAATCTTTTGTAAAAATTTTAAAAAATTTCTTTATATAACAATATTCTAAACTAAGTATTTGATGATATTACGGTTACCTACAAACGCGGTTGCGTTGTTCCGTTTCGATACCACTCATAGTAAGAAATCAAAATAATTTACCGAAATATCTTCTTACAACGCACGCAAGTCAATAAGACACACTGATACTAATGTGAGAGTTAGATTTTTTGGTATTCAATTTTTCTACTACTTGTTTTTACTTTACGGGTATTCCCCTGTATGTATGTTATCACAACAAAGTACTATTCAAGCGTATTTATATGTATAAGGTGATAGCTCTGGTGAAACAACAACAATGCAAACAAAATAAGAGTTTTGTTTACATACATAGTATGTACTGACCAAACGTCAAACATATCTGATTGGAATTGCAAAAAATGTATACATGTGTACGTAAAAGAATTTTTTTTTAGCCACGGGCCTGTTCTATCATTTGTTTATTAAATAAGAACAGAATAATTTAATTATATTAATAGGAAAAGCCGTACATATCATGTTAAGTATATAAGGGTACAATTGTACCCATACCGCCTTTTACCGTTGTAAAATTTTTCCGCTGAACAAAGGTTAAGCGCAAACCTTTCCAAAAGCGGACATAGTACTAATAATTTAAGCGGGAACGTTTTTGACAACAATTTGCATAACTGCTGTGAACCAAATCAAAGCCAAAGCTGGGTTATCTTGAATGATTGTGAAAATAGCTTATACCAAACCCGGAATGGGCGTGTTGTTAATGAGGTGCAGTTTAGACGTTAGTACTCACCTCGACTACAAGCAGCAGAATCGATCCAGCTCCATGTATTAGTAGATGCCAGCCAAGTGGTGGCCTACCATGCCAGATAGGCTTTTGCCCGACAGTTTGGAGGAAAAAATTAAGCCGTGTTTCGCCATACATGTAGAGGTAATTTATTGTAAAATCAAGTATAATCGTTTTTCCTCTCTCTTGAAGTTGAAGCGAGTTATTGCTTGGATTCAACGGTCCGCCAGCAAGTTTTTGATACGTTTGCATTCGACTGTCAACGACGACAGTTATCAATCGAACGCAACATTGACCGCCAGGGAACTTTACAGAGCCACAAAGTTCATAATCAAGACCGTACAAAACGAGGTCTACGCCGAAGAAGTTGCAGCCCTGAACCGCGGAAAGTGCCTTCACAAACAAATCACTGTCCATGCGCTTCCGCCTTACCTGGACAGCGAAGGCATCATGAGGAAACGTGGTCGTATCGATGCAGCCAGCTTATTATCTGTAGAATCCAGGAGACCAATATGAATGCCGAATAGGCACATCGCATCAGAGTTGATAATGCGCCAGTACCACGAGCGAATACACCACCAAAACTCCGCTGTCATCTTAAGTGAAGCCCGCCTAAAATATTAGTTTCCGCACGCTAGAACCTAAAGATTGTTCAACGCAATTGCAACAGATGTCGCATCGACAAAGCTGAGCCCGCACCACCACTGATGGGCCAGCTATCCAAAGACTGCATTGCTCCATTTGTCAAACCATTCAGCCATACCACGCCGATCAGTTCGTCTCATTTATTGTGGCAATAAGCCGTCGAATGGAAAAGAGGTGGGCAGTAATTTTCACATGCCTCACCAGCAGAGCCGCTTATTTGGAGCTCGCGCACGACTTATCTATAGATGCGTTTTTGTTATGTTTACGCAATTTAGTCAACCGCTGGGGAACGCCAGTATGAATAAGAAGTGATAACGGGACGAATTTCGTGGGCGCCCAAAGGGAATTGAAGGAGTCAGAGCGAATCGAAAATGAAGTCGCAAACCTTGACTGGAAATTTAATTGCCCTTCCAATCCGAGTTCCGGTGGTTGATTATTCGCGTGGCGAAGAATTTGCTGCAAAAAAATTGAGCAGACTCCTTAGCTAGTAGGTCTAGTGGGTACATACCAGCAATTACCAGGGCTGCTTCATCAGACACAGTCTTGAATGCGCTGCATACCCGGAGTGCACACAGACGATTCGTTGACTTTATGCCCCGATAATACGATGAGTGACATACCGCATCGAACCACACCGGGGCTCCATACAAGATTTGACTTCTTATTACGCCTGCAAGCAATTTTTTGCTTCGTTGCTTTGGTCCTCTTGCGTTGAGCATTATTCTGGACAAAGAGATCATTGTAGAGGCCGCCTTGTCTCTGGCGTATTCGAGATGCATTTTGAACGACAACCTTCTATCGATAATGATACGCAGATACCTTATCGCAGGCTTCGTGGAGACAGGATAGCCATTTACTCTGAACGTTATATCCTCCAGCTTTTTTCTACTTGAGATAAGAACTGCCTCTGTCTCTGTTTCGCTAGGGCGAGCCCGTGGTTGTCGAGCCATTCTTTAATCTTCTCCACAGAAGCAGTAGCTGTTTCGGATATTTGTTGAAGTTGTTTGGACGTTATCACCACCGTAATATCATCGGCGAAGCCAATCATCTTCACACCCTGCGGTAGCTTCAGGCGTAGGATACCGTCGTACATGATGTTCCACAGTAATGGGCCTAGGACTGAACCTTGTGGTACGCCGCCCGTAATTTCCAACTTCTTTCTTCCTTGCTCCGTGTCGTACCACAGTATGCGATCTTGGAAGTAGCTCCTCATTAGCCGTCGCAAGTAGTATGCTACTCCTATGCACTCTAAGGTGTCCAAAATTTTTGCCCAGTTGGCCGACTTGAACGCGTTTTTGACATCGAGCGATAAAATCAAACAATACTGTTTTGTTCCACCTAGCCATCTGGACCCACTGTTTGCTTTTCTCGCTAGCTGAATTACTTCTGTTACAGCCTGCACCTTAGATCTTCCCTTCCTGAAGCCATATTGCTCATTTGAGATGCCACCCAGTGTCTCCATCTCAACGTCCAACCTGTTACAGATAATACGCTCGAACAGTTTACCCGCCGAGTCTAGAAGACAAATGGGTCTGTAGCTCGATGGGTCTTCAGTGGGCTTGCCAGGCTTGGAAAGCAGCACCAGCTTTTGCTGCTTCCAAATCGATGGAAAACGAATTTCAGCAAAACATGCGTTGACGACTGAGGTGAACGCCGACGAATTTTTGCCGATAGCCACGTTTAAGACTTTGTTTGGTACACAATCGGGGCCAGGCGCTTTTTTTACGTTAATTCTTTTTGCGCCTTGAGTGACTTCATCAGCCGTTACCTTGTCAAATAGGTGCAGATTTACATCGTGTACTGGAGAAACGAGCCGTCCTTGTTTCAGAAACAGAGTACCTACTACTGTTTGTAGAAACAGTGGGCACGTTGGAACTGCAGCTTTGGTGGTTTTGAGTTTCTTCATGTCAACTTTGTATGCCGTTCCCCAAGGATTTTCGTCGACATCATCGCACAGCTCGAGGAAAAACTGGCGCTTGCTTTCCTTGATAGCTTTTTTAAACAAGTTTCGTGCGGCCTTATATACAATTTGGCATTCTAGAAAATTAATCCTTCCTCTTGCGCGTTGAAAGGATTTCCTAGCTTGCAAGCAGTTCTTTCTCAAAGCTTCGATGCGCTCATTCCACCAATAGACGGCATTTGAGTGTTTATTAGAGGAGTTTCTCTTCATCGACGCGTCGCAAGCAGCCCTGATGTCTGTTATTAGCTTCTTCGCCCTAATTTCTGCCGACCCCTGGTACTGTGATGTGGGAAACGCTTCCGCAATAATATCGGCGTCGAAGGATAATAATTTCCAGCCCCGGAAGTTTCCTGCCCAATCTGCCCCTTGGGATTTTTCAGTACCACGATTTATTTGGCAGATAATTGCGACGTGGTCGCTTTGGGTGTAACTCACTTCCCATTCCGCTTTTCTAAACATACTCCTGCTAACGAACGTGAGGTCTATAATTGACCCAAACCCATTTCGGTTGAAAGTGTATTGAGTGCCCGTGTTTAACAAGGCAACGTCTAGGCATGCCAGCGCCTCCAAGAGAGCTTTGCCTGTTGGAGACGTTCTAGGGCAGCCCCATTCCTGCGCCCAAGCGTTAAAGTCACCGGCTATTATGACTTCCTACCAAGGCTCATCACAATGTTTTCAAACGCAGCACTTGGCATGCTGGGTGGGATATAGCAGCTATAAATACATACGTTTTCTACCTTTGCGCACACGAAGCCTACCTCTACTGAGACGCATTGCATATGTTTTGGTTCGTTGCCACACATCCATATTTCAGCCTTGCCATCAGCGTTTTGAAGCCATGTAGCGTCATCCTTATGTTTGTAAGGCTCGCTAATGATTGCAATATCTATGTTGAGATCTTTCACGGTTTGCGCCAACAAGTCTTGGGCAGACTGGCAATGGTTTAAGTTTAGCTGAAGTAGTCTCATAGCTTTTTCATTTTTCGGATGGCTTCTTTATAAATTGGGCATTTTACGCCACCGGTGTTGTGGTCAATACAATCCGTGCCTTGCATAGTGCAAAGCAGGCATTTGGGCGTATTATTGCAGCCTTTAGCGGTATGCCCTGTTTGTCCGCACCTAAAGCAAATGCCTCTGCGGTCCTCCGTGCTAGCGCAGTTTTTAGCGATGTGGCCAACGTCAAGGCACTTGTAGCATCGCAATGGTTGTAGCATTTCCCTTATTCTACATACTACTCGGCCAATTCGAACTTTTCCCTGCTCGAACAGAATCTTTGCCGCATCGGTTGGCAGAAGGAGCGAAGCGGTTTGCGTGCCTCCGTAGGCCTTTCGCAGGGAACGAATGTCGTAAGCTTTTATATCGAGGTCGCTGCTTAATGAGTTCAAGGCTAGGCATATCTCATCACTCGAGGTAATTTCGTCTATGTCGTGAACTACCACACGTACTTGCTCCGACAGGGCCTTTACCTTGGCCTTACCGGTCAACAACTTTCCAAAGGCAGCCTGCAACTTCACGGTGTTTGTGTCAGCTGCCTTACCTAATTGGAAAAGTAAATCGCCGCTCGCCGTTTTCCTTATTTTTCGGACGGCGTCGCTGAAACTTATTAGGCTCTCTTCCATCTTAACCATCCTCAGGATGTCAGCGTATGAGCAATCTCCAACGCTTTTAACCACGATGGCATCAAGACGAGCAGTCTTATTCTTTTGGCGCTTTTGTCTCACGACTTTCGTCCACTCCGGTTCATGCGCCTCTGGGCGCAGTTTTCCTTCTGTGCTTCCTGCCCTGAGGAAGTGGGGCGATCCGGTGACATCATTGTTTTTGAGCTCCGCAGAGAAGGAGACTCCGACTCTGAGTTGACCGGCATATTTGCTCGGTCAGGACGCACCCAACCACCGCGAGGTGAGTTGGCGTCCATGCGCTGAGTCCTACTTATTTCTTTATTTATTTATTTATATATTTATTTATTTTAGGTTGTTTATTTCGTTGATTTTAATTTACTTTAATTAATTTATGGGTATTTTGTTTATATTGTTTTTATTATTCTATTCAGATTATTATTAAAATTATGTTATTTTAATTTAATTTAATTATATTTGTTTATAATTATATTCGGTTATTTTTGTATTGCCGGATTTATTATGAATTTAGTTTATTTATGTGTTAATTTAGTGTAGGCTTTTTATACTATTAATTTATTTGGTACCGCGTATTGGGTACCGTATTAGGTACCGAATATTGAGCGAGCAAAACTGCACGTCACTAGCAGTAGTTTGACAGTTTCCTACAGTGGCTTCGCAATATTCCTTTTTGTTTATTTATTCTCATAAACAGTTTTTGTGCAGCTTATATGTACACACGTATACACAACTGTATGTGGAAATATGTGCGTATGTAGATATATGTGCCTACACACGTTGGTAAAAGAAAACCCTTCGAAAACAATAAATTAAATTTTATACTTAGCTGAAGATTTAAATGGTAATCCGCCAGCGCAGACTTGAAGTGATGAGTCCCAACAGCTTTGGTCTATCTGACCACCACTAGTTTTATTATTAAATAACTTTTAACTAAGCAATTTTTATAAAAACTTAAGACCGGCAGAAAATGTTGTCTGCGCTTGTGAACACATACATATGTATGTACATATGTATGTACATGCACACATATGTATATTCTATTCCTGCTAAGCAAATTGTGTTCCTATATCATATGCTGTATACCTTTGAAAAAAAAATTATAAAGTTTTTGGTTCTGATTTCAGAAAATGGAAGTGCACTAGAGTTTGAATGGTAATAAAAAACATATTCATACATAGGACTTCTCGAATTTATTCCAAAAAAAACCATTAAAATGCATTAATTTTGCGCATTTAAAGCATTTAACTACTATTGCATATATGTATGTACCTACATTGAATTGTGGAAAAGTATTAATATCAATTACCAACTCCGAAAAAAAGTTCTATATTCAAATTTCAAATTTTCTATGAGGATTATTTTGATAATTTAATGAAGTAAAATGTCCACTAATATTTTATTCACATCAGTATTATTTAGGTCTTAAATAATAATAATATTGTATAAATAACATCATATGTATGTATGAACCATTGGTGGTGTCAGGCTGCACAACGCGCAATTTTCTGACTGGCCGTGAATGCATGAGTGATCGATGACTATAAATGAGCGTAGCGAAGAGAAAATTTGTACATCCCTTAAATCATAAGCAGAGAGTACTCATATTGCACCGCATCACATTCGCGTCATTCGACTAACAGAAAAAATGAATGCGTGCACGCAGCATATATACGTATGTATATACCAATATTCCACTGGGTATAGCTACGTTAGGTATGTATATATGTATGTATGTATGTTTGTTTCTGGTAAGCAATTCGCATATAAAATGTACGAATCTATTAATGAAATTAACCGGGTGTTTCTTCCTCAATGTTTCCACTTTTCTACGATTTATTACTGGGAGTAAATCACCACAATTCAAACTTAATTTTGCACGTACGTATAGAATTGTAATAACCTATACGGAATGAAATACCAAAACTTTTCAAAAATGGTTTAAAAAAAATTCTAACAGTAAACGGGGGAAAAAAGCATCTGAAAAGTAATTCTACTATTAGAATAATAGTTCTTTAAAAAATTACATTTTTATAAACAGCACAATCGCCATCATGTCATTGAACGAAATTGAACGTTTAAAATTAGTATGACAGTCCGAGCAAAACCGAAAAATTTGGTTTTTAATCACTTTTTTGAGATGGGGTTCAATTAATCTTTTATTTATTAAGCAATATCGAATGTAAGTAATGTTATTTCTATGGAAAGAAAACCCAGATCCGGAAAAAAATGTGCATTGCAGAACAGCAAAGAAGGAGCCAACTAGAAAAAGGAAATCGCAGGTAGAACGGTCAAATCGTATCGCACGCTAACAGAAAAATGTAAATTGAGTGATAAAAATATAAAGAAATATACAAAGGACATGGGAATAATGAATTGTGCAAAAAAAAAAAACGGATTCGAAGTTTCGGAAAACCAAAAGGAATCCATTAAACTTCACTTGCGCTCAATTTCCCAAAAATTTTACCTACAAAATCAGCTACAATTTGTATTATAGACGACGAAAGTTATATCACAGTGAAGGGTCATGAGTGGACGCCAAAATAATGTTTTAAGCTACCTAATGTCAAACCAGATGCAAGAGTTACCAACAAAAAAAAATGTCCGAAAAAAATGTTGTTGTGGCTAGCAATAAGCAAACGTGGCATCTGCGAGTCCGTCTAAAAACTGGTTTAGCTGAGACTGCGAGTGTGTATGTAGAGCAATACCTTACACGACTTAAAATATTTATTTACATGTATTTATTGACAAGAAATACAAAACAATTTTTAGGCCGGATGTGGCGTCGGCTCACTATGCCAAAGCAACATTGACTACTTATGAAAAATTTAATATTGAGGTTGTACCCAATAGGGATGTCAATTTTGGGATTTATAATTTATCAAACAATGTAACACGTTTGTAATCATTGTATTATAGAAGTATTCAAATAACATTAATATAACAAAGGGAACGATTTGTTGTAATTCACGTATGTATTTATTGGTCTTTTCAATAACTAAAAAGAAATAAACGTAAAATTTGACAAACATACAAAATAATTTATACTTCAAGTACCAATATACATATTACAGAAGCAAATGCACCTACATAAATAAAACTATTTTTAATCATTGTTTGATACCAATATAAAATGTTAATATATTACCATTCAGTAAAAAAAGAAATACTTCAAGTAAAAATTTAATGCATCATCCATTTCATTGCGAGGTAGAATTATTCCTTATTCTGATCAAAATGCAATCTTAAAGAAATAAAAACCTGGACCTAAATTTGTTGCATTTAAAATATGCAGTGGAGAAGCACTGCTGTGCCTCAACACTTGTTGGTTGGATTGTCGACAAAAAGTTAAATGCTCTATAAAGAATATATAAAGGATATATTATTATATATCGCCTCATTACAAAAACTATCAATTTCTTTAACCAAACCTTCTGATAAATTATATGCAGCACCACGTCGTTAGTTCTATTAACATCGCTTTCATAGTAAGGCTCATTTTCTGCTCGAGGAGGATATTCTCCAGCTATTTTATAATGGCAAGAGCAAAACGAGTTCTTGGGAGTTCACAATTCGTGTAATTTGTTGTATTGGTTATCGTAATACAACAGTTGTAAACTTGTTGTTTCTTTTTCTCATGTTAAATTTTCCTCTTCCAATACAACTCTGAAAGTATGTTTATTCGATCGGATCCTTCTGTTTTAAAACATTTGAGGTTTATTTTTTTGGAAAAAATGTAAATTAAAGTTTAATGGAATTATACATACATATTTTTAAAAAACCGACCTCTCATACATATTTATTACAAACGGTTTATTACTGATTAATGGCCTAAATACCACATACAATAGTAAACTAAATTGCAAAGCGCATCCATACGTTCCATTATTATTTTAATATCAGACTATAGAAATACGACAAATAACACGGATTGTGAACTCTCCTCGCCTTAAGTTTTGCTCTTGAAAGGGAAATGTTTGATGATACAAAATTTGAAAAATAAATGGCTATTAAATTCACTGTGTTCTGCAATTCCGGGATTTAAATAGACTTATGCCGGGATATTCGGGAGTTAAAAAAGGCCGGGATTGATTTTTTAATTTAAAAAATAACAAGCAAGTAAAGCTAAATTCGGGCGAAACCGATTTTTTTATACCCTCGCGATGTAGTTTTGTATGGGCGGTGCCCATAATTTCATAAAAACCCGTTTCTTTGTTTCAAATAGCTGATAGTGTTAAACTTTACACAATTTCTTCCAATAAATACTGAAAAACGAAGTTTTTTGCATTTTTCAAAATTTCCGTTATATGGAAGTTGGGCGTGGTTATGGTCCGATTTTAAAACTTATTGACGGTAATACCTTACATCGTTATTGATATACCTACAGACTTCTTTTATAAATTAATTGTTTCTAGGCAAGCAAATAGAGAAGATAAACGGAAGGGGTTTTTTTTATCACCATAAAACCTAGGTATATTTATACATTTCATTGGACTGGAAATGAACGCGAATGGAACTAATAAAAATGTGATACTTTGGAACTGAAAGTTTTATGTATTTTGTGATTTAAAGAAGGGTTTTTTAAACTGTTCCAAAGAACAGATTTTTAGTTCTAAAATATTTTTATTTATCATAATATTTTGTTAAATCTATTAATCCCTAAATAAACTTCATGAAAAATCCCAATTAAATAGAATATTGGAAACATTTTTTTATCCACATTCATATGTATGTATGTATGTATGTTTACATACTTCCTTCTAGTCGTGCGACTAGAATAACTCGACTGCTCTATTAACAGTTGTTAATTCACACGAACATCCTTCACTCAGACAACCTCCTTCTTGCACCAATCCTACAGAGAGTGGATTGTTACTTGTGAGAGTACTATGAGTTGAGCGAACTCGTTGTTGTTCTCACTAATGGGAGTCGGTCCTTATTTTACCCAAACATGAGAATTCATTTTTACGTTGTGTGAGTGAGTGCGTGTTGAAATTTTTGGACAGTGACAGTTTTTGTAAAATAAGCCAAAGGAGTAGACAAAAACATATGTCAAAATCAAGTTTGTGGAATAATAAATGTATTTTCTGATACAACAGTCGTTCGTATTTCAATATTTCATTCCGCATACGTTACATACACGTACACTCAGAGAAAAACGGCGTTCTAAAATCCAGCACTTTTTTCTTTATTTAAGAATTTTGTGTTCTTGTTTCTTTGTTCTTGGAGGACAAAATATTCAAATGAAATTTAGCCCACACAAAACTCCACTCTCCTCACCAAACGCCAGTAAACCGACTCAACAACAACACCAAGGCCACCGTTCGTACTGTACGTGCGGAACGACGCCAAAATCACGCCATCTGCGAACAACGGTAGAATCACGCCACTCACAGTATAGCAGCAGAGCGACGCTAACCTGCTGACCGCAAGTTCTCATTCATGTTGCTTAGATAGCCAGCAACATGTTGCTTAGATAGCCAGCAACATGAGCCCCATTCCCTATAAAGGAGCAACACAGCCGTACACTGGGCAGTCTGCACCGAGATACGCGTGTGGAAAGACATTGTTTGCGAAGTGTTTGTCTCGTTCAGGGTTGACTTCTCAAGCGAGGCCAGCTCTTTCGGAAGCAAGAACTCGGGCTAGGCGGGAGTGGGTACAGGGTTTTACCTCATGCTCATCTCCTTGTAGACGACCGTGTTCCCATATATCCACACCGCAGCTACGGTGACCCGCGCGCCAACGACAACCGATCGTTATTCGGCAGCGTCACACCGCCGTGACTGCCAGCCATAACCGCAGTACCAGCGCGCCCAAGTAACGGGAGCATCCGAACCGCCGCGAACACCGTCCAGAGTAGTGGAACCCAGGAGCGATGGCAGCATACCGCAGAATAAGCGTGCCCAAGCAACGGCAAGTATAGCACACGACCGAGAGTAGCAGCGTAGCAGAATACAGTAGCGATAGTGAGTCATCGCCGTGGCCTACACCGAGTAGCAGCGTAGCAGAATACAGTAGCGATAGTCAGACATCATCGTGGCTTACACCGAGTAGCAGCGTAGCAGAATACAGTAGCAACAGTGAGACATCGCCGTGGCTTACACCGAGTAGCAGCATAGCAGAATACAGTAGCGACAGGGAGATATCGCCGTGGCTTACACCGAGTGCGCCCAAGTAGCGGCAACCTCACATCGATTCCCAGAGGGACGCCAGTACCGGCGCGGCGAATTAGCGCGAGCGACCACCAAGACACCTTAGAGCGTCAGCACCACCATTATTGTAATCAGATTGAAGTCGCTCTTTTGTATTGTTATTTGAATAGTCTCATAATAATACATTTATTGTAAACGAACCATGACAGAGGCGAGTATAACCCGGCATAGTTTGTTCCTAAAAAATCACCATCTGTTCTTGAAGCAAGAACTTTGGGCTTGAGTTAAGAACAATGTTTATGAAATAAGTACGTTTGGTCTTAATATAAGGCCATATGTTATATAAATACGAACATTGTTCTTAGAGTGCGATGAGCGAGAAATATGAGAGAAAACGGTACATATTGAGCGAGCTGTGGTCAAAAAGAGCAATGCCATTGTTGCCAAGTTAGTGTGTTGCACACCAAATGTTTTGTTTGTTAGAAAAAAAAAGGTGAACATTTTATAATTGCTTTTTTCTTAAAGAAAATTTTTTACATTTCCTGTAAACATTTACTGAGTAATGCTATTTTTTCAGTAATATATGCAATTTTAATCGTAATTTGAAGTTCATTTTATTATCAGTAAATTAAAAAGCATTGGTAACTCTATTTGCACTGTTGCTTTCGGCAAGCGTTGCCGTACTGGCGTGAAGTACTTCAAACGTGGACAAATTTATATTAAGATATTCATTATATTCAGACATAATGATAACTATCATATCTGGACCCGAACATTTTGTTGCACAGAGTTCCTCCCCCAAGATCAAGCTCACGGTCCTGCTGAAATTTAATACTTTGTTGCTTAATGTTTATATGTAGTATAATTGGTCTGATTGCGTTTTGTTATATTGATTTGTGCCGCAAATAAATTATATATTATTCTGTAAACAGTATTAAGCAATATAAATAACTTGTAGAAACGGGTAGTACGCATTACATATGGTTATCAAAAAGTTATCACTAAAACACATAATTTTATTTTTTTGGAAACATTTTATTTATAATACTTTAAACATTTTATTTTAACACTGTATATAAATAGTTTATAAATTTTTCAAATATAAAATGTTTGATATACATACTTGTATATACTTTATGTTGTTTTCAGACATACAGATTTTTATATACGTTTGTGAACTAAATTGATCTCAAATATATTTATGTGCATATAGATTTTATAAATCGTCGCCTGGGTAAATTATTGTCGTATATCACTTTTTATGATTTTTGGGAAAACGCAATTGAAGTTTAGGAGTATATTACTCAAAAACACAACAGTAGATTTTTCTTAAAATTTCAGGGATTATAAATCGTTTCATTAACAAATTAAATTTATAAGGTTTGCATATATTTTGTTGATATTATGGGAGTTATTTTGAGTTTTCCTCAGCATGATTTTGTCGTATATCACAGCTTCAAAATGCATGCGCAAAGTCCGTACATATACGACAAAATGCCATTGAATGTTAGAATAGTCAGAAACACAAGTAGTAATATTTTTAATATTTTGTATAAGAATTCGCTTTTTATTTCCACACGAACACATATGTACATACATAAAGTAAAATAAAGAAATAAAATTAACATAAAAAATACATACATATTTGCATTACATGCTTAACATAAAACTAAAGGAACATATATTAAATTCAGTCTGATGAGTCACATAGAAAAATAATATTTAAAATACTAGCCGGTATTATATGTTTAATAAGGAACGATAAAAGTTTTTGTCCTCTTCTTTTTCTAAGAAAGGAAGGCAACTTTGTAAGTCTTTTTTTTTTTATTGCTCTCAAGTGTTTTTTTGGGAACAACTCGAAGACGGTTTTCCTAAATCGTTGTAGAAAATCGCCCTTTACTTTTCCTTAAATCGAGAATGGAACATTCGAGTTCATTAAATGATAATTTTGTTCAAACCTTAAAGTAGTCATTGTTGGAATATATGTATAATAGACTTGCACTTGAAATATTGTACTTGTTTGAAAATCAAACTTGCTGCTTTTACTGAAAAACATTTAAAATCAATATCGTTCATTTGCAGAAGTTGTAATTTAACGTTGAGAAAATTTGCGTTTTTGAGCAGCCGAATTAAATACAATTTGCTGGGAATTTTAACGTTTCGCAAAACTTTTCAATTGTGCTATGAACACTATCAAGCTGCTGTATAGGATAATGTCCAGGCTCGCTGAATTTTTGCACAATTTCTCCGAAGTTGCAAGACTTCAGTAGTATTGGGAGTAATTGGCGAAACAATTGTGTAGGCTGATTCGTAGAACGTTTTCAGAGTCGATTTGGAATTAGGGTCATAATTGGAATCATTTACTTCGTCGTCTGGTGAAAAATCGCTTTAACTTTCATATTCCAATATTTCATTACGCATTCTATAACATATGTAAGTATGATTATTAAATGTTTTCTAATATTAAAGCTATAAAATTTGAATAAATTTGCTCCGATACGCTCGGAGCAGAAGAACCGTCCGATCGGGACGACATCAAGATTGATACTGAAATTACTACAATCAATGCATATCACCATAACACATACGACAGAATTCTATTAAGCGGCAATACAATTTTGTCGTATGTGTCAAGCAATCTTGCACATGCGACAATATATTAATGACAAGAAAAATTGGTTAATTTCTATGGGAAAATTGTCGTATGTGGAAAACCGTCTACACATACAACAAAAAACGAAAAAATGGCTACTTACAGTGGATATACGACAAAATCATGCTGAATATCTCGGAGATTAAGCGAGATATCGGTAAACTGATTACACCAATTAAAGGATCTTGTTTTGAAATATATAACTGCATCGATAACTCAAAATCGTCAAAATGGCGCTTACGACAATATTTTTCCCAGGCGATGAAATATGAAACGAATGATCTTAACAAAAATTGTGATTTTGTAGAATTTTTGGTAATGAAAAATGTTCTGAAGTGGCCACACTGTTTTCAGCATACAAACTTCGCGTCATTTACACGAATTCAATCTCGTCCTTTTCAGTTCGTCAAGCTTTTTACACACGGGCAGTTTAAGTTAAAACAATAGTGAGAAAATTAAAATGATTGACAGTGATAATGAAAGTGGCGTCCCAGACGAAAAATTCTTCATGTTTTTTAAAAAAATTGACATGGTGCCGGTTCTCGAGTACTTAAATGGTAAATATTTTAGAAAGTTAAAAATGTGCGAATTGTGTGTGATTTACTAGGTATGTATGTATGTAATATGCACACACAAATTCCAAAAGAATTCAGCGCATAAGTGCATTTGAACATTCTTCGATATTATACATAAGTACGTGTGCAAACATACTTACATACATACATTCCTATTAATGAATGTACGTTTTTATTTGTGAAAAGTTATTAAACAGTTTAAATTCAACATTTAAAATAAGCTTATTTGCGTACATGCATATATACATATACTACATATGTATGTAAGAATGCAAAAGCTTTTTTTTCAGGGGCGTTGTGGTAGCGCACTACCCTCAAGTGGCCTTTTGTAACCAGGATAAACCTGTTTTTTTTTCGTCGAATTCTCCACCCCACGGAACTGCCGTCAAGCATTACATCATGGGGAGGAAAGGCGGTTAGTCGCCGCTGCTACGCCGAAGTCTTTCGAGGGTTCTCAACCTCTTCATTGCTTCTGCTATTGCATCACTAGCTGTCTTCCATTTTTCACTGCTTTGTAGCATAGACGCTACGAGCGATTCGGGTGTACAAATTACCCCGGTTACGAATTTTCTGTGAGATGTCATCAAATCGCGTGCACTCGAAGAAAGCGTGGTGGACGCTTTCTGTTGCGTCTCCTCCACAGTAATCGCACATCGGGTCCGATTCGTGTTTGAAGCGGTAGAGATATGCTTTAAAGTACCCGTGTCCCGTCAGGAACTGTGCTAAGTAGAAGTCTACTTCGCCGTGCTTTCTGGCTAACCAGCTTTTTAAATCTGGAATACAGCGGTATGTCCAGCGACCCTTTGTTGCGTTACTCCATCTGTTCTGCCAGGTATGCGTGCTGGCCTCTCTTGCATCGCTCCATTTTCTTATCCGCAATGATTGCCGCTTCGTTCACTAGTATATCGATAGGATACATCCCCCCGATTACTAGTGCTGCTTCGTCGGAAACCGTTTTAAAAGCGCAGCACACATAGGCGCGCGCATAGGCGGTATGTTGCCTTTATGCCACGCATGTACGATGCGCACATTGATGCCGAGTGCCAGACTGGAGCGGCGTATAATATTTGGCTCTTTACTGTGCCTGCAATTAATTGGCGTCGTCGTTGCTTTGGACCGCGTGCATTTAGCATTATCCGCGATAGTGCTGTCACTGTTGCTGATGCTCTTTCGTTGACGTATTCGAGGTGCGATTTGAAAGATAGCCTCCTATCTATCATTAGTCCCAGGTACTTAACTGCTGGCAGTGTTGTTATATCGTGGTCGCCAACTTTTATTGTGACTGACTCCACCACGAACTGGGTTTCAGATAAACCGTTTGCGGCATCAACTTCGCTTTCAAGGCGGTTGTATATTATACGCTCTAGGATTTTACCTGAAGAGTCGAGCAAGCATATTGGTCTGTAGCTAGATGGCTTCGTTAGGGGTTTATCTGGTTTGGGCAAAAGTACCAGCGTTTGTCGCTTCCATATCGATGGGAACGTTGCCTCCGCCAAGCAGGTATTAAATATATCTATTACTGTTGATGTCACGTGGGTAAAGGCCAGTTTTAGCACCTTATTTGGAACTCCGTCAGGACCCGGAGACTTTTTGTCGTCGAGTCTCTTTAGTGCTGGAATAACTTCTTCAGCGGTAACCTTGCGGAAAACGTGCTCTCTAGTTTTTGGGGTAGATGAGACCAGCTTTCTTTGCTCTGGAAAAAGTATGTTCACTGTTTGTGCTAGGAATTGTGGACATGTTGGAACAGAGTCTTTTACTTATTTTAATTTCTTTGTCACAATTTTGTATGCTGTTCCCCATGGATTATTCTCAGCTTCATCACAGAGTTCAAGGAAGCATTAACGCTTGCTTTCTTTAATTGCAATCTTCAGTGCGCGCCTCGCTAATCTGTACATTTCTCTGACGTCTGTGCAGTGTGGTATTCCTTTTGCTCTTTGGAAGCGTCTTTTGGACTTGATACACTCTTCTCTAAGGTTTGGTATGGCCACGTTCCACCAATAAACCGGAGAGTGTTGCTTGGTGGCAGACTTGCGAGACATCGACGCATTGCATGCTGTTCGAATATTATTCATAAATTTTATGCACTTGTTGTTCGCACATCCCGTGTATTCTGTAGTTTGTAGCATTTATTTGAACACCTCTTGGTCGCGCTTTAGTCGCTGTTGCCGTTTAACAGGTTTGCTACTGTTTAATTTTATATCGCATATAATAGCCGAGGGATCGCTTTGAGTGTAGCATGCGCTTATACTCCATTTGGACCGCGTGTAAAGGTTGGAGCTTACGAGTGTGATGTCTACGACGGAGCCGAAGCCATTTCTCGAAAAGGTGTGTTCTGCGCCTGTGTTCAGTATCGCCACATCTAAGCAGGCCACCGGCGGTTTGCCTGGTTTCGGAAAAAGCACCAGCTTCTGTTTTTTCCACACCTGCGGAAACACTCCTTGCTGAAGACAGGACTCCATCACTCTGGCATACAACTGCGGGTCCTCCGCAATGGCCATTTTGAGAGCCTTACTCGGGATGTTATTAGGGCCAGTTGCTTTGCGGTCACCGATCGCTTTGGCAATTTCCATCACTTCATCAGCAGTCACCCCGACAATTCCGCTAAGGGAAGCGGGAGCGAATGCTACGCTCATCGTATCACGATAACGAAACAAGGATTTTACAACTATGTCTAGCAACAGTGGGCATTTTTCCTGAGGCGCCTTAGAAATTCTTGACATTACAACCATATAAGCGTTTCCCCAGGGGTTCGTGTCTGCTACATACAGTCTTCATAGATATGTACACATCTGCGTTCGTGCATATCTTCATAAGTAGGTTTGCTTCCGTCGTATTATAGCAATATGCATAGACGCGGCAGCGCTACCGGTGAAGGGATTCGTTGAAGATATGTATGCTGCAAAAGGGTACGCACTAATATACATACATACATATGTCCATACATACATATTTGCCATGTCGCAAGCACTTTTGGTGTACAGTTATTTTATGTGTTCATGCACTTGCTTGTCCAAACGCACATATGTATATAGTAGACATGTGCAAAACAAGCAAATACGAGGGGTGACTCCAAAGTACTGGGAATTGTGCTATAATTTTAAGAGTTGCGTCAACATGTCAAGACTTGTGGCACAAATAACATTACCTATGTACATATATTCTTTTATTGTATGTATATATATTCTGCGTAATTCAATTATTGCACAATGCCCAGAACTATGGAGACTCCCCTCGCATGAACATATGTACATATTTCCTTATATTTTCACAGCTTCACAAGTACGTTTTCAAAGTCTGCGGTATTAAACAAGTGGGGACCTAAAAGAAGCAGTGCCGCCCCTGGGACTACTGGTGGAATTTCGGGAAAAATTGTTTGCTTGGAAAAAAGAAGAAGTAAGTTTTAGTACAAAAGTGGAACTGTTTTCTTTTTAAATAACAATCTTATTTACTAAAGCTTGGCATTGAAAATGAAACCCTCTCAATGCCATCGAGGGTGAGTGATTGGCTAAACCAAATTCCAACCGGTTCTATTTCGTCTACGACAAATTGATCTATCAGAGGAAAAGTACTTAAAAAGGTAACTTTTTTTAAATTTATGCACATTAAAATTATTTATATAAGGTTAAACTCGTACATAGGATTTATCAGTTATACTTTGTGAATACCCGAATGGAAGGGCAATAATTTATTACTCTCAAAAACATAAAGCCTTAACTTGGAGTTCTAGAAATGACCTAATTGATATCATCATTGAGAAGGTAATAAGAAGCAACATTTTCCTCAAACCGCAAGATTTTAACGATTTATTTCATGAAATCTGTTCACTATTTCCAAGTGAAAATGACATGAATGTAATTTTAATTAATTTATGTGCAAATTAAAATAAAAAATAAAATTGTAAAACAAAGTTTGTAGCGCCAAGAGTTTTCAAAATAAGGAGCAAATAAACTGCCAATGTGAAATGCAACTTAATGTGTTTAGGCATGCATGTATGTATGTTATACACTTATGTAAATACAAATAAATAAACATATTACGAGTATGAGCTGCAATCATTGTTAACCATATACTGGCAGTTTATTTGTATTTTATTTGCCTTTAAGATTCTGTACTGTTCGATGTGAAAAAAATTATCCTTATTAATTCTACGCAAATTTAATTCGTGTATACTAAGTAAGTTAGGTTTTAGTCTTAATTAACCAATCATAAGAATTTTTTTATATTTCATTAATATAATTTTTATTACATACCCCGAAAGGGTAAAAATAATGCAAGTGGAAAGTTGTTTTCTAAATACAAAAATTAAGCATGCTAGAGGTAAAAAGTAGATTTATACCAACATACTACTACATCCGAAGCGAAGAACTCTACTTTAACTTTTCAGCCATCATTGAACAGAGACAGCGCAAATTGGGATGATGTATGTGATAAATGGAAAAGGACTTTTCTCTTGCGACTTGAAAGAACTAGGAGCTTTAGATTTTTCCCTAGCTTGGTCTAAGCTGTCGCACGCCAGAGCTCCAGAACTGGTATTGCTCATTCGTTTTACATACTTGTATATGTACATTCTTAGATACTGTATTTAACCATAAACAACAATTCTCCAGATCAACATCGATTTTGAAATTTTGTATTCAACAATAGGTCATTTGCTTTATTCAAAGTGGGAAGAATTTACATCAAAAATATCTAAATTTTATGAAACCAATGTTCATAATGACTACTGCAAGCAGATATTTTCAAGTGCTAAATTGTTGACAAATAACAGAGACAGCGCAAATTGGGATGATGTATGTGATAAATGGAAAAGGACTTTTCTCTTGCGACTTGAAAGAACTAGGAGCTTTAGATTTTTCCCTAGCTTGGTCTAAGCTGTCGCACGCCAGAGCTCCAGAACTGGTATTGCTCATTCGTTTTACATACTTGTATATGTACATTCTTAGATACTGTATTTAACCATAAACAACAATTCTTCAGATCAACATCGATTTTGAAATTTTGTATTCAACAATAGGTCATTTGCTTTATTCAAAGTGGGAAGAATTTACATCAAAAATATCTAAATTTTATGAAACCAATGTTCATAATGACTACTGCAAGCAGATATTTTCAAGTGCTAAATTGTTGACAAATAACGGTGGGTTTTTAAATACTAATGCAAATTTGTATCTGATAAATTATAAATATTGGAAATATCTCCTACCATTAGTGGTGTACTTCTTTAAATGGAGGGACCTACAGTTTTGTGCCGACTCCGAACGGCAGTTGTATTTAATGAGAAGCTTTTTCATGGCAGAAATACCCTCGGAGGTTTGCCATTGCCTGCCGAGGGGTGACCGCTATTAGAAACAACTTTTTCTATAATTAAGATTTTGCTTGCCCTGACTGAGATTCGAACCTCAAACACACCGGTATATCGAGGTATAGCACGCAGCGCTACCAACTCGACCACAGAGGCAATGATTACAAAAGGCAGATCGATGGTGTTATCTCTAAATATTATTCTTTTGGCTCAACTGTGCAACCTTTTCTCATTGTAGAAAGATTTTCTGCAACGGACATCATTTGTAGAAAGTTTGGATTTATGTTTTAAGTTTTTTCGCTAAAATATCCAGAAGCGGGTAGCCTCGTATGGCTATTTATTCAGAAGGACTTTTATGAAATCAATACAATTGATATAAAGTCAGCAAATCTAAGCGCGCTTCTCAAATCGTAAAGTGACATATAACTACTTCAAAATGTATATTTGTTTTAAATGCCATACAATTTTTCAAAAAGCTAAACTGTTAATAACTCATTTTAATATTGACCACTTGGAATCTACAAAATTGTTAAAAATTCAATGTAAACAAAGAAAATTGTAATCAGAAATTTGACCTATTTTAGCTTACATTTAGAGAAAAACACAAATATGATAACAGATGTCACGAATTTAACGATGTTTCAGATTATTCAACTCCAAAGTCGAGTCCAATTCAAACAAATTCAAAAACAATCGCAAAGCGAATTGAACATGTATCTTTGCCCACGAAAAACGGTGTAAATAATTCCAACATTGCAAATAATCTTAAAAAAAGGGCATTAAGTTTGTCTTTAAATTTTTATCAACAAAGTTCACTGGCTCGAAAACAAGTAATAATAAACAAATAAATAAAGTAATAATAAACAGTAATAATAATATTGTACACTTTAGAATAAAATATATATGTAATTTTACAGAATGATAATGTTTATGTACTTTGTTATTTCATTGACGTAAAACAGTTTAATCAGCATTTACAATCTTACGAAGTTGGCTCAGTTAACGATAATCTTCATTGAATAACGCAAAAATGTATTTTATAATTAAATATATTTGAGATACAGAATATAAATGTATCACTAATTAAATTAAATAAACGTGTGTATTGTACCATAATTTGTATTGAATTTTATTTGGGATTTAAGAACAATAATGCTAGTAAATGTTCTTAAATGAAGCACATAAGGTTCCTAAAATAAGCACGGAACGTTCTTAAAATGAATAAAAAATGTTCGTAAAGCAAGCACGGAACATTCTGAAAATGAAAAAATATGTTCTTAAAAGAAGCACGGAACGTTCTTAAAATGAAAAAATATGTTCTTAAAACAATCCCGGAATGTTCTTAAAATGGAAAAAAATATTCTCAAAACATGCACACAGCGTTTTTAAAATGCAAAAAAAAGGTCTCAAAACAAGCAGAAACCGTTCTTAAAATGCAAAAAAAAGTTCTTAAAATGGAAAGAAAAGTTCTCAAAACAACTACAAAGCGTTCACCAACTAAGCCCAAAATGTTCTTGGAATTGACTCGGCGGTCTTACAAAATCCGTTCTGAAAGTAAGCCCATTGTTCATGGTTTAAGAAAAAACGTACTTAACAGACTTTCATCAACGAATGTGCTGTGTTTGGGACTTATTTCGTTCGTTTTAAAACGCATTTTTCTATGAGTGTAGGAATTTCTCACTTGATTCGCTGCTTCTTCCGCAATAAAACCAAAGTGGGGTTTTTTGAAAATATTTATTAAAATTACATACATAGTTTAAATTAAATTAAGGTATTACAAAAACTTCTTTGAATATTTTAGCGATTGTGCGCTTTCGTGGTCCGACTCGCAGTGTCCGTTCGTTTCTTATTTAAAAATGTATAAGCTCGTTAATGTTCGTAATGTTTCGTTAAGTTATCAATTATAAGGTGAGTATTGTCTTCGTCAATCATAAGGTGAGTATCGTCTTTGTTAATTATAAGGTGAGTAATATATTTGCCAGTTATAAGGTAGGTATTGTCTTTGCGGCTCTACCAGTGAATGCTAAGCCTAGCAATCCTGATTTGCCAACTACTTCAAAGACTGCGTTGAGTGCTCATGGGAGCACTCCGAAATCAGCCAGAAGAAAAACGAAGTCCTCTGGGGTGACTCTCAAGGCAAAGTACAAGCGGGCTGTCTACATTTTGGACAAGATTGCCAAAAATGCAGCTGCCGGTACGGTGCACCCCAAGGATGGGGAAGACGGCCGTAAGTGTAAGGAGGTGGTGGAAGAGTACAAGAAGCACCTCAACTCAAAACCACCGAAAAACCGAAGCCGTTAAACGAGGGAGGTCGAAGGCCGACTCCACAACGGAACCAGCTGTGAAAAGGGCAGACACGAAAGACTCCCCCCAGCTGCAAGAACCACCGATGAAACGGCGGTACTGTGAGGTGGCCAGGGATCACCTCCAGGTCGCGCTGGTTGACGAGGTCACAGGGAGCGGAAAGCCCGTTCAGGAGAAGTGGGTCGAGATCGAAACAAAACTCTCTGAACGGGTGAGCTGGTACCTGTTTGAGAATCCGGACAAAGTTATTCCTGGATTTGACTCTAGTGAGTCTCTCCGGGGTTGCCGGATTTTCAAATGCAGGGATGAGTTCTCTAGGGAGTTCCTCGGCAAGTGCGAAGCCGAGATCGGCAACGCCTGGAAGGGTTTGAAGGTCAAACTTATTCCGGCCGCGGAGATCCCTAGAAGACCCAGGGCCCGCATTTGGCTGCCGAAGATGGCCATGGAGAGCGAGAAGCTGATGCGTCTCCTACAGCGACAAAATCCGAATATACCGATGACAGACTGGGCAGTCATTTGTGCAGAAAAGCCCCTTGAGAGTGCGCAGAGCTCGTCGTACCTTTTGAGGCTTAACGACGAGTGCATTAAGCCACTAAGGAAGGTCGACAACAAGCTGTTCTTCGGAGTGAGAACAGCAAAACGGAAGATCTTCCGATCGAACGAAAGTATCCCGGAGGCAAATGTCGAAGACGCTAACCAGTTGTTGGGTGACATGAGCCTGAAGGGGGACGCCACTGAGGACGCTACTCGAAGTGCTCACAAGGTGTTAGCAGGCAACAGGAGTTCAGCAGACGTCGATGAGGTTCTTTCAGGCCAATCTTATGCATTCTAAGGCCGCCTCGGACAACCTAATGGTCTTCCTTAGGCAGGGAGACATCGACGTCGCCTTGATTCAGGAACCTTGGATAAGGGACCTTGAGGTTAATGGGCTAAGGGACGCCCACTATAACCTTTTCTACAGCGAGATATCAGGTAAACCCCGAGCTTGTATACTGGTCAAAAAACATATTAAGGCTTTTCTATGTTCCAGTTTCAGCTCTCCGGATGTGGCTGTCATCAACTTGGAGTTGATGAACACAAAAAGCTGCTATATATCATCGGCATACATGGCGCACGACAGGTCGTGCCCGCCACAGGAGGTGATTGCCTTACAAAGGATGGCAGGTGCCAATCCGATACTACTCGGGTGCGATGCTAACGCAAGGCACACGTTGTGGGGCAGCTCCGAAACTAACGACAGAGGTGAGTCGCTATTTTAATTTATTATTAATTCTAAGTTTAGAATTTGCAATACAGGTAGTACCCCCACATTCATCCTCTCTAGTACTCCTGATTTTATAGGCTGGGAAGAGGTTTCAGATATAACTTTGCTAACCGAGGGTATCCTAAAGGTCACAAAGTGGAAAGTATGCGACGATGAAACCCTCTCGGACCACCGTCGTATACTTTTTGAGTTAACCATTGAGGCGGAAACGCCTACTCCGTTTTGGAACCCTCGGAACACAAACTGGGGCCTTTTCCAAAAAATCATCACCAAAATGGTGAACAAAATACCAGTTGAAAGTGTTTCCACAAGGGTTGAGCTAGACGCTAGAGCGGACAGCTTAGAAAAAGCCTTCGGAAAGGCCTTTTCGAAAGCCTGTTCGCTAAGATATGGTAAGAAGGCTCGTACACCTTGGTGGAATGAGGAACTCACAGAGCTCCGTAAGCAAGTGAGAAGGGCCTTCAATGATGGCTACAATACCAAAGTCTGGGACCGTTTTAAACTTATTTTAAAAAAATATAAAAAAAGCTATCCGAGATGACAAGGGGCATCCTGGAGAGAATTCTGGGAATCCATTGAAAGTACCAAGGAATCTGCCAGACTGAGTCGAATTCTTGTTCATAATGACTACTGCAAGCAGATATTTTCAAGTGCTAAATTGTTGACAAATAACGGTGGGTTTTTAAATACTAATGCAAATTTGTATCTGATAAATTATAAATATTGGAAATATCTCCTACCATTAGTGGTGTACTTCTTTAAATGGAGGGACCTACAGTTTTGTGCCGACTCCGAACGGCAGTTGTATTTAATGAGAAGCTTTTTCATGGCAGAAATACCCTCGGAGGTTTGCCATTGCCTGCCGAGGGGTGACCGCTATTAGAAACAACTTTTTCTATAATTAAGATTTTGCTTGCCCTGACTGAGATTCGAACCTCAAACACACCGGTATATCGAGGTATAGCACGCAGCGCTACCAACTCGACCACAGAGGCAATGATTACAAAAGGCAGATCGATGGTGTTATCTCTAAATATTATTCTTTTGGCTCAACTGTGCAACCTTTTCTCATTGTAGAAAGATTTTCTGCAACGGACATCATTTGTAGAAAGTTTGGATTTATGTTTTAAGTTTTTTCGCTAAAATATCCAGAAGCGGGTAGCCTCGTATGGCTATTTATTCAGAAGGACTTTTATGAAATCAATACAATTGATATAAAGTCAGCAAATCTAAGCGCGCTTCTCAAATCGTAAAGTGACATATAACTACTTCAAAATGTATATTTGTTTTAAATGCCATACAATTTTTCAAAAAGCTAAACTGTTAATAACTCATTTTAATATTGACCACTTGGAATCTACAAAATTGTTAAAAATTCAATGTAAACAAAGAAAATTGTAATCAGAAATTTGACCTATTTTAGCTTACATTTAGAGAAAAACACAAATATGATAACAGATGTCACGAATTTAACGATGTTTCAGATTATTCAACTCCAAAGTCGAGTCCAATTCAAACAAATTCAAAAACAATCGCAAAGCGAATTGAACATGTATCTTTGCCCACGAAAAACGGTGTAAATAATTCCAACATTGCAAATAATCTTAAAAAAAGGGCATTAAGTTTGTCTTTAAATTTTTATCAACAAAGTTCACTGGCTCGAAAACAAGTAATAATAAACAAATAAATAAAGTAATAATAAACAGTAATAATAATATTGTACACTTTAGAATAAAATATATATGTAATTTTACAGAATGATAATGTTTATGTACTTTGTTATTTCATTGACGTAAAACAGTTTAATCAGCATTTACAATCTTACGAAGTTGGCTCAGTTAACGATAATCTTCATTGAATAACGCAAAAATGTATTTTATAATTAAATATATTTGAGATACATAATATAAATGTATCACTAATTAAATTAAATAAACGTGTGTATTGTACCATAATTTGTATTGAATTTTATTTGGGATTTAAGAACAATAATGCTAGTAAATGTTCTTAAATGAAGCACATAAGGTTCCTAAAATAAGCACGGAACGTTCTTAAAATGAATAAAAAATGTTCGTAAAACAAGCACGGAACATTCTGAAAATGAAAAAATATGTTCTTAAAAGAAGCACGGAACGTTCTTAAAATGAAAAAATATGTTCTTAAAACAAGCCCGGAATGTTCTTAAAATGGAAAAAAATATTCTCAAAACATGCACACAGCGTTTTTAAAATGCAAAAAAAAGGTCTCAAAACAAGCAGAAACCGTTCTTAAAATGCAAAAAAAAGTTCTTAAAATGGAAAGAAAAGTTCTCAAAACAACTACAAAGCGTTCACCAACTAAGCCCAAAATGTTCTTGGAATTGACTCGGCGGTCTTACAAAATCCGTTCTGAAAGTAAGCCCATTGTTCATGGTTTAAGAAAAAACTTACTTAACAGACTTTCATCAACGAATGTGCTGTGTTTGGGACTTATTTCGTTCGTTTTAAAACGCATTTTTCTATGAGTGTAGGAATTTCTCACTTGATTCGCTGCTTCTTCCGCAATAAAACCAAAGTGGGGTTTTTTGAAAATATTTATTAAAATTACATACATAGTTTAAATTAAATTAAGGTATTACAAAAACTTCTTTGAATATTTTAGCGATTGTGCGCTTTCGTGGTCCGACTCGCAGTGTCCGTTCGTTTCTTATTTAAAAATGTATAAGCTCGTTAATGTTCGTAATGTTTCGTTAAGTTATCAATTATAAGGTGAGTATTGTCTTCGTCAATCATAAGGTGAGTATCGTCTTTGTTAATTATAAGGTGAGTAATATATTTGCCAGTTATAAGGTAGGTATTGTCTTTGCGGCTCTACCAGTGAATGCTAAGCCTAGCAATCCTGATTTGCCAACTACTTCAAAGACTGCGTTGAGTGCTCATGGGAGCACTCCGAAATCAGCCAGAAGAAAAACGAAGTCCTCTGGGGTGACTCTCAAGGCAAAGTACAAGCGGGCTGTCTACATTTTGGACAAGATTGCCAAAAATGCAGCTGCCGGTACGGTGCACCCCAAGGATGGGGAAGACGGCCGTAAGTGTAAGGAGGTGGTGGAAGAGTACAAGAAGCACCTCAACTCAAAACCACCGAAAAACCGAAGCCGTTAAACGAGGGAGGTCGAAGGCCGACTCCACAACGGAACCAGCTGTGAAAAGGGCAGACACGAAAGACTCCCCCCAGCTGCAAGAACCACCGATGAAACGGCGGTACTGTGAGGTGGCCAGGGATCACCTCCAGGTCGCGCTGGTTGACGAGGTCACAGGGAGCGGAAAGCCCGTTCAGGAGAAGTGGGTCGAGATCGAAACAAAACTCTCTGAACGGGTGAGCTGGTACCTGTTTGAGAATCCGGACAAAGTTATTCCTGGATTTGACTCTAGTGAGTCTCTCCGGGGTTGCCGGATTTTCAAATGCAGGGATGAGTTCTCTAGGGAGTTCCTCGGCAAGTGCGAAGCCGAGATCGGCAACGCCTGGAAGGGTTTGAAGGTCAAACTTATTCCGGCCGCGGAGATCCCTAGAAGACCCAGGGCCCGCATTTGGCTGCCGAAGATGGCCATGGAGAGCGAGAAGCTGATGCGTCTCCTACAGCGACAAAATCCGAATATACCGATGACAGACTGGGCAGTCATTTGTGCAGAAAAGCCCCTTGAGAGTGCGCAGAGCTCGTCGTACCTTTTGAGGCTTAACGACGAGTGCATTAAGCCACTAAGGAAGGTCGACAACAAGCTGTTCTTCGGAGTGAGAACAGCAAAACGGAAGATCTTCCGATCGAACGAAAGTATCCCGGAGGCAAATGTCGAAGACGCTAACCAGTTGTTGGGTGACATGAGCCTGAAGGGGGACGCCACTGAGGACGCTACTCGAAGTGCTCACAAGGTGTTAGCAGGCAACAGGAGTTCAGCAGACGTCGATGAGGTTCTTTCAGGCCAATCTTATGCATTCTAAGGCCGCCTCGGACAACCTAATGGTCTTCCTTAGGCAGGGAGACATCGACGTCGCCTTGATTCAGGAACCTTGGATAAGGGACCTTGAGGTTAATGGGCTAAGGGACGCCCACTATAACCTTTTCTACAGCGAGATATCAGGTAAACCCCGAGCTTGTATACTGGTCAAAAAACATATTAAGGCTTTTCTATGTTCCAGTTTCAGCTCTCCGGATGTGGCTGTCATCAACTTGGAGTTGATGAACACAAAAAGCTGCTATATATCATCGGCATACATGGCGCACGACAGGTCGTGCCCGCCACAGGAGGTGATTGCCTTACAAAGGATGGCAGGTGCCAATCCGATACTACTCGGGTGCGATGCTAACGCAAGGCACACGTTGTGGGGCAGCTCCGAAACTAACGACAGAGGTGAGTCGCTATTTTAATTTATTATTAATTCTAAGTTTAGAATTTGCAATACAGGTAGTACCCCCACATTCATCCTCTCTAGTACTCCTGATTTTATAGGCTGGGAAGAGGTTTCAGATATAACTTTGCTAACCGAGGGTATCCTAAAGGTCACAAAGTGGAAAGTATGCGACGATGAAACCCTCTCGGACCACCGTCGTATACTTTTTGAGTTAACCATTGAGGCGGAAACGCCTACTCCGTTTTGGAACCCTCGGAACACAAACTGGGGCCTTTTCCAAAAAATCATCACCAAAATGGTGAACAAAATACCAGTTGAAAGTGTTTCCACAAGGGTTGAGCTAGACGCTAGAGCGGACAGCTTAGAAAAAGCCTTCGGAAAGGCCTTTTCGAAAGCCTGTTCGCTAAGATATGGTAAGAAGGCTCGTACACCTTGGTGGAATGAGGAACTCACAGAGCTCCGTAAGCAAGTGAGAAGGGCCTTCAATGATGGCTACAATACCAAAGTCTGGGACCGTTTTAAACTTATTTTAAAAAAATATAAAAAAAGCTATCCGAGATGACAAGGGGCATCCTGGAGAGAATTCTGGGAATCCATTGAAAGTACCAAGGAATCTGCCAGACTGAGTCGAATTCTTGCTAAGGGACACTCCCAGCCAACATATATAAAAAGACCAGATGGGTCTTGGACAGAAACGGCTGGAGAGTCGTTGGACATTCTTCTTAGTACTCACTTTCCAGGATGCAGGGCAAGCGAATTAGAATCGGTCTTGGACCTGAACCCTTCGCGAACCCTCCCCAGCGAGCTCTTGGATGAGCTACTGGACAAGGAAAAACTAAAATTTGCTATCTTTAGCTTTTCACCCTTTAAATTGCCGGGAAGGGACGGAATACTTCCAATTATGCTTCAGAAAGCCTCAGAGGTGGTCGTCCCAGTCCTGTTGGCAATATTGAGAGGGTGCCTATTACTAAACCACGTCCCCCTAAACTGGAAAAGAATCAAGGTAATTTTCATTCCTAAAGCAGGGAAACGAGATCACGACAACGCTATGGATTTCAGGCCAATTAGCCTGATGTCCTTTGTACTGAAGACTTTTGAAAGACTTCTAGACCTATACATTAGAGATAACACCTCCTTTTTATCACACTCACAACATGCGTACCTGAAAGGGAAGTCAACGGAGACAGCCCTGCACGAGGTGGTGCGCACAATTGAGAGTTCACTGTACTATAAACAATATACTATAGCTTCCTTTATAGATATCGAAGTGGCCTTCAATAATGTCAGCATAGATTCAATACAGAAGGCCCTGGTGGTAGCAGGAATTGATCACTGCGTCCGCTCATGGATAGTGTCGCTGCTAAGGAGCAAGGAGCAGAGCAATTTATGCAAATCTAGGTTCCCAGGATAGAACCGTATATGCGGTGAAGGGCACCCCCCAGGGAGGAGTTCTCTCGCCACTACTGTGGCTCATGGTTTTAAACCAACTACTGACAAAGTTAGATTCCTGGGGAATCAAAGTAGTAGCTTATGCAGATGATGTTGCAATACTGGTATCGGGGAAATTTCTTCCGGTCATCAGCGAAATTGTGGAGAGGGCTTTACAGGAGGTGGACACCTGGGCCATAAACTGTTCGCTTAGGGTGAACCCTGAGAAAACGGATCTGTTGCTCTTCATAAACAAAACAAAACTACCTTACTTCACTAAACCTAAGCTCCGAGGGACGGAACTTAATCTGTTAAATAGGGTGAAATACCTTGGAGTCATTCTGGACCCAAAGCTTAATTGGAGACTGAACATCGAGGAGCGTGTAATAAAGGCCTCGGTGGCTCTCTGCGCCACAAAAAAATGGTAGGCAATAAATGGGGACTACAACCAAAGATTGTGCACTGGATGTACACAGCTATAGTCCGACCCATACTCTCATACGGAGCGCTGGTATGGTGGCCAGCTCTCACCAAAGATTATGTCGTCAAGAAACGGGGAGAATTCAAAGGTCAACAGCTACTGGTGTAACGGGTGCAATGAGTTCTTGCCCAACGGATGTCTTGAACGTACTACTCGACTTATTGCCAATAGATAATTTTATTGAAAAATCAGCTGCTAACAGTGCCATTAGGTTACATGGTGCTTAAAGGGTAGTGAAGTGCAACGCGACGGCTGATCTTCGGATGTGATGCCTTTCACCTCTCACTATCAATCTCCTCCTTTTCCTTCACGCTTGGTAGCACTGTTAACCTAAGCCTAGGCTGGGGAACAAATAAAGGAAGGTGAGAACCCTCCCCTTGGCCTGACCTTATTTCGTCCCTTGACTACCCTCTCCCTAATGATTTGTTTCGTTGATACCGAACTGGTGGTTGCGGTATTCTGTTACCTGAGTATGCAGGGGTGAAACCCTGCAGAAATGGCTCTCAGGCTAATGCCGTGACTGCCTCCGTCCCGTTAAAACCCTGGCAGGCCTCGAAGTACGTTCCAATCTCGTCGCCATTTAGTTGGTGGCTGTAGGTAGCGGTTGAGGCGACCCTCCCGCTTTTGCGCTGGATCTGGCTCTGAGCACCTAACCCCATAAGGGTGGGTGCCAACCCTTGCATGGCCTCCCTGCTTCATAGATAACCATGGGATCCTATAGCGACTACAGCACCGAGTGAGGATAGCGGCTTCGAGTGGGGACCCTATTAACCATGGAAAGGCCAATTAACAAAAAAACTTCGTCTTCCCCTCCACGGAGACCCCGAGCCGACCCGTGATTACGGGCGTTATGGTGGGGCCAAGCACCAGTAAGGCTGCGAAGGCTATGCTGGAAACGGCAGGTCGACCCGCGGCCCCTGGCGCAGTGTGCCCATCAAACGCCGGCACGGCTGCGAAGCCTCCACCCATAAAGGCAAAGGTCTCACGACCTGGCTCCACTGGGGATGGGCGGCAAGCAGCCGAAAAAATTTATAAACAAGGAATCGTCGCGATGGAAACTACGGGCGATTCCCTTCATGGTTGGTCGAGCGGGCGGTCCAAACACGTTGAGAAGCGTAGGGCTGCCAGAACGCTCAAAAAGTACGAGGGGGTGCCGTTGGAAACGTTGCCTCAGAGTGCAAGGGAGGCGGTAGAAAGAGCGAAAGCTCTACTACCCAACTACCGAAGCACAGCTGGGGTAGCGGCTGAAGATGGAGTACCCCCAACAAAGAGACAGAGGTCAGTGGAGGAGCAACAACCTGCTCCTAAAAAGAAGTGTGTCCGACCCGGTGTGGCCAGACCAAGTTTTGCGGATGTTGCCAAAGACAGGATCCTTATCGGGGTTCTGGACCGCGGCAACGAGCACGGGTCCATCCCAAGGAACCAGTGGAGGTGGGTGAAGGCGGCTCTGGCAAACGTCATCATGGATGTTCTGCTAGAGAACCCTGGAGCCCCTCCTGCGTGCAGAGATGCCGGCTGGTTCCAGGGCCACGTTAAGGTAGTGGCATGTGATGATGCAAGGTCGGCGGCGCTGTATAAGGCCGCCGTTGCTAAGGTAGGGGCTGTATACCCCGGAACGAAACTATCGGTTGTCGACTGGAAGGACATTCCAGTCAGACCTAGAGCGAGGGCCTGGGTGCCTGTAACACCGTCATCACCGGAGAGCATCTTAAAGATGCTCCAGGTGATGAACCCGACAATACCTACGGGCGACTGGAAGGTCCTACGAGTAGAGGAGCCGGATGGGCCGTCAAGGCAAGTGGCCCTGTCTCTGAACAGGGACTCTTTGGAGATCCTGGAGAAGAGACAGGGCCGTGTTTACTACGGCCTTGACGAGGTGACTCTGCGAGTGAACCGGAGGCTGACTTTTCCGACGCGGAGAGCGGAGCCTCCTCGCAATCAAACTTGGCATCGGCGATGCAAAGAATGTATGCTGAGGAGGAGCTGCTCCTTAGCGAAGGGGGAGACAGCGCTGACGTCACTGTCGTTGCGGTGGAGGAGTTGATGGGAACCTCAAATGATGACGGTTCTGCAGATCAACCTCCACCGGTCTAGGGCAGCATCCGCTGCTCTCCTGAGTCGCCTACTTGGCGACGACATAGACATCGCACTTATCCAAGAACCCTGGGTTAATAACTCGGGGGTCTGTGGTCTAGGTGCGGTGGGCTATAGGCTGCTTGTTGAGCGTGGTAAAGGTAAAATAAGAACCTGCGTAATGGCGAAGAAAGATCTAAACATTTTTCTTTTACCTTGTTATAGTAATGGAGACATGACGACAACACTGCTGGAGATCGGAGGCAAGTCTTTGCTATTGGCCTCCACTTATATGGCGTATGAGGCTGAGAATCCCCCTCAGGATCTACTCCGCGATCTAGTGAACGACCACGCAGAGGGTTTAGTTCTCATCGGGTGCGACGCTAACGCCCACCATGTACAGTGGGGTAGCACCGACGTTAACAATCGAGGTGAGTCTCTTTTCAATTACCTCTTAACCACTAACTTAGTTATATGCAATAGGGGCACAGAGCCCACTTTTATCGTCAAAAATCGACAGGAGGTCATAGACCTCACTTTATGTAGTGAAAAGCTATATGATATGGTAACCAACTGGAAAGTTATTGATGAACACTCCTTTTCAGACCATAGATATATTGAGATAACTCTAGATCTGTTCACCAGTGCTCCGAAGGTTCGTAAGAACCTGAGAAACACTGACTGGCTTCTCTATAGGGAAATTCTCGAAAGCAAGCTACCACATCCATTACCGGTAGAGCCCAACACCATCGGTGAACTGGAGGACATGGTGGACTTTTTTACTGTGAGCTGCTCGCAGGCCCTGGCCAGAGCCTGCCCTGACCCCAAAACTTGGGGAAAGCGTAGGCCACACTGGTGGTCCCGCGACTTAGACTCGCTGCGCAAAGATTGCCGAAGGCAGTTTAACAGTGCGAAAAGGCTGAGTCAGACAGACTAAGAAGAATTCTGTCGGGCACAACAAACCCGATTGGATCTTTACAGAGACAGGATGGCTCCTGGACGGATACAGGAAAAGATACGGTCGAGCTGCTTCTCGACACACACTTTCCTGGAAGCTCACAATCAAGGGAAGTAGAGTGCCCCCCTTCGGGCGCAATCGTTAATCTCCCTATCTCAAGAGAAAGTATTATTTCAGCGATAAAAAGCTTTAAACCTTATAAAAAGCAGGGCCGGATGGCATCATACCTGCGCAGCTGGATGCAACAATCGAAACTTCTGCGAATTGGCTACTAAGCATGTTTAGGGCCTGCTTTAAACTAAACTACGTACCAACGGCATGGTGATCTGTTTCAGTGGTCTTCATTCCCAAGGCCGGAAAAGTATCACATACGAGCCCGAAGGATCTCAGACCAATAAGCCTGTCATCCTTTGTTCTGAAAACTCTAGAGAGGCTGATTAATAACCACCTCTCTTTCACGATCGATAAAAGACTTTTGTCAAATAACCAGCATGCTTATCTAAAGGGAAGGTCAACAGACACTGCGCTACATTCCCTAGTCAGCTACATTGAGAGATCTTTTAGTTACAAGGAATTTTGCCTCGTAGCTTTTCTTGACATTGAGGGAGCCTTTAACAACATTAATCCGGGGGCCATAACTCAGGCCTTAAGAGGACTCGGTATAGAAGGCTCCCTGGTTGAATTTATAGAGCAAATGCTCTTAGGTAGAAAGATTACAGCAGAAGTCGGCGCAAACCGTGTTTCGAGGCATGTGTCTCGCGGAACGCCACAGGGTGGTGTACTTTCACCCCTACTCTGGAATCTAACTGTATATTCACTCTTGCGGGAGACGGAATGGGGTGCCGCCAGGGTTGTCGCATATGCAGATGACATCGCCATAGCATTCATGGGCAAGTTCCCGCAGACCTTGTGTGATTTAATGCAAGGAACACTCCGCGCTGTAGGGAACTGGTCCACGCAATGTGGTCTTAGCGTCAACTCGGAAAAGGTGGAGTTGGTACTCTTCACTAGAAATTATAAGACACCGGAGTTAATTACTCCGGTACTGAATGGTATTCGTTTAAATCTAAAGAAGGAAGCCAAGTTTCTTGGCGTCACACTAGATATGAAACTAAGCTGGAGAAATAATATTATCCAGCGCACTCAAAAGGCTTCTGTGGCCCTATACTCCTGCAAAAGGACCATTGGAAAGAAATGGGGTCTAAATCCAAGCGTATGCCGCTGGATCTATACAGCGGTAGTAAGACCAATTCTTCTTTATGGAGCCATCGTATGGTGGCCTGCCTTGAGCAAAAATGCTAACCTCAATCTACTTAGTAAAGTACAAAGAGCCAGTATTATCTGCATTAGCGGAGCTTTACGAACAACACCAAACGACGCCTTGAATGTTTTTCTGGACCTTCTACCCCTCGACTTAGTGGGTCAACAGATGGCGGCTCTTGCCGCGCTTCGACTAAGAGAGACATATCAATGGGAGTCTACCCTATGTGGGCACTCAAGCATACTGAGTAAGTATAGCTTCCTTCCGGACTGCACTGATCGCTGCGTCGATACCATGGTCCCAGACAGAAACTTCGCGATGTTGATTCCAGGTAGAGAGGAGTGGTCTAAAAATTTCTATACCCCACCTGGAAGTATTACGGTGTTCACAGATGGTTCGAAGCTGAATGGCAGAGTGGGAGGAGGGGTCTTCTCGCGAGTCTTATCTCTGAGCTGTTCTTTTAGGCTGCCGGATCACTGTAGTGTTTTTCAAGCTGAGGTTTCAGCCATTAAGGAGGCTGTGGACAGGTTGCAAACCGTCTTAAAAGCCAACAACGTTTTTATATTTAGCGATAGCCAAGCGGCAATTAGAGCAGTGAGCTCAGCTGCGATAACTTCAAAGATTGTACTGGACTGCCGCCGATCTCTTCAGGAGATGGCTAAGCAGAACAGACTAAACCTCATCTGGGTTCCAGGCCACAGGGACATCGAGGGTAACTGTATAGCGGATGAACTTGCGAGGGAAGGGACAACCAAGCAGATTCTTCCTGGTAAAGAACGCATTGGTATGTCCTTTGGTACTTGCAGGCTGCTCTCAAAAGAATATGCTTATGCTCGTGCGAATGAGAGGTGGGCACAGACCACGACTTGTAGGATATCTAGGCAGACTTGGCCTAGATGGGATCGTAAACGGTCGCGTGGTCTGTACACCTTAAAACGGGATGATATATCTCAGGTCATTGGAGCCCTTACGGGGCACTGCCTCATAGGCAACCACGCGGGGCGTCTCGGTGTACCCTTTCACAGATGCTGTAGAAGCTGCAAAAATTATGAAGAGGAGGAAACTGTTCTCCATCTTCTATGCAATTGTCCAGCGCTAGCAAGAAGCAGGCTACGATTTCTAGGGGTACCACTTTTTGGAGACCTCGGAGAATTAGGTTCTATAGACCCAAGATGCTTGGCGAGATTCGTCAAGAGCTCAAAATGGTTCAGCAAAGGGGAATGAACACTTAGCTAGTGGTATCACAACGGGCCTCCAATCATGGCCTAAGTGGGTCGCTGAAGCAACGGTGACAGCCACACATACCATACCATACCATACATGCATTGGGGTTCTGGAAATAAAGGCCGACGGGCATAGCACTATTCTTGGTAGAATCCCAGCTGAGATTAAAGCGCTGCCCACTGATTACATTCTGCCGAAATCTTACGTTGGCCGCACAATCCAGACTAGATTCCCTAGCCGTAGAGACTGGACTCGCGGAAAAGTCAGATTACAGGATGGTCTGGCAGTCTACACGGACGGATCAAAGATAGAGTGCGGGGTAGGTGCGGGGGTTTTCATTGAGCAGCATAACCTGAAGATATCATACCTTCTACTAGGCTATGCAAGCGTATTCCAGGCTGAAACGTTTGCAATAAAGGAGGCAATTAGGTATGTTGAGAGGAATGCAACAGCAGGTATGCGAGTGAACATTTTCACAGACAGACTCTTCTACCTCGGTCGGTTCTCAACTCGTAGATGAATGTAGGAGAGAGATGGCTTCAATCTCCAGTGAATACGAAATTACCCTGATATGGGTCCCGGGGCATAGGGACATTTATGGAAACGAAACGGCGGATGAACTAGCGAGGTGTGGTTCTGCACTGGATAGGTCCAACGCGGTGAATATGGGCGTCTCGCTTAGAGAAATAAAGGGCAGGATTGCCGATATCTACCACCGAAAAGCTAATCACAGGTGGAGTAATACAGGATCGTACAGGATCACCCGGCAGGTTTAAGTGTCTTATGATTCGCTTAAATCAAAGGCTCTTTTAGACATAAGCAAAGAAAATATATACAAACTTACAGCTGTCTGCACAGGGCACTGGCCCATAGGAATACATGCTGAAAGGATAGGCATACCCTTTAACCGGTTCTGTCGAAGCTGTGAAGACCCAGGCTCAAAGGAGACGGTTGAGCTTTTTATATGCGAGTGCCCGGCGCTTGCTGGAATAAGGTGAATGACCCTTGGCAAACCATTCTTGCAGAGTTTTTTAGAGTGCAGCCGCCTCTCTTTGTATGATATACTGCGATTCATAAAAACCGCCAAATGGCTGTAGGTTGCACGAGATGTGGAATCAAAATGGCACACTTGCTAATTGTTTGCCAACAGGGTGGCAATCCCCTTGAACCAACCAACCAACTGTATAGAGAGTGAGAGAAATGAAAGGCGGGGGCTTCGTTCTCATCCCTTCTCTTTGATGTTTGCTGGTTAAAAAGTGACAACGGGAGACACCTGACGGGTGTGTCATGAAAATTATTGTTTACTACAATTATTATATTCGATTGCCATCGACGTGACCCATTTTATTTTTAAAATATTTTTGAGCTTTAAGGCCGATTGGTTTATTGGAAAATTATTAGGAAAAAACAACAATACTCAAAGCGGTAGAAGTTATAGTACTATTTCGGAAATCACCACATTTCCTCTTCAGACTTCTTTCTTCTTGGCTTCTGCAGGAGTCGAACCCGCAACAACATGCGCAATACTAAAGCCGGGAGCTAAACGCTTTCAGCTAAGCTTACGCTGTGTGAGCTGTTGTTATTTTTCCTGCTTTCCCTTCACAACTTACTTCAATCAAGTGCGGCTGTACGGCCAATATTTCTACTTGACTGTGTAGTTGTTGTTTCTACAATTTCTATTTTGTTAGAATTTGTTTATATAAGGCTGGCTCTTCCTTTTATACATTTTATTTGTTATTGTTTGGCCATATAACTATTTCTTTTTTAAATATTTTTGAGCTTTAAGGCCGATTGGTTTATTGGAAAATTATTAGGAAAAAAACAACAATACTCAAAGCGGTAGAAGTTATAGTACTATTTCGGAAATCACCACATTTCCTCATCAGACTTCTTTCTTCTTGGCTTCTGCGGGAGTCGAACCTGCAACAACATGCGCAATACTACAGCCGGCAGCTAAACGCATTCAGCTAAGCTTACGCTGTGTGAACTGTTGTTATTTTTCATGCTTTCCCTTCACAACTTACTTCAATCAAGTGCGGCTGTACGGCCGCTATTTCTACTTGACTGTGTAGTTGTTGTTTGTACAATTTCTATTATGTTAGAATTTGTTTGTATAAGGCTGGCTCTTCCTTTTATATATTTTATTTGTTATTGTTTGGCCATATAACTATTTATTTTTTTAAATATTTTTGAGCTTTAAGGCCGATTGGTTTATTGGAAAATTTTAGTTCTTGCTCGGTGCTCGATTCCGTAATTAAAATCTTGCAGAAATAACGCCCATCACGCAATCTTTGGTGGTACGTCTTTTATCTTTAAGGTCATTGTGAAAGCGTTGCAGTCTGTTATGATCTTAAGAGGTATATCCTCCATTTCTGTAAGGTATCTATGATGGACAATACCTCCAACTCATATGCTGGGTAGTTCTCTTCCACCGGCTTTGTTTTCCGGCTCATGTATTGTACCGGATGTAGCTGCTGGGCATCAGGATGCTTCTGCAGTAAAATAGCTCCATATTTCCTTCCTTGCTGGCATCGATATGGACTTCTGTTACTGCGTTCTGAGAAAATAGCCGTAATACTGGTGCTCTTTGTAACTGAGCTTTCAATTGCTGGATAGCAGCTAGATGTTCTTCTCCTAATCTGAAAACTACTTCCTTCCTCAACAAGTCTGAGAGGGCTTAGCTATTACTGCAAATTTCGCTATAAAACGTCGAAAATACGACGTTAGCCCCAAAAATCTCTGTAAATTTTTGCGAGTGAATTTGAAATACCAAATGGTACGACGCAAAATTCGTATTGTCCATCACTAGTAACGAACACAGTATATTTCCTAGATTGCGGCTCTACTGCCACATGGAAAAATATATTAGATAGATCCAGTGTCGAAAAAACTCGACTATCTTGCAGCCTATATAAGACATCGTCCATTACGACCATCGGAAAATTATCTCTTATGGTTTTTTTATTTAGTTGCCTGTAGTTACAACAATACAATTTCCAATGTTACGGGCGCCACACATTTCCCTACTGGCCTATATTCGTTTACTAAATTTTGAACCTCCTTAGCCCAATCATTTTCTAAATGTTCTGTGTCAATTATATTCTTTTTCTTTAATTCATTAAAGTTCATGACGTCAAACTACTCTTTTATCCACTTTTCTGGTGTAACTAAGTACTTCAACTTCTGATGCTTTAGCTGTTATCTTATCAACATTGCACTTCGACTGTACATCAACTGTTTGCGACTTCCTCTTCTGTTAAAACTATATCAACGTTCTTTAGAATGGCATTACCTATCATCCCAGCGAATTTAATATCATTTTCCTTGACTACGTGAAAGGTGTCATTTAGCGATAATTCATCCACATGCATCAAGGTTTCAAAACTGCCTATTCTTTCAATTACATTTGCACAAGCACTTTAAAGCTTTCTTTTGTCATTAATCAACTTATTTCCGCACCCGATAAGTAATAACGTATAGTAGCGAATCAAATTCAGTGAGCAACCAGAATCAATGAGTGCATCAAATCTAAAATCGTTTATCTTTACCGTCTTAAAATGTAATTCTTCCCTAAAACTATTTACGAATGGTTAAAAAATTTCGTGGCTCAACGTGTTAACCATGCTAGGACCTTGCTTTGTTTCTTTTGATCCCTTAACTTCACCCTGACACTCGAACGAGCGATGACCCTTTTCGTTGCATTTACAACATTTAAACTGTTTCTGTGGACATTGTGCTGCTATATGTGCTTTATCCCCGCACTTAAAACACCTTCTGACCGTTTCCTCTTTTGGCTTTACCATAGACACATTACTCTCTTTTGCTAATTCACTTGTTTCTACTTTAGTTGGGCCTGAATTCGATTTACGTATCTTTTCATAAACTTTTATACGCTTTGCTTGATACAACAACGACTTGTTGAATCTTGAATCCGGAATTCCCTCAATGAAATATTTTTTTTTTTTTTTCATTTATTGATAAAAGTAATATATATAATTACAATCACAATTTAAATTAAGCATTAGCAACGTGGCCATCAATGAAATAATCAATGATGCTTGCATCGTCTAAACTAATTTGTTTGCCTATCTCCATAAGGCTGTACAAATATTCAAGCAACGTTTCATTAGAGTGTTTGCGTCTATTCTTTAACAACTTATGGACCTCTGACGAACAAAGTTTTGAACCAAATTTATTTATAAACACTCTTTTTAAGTTTTCCCAATTGTTCGCATTGCTTTGACTTCTAACGAAAAGCTTGACTGCTCCACGTAGAAACTGCTTGCCATAAACAAATCTTTGCAAATCGTTCCAATTTACAATATCGGCATTCAACTCGAATTCATTTACCCACAATCGAATATCTACTGACCCTTCACCACTAAAAGAACTAACACAATCACCTAAATATTTAAGCGTAAACTGCTGTTGACGCATAAGGCACAGAGAAATTTGTATCATGTTGTTTGCTTGAACGTCCTCGTATACCGACTGACTCAACTCGTCATCACTTGGGTCATTTCGCGACAACCCGTAGTGCTGGAGTAGTCTGTCCTGAAGTTCCTGTTTCTGTCCCGTAGTCGAAATACCAATTTCCCTCAACTTGTCCTTCAGTTCGGCCACAGTCATAGTCATTAACGTCTCTAAATCCATCTTACATTTCTAATTAAATTTTATTTTAACAAGAAATCAAGTTCAACTGCTTACAAACTGAAATGTTTATCAATGGGTTTTTTTATGTGCATCCATGTACATAAACACGTATGTATGTGTATGCATGTTTAAAATACTTCTGTATATTATACTTCAGATATATTGGAACTACATAAATAAAATTCTAAACAAATATGCATATACAGTTCTTTCCTTTCGTTGACTTCTTTCTTATGAATTAATTTAACTTAAATATGCTTTCCACTTCTAACGTTTCTCTATTGCTTATTGTTTTACTGCTACTAATTGGTGTGAAGTTAATGGTATGCCACTAAAATTTAAAAAATGTAAAGTAATGTGCTTTTCTCGCAGGGCGGTTCAACCAGCTTCTTATGACATATGTAACCATAACCTCGAAGAAGTACTTAATTTTGTTGGCCTAGGTATCACAATGGACCCAAAACTTAACTTCAATCTTCATATCAATGCTACAATCAACAAAGCTAAGGGTGTTTTTGCGTTTGTAAAACGATGGTCAAAAGAATTCAGTGATCCCTATATTACGAAAGCTCTTTTCATAACATTAGTGAGGCCAATACTAGAATATGGTTCCATCATTTGGAACCCGCACTATCAAGTTCATTCTGACCGGATAGAGTCAATTCAAAAACAATTTCTGCTTTTTGCCTTAAGAAATTTTCGCTGGGATTCCCAGTATAACCTGCCACCCTATATTAATCGTTTAAAACTTATTAATCTTCCTACGCTTGCTAGTCGCAGAGAAATGTTAGGCCTCATATTCTTGGTCAAGTTACAGACAGGTTTGAAATCTAGCCCACCTCTTCTGGCCGAAGTGAAGTGTAATGTTCCCTCCCGAATTTCCAGGCATTTCCGACCTCTTTCTGAAACCTTGCAGAAATAATTTCGAATTAAACGAGCAACTTCGTGGCTTATGCCAGGACTTTAACTTTCATTCCGGTTCCTTTGATATTTCCGACTCATTTTTTTACATAAACAATACTATACTTTGTACTCTCAATAGATGATGGATTACATACACAATTACGCTTTAAAACAATTTTTACTATCTAAAATAATTTAAATTTAAAATCAGCTGATGAACTTTAATTCTGTCGCTGTATAGTTTTAGAGTCTCGACACCCAACAAACTCCTGCTTTTCATGACTCGGCACTGCATATGCAAAAAAAAAAAAAATATAAATCCGTGCGTCATGCGGATGCGCCCCTCGCGTCGGTCGGGGGGAATGGAGGATAAAACCCGTTGGGATTATTATTATTATTATTATTGAACACTTCTATTCTCCTCCCTTATCTTTAGCAATTTTAATTCCAACTTCTTACGTTAGCCTTCTTTATTACTTTTATTATTCTTCTTGCTTACATAAGTATATAAATGTGGAGCACCCTGTTTGCTGTTGACTCGACAGAACCATATTTTTGACATTTGACAATAACTTCGTATTCTAGTTCTCGATTCCGTTTAAGTAAATTGCATATTCACTTTATCCTTACATTTCTAGTTTTAGTACATACGCCTAGCTGTAATCATATTCTCTTTTCTTTATAAAAACTGTAAGCTTCATACGGTATCATTAGATTTGGTCACGCCACTCGCTTTCCATTTCCTAACAAGTAAGCCACGCTAATTGCTGCCAGCAAAAACTTGTAAAACTTTTTATTATACAAAAATACAGTAAACTTTCAAAAACTTAACACGAAGCGTGTTTCATATTACAATTTTAGTGTTGTGAGCTATATCGAACTCAGCAACCGTATTTATAGACACTAAAAGCTGGTGACCCCGTAAAGAGTATTCAGAGAACGGAAAAAAATTCCGTTGCGACGCAATTGAGTACAGCTATAAGATCAGGCTATTCCGTTTCTTCACTACTAAGATGAACAACGATAGTGGAATTTCATCGACACCGCCTAGTACCACACCGCTTCAGGATGCGCGCCATCCTCAGGGGATTCCATCTGCAGGCGAAATACAAGCCGCTGCAGTGTATGCTCGCTTACCAATCCCTTCGATATCAAGCAATAATATCGAAGCATGGTTTACGTCGATGGATTTCTGGTTTACCGCTTCTGGAATTTCTTCGGATAAACAAAAGACAGCAACAGTGTTTGCAGCTCTCGACCCTACTGTGATCGGCCAATTGTCTGAAGTTATAGCTACAATGCCGCAGCATGATAGGTTCGAGTACGTTAAAGCGAAAATTATCGAACATTTCGCTGACAGCGAACAAAGGCGCTTAAATCGACTTCTTTCTGAACTTCCACTCGGAGATAAAAAACCCTCAGAATTATATTTTGAGATGAAACGAGTTGCCGGGAGCACATTGGGTGAAGCCGCTTTAAAAGGTCTCTGGACGAAACGACTCCCAGAATTCGCCCAGCCAGTCGTAGCAGCCACGTCAGGTACTGCTGCAGAATTTACAAAAATCGCAGACTCGATCATAGACGCAGTTGGCGTACATCACGTGCATCGAGTAGAATCCGGAGTTACCAGCGAACTAAACCAACTACGTGCAACCGTAGAAGACCTTGGTAAACGCCTTGATAGATTTTCCGTGCGCTCTCGTTCCCGTACTCGACAGCAGTCTGCCACCAAATTTCGCCCACGAAGCGCAAATCGACGTGAAGAACAAAGTGGTAACCCAGCTTCATTCGCCAGTTACCAATGCTGGTACCACAAAAAATACGGCACCAGCGCTCGTAGATGCCGCAGCCCATGCCGCTTTGGACACCGTTCGTCCGCGGTAGCTGCAGAAAAGAAACAACAATGACTAGGGGAAAGAGGCAACTCGTTTGGGGAACACTGTAAAGTTTTTCGGCTACAGGTAAAAGACCGTATTTCAAAAACAACGTTCCTTATCGACACTGGTGCCGACGTGTCAATTCTCCCACTAACTACGCCATCGTATGATATTCGTCCATGTGTCACGAAACTCTACGCCGCCAACGGAGCCGCCATCAAAGTTTTAGGGGAAAAGCGACAAATTAAAAGCTGCGAAGTCCGAATTCGAATTTTTACTGAAGGCCGGAATTTGTCGTGCCTCCAGCAGCAATTGGTCTAGCCCACTTCATATGGTCAAAAAAGGTGATGGTACCTGGAGACCATGTGGAGACTACCGCGCGCTCAACGCCCAGACTCTACCGGATCGATATCCGTTGCCATATCTTACAGACTTCGCCAACACTCTTCGTGGAAAATTGATTTTTTCGAAGATCGATCTCCAAAAAGTGTTCCACCAGGTACCAATTCACCCTGACGACGTGCCAAAGACCGCGATAACAACGCCTTTCGGCTTGTATGAGTTTCATTTTATGACGTTCGGTCTGTGCAACGCCGCACAGACTTTCCAACGGCTAATAGACGAGGTGTTGCGAGGTTTGGATTTCGTTTTCCCCTATATTGATGATATTTGCGTAGCTTCGTCATCGATTGAACAACACCAACAGCATTTACGTTTACTGTTCAAACGACTACGGGAGAATAAGCTGACCATAAATTTTTCCAAGTGCGAATTCGGTAAGGCGGAATTAAAGTTTCTTGGCCATTTAGTTGACGCAAACGGAATCAAGCCCCTACCTGAAAAAGTTTCATCCCTGTTAAATTTCCCTAAGCCAACGATCGCAAGAGACTTAAAGCGTTTTATAGCCGTGTTAAATTTTTATAGGAAGTTTCTTCCACATGCCGTCGACTACCAATCTAAATTGCAGCAACTAATCGTGGGAAACAAAAGAAATGACATGACGCAACTCAAATGGGATACGGAAGCCGAAGCTGCATTTCAACGTTGTAAGGAAGAACTATCGAACGCGACGTTGCTGTCCCATCCGTCAGCAAGCGCAGAATTGTCTCTGCAAACCGAAGCATCAGATTTTGCGGTTGGTGCTGCATTGCATCAGGTGATTGACGGGGAGCCTCAACCGTTAGCGTTTTACTCAAAAAAGCCAACACCGGCGCAGCGTAAGTACAGTTCGTACGACCGAGAGCTTACCGCAATTTTTCAAGCTGTGTCACATTTTCGGTATATGGTTGAAGGACGAGGATGCCATGTACTCACGGATCATCGCCCTCTCGTTTTTGCATTCAAACAGAAGTTGGAAAAAACAACTCCTCGCCGTGCACGTCAACTTGATTTCATAGGCCAGTTTACAACCGACATACGCCACATATCGGGGGAAGCCAACATTACAGCAGATTTATTTTCCCGAATTCAATCGCTCAACCAAGTCATCGATTATAGCGCCATTGCATACGCACAGAAGAACGACCAGGAGCTACAAACAGTGCTGAAATCAGGTATGAAATCGAAATTTTCTCTAACTCTTAAACCATTCATGCCGCCAGGCATCAACGTCGAATTAATTTGCGACACATCGACATCAAAATTACGTCCGTATGTTCCGAAAGCCTTTCGCAATCAAATATTGTCCAAAATGCACAACTTGTCACATCCTCGAATGCGCGCCACTACGAAGTTAGTCACTTCACGTTTTGTTTGGAAAGGGGTAAAGAAACAAGTTTCAGAATTTGTGAAAAGTTGCGAAGCATGTCAGCGATCAAAACCTTATCGCCATACAAAATCACCACTGGCCAAATACATACCACCACAAGGCAGATTTACACACATCAACATTGACATCGTTGGTCCCTTTCCATTATGCGAAGGCCAACGATACTGTTTGACGAATATCGACCGTTTAACACGTTGGCCTGAAGCAGTCCCCATTCCGGATATGACTGCTGAAACTGTCGTCAGAGCTCTAATGACGCATTGGATATCGAGATTTGGTGTTCCAGAACGTATAACGTCAGACCGCGGCCGACAGTTCGAGTCCTCAATTTTTCAGGAGTTTATTTCGATTATTGGAACGAATCACTTGCGTACTACGTCGTATCATCCTCAGTCCAACGGCTTGATCGAGCGATGGCACAGATCTTTTAAATCAGCTATTCTCTGTCATGATACAGGCAAGTGGGTACATTTCCTTCCGTCGATACTTCTCGGCCTTAGAGTGGTTTTTAAGCCAGACATTGGCGCATCTCCCGCGGAGCTCGTCTACGGTACAACCTTGAAGATTCCCGGATAATTTTTCCACCCAACTGAGCCAGCCGAACTAAATAGCGATACGATACAGGAGTTTCGAAAGTCAATGGAAAAACTTCGGCCTACTGACACTGCACACCATTCCCCGCCAACGACATTTGTGTCACAAAAATTACAATCAGCGACATATGTTTTTCTCAGAAATGATTCCGTACGACCTGCGCTAACTAGCCCTTATGACGGTCCATACGCAGTCCTACGTAAAACTCCGAAATATTTTACAGTCGTCATCCGAGGGCGTTCAAGCAACGTAAGTCTCGATAGACTAAAGCCAACTTTTTTAACAAGCACCGACTACGAAACGTCTTCAAACGTCATTCAGCCACAGCAAGCTAAAGAAACCAACAACGCTCAGACGACACCTACAATTATGGATAGCCTAGAGCCGCAACCAGATAAAGGAACCAACATAAGCGCCCCGTCGAAATTGATAATTACCGGTAGCCAAGAACTGCAGTCAGATGTGGAAAACGACATCAGTTTACCGAAGTTTACACGTAGAGGCCGCAAAGTAAAATTCCCCACTCGTTACATGTAGCTTTCGTCTGGAGGGGAGTAATGTGGAGCACCCTGTTTGCTGTTGACTCGACAGAACCATATTTTTGACATTTGACAATAACTTCGTATTCTAGTTATCGATTCCATTTAAGTAAATTGCATATTCACTTTATCCTTACATTTCTAGTTTTAGTACATACGCCTAGCTGTAATCATATTCTCTTTTCTTTATAAAAACTGTAAGCTCATACGGTATCATTAGATTTGGTCACGCCACTCGCTTTCCATCTCCTAACAAGTAAGCCACGCTAATTGCTGCCAGCAAAAACTTGTAAAACTTTTTATTATACAAAAATACAGTAAACTTTCAAAAACTTAACACGAAGCGTGTTTCATATTACAATTTTAGTGTTGTGAGCTATATCGAACTCAGCAACCGTATTTATAGACACTAAATAAACATACATATGTATGTATTACATTTCATTTACTTACTTCTTGCACATTTAGCTTAGCATTCGCTTCTTATTGTATGAACACTTCTTTCTTCTTTTCGCTTTTTTATATCCGAGCGTACTTGTACACAAGGGTATTATAACTTTGCTCACATAACGGTTGTTTATAACAGCATAAAATAATTGAGATAGATATAGACATATATATACTAAAATGATCAGAATGAAAGGAGACATCGATTTAGCCCTGACTGTCTGTTCGTTCGTCCGTCCGCCCGTCCGTCTGTCCGTGGTTGCAATAACTTGAGTAAAAATTGAGATATCTCAATGAAATTTGGTACATAGCCACGCCCACTTAGGAACAAATTACTGTATCTCAATAACGGAGTAAGGTATCGTCACAAAACTTGGTGGACTTATTTTCCATGATATCGTCATTATTATCGCCCACGCCCACTTATAAAAAACGTCTGTAGGTATGTCAATAACGATGTAAGGTATCGTTACAAAATTTGGTGAACATATTGTCCTTGATATCTCTATCATCAATGTCAATAATTTTTGAAATCGGACCATAACCAGGCCCAACTTCCATATAACGGAAAATGCAAAAATTTCGTTTTTTCTTTATCTATTGGAACATATTAATTGAAATTTGATATTTAGGGAGATAGTAAATTAATAAACTTGATTTTTATGAAATTTTTAAAAATGGGATTCACCACGCCCACTTATAAAAAAGTCTGTAGGTATGTCAATAACGATGTAAGGTATCGTCACAAAATTTGGTGAACATATTGTCCTTGATATCTCTATCATCACCGTCAATAATTTTTTAAATCGGGCCATAACCAGGCCCAACTTCCATATAACGGAAATTTTTAAAATGCAAAAAACTTCGTTTTTCAGTATTTATTGGAAGAAATATTGTATAGTTTAATACTAGCTGCGATTTGAAACAAAGAAGCGGGATTTTTTTGAAATCATGGTCACCGACCTTACAAAAATATATCGCGAGGGTATATAAAAATCGGTTTCGTCCGTATTTAGCTTTTCTTACTTGTTTTTTTTTTCCGATTTGCAGTTAACAATTTGTATTTTCTTCTTTACAACTTTTCTACTTTTAGGATTTGACTTCGCAATTTATTTTAAGTACTTCTTTATTCTTACTTCTTGCTTCACGTTTTCACTTCTTTTAGCACAAACTTCTTTAGACATAAACTTCTTTCTTATTTCAAGAACTTCTTTATTCTTACTTCTTACTTCATCTTTTCACTTTTTATTTTCTTTCAACATAAACTTCTTAAAACATAAACTTATTTCTTTCTACCGTGTACATTCGTATGTACTTACTTTTTTTCATATTTTTTCCTGTTGATCTCGTTTCCGCTTTTTCTCTATTCTCCTTTTTTCGGCTGTTGGCGATGTCTGTCCGTAATTATCGGTTACTGCTGTTATTCTGTAACGGCTGCTGCTGTTATTCTATAGCTGCTGTTGTTCTGGTACAGCTGTTGTTGCTGTGGTATGTCAGTTGCTGTTCTGCTGCGACGACTTCGGACCTTAGCGTCTTACTTAGCTGCTTTTTGGCGTCGCTTTGAGATTTAACGTTGTGGCTGTACCGAAATTTCCTTCGAAATATGCGTTATTTAGTGATTATCGCAACTATTCCGAAAGTTGTTCTCCTGTTTGTACACATCGCTGCTGCTAGCTCACGCTTGGGTGAAAATTCTGGTTGAGCCCCAATTTGTAGGAATTTTTCACCTGATGCGCTGCTTCTTCCGCAATAAAACCAAAGTGGGGTTTTATGAAACTATTTATTAACATTGGTTGGTTGGTTGAAGCGTTGCCTAGTCCTTTAGTGACAAGGGCCCAATTAGCGCTGGAAGCACCATTTTGCTACGCTATTTTCATGGAACCTCTGGTGTGTCCTACGGTCTTTAATTTTCGAACCACTTTGATTTGTGGATGAAGCTATTTAAACAGGTTATATTACACTTAGAGATCTCCTTTAGCCCTCTTGGGATAAACCCAAGTGTTTCTTGTCGAAGGCGTGCCGGAGCTGGGCACTCACACAGATAGTGAAAAATGGTTTCTCTGCTGTCTGCGTGTTTACAGCTCCTGCAGTAGTTATTGAATGGAAGGCCAATCTTGGCCGCATGCTCACCATGCGGCCAATGGCCCGTGATTGTAGCTGTTAGGCGGAATATTTCTTTCCTTGATCTATTTAGGAGGTCTACGGTTTTTGGTCGATCATAGGTAGGCCAAATTTCTTTCGCGATTTTGCACGTCGTTAACCTACCCCATCTCAATCCTGCTGTTCGCACAAACTTCAAATGTAGTTCTCTCTTGATGACTCCCAGCGGGCAGCGTATTGCTTCCGCCTCAGATTCCTCAAGAAAGGCGCCGACTCGGGCCAGCCCGTCTGCCCTCTCGTTACCGTATATGTTCCTATGGCCAGGAACCCAAACGAGAGAAATGTCAACCGACTCAGCCGCTGAGCTTAACGCACACTTGCAGTCATGGACTATTCTGGAATTGGTTCTCGGTGATTCCAGTGCCAAGAGAGCTGCTTGACTATCTGAGAAGATATATGCTTTCCGTACCCCTTCGCTTCTACCTTTCAGTACCTGACAGGCCCTCTCAATTCCCATCACTTCTGCCTGGAAGATACTGGCAAAGTTAGGTAGACGGAACGAGAGCGACATATCCAGCTTCTCTGAGAACACCCCAGCACCCACACCGCAGTTCATTTTTGACCCGTCCATGTAGAGAGAGGTGGTGTTCTCGTCCTGCAGTCTGCCCCTGCTCCAGACCCGCCTAGATGGAAATACTACCTGGAAGCTTTTCCTGAAGTCCAGCGAAGGAGGTAGATAATCTGATTGTTCGTTTGCTCCCAAGAGCCCGTCGAGAACTCTGCTGTGACCGTACTGCTTTGGCCTCCAGCATCCTGACTCTTGGAGTCTGATTGCAGAGTTCGCCGCAGTTTCTTTTATTTTGAGCTCAATTGGCAGCTGATGTAGGATCGCATTAAGTGCGTCCTTGGGACATGATCTAATGGCCCCTGTTACACTCGCGCAAGCTGCACGTTGTATGCTGCTTAGCTTCTTGATATTATATTGCCTGTCTAGTGCTGGCCACCACACCAGTACTCCGTAGGTAAGTATCGGCCTTATGATGGCCGTGTACAACCACAGGACAAGCTTCGGTTTTAATCCCCAGTTTTTACTAATGATTCGTTTGCTGGAGTAATAGGCTATGTATGCTTTCTCAACACGCCTCTCAACGTTTCTCTTCCAGCTAAGTTTCGGGTCCAATGTGATACCCAAGTACTTTGCTTCAGAGGATAGAGTCAGAGGAGTTCCGTTAAGAGAAGGAAGTTTAAACCGTGCTATTTTAGTTCTTTTAGTGAACAGCATTAGCTCTGTCTTATCGGCGTTGATACCCAGCCCGCTTTGTGAGGCCCATGTTTGGAGTCTTCGCAGAGCTGCCTCGAGAATTTGGCTTATCGTGGAGGGAAAAAGACCAGATACTGCCACTACGACATCGTCCGCATTTGCAACTACTTTTACTCCATCGCTTTTGAGCCTCAGTAGAATATCGTTCATAGCCACTACCCAAAGTAATGGGGACAGAACCCCCCTTGCGGGGTGCCTCTGTTCGCATAGCGGGAGAGTGTTGATGAACCACTGGTTGCTATAATATGTCTGTTCCTGAGCATCTGCTCAATCCATCCGCAGATGTGGGTAGATACCCCCATCATTCGTAGTGATTTAGTGATTGACTTGACCTTTATATTGTTAAAAGCCCCCTCTATATCTAGGAAGGCAGCTAGAGTAAATTCTTTGAAGTTGATTGATTTTTCTATGGTGCCCACCACTTCGTGTAGAGCAGTTTCTGTTGACCTGCCCTTAATATACGCATGTTGGGCTGTCGATAGCTTTGATCCTTGTACGATGGATCTGATATGTATGTCCAGCAATCTCTCTAGTGCTTTAAGCAGAAAAGATTTTAGACTTATTGGCCTAAAGTCTCTTGCTTCATCATGGGTTCTTCTACCTATCTTAGGAATGAAAACAACTTTGACTCTTTTCCAGCTTTGTGGAACATGTGATAGTCGAATGCTGGCTTTAAAGACCTGATCCAGCCATATGATCATGGGTTCCCCAAGCTTTTGCAGCATTATCGGTAAGATCCCATCTGGACCAGGGGATTTGTAGGGTTGAAAATTGTTTATTGCGAACTTTATTTTAGTTCTGTCTATAACAGTTTCCAGTTCCACCTCGGAGGGTTCCGGAAGATTGTTTTGAGTCCATATCGTTTGTCTCTGGCCGCACCCCGGTAAGTGGGTGTTAGTAAGGGCTTCCAATGAATCCCTGGAATTATCTGTCCACACTCCATCGTGCTTCCTGAGAAAGCTTGGATTTGAGTGCTCTTTTGACAGAATTTTGCTCAGTCTGGCGGACTCCCTGCATGTTTCTACAGATGAGCAGAATGACCGCCAGGATTCTGACTTGGCTTTCCTTACTGCTTTCTTGTATTGTTTCAATGAGTCCTTGTATGGCTGCCATACTTTTGACCTGTAGCTATCGTTGAATGTTTTCCTGACTTTAGCCCTGAGTTCCCTAAGTTCTCCAGACCACCAAGGTGGAGATTTTTCCTTACGGGTACTAAAAGGGGTGGACTTCTTAAAGGCTATTTCGATAGATTTATCCATCCTACCAACTGTTTTGTCTAGTTCGCTTGCCGTTATAATCTTTTTGATTTTACCGCTACCTAAACTTTTCGACGTGATATTATTGAATTTAACCCAATTCGTTCTTCGAGGGTTCCGAAATAGAGTTGGGGTGCAGGATTCACCGCGTATGCTGAAGAGTATCAAACAGTGATCTGACATCGATGCTTTGTCTGACACCCTCCAGTCATCTACGATTACACCATCTGACGATAGCGTTATATCCAACACCTCTTCCCATCCCGAGAACCTTTCTGAACTGGGAAAAATGAAGGTAGGTTTCCTGCCCTTGTTACAAATACAGAGATTGGTGTTTAGTATAAAGTGGAGGAGAGACTCACCTCTTTCGTTTGTTTCGGAGCTGCCCCATATAGTGCTGCGCGCGTTAGCGTCGCTTCCTACTATGATGTTCGTCTGGTTTTGGTTTATTAACATTACTTAGTTTAAATTAAATGAAGGTATTACAAACAACTTCTTTGAATATTTTAGCAACTGTGCTCTTTCGTGGTCCGACTAGTAGTCACAGTATATACAGTAGTAAAACTGAGGTGAAGTCCCTCTCAGGGATAAGAGTTTTCATGGTGGATAATGACAATAAACTATAGCAGAGTTGCATGCAAAACTATTTCATAAAAAACTTTTAAAATCACATAAAAAATTTTGCGAAAAGTGAAATATTTGCGTTAACCAGTGAAGATACACTTTACAATTATTACTTTAAGCTAAAAATATATAGCGAAAATATGTGACGACTGTTTTTATTTGCGTATTTGAATAATTATTCAACAGCTCACTACAATTCTCCTAAAGGGTGTTTTTTTTACAGGTTTGTTTTTCGAATAGAGATAAAACTGGCATTTTGTGGTCAAATCTGGCAACTCTAATGTCATTTATGTTCAGTTTGGTTTGCCATTTCATCATGAACAGGTTGACAAAAGAACAACGCTTGCAAATCGTGCAAATTTATTTCGAAAATAATGGTTCAGTTCGCGAAGTTTACCGTGAGCTCCGTCCATTTTATGGTCGACATAATCGTCCATCAGAGCAATTAATTCGGTTAACCATGGATCGTTTTCGCACTACGTTTACTCTATGTGATAATACGCATCCGCAGAGACGTCGAACAGTGCGCACCGAAGAAACAATTGCCGCTGTAGAGCAAAGTGTTAAAGAGGACCCGAATGAATCGATTCGCCACCGTGCACAGCAATTGGAGCTTTGTCCATCAACTTTATGGAAGATTTTGCGCAAAGATCTTGGCTTGCGACCTTACAAGATCCAGCTTGTGCAAGAATTAAAGCCGCGAGACCATGCAATGCGTCGTGATTTTGGTGTATGGGCCGAAAATGAGATTGATCTCTATGCTGATTTTCATCGCAAAGTTTTGTTCAGTGATGAGGCTCATTTTTGGTTGAATGGCTACGTCAACAAGCAAAATTGCCGCATTTGGAGTGAAGAGAATCCACATGAGACCCTTGAAACGCCATTACATCCACAAAAACTGACTGTTTGGTGTGCTCTATGGGCTGGTGGAGTCATTGGGCCATACTTCTTCCGCAATAATGCTGGAGAGGCAGTTACCGTTAATGGAGACCGGTATAGAGCCATGATAACCGACTATTTTGTTCCCGAATTGGATGGCATGAATGTGGATGAGTTGTGGTTCCAACAAGACGGCGCTACATGCCACACAGCGCACGTCACAATCGATTTATTGAAGGAAACATTCGCTGAGCGCATAATTTCGCGGAATGGACCTGTCAATTGGCCACCAAGATCGTGTGATTTGACACCATTGGATTATTTTCTTTGGGGATATGTGAAGTCGCTCGTCTACACCAACAAACCAGAAACGTTAGGGGAATTGGAAGCCAACATTCGTGGCGTTATTGCCGACATACGGCCCCATATGCTCGAAAAAGTGGTTGAAAATTTTACCTGTAGAATTGGCTTTATTCGAGCCAGCCGCCGCGGCCACATGCCCAAAATCATATTTAAACATTAATGGCATAAAATTATCCTTCCAATAAAGCCAAATTGATGGACCTTAAAACGATTTTCTTGTGTTTTATTTCAATTCGAAGTTCTATATCCCTAAAAAAAACATCCGTTATAACCAATGTGTACAATAAACAAGTAAAGAAGTGGCTAAGTTCGATCAAACTTTATATACCCGGCGCATGCTTTCAGCTAAATTTTTAAATTAAATAGTTACAATCTAACATGTGTGCCAAGTTTAGACGAAATCGATAAAGTAGTTCCAGACATATACATATGATCTCATATAGTCGGATTTCTGGCTGCAATACAACACCACATACTAAACTCAAGATATTTCCCTTTAACATTTATTGAAATGTCTGATTTTTAGTATTTTCGAAAATTACCGTTATATGACAGGTGGGCGTGGTTATGGACAGTTTTTGGTAAATATCGCTTAAATAGGCATAGTGCAATACGTATACCAAATTTGAACAAAATCGGGTAGGTGGTTCCAGAGAAATACATATGAACTCATAAGTGGGCGGTGCAACGCCCCTGTAAAAAATTTTGATTCAGTCGGATTTCCTGCCCTAATACAACAGCATATACAAAATTTGAGCAAATTAGCTTCAATAGCTACTGAAATATAGAATTTTTGCATTTTCGACAATTGCCGTTATACGGGAAGTGGGCGTGGTTATGGTCAGATTTTGATAATTTTCCAAATAAGGCTTAAATAGGCATAGTGTAATACGTGTACCAAATTGGAACAAAACCGGGTATGTGGTTCCAGAGATATACATATGAACTCATAAGTGGGCGGTGCCACTCCATCTGTAGCAAATTTTGATACAGTCGGATTTCCTGCTCGAATACAACAATACATACAAAATTTGAGCATATTAGCTTCCCTAGCTACTAAAATATAGCAATTTTTGCATTTTCGACAATTGCCGTTATATGGGAAGTAGGCGTGGTTATGGTCAGATTTGGATAATTTTCCAAATATCGCTTAAATAGTGTAATACGTGTACAAAATCGGGTGGGTGGTTCCAGAGATATACATATGAACTCATAAGTGGGCGGTGCCACGCCCCCTGTAGAAAAATTTGATACAGTCGGATTTTATGCTCGAATACAACAATACATACCAAATTTCAGCAAATAAGCTTCCATAGCTACTGAAATATAGCAATTTTTGTATTTTCGACAATTTCCGTTATATTGGAGGTGGGCGTGGTTACTGCCCGTTCCATTTTTAATGCCAACCTGCTCTGGATCAAAGACAATCTACCTACCAAGTTTCATTGAGATATCTAAATTTTTACTCAAGTTATCGTCTGCACGGACGGACGGACGGACGGACAGACAGACATCGCTAAATCGACTTATCTTTTCATTCTGAGCATTTTGGTATATATATGTCTATATCTATCTTGATTCCGTTATGCTGTTACAAGCAACCGTTATGTGAACAAAGTTATAATACCCTTGTACATTCCATTCATTCGTTTCGGTTAAATTTCTAAACAAAACCAGTTAATTTTGCAAATAAATATATTAATTTTCTTATAACTGGAACATTTTTACATTTACTAGAAGGAAATAACTGCCTGGAATGGAGCACAAGCGAAAATACATCTATAAATTGAAGCAGAGTATTCAAGTCGTCTATCTGCAAGTCTGGTTGCTGTCGCTTCCACTTCGTCCGCTTTTGAAGCTCGTTCAAGTACTCGTTCTTCCACCCTTGACAAAACGAATGATGCAGCGCCTTCATCTTGTGCCATCGGTTGACCATAGAGGCTGGATTCTCCGTGATCTCAATCTCAGGCGGAACTAGGATGGGACTGCCGACGAGGAAATGTCCTGGAGTCAATGGTTCTAAGTTGGTGGCATCAGTGGATGCTGCATTAAGCGGTCTTGAATTGAGACACGCTTCAATGCTACATAGTAATGTGGAAAACTCTTCGAAAGTATATTTACAATTAAATGAAATTTTTCGAAAATGAGACTTGAAACTCTTTACACCTGCTTCCCATAAGCCACCCATGTGCGGAGCAGATGCTGGGATGAAATGCCAAGAGAGCTGCTGATGAAAGTGTTTGGACGTTACATCAGACTTCGAATGAGCAAGAAACGCTTTAAATTCTGTCTATAAAGCTCTAGATCCTCCGACGAAATTGGTTCCATTGTCGGAGTATATATTTTTTGGGCACCCCTACGTGATACGAACCTTGAAAAGGCTGCCAAGAAGGTGGGAGTGTTCAAGTCGGTTGCGGCTTCCAAGTGGATAGCTTTTGTTGCGAAGCAAACGAACAGGCATATGTAACCCTTCGTGATTACGCAGCCTCGCCCTCTATAACTCTTGATCTCGAAGGGACCCGCGAAATCAACGCCCGTATTAGTAAAAGGGCGCGTGAAGGTAGTACGTTCTGATGGAAGGGCCGCCATGATTTGACTTTGCGCCCGCTTCCTATAGATTGTACAAACCTTGCAGTTATGTATGATCGATTTGATCATTACTTTGAACCGAGGGATCCAATATTGCGCTCGAATAAGCCACAACATTAACTGGTTTTCCCCGTGCAAGATGATCTCATGAATAAACTGAGTTACCAGTCGCGAAAAGTGAGCAGTATAGGGGAGAATTATAGGATGACGTTCGCTATAATTTAAGTCTTTCGACGCCCCTAGTCGTCCCCCGCTCGAAGTTGACTATTTGAATCTACGAACGGATTAAGTTGGAGGATTTCACTCTTGGAACTTATTCTCTGTCCCTTCTTTAAGTCAGAACACTCACTCGGAAAGTGTTGTTCTTGACAGAGTACTCGTTGAGTGGTGGCTTTGATTTCCTCAGAAGAAATCGCGGTAGACGGAGCTGTAAATTTAGCTTTCCGAATAGGGTGCGTACCTTGAAGAAATCGCAAGACATACGACAGCACTCGCAAAGCTCTCGGAAGTGAAGAGAATCTTTGAAGAATGTCGTACATATCTACAACTTTTGTCGCGTGCGACAGCCCCCGCTTCTCTTCTTCGTCGGTCTGGAACACCGAGTCCTGAGAAGGTCATTCCGTTCTGTCTTTTTGAAGCCAAGAAGGGCCCTGCCACCACAACGAATTTCCAACCAAGTCAGGAGCCTCGACTCCACGGCTGCCTAGATCGGCTGGGTTCGAGGACGAATCCACATGACACCAACTCCGTTGGCCGACCTTCTCTACGATTTTGGTTACCCTATGCGAAACAAATGTCGACCTGGCTTCCGTAGCCAAGCCAGAACGATGGGGGAATCAGTCCATAAGAAAATATGTAAGGATCGAAGATCCAAGTTAGGGATAACTGATTCCACCATTTCCGCCAGAAGCACCGCGCCGCGCAACTCCAAACGAGGCAGTGAAATGGTTTTTACCGGTGGAACCCTCGTTTTTGCTAATAGGAGATGGACCGCAACACTGTCTCTCCTTTCGACGCGCAGGTAGATAGCCGCCGCATACGCCGCTGTCATGTGACCCAGTTGCTGATACGCCTTGAGTACCCTAGTATATTCCTCTCGTAAAGAGGGATTTTTTGCCAGACGACCTTCGCTGCGAAAGAACTGCGTGAAAGCTAACTTTCGCGAACACGCTAGAGAAACTTCTGTCGGCAAATTCCGACGAAATTGTAACGAAACTATGTATTTCCCCGATTGGTCTCGCTTGGTAGTACCTTTAAAAACCTCCTCGCAGTATTTCTCTTCTGGTGTACGAGCTCTGCTACGGGGCAGGTCTTCCAGTTCCCAAAAGGCTGCAAGCTGTCTATCCAGAGTCACCTCATTGTAGAATGAGACGCATGATGTCGTCGGCTTGGGTGAAGTCGTCCTTCCCGTCAAAATCCAACCGAAGACTGTCTCCTGAGCCAGCAGCGAGGCAAGAACGTCCTTCCGTAGACCGCGGAGCATTATTTGCGGATAAACGTCGCCTCCCAAAAGATCGACTTGTTCTTTCACGAAGAACCGTTTATCCGCCAAAATCAGCCCCGGGAACGAATGTTGTATAGCAGCATCGATATCGCAGGTCGGCAGATTTCCCGTCAGTTGAGGTAGCACTAGCGCCGTTGTCTAAATCACCACCAAAGGACCGACCAGGGATCCCAAGGTTATGGAACACGCCTGGCTGGTTTGCGCTGAAACCGTGTTGTTTATTCCAGACACCCGTGCATTCACTTTCCTCGTTGGCAGCTTAATCTGACGTCGAAGTCGTTCCGTCATGAACGAACACTCAGATCCAGAATCTATAAGCGCTCTGGCCGAAAAAATAGACCCACGATGTCTAATGTTGACTTGAGCTGTTCCCAGTAGAACCCCTTTGTTCGTGTTCGTAAAACACGACTGTACTTGGGTGGGAGGCTCAGTATTACCACTAGAGGAACTGGTTCCAGAAGTGGTCCGGTTGGAACTAGTTCCGGTCCCACCTGGAGAAGGGTTCGAAAAACCGCTTTTTCTCGTAGTAATTCGCTGAACTGGGTTCAAATGCAACAGTGAGTGATGCCTGGAGTGGCATACTGAGCGATTGAACGCGCTGGTGCACTTTGCGACCCCATGTCCGGAGGACAGGCAGTTCAGGCAGAGTTGACTCCTTCTAGTGAAGTTACTTCTTTCTGAAGGAGCCATTTTTTGAAATGGTGGGCAAGATCGTATGCTGTGTGCATCGCAATTGCACAGCTTGCATTGATTCCTTGCCACACTCGCTTGAAAAATTTGTAATTTTCGACTTGAGTTGTCGAAACTTGACTTAGAAGGCTGCGGTCTCTGTAACCGGGAAGTACTAGGCCCTCTAATGTCAAAGACAGTTTAGTTTCTAAAGTCTGGAATCGACTTATTAGAAACCTGTCCATATCTTCCCACTTAGGAATCTCCGTTTTTTCCTGGACCGAATGTTCCCACATTGAGAGGGTGACCTCAGGTAGCTTCGTTGAGCAAAGGTATGTTATGATCGCATCCCAATTCGTTATGTCAATTTTATGAATCTGCAGTGCCGATATGCAGTTGTTGATTTCGCGTTGAAGATCTTTAATTGCACTTCCAGATTCAATTCCTCACGGAGATAGGTTGAAGAGAACCTTCAATTGACTATTCACGAGAATTCTTTTATTCTCGTAGCGATCAGTAAGGTTTTTTCATGCCGTTGAAACCCCTTCATTTGTAAGTGGGCACTTACGAACTATTTCCTTTGCTTCCCTCTGAGTCTTTTGGTTTAATTGGAAAAGTTTTCCACTGGGGTGAGCCGCTTATTTAGAATGTAAATGGCCGTGAACATGTCACGAAATGTTGGCCATGACAGGTAATCTCCCTTAAAAACTTCCGTGTCGCACGGCGGGAGACGGATATGGTGCTCCAAGTCGGAAGACTCCGCAGCCATTTCCTTTTTGGCTTTATTTAGCTTGGAAGTGAGATCACCAATCACTTCCATGCATTTGACATAAGCCGCGTAGGCTTGTTTGTGCTTCTTCTTGTCGGCAGTGGCCTCTTTTGAAGAGCTCGCGGCATCTGTACCTAAAAATTCTATATAAGCGCGTGTCACTCTACCCCAAGATTCCTTAACTTCTTCCTTTTGGATATCTAGGACCGTTTGGTTTTCGAAAATCGCCGAGCCGATTAAATTCAAAAATAAAATAAAAATTGAAGACGACGATAAATTCGAAAACCCAGCAAAAAAACCAGCAGAATAAAAATATAAGCTTTTTCTCAATTAACAGACAATACAAAATAGAATAAATTAATTTACAATTGAATTTCACATATAAATATTATCACAAGAATTTCAAACTGCAATCCTGTAGCGAGAATATATTGCGTCAATATCTCGCAGCTGGATATTGCACGTATGGCCACCACGTAAGCTCGCCACCCAGCTCTGTATCGATACTTTTAAATCTCTGTTCTCTATTTCGATATTTTGTTTGCTTATTTATTTCTGTTTCTATTTTATTTACCACTTTTCTGTAGGGGTGGGTAACTCAGCAAATTTTAGCGAGTTGACTCAATGACTCTTGCTCAATTAAGGGCCAGTTTTTCAGTGCTGGTTTAAACTCAGTTTAAACTAAGTTTAGTTAAACTCAGTTTAAATTTAAACTTAGTTTCTTTGCGCTCAATAAAATTAGTTGCAACCAAAACGAAGTAGTCAGCACACAGCTGATAAGTTAAACTAAGTTTAACCGAGCACAGTCGGTCGTTTAAACTTAGTTTAAACTCCGTTTAAAGTTGACTGAAAAACTGCATACATAGTTTAAACTTAGTTTAAACGACAAACAGAGTTCAACTTGCACTGAAAAACTGGCCCTAAGTGAGTCAACTCAGTGAGGTAGCACAATTGAGTTACGACTCATTTCATAATTGTGTCGCTCTGTGCAACTACGGCAGCACTGTTATCGTGGAGAGGTGCACGTTGAAAGTTGAATAATTAAAGTGACAGCACAGCATGTTTACATATATTTTTATAATTATTTGTTTTATGCAAGTTTAAAAGCTGTTTTATAATTGTGATCGTTTTGATTTCATATATTTATTTCTTATTCTTATTGCGTTTACATTTATACTGTTTGCATACCTCAAAGGTGGCGAAAAATTGCAAAATCTCCAACAATGCAATAAAAAAAACTCCCAAATGCCATTTCTTACAGAGTGTCTGTGCACAAAACAAAGAGCTTCGTATCAGCTCATCTTTGATTCTCAGTGCTGATACACTCATCGACTCGACGCTCAGTAAGATGTCTGAAATTTATAACTGAGCTACTGAGTCACAATTTTTTTTGGAAGTGAGTCTGAGCGAGCGGCTCATCGCTAAGAGTCAGCTCAGTAACTCAACTAATTGCTGAGTTACCCACCTCTACTTTTCTGTAAATTTGTTTTAATTTAGCGATCGGAAATCGCTCTTTTCACACTCGTTTGAAATTTGACCACAAAATTGCAGGCAGTGACTTTGCTCTATTTAAAAATTCAAATGCTAGTGCTGTGTTGTTTAGAAAATGCTGCCACAACACTATCCAGAAATAACTTTGCCCTTTCGAAGGGACTTCCAATTTAAATTCGCAGGGTGATTTTATGAAAATTCTCACCCAATTAAAATCTGCGCCGAATGAAACTGCACCGATTATGCGAATTATTTTATTCAAATTATTTGTTGCTGCCACAAAGTCACTACTATTATTGATTTTCACTGAAATTTATTAAGTGCAAAAAAACCCGAAAATTCGCGTTAGTGATTTTGTGTGTCAAAGTTGAGTATGTATGTGTGTGCATGCATACATGAATGCAGGTTGCAGTGTCACAAGTATAATTTTGCGAAATTGCAGGGCTGGATCCTGGACAACATTTTGGGTGTAATAGAATTTGCCTATACATCTTCCAAATATCGCTATTGAAGACATATTTGAAAAATCTCCAACGTAGTAATAAAATGGTAAGGTCAGACTGAAGCAGTGGTCCTGGTAGAAGAACATCGTTCAGACTGATACCATTAGCTGTTGGAGATGAGGCATTACAAACCACCCGCAGCTTCGTTGTAGTACTTTCTGCTTGGTAACTGCGTGGTGAGGTAAGTAGTAACTGTCGAATGCTTGTGCCGGCTGTATTTCATTAATGTTTTTCATATGCCCTGAAACCATAACTCTATTATATTCCCTTTGCAGGTCAGACTTTTTGGCCAGACGGTTCACGTTTTGTAGAATTGAGACAGTGCAATTCTTATTGAAGGACCTACAATTAATTTCCCAGAAAACCCGTCCTTAAACGGAAGGGACACGGTATACCTCCCATCCTCGCTGCGCATTGTGGTCCGCTTGTACAGCTCCTCACACTAGGATTTCTCCAGGGATGCAATTTTTGCTTTTGGAATGTCCTATAAAACCCAAAAGGAGCTGAGTTGTTTATCTAGTGCAACTTCACTATAAAACGATACGCGATTGTTTGTTGGATTGACTGCATTCGCACTTCCAGTCAATATCCAACCGAATACTGTCTCTTGAGCAAGAAGAGTGCTTAGAACATTCTTCTTTAATCCATTTAAAATGACTTGAGGATAGATATCGCCACCCAACACCAAGTCAACTGGTTCGTTGATAAAGAACCTCTTGTCTGCCAAAACCAAATCTGGAAAAGCTTTTTGAGTTAGCGCGCCTACGTGGCAAGAAGGCAAATTACCAGTAAGATTTTGCATCACTAACACAACAGCATCTATAGAAATCAGTGGGTTAACTAGTAACCGCAATTGAATCGATCATGCTTAGGTAACCTGTGCAGAAACTGTATTGTTAATGCCCGAAACCTGAGCATTCATTTTTTTTTCTTGGCAGATTGATTCTGCGTCTGAGCCTCTCGGTAATAAAGGAACACTCGGAGCCCGAATCAATCAATGTCCTTGCTGAAAAGTTGGTAACATTGTTATTGACGACGAGAAAATGAAAAGTAAAATCGTATTGCTAACTATATATCATATGCATTTTAGTTTATTGATATAGTACTTTTAAAGAATGTTTCAAATTGTGTTCTTTTTCAAGCGTCTGCTACGGCTTTCAAAATTACAATGCGCGAGGACACACGAAGAAAAGGCAAATTGACCAGACAAATGAATTGCAAAGAACTAAAATAGAGTTGCCATACAATTTGTAAAATATTAAAATAATCAGTGCTGTGAAGCGACATCCCACTCCCCGGTGAATTCTCTGGAGGATTCACTACTAAACTCAATAGCTTGCTGGCTGGTCTGCGTACTAGTCCGGAACTGGTTCGAACTTCCGCAGTCCTGACTTGGCCATCTTTAGCAACGAACACCTGTGTTATTTTACCACGCTCCCATTGACCTCTTGGTCGGGCGTTGTCACAAACTATGACCAATTGCCCTGGCTGTAAAGGTGTGGCTTCCGATCTCCATTTTGAGAGTCTAAGAAGTAGAGGCAGGTATTCATTTGTCCATCTCTTCCATAATCGATTTTTTAAATTTTGAGCTACGCGATACTGTTTGCGGAGACATACCCTGTCGTCATCTGGGCCAGGCGTTTGAGTGGAGTTGAGACATCCCAACAAGAAATGGTTCGGCGTTAATTGCCCGTCGTCGTGTGGCGATATGGCTATCTCTGTTAAAGGACGGCTATTTATAATGTTTTCCGCCTCTATAAGAGCGCTTCGAAATGTTTCTAAACGTGGTGCTTCTTGTTTCAATACTCTCTGTAATAGTCTTTTGACGCACTGGATGAGGCGCTCCCAGCAACCTCCTGCTGACGGGTTAGCCGGACAGTTGAATATCCACTCAATGTTACGACGTGCCATTTCACCATCTAGGCGACTTAAATCAAAAATGCGTTCTTCCGCCTTGAGCTCTCTGTGTGCGCCAACGAAATTGGTCCCGTTGTCGCTACGAATCCTTACTGGCACCCCTCGGCGGTTAACGAAATTTCTCAAGCACAGGATAAAGGCGTCTGTTGAAAGCTCTTCAGCGACCTCTAAATGTACTGCCCTTGTCGTCAAGCAGGTAAACAACGCAACCCAACGCTTTTCTCTTCTCCTTCCGATTGCAACAAAAAACGGACGCCAATAGTCGACTCCGGTGTAGGAAAACGGATGAACGTAAGGCGTAAGTCGGTCTACTGGCAGTTGACCCATGAGCGGAATCGCTGGTCTGGCGTTATTGTAGACACACACTGGACACTCTTTTTTTGTTGACTTAAGGAGAGAACGCGCACATGGAACCAAATTTTTTTGTCTCATTTCGTTGATGGTAAGGCAATCGTTTTGGTGGTGAAGTTGACAATGAAACTGCTTCATAAGAAGTCGCGTAACATGATAATTTTGATGTAAAATAACGGGGCGTCTAGCTGTGATGGGCAGGCAGTAAGCGGCGTCGATTCTGCCGTTGACTTTTAGCAGACCATTGATATCTAGGAACGGCGTCAACTGGTATATCGGACTTGACTTCGACAGACATTTTTTCTGCTTAATATCGTTAATTTCTTCGGCAAATGCCTCGGCTTGTGCTCTTCGAAGAATGGTTTTTTCGGCGTTGGCCAGTTCTATGGCGTTGAGTTCCCCTCTATGACGAGTGCCAGGCTTGGCGTTGTTACAAAATCGAAAAATCCAGGCAACAATTCTGGTGATTATCACAAAAGACGAATAATTAGTAAAATGTATAAGACACTCGCCTGGACTTGTCAGTAGTGTAACTCGTTTCGCAGAATCTTCCACAGCACAATGGTCGGACGTTAGCTCTGATGTCTCCTGTGGCCAGTACGTTGCATCTTGGTACAGAAACTCTGGTCCCGCGAACCACCTTGACTTTATTTCGCGCTCGAAGGATGTGCAGGCTCGTGTCGCCTCGTCAGCAATGTGTAGCGTTGTAGGAATCCAGCGCCATTGATTTGCATATGTAGCGCCTAATATTTCGGATATACGATATGCGACAAACTGTTTGTAGTCTCGATTTTTTGAGCGAATCCAAAGTATGACTGTTTTGGAATCATTCCAAAATGTGGTACTCTGCACTTGAAAGTCATGGCACCGTTCGAGCGACTCTTTTAGGCGACAGCCCAACACTGCGGCCTGTAGCTCCAAGCGCGGTATGGTCATACCCTTCAGCGGTGCACACCTTGACTTAGCGCACACCAACGTTACCTCGATTTTGTTTTCTTTTCTAACGCGCAAATACGTAACGACAGCATAAGCGGAAGAGCTGGCGTCGACGAAAATGTGCAGCTGTATCTCATCCGCGACTGGTAACATCATGGATTTGCAGCGTGGCACCGAAAGACGTTTTGCTGATTGTATGCCTCTCCACCACTTGGACCACTGCTCTTTCAATTGATACGGCATCGTTTCGTCCCACTGTACGTGTAGCTTCCACACGGATTGCATCAACAATTTAAGACCTACCGTTAGGTTTGCTAAGAGTCCAAATGGATCGTACATGGACATCGCTATGCCCAACAACTCTCGCTTAGTTGGACATCGTATACGATCGAGAACATCGCGACTGATCTTACGAAACTTGAAATGAAATTCTAAACCGTCGTTGGTAGTGTTCCAAAACATGCCCAAAACCTTCTCCATTGTAGATTGACGTTCCATTTTCACAATTTCGTTTTTAGCAGTGAATCTTTGACCATTCAGTGTTCGCTGGACTTGCTTGTTATTTGATACAAAATTGCGGAGCTTAAAGCCCGCAGCGGCGTTGATTCTGATGGATTCGTTGGTAACTTCGATGGCTTCGTCGACGCTGTTGAAGCTTCTGACCAGGTCGTCGACATACGTGCTTTCCATAACTGCTTGTGCACCCCTGGGGATCGTTCACTGGAACCTCATGGCATTGGTGTTTTTGATGTGCTCACCACAACATGGCGAACAAACTGCTCCAAATATCATTGTTACCATCTTGTAGGTACGGATCGGCTCTTTTGGATTTCCATCTCGCCATAGAATTTGCTGCGCATCCTGATCCACGTCTCGTATTCGCACCTGTGAGAACATCTCTTGGATGTCTCCAGCCACTGCTACAACTCCCTGGCGGAATTTATGGATGATTGCTACGAGCGATTGAGCTTTCTCCGGACCCTTAAGCAAGACTGAATTCAATGATATGGCATTTGGTGGTGGCTGCTGCGTCGAAAACTATACGTAGTTTTTCCGGCTTATGTGGATTGACGACACCAAAGTGCGGGAGGTACCATGTCCTCGGCCCTTCCTGAGTGGCTTCATCTGGCGTTAACTGTCGCGCGTAACCTTTTTCGATGTATTTAAAAATTTCCTCTCTATAACGTTGAGCATAGTCTGCATCCCTCAACATACGCGATTCGGTGTTTAAAAGGCGTTGTTTTGCCGTTACATAACTATGCGGGAGGTTCACGGAATCTTCCCGCCACATCAAACCGACTTCGTACCTTCCGCCAAGATCCTTTGTTGTTTCAGTAAGAACCCTTCTGGCGCGTTGATTTTCGTCAGACTCTAAGGCAGCTTTACAGTTGACGCCGAAGTTTTCAATTGAAAAATATTCTTCAACTAGATTGCTGTGCTGTCCCAAAGCGATGGACTTTCGCAAGTGGAGCACTCTTGGAGTGGCTATTGCTTTTTGGCCATGAGGTCCATATACAACCCAGCCCAACTTTGTAAGGATGGCGGCTGGATCGTTGTGTCTGGCCGTGACTGTCCTACTGGGCACACCCAAATGGCAGTTATCTAGCCCAAGTAGCAGGACGGGCTTGACGGTTCGTAGTTCAGTACTGGTAAGTCTTCCGTGTGTAAGTGCTGGTATTTGTTGAACGACTGTTTCGGCAAATCTAGTCCTTTAATTGTATGCAAATTTTTAAGCTGGTAATTTTGTTGACTGCACACGCCCCTGACATCACAAGATACATTTCTGGAACTCGCTGTTGTTTGGCTATCCCCATACCACTGCAAAGGTAAGGGAGCAACACGGCCTTTTAGTCACAGCTGTTTGGCGACGCCATCTTCAATAAGTGACACGGTACATAGCATACACCTCCACGCTACCATGCGGGCCGGACAAAATAACCGGCAATATCTTAAATAAACTAGCTTCTCTTTCCTGATGGCAATTCAGGATGCGTTCTTTATCTGAAGTGCTTGGCTGTGAAGATGGATGGAAATCTTGGTGCAACAGCCGATGATGCATACGCTTACAACCGTTGATAGAGCATGACTTACGACGGCGACAATCTGACAGACCATGACCTCTCTGCAAACAACCGAAGTACAAACGATTTTTTTTTTACAAGCGACCATTTTGCTGCGCAGTCGAGCGACTCGAATTTTTGAAAACTGGTTATGACGTATCGTAAGTTGCAACAAAGACATGTACGCTGTTCCTCGCTACTATGGAGAACTCGACGTGGTGGACCACCGTTCCATGCAGACTGACGATTGGCATTTGTACTTTGTCGCAACATTGGTAACGATGGTTGGCCAAAACGCAGGCAGGTGTCAAGGACGCCATGCATAATGGATACAACTTTGGCCAAGTCACTCAGCCAATCAGCGAAGGTTCCCACAGTTGGAAAAGGCAAAATATTTGCAGCATGTTTGCTCCACTCGAATTGTTTCGACGGCGGCAGATTCGCGATCAACTGCTCGAGAAGTGTAGGGTTCATAAGATGGTGTTCACATTTCGCCGATTTAAAGAACGCAGTTATGTTGCGTACACGATTACAAAATTCGAGGACCTGATCTAAACGATTGTCGTGGATTTTGGGAAACTGTTGAACTCTTTGTAGTTGCGAACGTTTTAACAAATCTTGCCGCCAAAATTGAATTCCAGCTCCTCTATAACTTTAGGCACGTCATCAGGGTATACATATTATCATCGACATCACCGCTCGCTTTGCATTGCCTTGCAGTGCCTTCTGCAACCGCATGAGGTTTTGCCTGTTATTATACCTGAACTCTGCCGTAGTGTCCACATAATTTGCCGAAAATAGTGGCCAATCCTCCGGACTACTATCGAATGTTGGCAACGGATACAGCTTAGCGGCTGAACCCTCCACAAACTGTAATGCATTTGTTGATAACGACGCTGGCGGCGGTACCAGAGGTAATTGTTGCACTGCTTGAGTCAGCTGTAGAATTGGCGGCTGTTCATCAAGCGTTGGTGCGGTGGCCTTGGCTGAATCCATTTCCATTCGCTGCCGGAGTTGCTGCAACTCCGCTTGACTACGACTAGTGTCATTGCGCAATTCTTGAACACTAGCTTTCAGTGCTGCAATACTTGCTACTAAGGTGGCTATGGCTTCGCTTCCGACGTTTACTTGTGGTTGACTTGTGGCGCTCTGGGCTCCGATATTGATCGCAGTTGCGTCTGCATCTGAATCACAGTTGCTACCCTCGGCGTTTTTAGTGGCAGGAGTTATATTTGTTCTTCCCCTGGTAAACATAGTCAAAGAATTTGTTAAATACGTAGCAGCACTTAATATTTACGTGTACGTGGCAGTATGTTTAGATAGCTCCTCGGATAAGCATGCAAATCTTCGTACAACGGATTACAGAATCGCCTGATTACCCCAACTAACTGCCCTTCTAACGCAGTAGACCTCCAACAAAGTCCAGGGCTATCGCGACGCACACACAGACAGCTAAGTATTTAACTACCGCTTAAAACGTCGTTGCGACGAAAAAACTGCAAACGGCTACGACAACACACACACACGGCTATGTGTTTAATTGCCGCTTTAGAACGGAATTGCGTCGAAAAAAAAAACTGCAAACGGCAACGATGACACACCCGTGGATACATGTGCCGATCTCAAGTTGCAATCCGCGCGCGGAATTTTCAATCGCTGCTAAAATAAAACAAAATTGTAGTGAAAAGAAAGCCTTAAGTGGGTTTCCACCATTTGACTTACCTGGAAAGTGCCTGGTGATCCCTCTTGAGCTTTACGTGTGCTGGTGACAGTGATTACGACAGGAAAATCACAAAATACGTGGAAATCCAAAGCCATTTTTCTTCTTTTTTGTATTCGTTTTTCTTCTTTTTTTCTCACATTTCAGATAAATTCGCGAAAAAACTCTGCGAAACGAGACAGCTAAAACACATATTTGCAGTGATCAGTTGTCAAATACAGCTGAGCTTGTCTTGCAATAGTGTTACCAGCTGTTAGTGGAGTTACAAACCCACACATGTGAAAGCACTGTATTAGTGCAGTGACATAAAAAGGCTCCTTAGCAGTGAACATTAGGGCAGTCCATAAATACGGACAGAATAAAATAATCATATAAATTTTAAAAACTAAAAACAAAAATAAAATAAAAATAAAAGCAACCTTATAATATAATAATAATAATAATAAAGAAAAAAAATGTAATTAATAATAATATAATAAAAAAAAAAAATAAAAAATAAAAACATAATAACAATATAATAAATAAAATAAAAACAAATAAAAACAAATAAAACAACTGCAACAAGAGCCAAACAATATGAGTGTCACCAGATCGGGGAAGCCGCTGGTCCTTCTACCGGTGAAGGGTCTTTAATGAACCCTTTTGCAAAGCGTCCTAGGTTAATGTACCAGGAACCAGACAAGGGAGAAAATGGCAAAGCGGAACAACGATGCTGTCCAGAGTTAAATGCCAGCGGGAAATATAACGAAGGAAACGGTAGAACCGATATTCCTAATTTCGCCCAAGGAGATCAAAATCGTGCCACGAGGCCCACGAGGGGTCGTGAGGTGTCACTATGCCCTGAAAAGATAGCTGAAAATTCGCGTTCACACTCCTCCCCACCGGACATTAGCCGCGTCGAAAAACACCCCGAAAAGGCGCCATTGAGGCAAAAAACCCCATGAAGGAGTTGGGGGAAAAAATAAATCTGCTGTTAAGTATGATGGGTGGTGGTAGAAGAACGATCCATCAGCCCATGCGAGATTTGGTTGATGAAATCGCCAAACTACATAGCAAGGCAGCGGCCAAGCCAAATGAACACAGTTCCGGTAACAAAATCACAAGGGAACAACATGTCCAAACCGAACAAGAGGACAAAAAGCGGAAACCGGCAGGTAACAAGCGAGGAGATCCAAATGAAAATGCCTCAGCAACAAAGAATGCAGGCAAAGAAGTCAATAAATCCGAGATAGAGGCTAACAAATGGACGCTGGTTAAAAACGCGAAAAAGCTAAGTAAGGCTGCAAAGAAATCGACCAGGCCAGACGCGGTTATAATCTCGAAAACGAGCGAAATGACATATGCGGATATAATCAGGCAAATGAGGCAGCAACCCGAAATGAAAGACCTTGGTGAAAGTGTTAACAAGATCACAACAACAGCAAGAGGTGACTTGCTTGTTCAACTCCGCGACAAGACCGGCAAGATGGCAAATATGTTCAAAGAACGAGCGACAGCTGTGCTTAAGGACGCCGCAAATGTGAAGATTCTGAGTCATACATTGAACGTAGAGGTTCGTGACCTGGATGTAGCCACAACGGAAGAAGACGTTGCCAGCACCATAAATAAACAGTTCCCAGAGCTAAACCACGGAAAACCCGTTCCAATAAAGACTATAAAGTCGTCAAGGAATGGCACGCAAACAGCGATCGTAAGTTTGGCAGCCAGAGACTCAAAAATTCTGGTGGAGGCGGGAAGAATCCGCGTAGGCTGGGTCAACTGCCGAATTCGGGAACTTATCAGCCCCATCAGATGCTATCGATGCCTTGACTTTGGACATTTATCCAGGCATTGTAAGCCCACAGAAGATCGCAGCGACACATGCCTACGCTGCGGAGAGAAAGGACACTTGGCCAAGCAATGCAAAGCAGCACCCAAATGCGCCATTTGCAAGACAACGACTGGTGACGCACAATACCACCCTACTGGAAGTTTCAGGTGCCCTGCGTATAAAAAAGCGGTAAAACAACTAAAATAGAGATTAAGTGTATACAAATCAATTTAAACCACTGCATGGCGGCACAAGACCTTCTAAAGCAGGCAATTTACGAGCAAAAGATCGATATTGCACTCATCAGCGAGCAGTACAAAGAACCCTCATTGGAAGGAAATTGGCTGCAAGACAAAAGAAAAAAGCTGCAAACTGGGCATGCGGGGCCAACCCCATCGAAATCAGAGGTAATAGTCAACATGAGGGCTTCATCTACGCAAAAATTGGTGGAATTCACTTCTACAGCTGCTACGTGCCTCCAAGCGAGCCAGTAGAAAGTTATAAAAACATTCTGAGCCGTCTGGTAACCGATGCTGCGGGAAAAGCACCACTCGTAATATCTGGAGACTTCAATTCGTGGGCAGTAGAATGGGGCAGTCCAAAAACAACCCCACGGGGACAGGCGCTGCTTGAAGCCTTCTCTAGTCTTAACATCGTGCTGCTCAACAAAGGAAGGAAAAATACCTACCAAAAGGGAAATGCGGGTTCGATCATCGAGCTGACATTCGCAAGCTCTGCGATATTCAATAAAATAACATGGGACGTCTCAGAGAAGTATACATCCAGCGACCACTTTGCCATCTACCTAACCATCCACCCGCCTCGAAACTCCGCGAATAAAAGGAGAGCGTCGAAAGTGCAAAGCATTGGATGGAAAACAAATATGTTAGATAACAGCATGTTGTAATACATGACAGAACTCATACCAGACACACTTGATGGAAGCTCTGGAAGCCCCAACACATGTGCTAATGCACTAGTAAAGCTAATCACTGACATCTGCGATGCATCAATGCCACGGAAAAAGAGTGGTAACCGAAGAGCACCAGCGTACTGGTGGACAAACGAAATAGCGGAGCTAAGAGGGGAATGCTTAAGACTGCGCCGGCAACACCAGAGACAGAGGGCAAGAAACAATCCCCAGTATCAACACCTCCAAGCTGCATACAAGCACAGCCGAATAAAACAACGAAAAGCAATCCAAAAGAGCAAGCGCGAGGCCTTCGCAGAGCTAGTAAAAGGCGTTGACGACAATCCTTGGGGTAGCGGGTACAATATCGTCCTGAAAAAACTGAAAGGGTACAACGCCAAACCGCCAGTATGCCCACTTATAATGAAGCGGATCGTCTCAGGCCTTTTCCCACAACAAGAAATATGCAGTGTACCGAGGGAGCTAGTAGTAGAAACCGCCGAGATCCCTCCGGTAACAAATAATGAAGTGCTCGCTGCTGCAGCTAGAATTAAAACCAGCATGTCCCCAGGTATGGATGGAATCCCAATTAGCATTCTTAAATATGTAGCTAAGAAGAAGACTGAAACCTTCAGCAATCTATACACGAAATGCATTCAAGAAGGCATTTTTCCAAAGAAATGGAAGCGGCAACGGCTAGTTCTGCTACCCAAAGGCAACAAGCCCCCAGAAGAGCCTTCTTCGTACAGGCCTCTGTGCATGCTGGACACTGCAGGGAAACTATTTGAATCAATCATAAGCGCCCGACTCCAAGAGATTACGGAAAGTGACGACGGGCTCTCAAATAAACAATACGGCTTCCGAAAAATGCGGTCAACTGTCGATTCCATTGCGTCTGTCTGCGATATAGCGCGTAAAGCACTCGAAGGCAAAAGATGGTTCGAAGGATCTAAACAGAAGTGCGCTGTAGTTACGTTGGATGTAAAAGATGCGTTCAACTCCGCCAACTGGAACTACATAATAAAGGCGTTGATAGAGATGAAAATCCCAGACTACTTGACCCGAATACTCGTAAACTATTTTAGCGAAAGAGAGTTATTTTATGATACAAATGAAGGCCCGAAAAGGTACCATGTCACAGGTGATGTGCCGCAGGGTTCGGTCCTCGGACCAATCCTTTGGAACATCATGTATGAAGGCATCTTTAAAATTGAAAAACCCGAGGGCGTGTCTATAATAGGCTATGCGGATGACATAGCGATCGTAGTAGTGGCGAAACATCTGGTGGACGTGTCGCGCATGTGTAGCGAAGCAATAGCGTCAGCAAAATCTTGGCTGCAGAACGCAGGACTAGAGTTAGCTGACCACAAGACAGAGGCATTGCTCATGACCAGTCGAAAAAAGCTGGAAAAGATTCAAATCCGCATAGGAGAACATACTGTAACGTCAGCGCAAACTTTAAAATAACTCGGTGTCGTACTCGATCCACGACTGAACTTTAAGGAACACTTGAAATATGCCAGCGAGAAGGCAAGGAAGACCAGTATGGCTCTTGCAAGACTCATGCCAAATATGGGAGGCCCAAAAGAGAAACAAAGAACCCTGCTTGCGAGCGTCAGCTCATCAATTTTAATGTACGCGGCACCAATCTGGGCAAGCGCGACCCCTATAACCTCATATATGAGAGCACCAGCCTCGGTGCACAGATTATCTTCTCTTAGAGTATGCTATGCATTCGTGACTGTGTCAGACGAGGCTGCAAATTTGCTGGCTGGAAGATGCCCGGTAGACATAGCTGCAAGAACGGCGGCAGCAATAAAGCATAGCCCAAGTGAACGCAACAAGATCTTGCAACAATGCACCGACGAGTGGCAATAAAGGTGAGACAAGTCCCCAAAAGGACGTTGGACAATGAGATTGATCCCAAGGGTAGACGAGTGGGTTAAGAGAAAACACGGAGAAACAAACTTCTACCTTACCCAGTTCCTTACCGGGCATGGCTGCTTCCGACAATATTTATATAAATACAAGCACGTTGATCACCCCTTCTGCCTACATTGCGATGGGAAAATTGAAAGCGACAGATTCGACACAGAACGCAACTATCTAGAACGTTGTATGGGAAAAGCCGTGCCCCCGAAGGCTTGCTGGAGGCTATGCTGTCCGATAAGGATATTTGGCACAAATGTGTTAACACCATCACGGGAATAATGAAAAGACTTCGAATAGACGAGCGAAACGCGAACCGCGCAGAATTATAACGCACGCTGAGTGAAGACAAAGAATAACGTCCAGTGCCTGCCCTGCGAAGTAATATCGGAATTGATAGTCCCGCAGGGGTGCCACAGGCCCAGCGTACGAAGGAGGTTGGGTTTAGTCCGTAGGTGCCAGGAGGCAAATCGGTCATGCGGGCAGTACGGGCTGCTCGTATCTATGAAGATTCCTCCTCCCTGGTCGTAACCGAAAAAACAAAAAAAAAAAAAACACACACACATACGGCTATGTCTTTTAACTGCCGCTTTATAACGGCGTTGCGACGAAAAAACTGCAAACGGCTACGACGACACACACACACGGCTTTAGGATGGAATTGCGTCGAAAAAGGCTGCAAACGGCTACGACGACACACACTCACGGCTATGTGTTTAACTGCTGCTTTAGAATGGAATTGCGTCGAAAAAAAAAAACTGCAAACGGCTACAATGACACACCCACACACGGCTATGTCTTTAAACTGCCGCTTTATAACGGCGTTGCGACGAAAAAACTGCAAACGGCTACGACGACATACTCACACACGGCTATGTGTTTTAACTGCCGCTTTATAACGGCGTTGCGACGAAAAAACTGCAAACGGCTACGACGACACACCCACACACGGCTATGTGTTTCAACTGCCGCTTTATAACGGCGTTGCGACGAGAAAACTGCAAACGGCTACGACGACACACCCACACACGGCTATGTGTTTTAACTACCGCTTTATCACGGCGTTGCGACGAAAAAACCGCAAACGGCTACGTAGACACACACACACGGCTTTAGGATGGAATTGCGTCGAAAAAGGCTGCTAACGGCTACGACGACACACACACTCGGCTATGTGTTTAACTGCCGCTTTAGAATGGAATTGCGTTGAAAAAAAAACTGCAAACGGCTACGATGACACACCCACACATGGCTATGTGTTTTAACTGCCGCTTTATAACGGCGTTGCGACGAAAAAACTGCAAACGGCTACGACGACACACCCACACATGGCTATCTATCGCGACTTGACGCTCGAATGAAGAACAACTTGAAAACTTGTTATTGACGACGAGAAAATTAAAAGTAAAATCGTATTGCTAACTATATATCATATGAATTTTCAAAATTACAATGCGCGAGGACACACGAAGAAAAGGCAAATTGACCGGACAAATGAATTGCAAAGAATTAAAATAGAGTTGCCATACAATTTGTTAAATATTAAAATAATCAGTGCTGTGAAGCGACAACCATTATAATTAATGTTAACCTGAGCTGTACCCAATCCAATAGCACACCTTTACTAGTATTAGCATGATGTGACTAAACGTTTTTAGTTGATTTGCCTTTATTCTTTGCAGATAGATTACGCTATTGAGCCTGCCTTGACGTGGACGGTACATTGTCCGCAGGATCCACTGCATCTCCCCTAGTCGTTGCTCTTAGAGCAGAAGTCGGAGCATGAAGGATCGTATGGTGTCGAGAATGGCAAATGGCACAATTGTAAGAACTCGTGCATTTCGACACCGAATTTCCAAAGGATAGACAAATGAAGCAACTATTGTTGCTTTTAACGAAAGAAAGTCTATCTGCAATGGGTAACTTTTGGAATTTAGGGCAACTCTGAATCCTATGTTCGTTGCTCTGACACATTTTGTACATATATTTGGCGACACTAGTTTGAAAAACGCCAAGTTTTCTTTGAGTGGTTCAGAGGCATGCTTATGGCTCGAAGCTTTTGGTTGCTTTGAACTTTTGATTCCTCTTAAACGTTTGGAATCTGCTTGACAGAAATCGGTCCATGTCTTCCCACTTAGAAATGTCAGTTTTATATTCAACCGACTGCTCACAAAGCGAAAGAGTTTCCTCTGGGAGCTTAGTAGAGCATAGGTACGTTATTATCGGATCCCAGTTTCAAATGTCTATTTGGTGACTTTCTAAAGAGGATATGCAGTTGTTGATATCTCTCTGGAGCCTTTTAATAGAGCTGCTGCATTCAGTTTCTACCGAACTCAGATTGAAGAGAATCTTCAATTGAGTATTAACTAGGATCCTCTTATTTTCGTACTTATCACAGAGATTTTTCCACGCTATATTAAAACCATCATTTGTTAATTCACACTTCTTAACAATGTCTTTGGCTTCGCCCTGCGTTTTTTGATTCAAAATAACGTAAGCGACATTATCTCGAATTTTTTTTTTATGCAAATGTGTACACAAACACGAACCGCATTGCACCAAAAATATCAAAAGTTAATTGTATATATTTACAAAGATATCGGCCTGTCAATTATAACGTAAACGACACACGCCTTTTTTTGTGGCCGCGAAAATAACGTAAGCGACACAAAATCAAAAATTGTAAGTGAAAAGATATGTTCAAATTAAGATTAAGAGAAACCGAATTAGAAATAAAAGGAGACCGAAAAAGTCTCGTTGATCTTATCACTCAGTTGCTTATTGGCAAATTTTTTCTTTTGTGTAGTTTCTGATTTTAAAGTGACTGGTTCTACTATATACAGTACATTCAAACCATATATATATATATAAGTTAAAGGATCTTTGATCCTTACACTTAAAAAAATAGAAGGGCCAACTCGCCCTAAGCTCAAACACAAGGATTATAACGTTACAAATAACTTTATTTAATCACTTTAATATTACGACTTAAGTTACGGTCAACTAAATATTCTAAGTGTGTCTTAACACTACTAGCACCCCTATGCAACTGCCCAATCAACTGCAACCGCGTCGATCACCAGGCCTCGGTGTAGCAGCAGCGACGCAGCCCTTGCGTAACGATGTTCATTGGTGCTGGCTGTGGCGTTGGTTTCCCACGGGCATTTCACTGTGTTATGAAATGCTTGCGTAAGCATATCCGCCGGTAACGACCGTGGCCTTGGTTTCCCACAGGTGTAGCATTAGTTATGCAATGGCCCAATTGCAGTATGTGGTGAAATAAGATTCTGCTGACGCAGCGCACGTGTAATGGTTGGCGGTGGGAATTATGCAGACCGGGCGCTAGCGAATATATTAACTTATATATATATTTAAAACTTATTACACTAAAGTAAGCAAAAATTACTTATTGTTATTTATGCATAAACATTTTCTGTGTTAGTTCAATGTCTTAGAAAAATGTGGTATGTTCAAGTGTTGTATGTTACAAGTTTTCAGTTGCTAATTTTTACATATTTTGTTCAAGGTTATCGCCCTCAATGAACACTTCTGGGGAATGAGTGAAAGTAAACAAAAGTCTTGGTTGGCCACATGCATTTTGAAAAAGGACGTGAAAAGACAGAGAGTACAGAACAGTAGACGACAGTTAAGCTATGAGTATTTCATAAATTTTGGCGAAATAAATTTAAAAGTTTGTCAACAATTCATTTTAAAAACCTTTAATATTTCACAACAAATGATGAGGAGCCTAAGGCTAAATTTAACCATTATGGGTACACATAGGTCTGGCCAGACCAATAGCAACTTTAACTAAGTATTTCTCACAGAAATCAAGAAGCTAAATGTCTGAGATTTTATGATATCCTCAACAGTTTTATTAGCTACTATTTTCAACATTTTTTTTTTTTAATTATTTGTTATTTAAGGTTTTAACAAACATTTACTAAATCTATACCTTAACCGTACACATTAGGTCCAGCCAGACCTATGGTGTTGTAAGTATTAAATTATTAACATCGCTGCTTTTAATTCGCGTCTTCTGTGGAAAATAGCGGTAAAAAGGCTCACACAAACAATAGCTACAATAATTTCTGAAAAACTCTGTCAGTTGTTTTCATTCTGCTACGAAGTGTGGTGACGAAATCAGTGCTAATATTATTTTGTGAGCTTTTTTCGTGAAATTGAAAAGATATAATGTCGGAAAATTTTGAATATTACTCTGCAGCGATGTTGAGCCGGTAAGTAGATAAACATTTTATTTCTTTCTTATAATTGCTATAGGGCACTAAACATTTTTATTTATTATGTCGGAGGAGCAGCGAACAAACTATTTTGAGCGTCTTGTTGAACATGTGACTTTCACAGATGAGGATGGGAACGAGGACATAGACGGTATACATAATGACGATGAAGATTTTTTTGATGGTGAGTATGCTTCAGATATGGAATCGGAAAATATTTTGGAAGTAGAAAGTGATCCAGAAGACTCTGATGACGACATTGAGGGCGAAGAACCCAGTAATGTCTCCAACGAAACCGATTGTTTCATAGCTCCTGATGGAACTAAGTGGAGTAAGACTCCTCCGCCATCTAGTCGTGCGCGTAGCCACAATATTTTGAGAGAAGCTGGTGGAACTGTAAAAAGTTCTTTATCTTCAAATTCATTAGAGATATTTAAATCCATTATAACAGAAGAAATGATCACTGTAATTATGAGAGAAACTAATCGGAAAGCTTTGAAAGCGGTCGAAAAATTCAATCTCGAAAAAAAACCGAAAAATCCAAAGAATTGGAAATTGGTTGACCAGACTGAACTTTACGCTTATATTGGAATTTTGCTGGCTGCTGGAGTAAACCATTCTAACATGCAGCACTGCACTGAACTGTGGAAACCAGATTCCTTGCCAATCTATAGAGCTGTTTTTTTGTCCTTTAGCCTCATAATTTTCGGTTTAGCTTCGTGGCTTTTTTCTAGCCTTTTTTACTCAAAATGTTATTTGTACTAATTTGTATAACAAGAACTTGCAGTAATTCATGTGAACGCCGTTGTACGTATGCGACGCCATGAATGTGTTCTGACCGTAAGGTTTTTGTAGCAACCTTGTTACATTGTTGTCAAAATATAGTAGGCCTTGCTTTCCCCGAAATATATACATGCATACATACGAGTATGTTCGTTTATTTCGAGTTGCTGTCAAGTTGTTTCGGTCGCAAGAAATGGAAAAGTAAGTTAACTATAATCATATTTTACTTATTCCATTATATTTACGTAATTTTTTTATAAATTTAATTCAGGTATTTAAAAAGGGTGCCGAATACTCCTTCGCCCAACGCTATTAGCAGTAGTGGCGCTATTACCAATCAGCAAGCGAAGTTCCGTACATCTAACACGTATGTATGCATGTAATTAGAATTCTGGAAAATATTACATTACTATTTTTAAAATGAATATATTATATATTATAGAAAATCCAGCCGAGATAATTGTGAGCAAAGCGGAAGCGACTCGACATCAAATGATAGCGAATCGACCTCAAATGACAGTGGATCGACATCAAATGACAGCGAAAGCTCAATATTGGAGTGATTTTTTGTTCTATGTATAAGTATTTATTTAAAAAACAAAGTCATGTACTAGTCAAGAAAATGTGCCTGATATGTGTTCATACATGAATAGTTCCTTTAAGTAATGTTTATAGTTTTCATATGCAAATAAAAAAAAATTTTATAAAAAAAATATAAATGAATTTCTTAAAAAAAAATGATGACTTTTTTTTAGCTTCTTTTTTTTAGTTTCAGCCTTTTCTAACTTTTTTTGTTTGCCAATCTAGCCTCGTTTTTCTTCATCACCTGGCAACACTGCTTATGTTATAAAAAATCAAATACAGAAAAGCAAAGCAACTGATGCAAGACGTATTTTTCTTAAGGATTTGGCGAAATCGCTAGTCAATCGCCAAGTCGAAGCTCGCATGAATCATCCCCATGTCATGAAGGTTTTTTCATCACGGTCAGCCATAGAAGCTTATTTCGGTGCTCCTATTGCTCCTCATGTATGTGCTCCAAGTACTAGTAGCGTATCAAATTTAAAGAGGTCGTGCAAAATATGTTATAGCAACGATAAGTTGCAAAGAAAAACCAGATTCGTTTGTATGAGCTGTTCAGAGCCAGTTTGTTTGCAACATTCGGAGCAGCTCAATAGGTGCCACAAATGTATTAATGCAGAAAATGTATAAAATGAAAAGCTTATATATTTATATTCCAAAAAAAAATTAATAAATAACAATAAAATTTTGATAAACTCACTAAATTATGTGTTTTCACTTATGTGTTTATAAAATTTATATTAGAATCCTTGTAAACTGCCCATAGGTCTGACCAGACCCAATGTGTACGGAATAAGGTATATGAACCATCCATACCCATAAGGGTTAAGGGCAACAAATACTAAAAACCAAAAAAAAATTCCGCATAATAAATCAGATGAGAGAAAAGTTGAGATTTAAAAAAAATATATCGAGGCATTACCAGCTGTACCATCTCACTATTGCCGCAATAAGAGCAATAAACTATATTTGCCTAAGGAATTTTGCAATGTTTCAACTTTATATAAATGTTATATTGAACATTTAAAAGATAAAGATCTATTGAACTCTTCATTGTCTTTACAAGTGTTTCGCAAAACTTTCAAGAATGATTTCCACATTGGATTTCATTTGCCAAAAAAGGACAGATGCAGTAAATGCGATCAAGCTAAAGACACCGTTGTTGAATCGGAAGAATTTAAGAACCATCTAAGAGACAAAGATGAAATCAAAAGCATTTTCTTGAAAGATCAAGAAAAAATAAAAGAAAATAATTTGTTTCTGTGTGCCAGTTTTGATCTGCAAAAAGTATTAAATACTCCACATAGTAAAAATATTACACTATTTTATGCCAGAAAATATGCATTTTACAATTTGAGAATTTATGAAAATGGCACCAGAAATGGATATTGCTTTTTATGGGGAGAAAGAGATGGAAAACGTGGATGTAATGAAATTTGCACAGCCATTTATAAATACCTTTTAATTTTAGATGAAAGAAAAATTTCTATGGAAATAAGTTTGTATTGCGATAGTTGCGCAGGACAAAATCGTAATAAGGCCATGTTGACAATGATTGCTTATTTTTTAAATTTATCAACATATGTTGAATCTATTAAGATAACATATTTGTTTCCAGGTCATACAATGATGCCTGTTGACTCAGTGCATAGCACAATAGAATCGTTTACTCGGAGTAGAACAGTGTGGGCTCCTAGTGAGTGGCATACAATTATTAGAAGTGCAAGAACCAACCCTTTCGCATATGAATGCATACCGCTAAAATATTCAAATTTTTTAAATTGGAAATTACTTTCTAATGTGCTGAAATTAAAAGGTGATAAACTAAATTTAAGCTTGCTGCGGTCAGCAACTTTTAAAAAAGAATGCTTTAAATTAAAATATGAGTATTTTGAAAACAGCCCTGAAAAAAGTATTAATATGAGTTTTCAACAACAGCCAAGTCGTTTATATTTTGTAGAATTAAAAATATCTTTAAAAAGAAGGAGGCTGTGTCAGAGACACGGCTATTAAGTTTAACGGAGAATACGCCATCCGATAAGACAGAAAACATATGTATAATGATAATTTATAATGATAAATAATACAAGCAAATGAATTTCTTTATTTGATAGTTACTGTTTAGGCCTCCAAGCTAAATCGCTTTCTCTAGAAAGGGTGTACCACCCTAATGTCAAGTGCACTCACATACACATGCATGCGCAAAGTATCTTACTGTAGTCTCACACACACGTGCGTGTGCAGAGTGAACGGCATGAATGTGTGTGCGCATGCATGTGTATACGCGGATAAATCCATTCGGGCGGTTTTCCCCTAAAAACGGTGAAATAATTGTCCCGCGGGTTTTAGGAAAATAGCTTTTACTTTTTTGCGTATATTCTGTTAAAAACAACCGGAGCATCAGCATCAGCATCAACTCGTGTCTCAGCCACCACAACAGGTAATATCACCACATATTTTTGTACAAAATTAAAAACTTAATAAGCGCACAATAAATCCACATACCAAAATATATACACAAACACTAAAGTCGTTTAGCATTTATATTTTTTATTTCCAAAATATACACCGGTGCCATTTCGGAAAAGCCGCCTAGTCACCGTTGTTCATGGTCCTCCTGCGCCGAGAACCTATTGAACCAGTCCCACTTTCGAAGCTATAACTACATCACAGCAAGTAGCAGTGTTTTTAATACAGTCCACTTCATCCAACAGGATTTTCAACTGCGTTTTACGACATATCGTCAACCACAATTACTATTTGGTACAGCAGACATCTTGCCGCAACACAACTTGCCACAATTTGCAACAATCAACATCATCACTTATTGGTCACGAGTTAAACTTGCCACAATCAACAGCATCACTTATTAGTCACCAGTTAAACTACGCTAAAGGTACGTGGTTGACATTTCTTGCACACATACATATACACATAGGTTTTTATTTTGGCGTAAAACAATAATTCGCTTAAAATTCAGTGCGTATAATTAAAACAATATTTCCTCGAGTGATTTGTGGAGGTAGTCAGTGTTCCAAATATATTATTTTTCTGGATCAAACGAATGACACAGTTTCACTCTGCACACATACATACGCCTTTTTGCAAAAAGGCTCACTAGTGTTGTTAGTGTAACCTTTAAACCAAATTGAGGTCAAACACGATTAGTTAGTTTTCCGAAATTTAAATAATTTTCAATTTGCAAAGCACGTTTTGTTTATTAACACATTTATCGGCTTTCATTACTTTTTTCTTTGATTGTGTTTTTTATTACTTTTCAACTTTCAATTTGCCAAATCATTGCACTAGCAGCACTACACTTGTATGAAGTATTCATAACCTCATTGTTTCAACACACTGTTTCGGTTTATAGCACATTTTGATATCACTGATCCGTCGGAGAATTCCACTTTCACAAAATCACTGCGAGCACTAATTTACACAAATTTCGATCGATATTCAGTCCATACTCGTACATATTGGCGAAAGTTGGGTGGCGAGTGTCTTTAAAGATAGACTTAGAGTTTGCATTAATATACATACACATACATATAATATAAGAATATAAATATACATATACATATTTTGCATTAAAAATAAAATCAAGTCTGTGCTTGTGCATATACATACATATATTTAAATTCTGGTGTTACAATTTTCTGGATTGAAGGCTTGTTACTTTTTTTGTTGCAAAGATATTTTCGGAAGACTTTCCTTTTCCTTCTTGAGGTTTCCTTTGTTGTTTTGTCCCAATCATGGAATCATTTATTCGTATGGCCGAAGCTGTAATCGAATTCGAATCAGATTACAGCAACACGCCAGTTTCGGAACAAAATAAACACGGGCTTGCTATACAGCAAGACGAATTAAAGGCTATGTGGTACAAAACAAAGGTAGCATACGATATGCTCAGCAACTCAGATGGGTTAACTAAAGAGGACATTAGGGCCATTAGGAAAAAACATAAAGTCAGCTTCGGTAGTTATGTTAAATGCATGTCCGCAATGGCTACTCAATTGGAAGTGCTTGCAGACGAAAAGAAAGACCTACCTTTCTTGGCCAACATTCCGAGATATGTTTACGGCTATTTATATTCTCAATAAGCGCCTTACACCTGTTGAAAAACTGTTCCATTTAAACAATAAAACGCAGGGAGAAGCTAAAGATATTGTGAGAAAGTGTCCGCTTACAAATGAAGGTTTCACTACAGCGTGGAAAAACTTAAGCGATAGATATGAAAATAAACGTATCTTAGTAAATTCCCAACTCAAGATACTTTTCAGCCTTGATACGGTTTATAGTGAGTGCGGTAGCTCAATCAAAAAATTGCAGCGGGACATCAACAATTGCATCTCGTCCTTAAAGAGTCATCAAATTGACATTTCAAATTGGGATGCAATAATAACTTATCTTTGTTCGACTAAATTGCCAGAGAGCACATTGGCATTGTGGGAGCAGACAATAGAGAACAAAACTGAGATATTAAAATGGGAGGATATGGATAGATTTCTTTCCAATAGGTTTCAGACTTTGGAAACCGTCTCCGGCTTAAAGGGTGTTCAACATCCTCGAACTTCAAAGCCACAGTTCTCAAAATTCTCGTCTGAACCTCCACAAAAAAGACTTGGCGTTTTCCAGGCCAGTGTAGCAAAAGTTACTTGCCAATTGTGCAAATGCAATGAGCACAAATTACAAAACTGCCCACGGTTTCGTAAACTAACGACGACCGATCGAATTGCAATTTTAAAAAATAATAACGGTTGCTTGAACTGCCTCTCTTCAGGACATACGGTCTCACGGTGTACAAGCTCATTTAATTGCAGCACTTGCCACCTGAGACATCATACGCTCCTTCATATACAGGCTTTTCAGCCAAAAGCAACTGGCCAATCGCCAATATCGAGTCCCGAAGTTGATGCTCCATCCACCTCTTCTCAGGCTCGTATTAGACACAATTCTGCAAGGACAAATAAAAGTTCGGTTAATAACTTCAACTGTTTCGCCAACACGAATAAAGGAGTTCTACTCGGAACAGCTCGCGTTAATATATTTTACAATGGTACTGAGTTTTCTGCAAGAGCCTTAATTGATTCTGGTTCTGAGTGTTCTTTTATAACACAAGGCCTCAAACGCAGAATCGCTTTACCCACAAAAAGGCTGAATGCCCAGGTATCAGGCATAAATAACACCATTTCAGCGCAGGTAACAGAAGCCTGCCTTATTCAACTGCGGTCACCCATTGACCCATTTAATTAAGATCCACACCATAGCTTTGGTATTACCTCAACTTACAGGGAATCTTCCAACATGCAGGATAGATGCCTTGACTAAACAAGCGTTCCCGGATCTAGTATTGGCGGACAAAAGATTCTTCGTTAACGAGCAAGTTGACCTTGTCCTAGGTGGCGACATTTACGCTCAAATAATATTACACGGAATAAGAAAGAATGTCGTGGGAACTCTTCTCGCCCAGGAAACTGTATTCGGTTGGATAATAACCGGCCAAACCGACTCGGCTACTCCAAACAATAAATGTGTATCATTTTTTAATGAAGTCTCATTAGACAAGCGCCTTAAATCCTTTTGGGAACTGGAAGAAGTTTCTAAAGACAGGATATATAACGAAGATGAGATTTATTGCGAAAAACTCTATAAAAGCACTACAAAAAGAAACAAAGATGGAAAATACGTTGTATCATTGCCGTTCAAAAAGGATTTCCCAAAGAGTGTCGGCCTGGGACCTTCGTTAAAAATCGCTTGCTCACAATTCTTTCGAAACGAAACGCGTTTGGCAAAGGATCTACCATTGCAAACTGAATACAACAGGGTTTTGTCAGAATACGAAACTTTGGGACATTTGACTTGAATTGAAGAATATGTTTCAGGCGACGAATGTGCGAATTATTTCCTGCCGCATCATGCTGTAAAGAAGGAGGACAGTACTACCACCAAAGTACGCGTCGTTTTCAACGCATCGTGTCCGACTGCGAATGGAACTAGCCTTAATGATGTCATCCATCCTGGTCCAGTACTTCAAAGCGACCTGACGATGGTAATACTACGTTGGAGGCACTTTAAATACGTGTTTAATAGCGACATCGAAAAGATGTATCGCCAAATTTTGCTAAACCCAAATGAAATGAAATACCAACGTATAGTTTTTCGGAAAAATCCTAGTGAACCTGTCAGTCTGTATGAATTGAAGACAGTTACATTCGGTGTTAATTGTGCACCATACCTCGCGATTAGGACTCTGTTTCAGTTGGCTGACGATGTAGAGAGCTCATACCCGCTGGCTTCTGACATTTTAAGAAAGTGCACGTTGATGATGTTTCGGCTGGAGGACATTCCATCGACTTGGCCATCAGAGCTAAAGAAGAGGTGGTAAAGGTGCTACAATCGGCTGGTTTCCCACTACGAAAATGGACTTCAAATTGTGAGAAAATACTGGATGGAATACCGAAAGCCCACCTGCTAAACGAAAATTTTCTGGAATTTGAGGACACCAGCACAGTCAAGTCTCTGGGCATCAGATGGAACGCCCATTCCGATTATTTTTATTTTACTGCTAAATCGCCAAATTGTTCGACCCACTAGGACGGCTTGCGCCATTCGTGGTCACTGCAAAAATTTGAATGCAGAATATTTGGTTAGAAGGGACAGATTGGGACGAAACGGTGTCCCCTACATCAATAAACCGATGGCAAAGCTTTGTTGAGAACTACAGTCATATCGGCACAATTCGTATTCCTCGTTGGGTGTATTTTTCCCCAACAGATAAAATTGAACTGCATGGATTCTGCGACGCCTCGGAGAAGGCATATGCCGCTACTATTTTCCTTCGCGTTCAGAAGGCAGAGACAGTTTATGTCAGTCTCCTGCTTGCTAAGTCCAAAGTAGCGCCAGTTAAAACAATTTCGTTGCCACGCTTGGAACTCTGTGGTGCTGTGTTGCTGGCTGAACTAATGGAGTCAGTCACTAAAAATCTTAACTTAGGTCAGTCTACAAGGCATCTTTGGACAGATTCGACCATTGTCCTTGCCTGGATTCATAAACCTCCCTGCTCGTGGTCAACCTTTGTTGCCCATCGAGTTACAAAAATTGTAGAGAAAGTTGGAAGCCGAAATCGGCTTCACGTAGAATCAGCTTCAAATCCATCGGATTTGGCTAGTAGAGGAATCACTGTGCGGGAACTGGCCGACAGTTCCTTGTGGTGGCAGGGTCCTTCTTGGCTGCAAGAAGATAGAGAAAACTGGCCCACACAAGAAACGAACTATAGCACTGAAGTAGAACAAAAAAGGGTTCAAGTCTGTGCAACAACTACAATCGATATCGGTGATGAGATTCTTGATAGATTTTCCGATCTATCGAGGGCTTTGAGAGTCTTATCCTACGTATTAAGGTTCTCACGGAGAACTCGTCCAAATACAGAAACTTTCTTTCACGCGGAGTCTTGCTCAATTTCAGCCCATGAAATTGAAGCAACGACGCAACGCTTAATAATCATCTCACAGAAGAAATATTATGGTCAAGAATACTTAGCATTGAAATCGAACAAACCAATAAATTCAAAAAGCGAAATATTGCCACTTAACCCATATATCGACAAGGAAAACATAATAAGGACGGGTGGTCGATTAGGGAAATCCCTTGATCTCTCATTTAACGAGCGACACCCAATTATACTTCCATATAATAGTAGATTGTCTCGTCTTATAGTTCAGTTTATCCACACTGTATCATTGCATGGTGAAAATCAATTGATGTTGCGCCTGATTAGAACCCAGTATTGGATACCGCGAGTTCAAAATTTGATCAGGTCAACAATTTACAACTGCAAAGTCTGCACGATCTACCGAAAACGTTCGCAATCACAGCTTATGGGTATGCTTCCTACAGAACGTACTACATTTTCACGCGCATTTACGAATACAGGTGTCGACTTCACGGGTCCGTTCGATATAAAGACCTACAATGGACGCGGTTGTCGAGTATCCAAAGGATACGTCTGCCTGTTTGTGTGCTTCGCAACGAAGGCGATCCATTTGGAAGCCACCTCCGATTTGAGCACACAATCGTTCCTAGCAGCTTTTGCTAGATTTGTAGGAAGGCGAGGTTGCCCAAAAAACATGTATTCCGACAACGGAACGAACTTCGTCGGGGCCTCTCGAACATTAAAAACAGAAATAAAAGCTTTTATATCTGATGCTCGCAATAGCACCTTGTCACAATATACCCAACAAACGCTTACGTGGCATTTTATCCCCGCCGCAGCACCCCATATAGGTGGACTGTGGGAGGCGGGAGTTAAAAGTTTTAAAAGCCACTTTACAAAAATCGCTTCCAACCACAAATATACGTTTGAAGAGTTTACGACCTTACTTTGCAGAGTTGAGTCCTGTCTCAACTCTCGACCACTAAGTCCCTCATCAAATGAACCGACGGACTTGGAACCATTGACACCAGGTCATTTTTTAGTGGGCGGACACCTTCTTGCTCAGCCTGAAGTAGATGCTGATGAAAACCGCGCCTCGATTGTAAATCGGTGGCAAAGACTGAAGGCTTTACACCACAAATTTTGCAAGAGGTGGAAGACAGAATACCTGTCTGAACTTCAAAAACGCAATAAGTGGAAATATCCACAATCTAACATAAAGAAAGGTGACCTCGTCGTTATCAAAGAAGACAACCTGCCACCTAATGAGTGGAGATTAGGCAGGGTCGCCAAACTGCACCCAGGCTCGGATGGCAAGGTAAGAGTAGTGGATGCTATAACCGAAAGAGGACAAGTCACCAGGCCATTAGTGAAATTAGTCCTATTACCCGCCAATGATGAACAGGAGGAGGAGGTCAACAATTTACAACTGCAAAGTCTGCACGATCTACCGAAAACGTTCGCAATCACAGCTTATGGGTATGCTTCCTACAGAACGTACTACATTTTCACGCGCATTTACGAATACAGGTGTCGACTTCACGGGTCCGTTCGATATAAAGACCTACAATGGACGCGGTTGTCGAGTATCCAAAGGATACGTCTGCCTGTTTGTGTGCTTCGCAACGAAGGCGATCCATTTGGAAGCCACCTCCGATTTGAGCACACAATCGTTCCTAGCAGCTTTTGCTAGATTTGTAGGAAGGCGAGGTTGCCCAAAAAACATGTATTCCGACAACGGAACGAACTTCGTCGGGGCCTCTCGAACATTAAAAACAGAAATAAAAGCTTTTATATCTGATGCTCGCAATAGCACCTTGTCACAATATACCCAACAAACGCTTACGTGGCATTTTATCCCCGCCGCAGCACCCCATATAGGTGGACTGTGGGAGGCGGGAGTTAAAAGTTTTAAAAGCCACTTTACAAAAATCGCTTCCAACCACAAATATACGTTTGAAGAGTTTACGACCTTACTTTGCAGAGTTGAGTCCTGTCTCAACTCTCGACCACTAAGTCCCTCATCAAATGAACCGACGGACTTGGAACCATTGACACCAGGTCATTTTTTAGTGGGCGGACACCTTCTTGCTCAGCCTGAAGTAGATGCTGATGAAAACCGCGCCTCGATTGTAAATCGGTGGCAAAGACTGAAGGCTTTACACCACAAATTTTGCAAGAGGTGGAAGACAGAATACCTGTCTGAACTTCAAAAACGCAATAAGTGGAAATATCCACAATCTAACATAAAGAAAGGTGACCTCGTCGTTATCAAAGAAGACAACCTGCCACCTAATGAGTGGAGATTAGGCAGGGTCGCCAAACTGCACCCAGGCTCGGATGGCAAGGTAAGAGTAGTGGATGCTATAACCGAAAGAGGACAAGTCACCAGGCTATTAGTGAAATTAGTCCTATTACCCGCCAATGATGAACAGGAGGAGGAGCAACGACCTTCTGACGAAACCGATTCCCCTCTTGCAACACCTACATCGATCGAAAAACCCAACGCGGATTCCACTTCGTAATACCCATCCAATTCCACTTCGCAAATTTGCAATTTAAAATTAAAATTTAGGATTAAGAGAAATATTTAAACCGCTTGAATAAGGGTTGTATTAGTAAAATAACACCACCACTTTGAAGTGATTCAGAAACACCTATTTTGTACACACTTGTGTTTAAAGTATTTTCTAAACTCAAATTAGCGCAAACAAAAAAAATTTTCATTCTTTAGAGACATGAATTTCCAAACTTAAATATTTTTATTCACTTAACCAGTAGAAAACGATTTTTTTATTGTTAGCTATAATTTTTTAAATATAATTGTGTAATTTCATCCAATAATGTGGTAACAGCTTTTGTGAGCCCAAACATTTTGGCTATAAAAAATTGTTAGATTTATAATAACATTTTTCTCGCTTAATGTTTTATAGTAACTTATCGAATTTATATCTCTCGTTTTCCAAATCAAACATTGCTGAATATTTATTATTTTGTTCCCCTTTATATAACAAACCTTATTTTGTTGTTTTCTTGTTTTCATTTCATTTTGTTTTTTTCTTTAAATAATAGTTTACTATAATTTTATTATAGTGCTTATAATAAACTCGTTGAAATGAATTGAAATTTTGATTAATTATAAAAAAAAAAAAAAACCATGCAATTTGGGCACTAAGTTCTGGTTTTGAATGCAATGTATTCACAACTCTCCCTTTCGTTTGCATGATGAGAACCACTGGAGGAAATATGTTCTCCTGTATAATACGTTTATTATGAAATAAACATTCATAATATGTACATACATACATATGTACATGTAATTTTAATATGTATGTATTTTTAACACGAAATCCTTCACTTTGCGCTATTCTGCTGTTAAATACTCGAGAGATAAAATCCATATTAAAACTACTTTTGGAAAATCTTAAAACTGATACTTCCACAAAAAATCAAAAAAACTGATAGTATACAAAGGTATGCAAACTAGGAATGAAGTTATTATATAAACATACATATATAGTTTTTCGTTTGAATTGCTAAACGTACATACACATAAATGCTATGGAAATGTGAGGAAATAAGCGAAAACATAAAACGTGAACCTTAATCTATAAGAATTAGTTTAATATTTCAATTAAAACAAAACAAAAAAGGGAAATTCGGATATTTCTAGCCGAAGTCTTCGAATTGAGCAACTAGCCATGCGCAATGCAATTTCTATTGAACATAAAGTAAATTGAATAATAAAGTAAAGCTGCAGAAATTCTAGATTGGGCTAAAACCCAAATTTTTTAAACAATGTTTCTACAATTTTCTCTTTCTTCGCCGTGAGAACAAAGTTGTGAAAGTAAGTGTAGGGTGAAGTGACATATTTTTGATATTTTTTTTTATTCAAGAACATTTTTATGGCATAAAACTAAACAGGCTGAAAAATAGGCTTGATTAGAAATAATGCCTTGCATAGTACTCTAAAGCCAGCTAATCAAACACACACGTACATACATATAAACGCATAATACGATCTGCGATTGAATACATATATACGTATGAAACTTCGCAAATTAGGGATAAATAAGAAATTACGCTAGCCAAAAACTCTTACAAGAAATATGCAGTCGCCGTGTCCAACACCCTACCACCTAAATAATTCAACGCAGAAGCCTACAAAACCTAAATCCGAAAGAGATCTTACATACCTCTTAAACTAACAAATTTTTTAATTTAATATACGGGTCTGTCTCAGTATTTAATAATTCACACTCACCCTCATCATTCTGCGCAGGTTCATTGATATTTGGATGTCAATGCCTGGCGGAGTCGTTGCCAACTTGCACAGCACCCCTGCGTCGTGTGTTTGGAATGTATGACCGCCGAAAAGGAATGGTAATAGAAGACTCACACCCCGTCACATCCACGAGTCAAGACCTTCCGGGGTGATATCCATATTGTGTCGTCTGCCGAGAGCATTTTAAAATGTGGAACAAACCTATTTGGTAACCAATTATAAATACTGCACAAGTTTGATATACCATGAATTACCTGAAGTGCGTGCGAAATATCTGCCAATGGTCACCCTGTGTCCGCACAAGAAACTTACCGACACCTGGTTCGGTCTGGTTTTTTACCATCGATATTGACAAATCAACTTACGCAGCTAGCGGCCGCTTCTTGCATAGAAATTTTCCAGCTATGGGCACAAAAAGGTGTAATTCACGATCTACACCAAGAGATTTTAGGCGGAGACAATGAAGTTATTCGCGGCGAAGAGTCGCCGGAGCATTATTGAACAGATTACTGGAAAAGGCGTTACACAATCCGTCTTGAACATATTCAAAGTTTTTCTTTTTCCTTAAGGTTTCAGCTCCGGTTGCTCCGCCGCAATCGATGAACTTGCAATTTACCCGGTCCATATACTTATATGTGTGCATGTGCAAATATGCAACCACGTACACGTGCGTACATACACATGTGTATGACTCTGCATAGATGTTTGGCCGGTTCCCACAAGTCTTCATCTTTTTGCGAAAATTTGTGATGTTCTGCATTGCTTGAATAAATGATTATACAAAGAAAAAAAAGATTTACAATAATAAAGACAGAATACATTTAAAAGAAATACTACTTTCCCCGTTTCACATCATGGTGCGTGAAAAGAAATTGACACATCAATTATTGAATTTACAGATCATTGAGGAAATTTGCATATAAGCTGCAATTGACCATCATTGATATGTTAACAGAGATCGTAACAACAATTACGTTCTGGCCCTTGACAAAGGCGACCCCTAACGTGTGTAAATCGAGTGCGCACATTCAATGAAGGTTTTAGCCGTGTTGCAAACACTCATTCAATTAATACTGGGAATTTTTTCCTCTTAGGGTGGGACGCTTAGGTGTTAGAACACACCACAAACATTTTTACGGTATTGTGTTATTGTTCACCTAAAATACACTAGGTGGTATAGGAATAACCTCAAGAAGGAGGTATAATATCTTAAGTTGCTTTAAATCACCAGGATAAGATTTTCTCATGTCGATTCGATGTGAATATGAATATAATGTAACTAAAGAATTACTTATGTATATAAAAAAAATATAATTACTATTAATAAAATTGTAAATAATAGTCAGAAATCAACTCGTCTCGCCACCAAAACAGCTACATATATGTCTAGATAAAACAGAAATTATAAATATTTTAAATAAACGCCCTTCTAGAAAATGACTCGCTACGCCGCATTACTAAAAAGAGCTGGACAACAGGCTCACCGCTACCCTCAACCATGTCACCTGTGCGAGGGCAAGCACCCAATCCGCCTCTGTCCCGTATTTCGTGGAAAACCAGTAGAAGAGAGGCTACGCGAGTCGCTTCTGGGCAAATACTGCTCCAACTGTCTTTCGGTAGCGCATAAGGCCGAGGTATGCACCAGCTCTTCAAGGTGCCACCGCTGCGACGGCAAGCATCATACTTTTCTGCACCTTGAAGAGGATAGCCATCCGCCCATCGACACCAGACCTTGGAGCGAGCAAGTCGCGAGCGAGATGGACTCGGACACCAAGCTTTCACTCCATGCCTCCGACTCGGGAATGGAGACGCGCTCATCTCGCCCGGAACCACAAGAAACCGAAACGGTGACCAAAGCGAAATCGCGGTCTTTCCGACCATTCTTAGCTCACGAAAGGCGCCGTCAGAGCGGAGCTGAATCTAGGCCTTTCCGCCCACTCCCACCAGCAGAGCGACCTGGAGCGGAATCTAGGACTTTCCGCCCAGTCCGAACAATTGAACGTCGACGCGGAGCGGAATCTCGGACTTTCCGCCCGGTCCATACCCGTATTCAGCGACGTGGAGCGGAATCATGTACTTTCCGCCCACCTCTATCAGCACAACGTCATCGTGGAGTGGAATCTCGGCCTTTCCGCCCACAATCCGCATCACACCGCTAGCTACCGGCGACGTTCCGAAGCAGCCACGCGACGTTAGCGTTGCAGCCCACAACGGCAGTCGCACCAACCGCCGTCGTTAAAATAGAAGCACGAGGACGACTGCATCTCGTCCGTGCGCTCATCGACGTCTGCGCACCGACGTCGATTATCTCCGATGACTTAGCGCGCGACTACCACCTGGAGGAGACTACCGTCGGTAAAGAGCGGGGGTGCATCTTACGTTTGCGGGGAAAGTACGGAATAAACACCCAAATAGCAACTCATGCCGTTGTGAAGCAACGCTTCCTGCGCATGTGCCCTAACAGTAGCATAGACCCGTCCAGTGCCGCGAACTACACACATATACGGCTAGCGGTCATGCTACCAGGCATCTTACCTGGTTCCTTTGGCCCGCTTGTTGCCCAGAGTACCATCTTTGGGTGGATATTATCGGGCTCATCCCACATCTGACAAACCCAAATATAATATACTATATATTATGAATTAATAATAAAAAATGTGCAAAGAAATGTCAAATCACGTGTGTTTTACTAACAAACATTTTATTCCTCCCAACAGCTAGGTACGCCCAAGGACTGGAGGATTATGGAGATTAATTTTCTTTAAAGTTTTCTTTTCAAACTGTGGAAAAAACTTAAAGATCTTACATTGTTAAATTAAGTTCATTCCATGTAAAATGGTGTGGTGGTTGGGTCAGAAGACAGATGTTGCTGATAGCAAGGGGGCCGGTATGTTTAGGTCTCCAAGCTAAATCGCTTTCTCTAGAAAGTGTGTACCACCCTAATGTCAAGTAGCACTCACATACACATGCATGCGCAAAGTATCTTACTGTAGTCTCACACACACGTGCGTGTGCAGAGTGAACGGCATGAATGTGTGTGCGCATGCATGTGTATTCGCGGATAAAACCATTCGGGCGGTTTTCCCCTAAAAACGGTGAAATAATTGTCCCGCGGGTTTTAGGAAAATAGCTTTTACTTTTTTGCGTATATTCTGTTAAAGACAACCGGAGCATCAGCATCAGCATCAACTCGTGTCTCAGCCACCACAACAGGTAATATCACCACATATTTTTGTACAAAATTAAAAACTTAATAAGCGCACAATAAATCCACATACCAAAATATATACACAAACACTAAAGTCGTTTTGCATTTATATTTTTTATTTCCAAAATATACACCGGTGCCATTTCGGAAACGCCGCCTAGTCACCGTTGTTCAGTTACTTTTGATGATATATATAAGCTTATGATAGGAAAATAGGATAAAAATGTTTTTAAATTATCAATTAAATTTCTCGCAAAAACGAAGTCAATGGTAGTTATCAATAGTAAAGATAAATGATAACAGACCCAAATCTATTATATTATTTGAAAGTTACTTTTGAGAATATAGGCTTATGATAGGAAAAATAGGATAAATATGTTTTTAAATCATAATCATGTTGGATTAGTAAATGTGACTCGCGAAGAAATTGAAAACCCTACATTCTTCACTGAGTGTGCCGAAAAAAACTTTGCATTCCTGAAATCTCTTCCCAATTCTATTACATATTGGCAAATGAAACGGAATGATCTCAGTAATGAAGCGTGATTTATATTTTTTAATACGTCAACTTTCAGCTGTTGTCAAACAGCATCAATCACCATTGTTATTTTGCAGTAGTTGGCAGCGCTTTCTCTGCCTTTACTCTACTTAAATTTTCCCGCCTAAAATTATGCAATAAAATGAACGTCTATTCACGCTACTGTGTTACCCACCACTACTACACACTCAACCAAACACCACACACATATTTGTTTGGATGTGTTTATAAAATTTTCATTTGAGAAATTTAAATATTAGGAAGATATCAACCAATATAAAATGTATGTCAAACGAAAGCTAACATCTTCATTTGACTACAAAAATATTTTTAAAAAAATTTATCTCGCATTTTCCTTATAATTAAAGAAATAGAGATTACAACAATAACAATCTGACATGGGTGCCCATACCGTAAGGTAAGACGTATTCTACGCCAAAAAGTTTAATGATTTAAAATCACTTTGTGAAAAAAAAGTATTCCAAGCCAATTTCATGAGGAATATTGTAGCCTTAAGACATCAGAAGCAGTCAGAGACACTTTAAACGAAACCGACGAAGATGATTAAAACAAAATTAATTTCATTTCTTTATTACAGTCTGTAAACTTACATATATCATTACTTTTATAACATATTATGTAAAATTGATCAAAATAAAAAAAAAAAATATACATTTAAAAAAAACAACAATACAATTGTATAAAAATTATTTAACGTAAACGACATTTTTTTAACTGTGCTTCCTAAAGACTAGCAGCGAAAATAACGTAAGCGCCAAAAAAAAGTGTAATTTGCACAAATGTAACCTTGAAAAGGATATATTATTTATATGAGACCTAAAATAGGCTACATTTTATATTTCAATGTAATTCACCTAACGATATCGAAAATAATTAGAAAATACTGTCTCCTGTAAAATTTGCTTTTTGGCGCTTACGTTATTTTCGCAAATATGGCTCGATATCTTTCTTCTTATGGAAAAGTTTATTCTTTTCCCTTTCTAACGGTGTGCTTAGGGAGTGCCACGCCCACTCCTTCACCACCCACCACCCCTTTTTTATGCGGTGCTATATCGAATATTACCCAATTAAATTGACAAAATACATAAATATTTATTTAATCACACTTAAAAGCTTTTTTTTTTATTTATTGTGGTTTTTACATCTGCGTGTTTGGCATCAGGCGATATTTTCGTTTTTCACATTCTGGTTTGTACCATTTTATTTTTCGTCGAAATTATATTGATTATTGGACGTTTGCATAGTTTAAATTTTAACAATTCTGTTTAGGCTTGTCGTCGTTTTTTCCGACCACCCTAATGTTTAACATAAGCAAAACGTTAGCCATGTTAAAATTTCCATCGATTGAAAAACCGCTCTACGGGCTAACGTAACTTATAAAAAAGAACGGCTTACTTACTTGTTTTCCAAATAGCGAGACGAGAGTACAAGATTTTTCCGAACCAACCACCAAACTTCACATCACCAGTTTTATGTTGAATCAAGGTAATCTACAATTGCAATTGTATTACTATTTAACTCATCAAATAAAGATTATTTGACTTATTATTAATACCAAACATTCTGTGTACGTTCCATTCTTTCCAACTAAAAATTACATCGGTGCGAACGTGACAAGTTCCGTAATTTGCATCTACCACCGATTTCCATGGTTCTTCGAGCCAGATCAAGGGATGCACCCAGACGACCACCTGCTCTCAGTACGCTGATTACAATTCCGTTATTTCAGCCCCGTAATAATGCCTCTGAGTAATTTTTTATCAGTCTTGTGTTCGTTGCTTTAATTTCATCTGGTGAAACTAAGCAGGACAGTGGCTGATAAGAAGCTTTTATTTTCGGGTGAGTTCCCAGAAAGAATCTCAAAATATATGAGACTATTCTCAAAGCTCTTGGTAAGCTAGAAAATCTATCAAGAATAGTGTCGATGTCGATTGTCAATGTCACTGCATGAATATTTACTCGTTTTTCCTCAATGTCCGTGTTGAAGTCAGTGGGTGGTGGCGGCCACTTTCCTTCATCTTGTAACCAAGAAGGTCCCTGCCACCGCAAAGAATTGTTCAGTAATTCTTGCGCTTCTACACCTCTACTACGCTAAATCAGCGGGATTTGTTGCTGAATCCACGTGTGACCAATTCCTATTTCCTACCTTGTCGATTATTTTTGTAATTCGAAAGGCAACAAAAGTTGACCGCGAACAAGGGGGTTTGCGTATCCAAGCCAAAACAATTGTAGAATCGGTCCATAGTCGGGTTTTAAAATTTCCTAAGTCGAGGTTGTTAATGACCGATTCAATTATTTCTGGCAGAAATACCGCCCCGCAAAGTTCTAAACGAGGAAGAGAAATTGTCTTTACTGGAGCTACTCTAGTCTTTGCAAGTAGCAGATTAACATAAGTATTTTTACCCATTACTACCCGTAGATACACAGCGGCTGCATAAGCCTTCTCTGATGCATCACAAAATCCGTGGACTTCTATATTTTCATTTGATGAATACTTCACCAATCGGGGTATCCGAATGCTATCAATCTCCTTGTAATTTGTCGTGAAGTTTGAATACCCTCCAGGATTTTATTGCAATTTGATGTTCATTTCCTTCAAGGGAATCCAGCTGATTGCAGCACTGTCAACATTTCCTCTCTAGCTCTTATTGCATTTTCGATGGTGTGCTCTTCAACCACATGTAATGGCGCAAAATATTCGCGGCTATTGGATAAGCGCTTTCAGAGTCTTTATCTAGTTGAAGTAATGTCCTTATAGCAAGATAAGGAGCACTGTTCACGCCAAAGGTAACCGTATTAAGTTCGTAAAAACTCACGGAATCGCTCGGAGAAAAGCGGAACACAATTTTCTGATATTTGGTCTGACTTGTTCTTCTTTTTTATTGAGCTTATATCCTTAGCACTAATTGTTTCGTTTGCCATAAGTTCTTCAAAGACTCCTTTGGCTTTGTCCCACATATGTAACTTTTAATTCGTTTTGCTGAATTTTCAGCGGATGTTTATTGTGGTCACTTGTAGGTGTGCTAAGGAACTCAGTATCAAATTCTATGATTGAGTCTGCAAATGGAATTTTTTGAGAAACCAAGGAATGGTATTTCGACCAGAATAAAAACCTATAGAAAACAATCACGAAAGTGAAAGACACAGTCGAAAATACCTGAAAAAATAACCAACCGATTTGGAAATAAGCACGTAATATGCCTCCCAATTACCACAACCTCCCAAAAGAAAAGTGCTCAAACTTTAGTATGTATTTTCTTTTTATTAAGTTGTTTGTATGTACATATGTACGTATGTAAGTATGTATATGCGTATACAACTCTTCCAATTGATCCAATTGATACTTTTAATTTTTAATGCAATATATTATTTTTCCCCAAAATTTAGGAAAATGTGGAAATATTATGCGTTTAGTTACTGCGCGTTTGTGATTTTGTGAAAAAAAAACGAAAATTAGTGCTTTGAGGTTACGGCTCTGCAAATGTGAAGTGCACAGTGAACAATATAGATTTCGGGCAACGTTTAAACAAATTTAACAAAGTGCTTACACAGTGTCGGCTACTCCTTAATTCAAATTACAATTTAAAGAAAAAACAACCAAACGCGGACTAATGCACACTTGTACAATGCTGAAAAAATTGCGCGCCGAATTTTAAGGTTATGTCTGTATGAGGACGGACGGAATTTTCAACTGTTACAATTGTGTGCACTTGTTTTACTTTTTCACAAAATCACTCGCGGAGTTTTATCTTTAAAATTTATTTCACAAAAAACCAGTGCAGTGATATTTTAAACCACGTACCTTTTTTATAAATGTAGATAAGAGATGAAAGCTAGATATGTGTGTGTGTATGCAGCTGACAGCTTCTGTGGCTCAACTGTGCAGTTAAATGCTGGTGGTAATAAAATTTTGGTTTATTTCTCGGCCACGAAGGACCATGGACATCGGTGGTAGATGCAAATTACGGAACTTGTCACGTTCGCACCGATGTAATTTTTAGTTGGAAAGAATGGAAAGTACACAGAATGTTTAATATTAATAATAAGTTAAATAATCTTTATTTGATTAAATAAATAATAATACAATTGCAATTGTAGATTACCTTAATTCAATATAAAACTGGTGATGTGAAGTTTGGTGGTTGGCTCGGAAAAATCTTGTACTCTCGTCTCGCTATTTGGAAAACATGTATGTATGTAAGTAAGCCGTTCTTTTTTATAAGTTACGTTAGCCAGTAGAGCGGTTTTTCAAGCGAAGAAAATTTTTACATGGTGTGAAGACCAAATGTCCCGGTGGAATTTGGCCCACACATTTCCACACACCACCCTAACATTTACCAACAGCCGCTGTACCCACATAAAACGAAGCAAAGGTACAGCCTAACCAAAACAACAGACGGGGGAATATGTAAACCAACGGCATAACCACGCCACTACGAAATACATATTTACACCGCTAGCACAGAGCGAGCAAAACAACAGGCAACCAACAGAAAGTGCGAACATTAAGAGCAACGGCATAACCACGCCACTACGAAATACATATTTACACCGCTAGCACAGATCGAGCACAACAACAGGCAACCAACAGAAAGTGCGAATATTCAGAACAACGGCATAACCACGCCACCGGCACATACATATCTACGCCGCTAGCACAGAACGAGCACAACAACAGCCAACCAGCAAGTATAAGCGGGAACATTCTAGAACAGCAAGGTACAGCAACAAGTTGCCGCAACACAGTCTCAACGGAAACATGTAGCCAAGACTTTCGCAACATACGCCACAACGGCTATAAAAGGCAGCACACAGGAGGAAATATTCAGTCTGCACGGAGCTACGCGTGTGGGCAGTACATTGTTTCTGAAAAGTGTGAGTAACGTAGAGGTTCTATTATCAGGCGGAGCTCCTCTTTCAGAAGCAAAAAGCCACGTGCTAAGCAAGGAACTGTTCAGAGGTTCTATTATCAGGTTCAGTTTCTTGCCTTAGAACGTGTCGCCTAGGAAAATCCACACCGTCACTCTCGCAACCCGCGCATCAGCGACACCCGATCGCTCAGTACCGTACAGCACCACGGAGCGTGCTACGGCCCCCGGGAGTATCCAACAGCAGCTCGTTCCAGCAGACGCTCACCGAGCACAGTGTATACGACAGCCGCTCACTCAATAGCCGCTCGTTCCAGCAGACGCTCACCATTCGCAGCGTAGCTGACAGTCGCTCACGCAACAGCCGCTTGCCCAACAGCCGCTCGTCCAACAGGCATCACCAAACCGCAACGCATCAGAAAGCCGCTCACCCAGCAGGCGCTTATCCAGCAACCACTCACGCAACGCCAGGTCGTCCAACGGTCGCGTGTCAGCCAACCGCTGATCGAACTACACGACATCGGTCGTGGCGACACCATCAGGGACGACTACACCATACCGTATCACGTAAGGCGCTACGACAGGCAAAGCCCATTTAGGAGACACCACCACGCCACACAACCTCGTGCGCAAGTACACGAGGAGAAAGTATAGATTTAGGGGTTATAGTTAAGGTACATATATGTACGTCAGAGGGACGTTGAACAAAAAGTGAATTTGTCCCAACCAAATACAAATATTATTGTGAGTGGACCCTGGGAACGGCGAGTATACCCCAGCACTAGACACGAAGTCGTGGGACACGAAAAAGACTTCCTTACAATGGCTAACGTTTAGCTTATGTTAAACATTAGGGTGGTCGGAAAAAATTACGACAAGCCTAAACAAATTCTGTTTTGTTATATTCTAAACGGCTCGGCGATTTTCGGAAAACTTTCTGAATTTGTAATGATTTATTGGATTATTCAAATACAACCGTCGTCATTAAGTGCATATTTCGGATTTTTATCCAATAGTGAATAATTCAACAAATTTATAAAGCAATCATGGCGACATTTCAACAGTTATAAGATTCACTTATTGAATTTGAAGCTGATTTTAGAGATTTTGCGTCAACTGATCAAAATCAGACGGTCTTGGATATCCAAAAGAAAGAAGTAAAGGATTCCAGGGGTAGAGTGAAACGCGCTTACTTGGAATTTTTAAGTACATATGCCGCGAGCTCTTCAAAAGGGGCCACTACTGCTAAGCAAAAGCGTACGCGGCTTATCTCAAATGCATGGAAGTGATTGGTGATCTCACTTCCAAACTAAATAAAGCCAAAAAGGAAAAGGTTGTGGAGCCTTCCGACTTGGAGTACCATATTCGTCTCCCGCCGTGCGACACGGAAGTTTTTAAGGGAGATTATCTGTCATGGCCAACCTTTCGTTCCATGTTCAAGACCATTTATATTCTGAATAAGCGACTCATCCCAGTGGAAAAACTTTTTCACTTAAACCAAAAGACTCAGGGGGAAGCAAAGGAAATAGTTCGTTAATGCCCACTTACAAATGAAGGTTTCTCAACTGCGTGGAAAAACCTTACTGATCGCTACGAGAACATAAAAATTCTCGTGAATAGTCAATTGAAGATTCTCTGCAACCTATCCCCGGTAGGAAGTGAATCTGGAAGTGCAATCAAAGACCTTCAACGCGAAATCAAGAACTGGTTATCGGCACTCCAGATTCATAAGATTGACATTACGAATTGGGATGGGATCATAACGTACCTTTATTCAACGAAGCATCCTGAAGTCACTCTTTCAATGTGGGAACAATCGGTGCAGGAAAAAACGTATATTCCAAAGTATGAAGATATGGACAGATTTCTCACAAGTCGATTCCAGACTTTAGAAACTGTCTTTGATATTAGAGGGTCCAGTACTTCCCGGTCACAGAGATCGCCGCCCTCTAAGCCAAGTTTCGACAATCCAAGTCGGAAACTGCAAACCTTTCAAGCGATTTAAAAAAATATCTCCTTTAGAAAGAAGCAACTTTACTAGAAGGAATCAACTCTGCCTGAACTGCCTGTCCTCCGAACATGGGGTCGCGAAGTGCATTTGAACCCAGTTCAGCAAACTACTTCGAGAAAAGGCGGTTTCTCGAAGCCCTCTTCAAGTGGGGTCCGAACTAGTTCCAATCGGCCCACTTCTAGTACCAGCTTTTCCAGCGGTAATACTGAGCCTCCCACCCATGTACAGTCGTGTTTTACCAACACGGACAAAGTGGTTCTACTGGGAACAGCTCAGGTCAACATTAGACATCGTGTGTATATTTTTTCAGCCAGAGCGCTCATAGATTCTGGATCTGAGTGTTCGTTCATGACGGAACGACTTCGACGTCAGATTAAGCTGCCAACGAGGAAAGTGAATCCACGGGTGTCTGGAATAAACAACACGGTTTCGGCGCAAACCAGCCAGGCGTGTTTTATAACCTTGGGATCCCCGGTCGATCCTTTGGTGACGATTCAGACCACGGCGCTGGTGCTACCTCACCAGGAGCCGACGTTTATCCGCAAGTTATGCTCGGCGGTCTACGGAAAGACGGTCTTGGCTCACTTCTGGCTCAGGAGGCAGTCTTCGGATGGATTCTGACAGGAGGGACGACGTCACCCAACCGACATCATGCGTCTCATTCTACAATGAGGTAACGCTGGATAGACAGCTTGCAGTCTTTTGTGAATTAGAGGACCTGCCCCGTAGCAGAGCTCGTACCGCGTAAGAAGACTACTGCGAAGAAGTTTTCAAAGCAACTACCCAGCGCGAAGAATCGGGGAAATATATAGTTTCGTTGCCAATTCGTCAGAGTTTTCCGACAGAGGTTTCCTTAGGGTGTTTGCGAAATATAGCTTTCTCGCAATTCTTTCGCAGCAAACGTCGCCTGGCAAAAAATCCCTCTTTACGAGAGGAATATACTAGGATACTCAAGGAGAATCAGCAACTGGGTCACATGACTGAGGTGTCCAGTTTCCCGGATGCGGGCCGGTCCGATAATTATTACCTGCCACATCATGTGGTTACCAAGCCCGAAAGTACTTCTACGAATGTTCGAATGGTGTTTAATGCGTCCTGTCCGTCTAACAATGGAGTAAGCCTCAATGATGTTCTACAGCCTGGACCTATTTTACAAAGCGATCTTACAATACTGATCCTCCCATGGAGGTTATTCAAATTCGTCTTTAGCAACGACATAGAGAAAATGTATCGTCAGATCCTAGTTCAACCTCAACAGAGGAAATTTCAAAAAAATTTTATTTCGCGATTCAATAATTGAACCAGTTCGTCAAATTCAATTGAATATTGTCACTTTCGGGGTAAACTGCGCTCCTTATCTCGCAATAAGGACGTTTCTGAAACTAGCCGATAATAGTACTCAAACGACATATGTATGTCGACGACCTGCTCGCAGGTGGACACGACTTAGAGTCTACCATTAAGGCCCGGAGGCCTTAAGTTCGGCAGGTTTCCCACTTCGAAAGTGGACTGCCAATATTAAAAAAGTTTTGCGCGATATTCCAATTTCTCATTTGCTCAGCCAAGTCTTCTTGGACTTCGAAGATACGAGCAGCGTTAAGGCTCTCGGCATACGATGGAATGCACGTTCGAATGAATTTTATTTCGCTGCGAAAGAATTAGATCAATTTCAACTATTGACAAAACGCAATATTTTGTCAGTCATCGCTAATCTATTCCATCCACTAGGGTGGCTCGCCCCGATCATCATCGTGGCAAAGATGTTAATGCAGAACATCTGGTTGGAGGGAACTAACTTGGATGAGCAGGTATCCTTAACAAAACTTGAGTGCTGGTCAAAGTTCGCCATGGAGTACTCTGCAATAGGAAACATCAAAATTCCTCGATGAAAAAGATGGAGCTCCACGGATTCTGCGATGCTTCAGAAAAGCCGTATGCGGCGGCTATCTACCTGCGCGTCGAAAGAAGAGACAGTGTTGCGGACAATCTCCTCTTAGCAAAAACGAGGGTTGCACCGGTAAAAACCATCTCACTGCCTCGTTTGGATTTGTGTGGGGCTGTACTTCTGGCGGAAATGGTGGAATCAGTGATTTCTAATTTGGATCTTCGATTCTTACAGGCTTTCTAATGGACTGATTCCACCATGTTCTTGGTCGACATTTGTTTCGCATAGGGTATCCACAATCGTTCAGAAGGTCGGCCAACGGAGTTGGTATCATCGAACCCAGCAGACCTAGGCAGCCGTAGATTCGGAGTTCCCGATTTGATTGGAAACTCTTTGTAGTGGCAGGGCCCTTCTTGGCTTCAGGAAGGTGAAACTGACTGGCCTACTCAGGATTCGGTATTTCAGACCGACCAAGAGGAGAAACGCGTACTTCCGCAGGCAACAAAAGTCGTCTGACATCCTCGAAAGGTTTTCCTCACTCACGAAAGCTTTGCGAGTGCTTTCATATAACTTGCGGTTTCTTAAAAGAACGCGTCCTACACAAAAAGGGAATTGCACTGCAAAGTCCACCGCGATTTCCTCAGAGGAAGTTAAGGCTACTACTCAGCGAGTGGTAGCGCTTTGTCAAGAGCAACATTTTTAAAATGAGTGCTGTGGTATACGAAAGCGACAAAAAATAAAGCACAAGAGCGAAATCCTCCCACTAAATCCGTTTCGAGACTCGACAGGCATATTAAGGGCCGGGGGAACACTAAAGGATTCAAAATACCTAAGTTATAGCGAATAATTCCGATCATTCTCCCATATAATTGCCATTTTTCACGACTGATCACTCAGTTTATACATGAGATCTCCTTACATGGAGAAAACCAATTAATGTTGCGTCTTATTCGAGCGCAATATTGGATACCGCGGATCAAAGTAATGATCAAATCGATCATATATAACTGCAAGGTTTGTACAATCTATAGAAACCAGGCACAAAATCAAATTATGGCTGGCCTTTCTTCCGAACGTACTACCTTCACGCGCCCTTTTTACTAATACGGGCGTAGATTTCGCTGGTCCATTCGAGATCAAAAGTTATAGAGGGTGAGGCTGCGTAATCACGAAGGGTTACGTATGCCTGTTCGTTTGCTTGCAACAAAAGCTAACCACTTGGAACTACAAACAATTTGAACACTCCTACCTTAGCAGCGTTTTTAAGGTTCGTATCTCGTATGGGGTGCCCAAAATATATGTATTCCGAAAACGGAATTAATATCGACTTCCTAAGAAGCTCCAATATGCGCCATGCTCGCCACCCAGCCAAACCACAACAATCAGCTGTAACTTTTAGACCCTATGGTTTTTTTTGTCGAGTATTTTTCCCATTACAGAAAAGATGGCTCGTTGTACTGCTCGCCGAGTGAAATCCAACCAGAACGCTGCGACTGCCTGCCGGTTATGTGGTGGCAACCACGGGAAGAGGATATGCCCACAATACCGCGGGAAGACGGCAGAGAAGCGACTGCGGGTGGTGCTCATCCACCGCTATTGTCCGAACTGCCTTTCTCCCTTCCACCGACTGGAGATCTGCAGCAGCACAGACCGGTGTCACAGGTGCAAGGAAAAACACCACACATCGCTTCACCTCGACGATGTTCACGTCCGCACGAGGCCCGAAGACGACAGCTCCGACGACGTGCTGTCTCTTCACCCAACGGAGCCGTACAAATATTAAGCTCAGCAGGTGTAAAAGGCGGAGCATGCCGAAGAAGAGGCGGCCGTAACAAAGGCGACTACGTCGTCATCGAACTGCCGGTCTACAACAGAAGACACTCTACGGGTGAGCGGCTTGGAACCACGTCCGTTCCGACCATCCATTACCTGCGCAACAAGAGAAAGCGGCTCTGCAGCTGGCTGCTTGGAACCTCGTCCGTTCCGACCGCTCCTGCAACACGAGAGGCGAGAGCTAGGCTCGGAATCACGTCCGTTCCGACCCCCTCAAGACGATAATTGGAGACAGGGTGACTCGTAATCACGTCCGTTCCGACCATCACATCACCGCAATCAGTGGCGACAATGCGGCTCGGAATCTCGTCCGTTCTTACTGTCTTCGCGCGATGCTCTCCGACAAGACCGAATACGAAAATCGCCTTATCATCGAGAAGAAGAGTTGGAAGACAAGATGCCCCCCCAGTCTGTTCGGCGACTTCAGCTAGCGGGCTTTCGAACGGGTCGAGTATCGGCTAATGCGACCCTTTCTTTTTACCAAAACTTTATCGCCTACCTTAAATGTACGTTCTATTCTGTCTTTGTTGTGAGTATTTTATTCTAGTTGCTGTGCGTGTGTTAAACGTGCCGATATTTCGTTACTTATATTCGTATCATTGGTCGTGGCTTGAATTATTTCTATTGGCCTTTTGTTAGTTACTGAGTGAATTGTTTTATTGTATTCGATGGTTCACAATAAAATTAAATCTCGTGTGTCATCAATGTTCCTTTCCAACTTCATATATCTGACAATATCTACTAATGTACTATGAAATCTCTACTGTCCGTTAGATGCGCTGTGGAGAGCTGGAGGATAAAAAATTTCAATACCGAAACTGTTGGCAAGAAAATATTTGACAGTATTGGAATTAAGTGACTTCTCGTTATCGCCATAAATGACTTTAGCCTTAGGAAATATGTTCAAAAGTTGTATGAGTTGGGGCTTTATATCCACAATTGTCTGAACAACTGCAAATTTGGAAAACTTGTTCAAACAGGTTAAAAAGTATTTCGAATCCGTTGAAAATATATCAACGTGAAGGATTTCTCCTAAACATGATGGAATTGGCTTTTCAGCTATTTTATGCTTTTGGTGATGTCTATGATATTTTGATTTTGAACAGATTCTGCAGTTTCCGACCGCTTTTTTGTTTTTTTTTCAGTTTTGGAAAAAAGTAGTAATTAAAAATGTGCTTTACATTTTCTTATGCGGCGCGATTATGCTCTGTAGTTATGATTTCAAGCTGGTCACTTGGATCAAAGATATCAGTCACAAATTTCTTGGCATATTTTAACCTGGTATTTGGAAATAATTTTACTATATCATGTTGGATAAAGGCTAGAACAGGCAAGCTACAGTGAATTCCGTTCACCACGTTGGTGTTGACAAGGTCTTGAATATAGTGTTTTTGTCACGAAAATAAATAAGATGCCGTGTTCTATTTCCAAATATAATAAAAGTCCGTTTAGATGGGTTCTCAGCTTCTTCAATAATAATCTGATTCTTGAAACAATTGACGTTTTTCAACCGCCTGTATGGTATAAGTTAATGACTGCTCGCTATGAATCGTGGCACAGTCAGAATTTGAACCCTGTTCCACCATGTTAATTAGTTGTCGCGACAAAGCGTCAGCAACATAGTTTCCTGGTTTATAATGTAATTTTGCATTGTGCTCGTCAATAAATGCCTTCCAACGCTTGAGTTTTGCATTTGGGTTTCTATCTGAGACTGCGAACGTTAGTGGTTGGTGATCTGTGAAAATGTTTAAATATTTTACACCATAGAGATAGTTTCTAAGGTTTTTTAATGCCCATACTATGGCCAAAAGCTTTATTTTATTTCTTGCAAAATTAAGTTCATTACCTCTCAAAGTTCTAGATATCATAGTAATTGGCATACCTTCCTGAGACAAGACAGCACCCAGGCCATGGTTAAAGCATCTGTTGTCAAAGCAAAATGTTTTTTAAAATCAGGGTAGGAAAGCATTACATCTTCAGATATCAAAACGCGTTTCAAAGTATCAAAAGCTTGGTATTGTATTGATTTAAGTGTGATTTTTATCTTATTTGACTGAGTGGCACTGACTTTTTCATTTTCACCCTTTAGAATGTCGGTCAAAGGTTTGGCTATGCTAGCAAAGTCTTTGACGAAGCGCCAATAGCCAATAATAGCTTGTCAGTCCTAAGAATGATCTTAGATTGTATAAGTTTTCGAAGGCTGGGAAGTTTAGCATGGTATGTACCTTGTCGGGACATGTTTTAATGCCTCCTCTTGATACAGTAAATCCGAGGTACTTGGTTTCGTTTTAAAAAAATGCGACTTTTCAACTGATACCCTCATGTTAGCATTATAAAAGATTTTACAACCCAGTTTACATCTTCAATATGTTGTTCTTTTGTTAGTGAAAATATTATAAAGTCGTCTATGTAAACATAACAGCTTTTGCCTATTATTTCCCTTAGTACGTCGTCTATAGCTCTCTGAAATATGCTGAGAGCGTTTTTTAAGCCAAACGGCAGTCTGCAAAATCAACATTACATTTGGTATTGGATACGTGTCGTCAATAGTAGCTTCATTTAACTTTCGGAAATCTACAACCATTCGTTTTTTCCTGTTGCCTAACTCGCCGAAGCCTTTTTTATCTACTACCCAAATTTGATTGTTGTAGGGAGATCTAGAGGGTTTAATAATGCCGTTATGTAAAAGTTCCTTTATCTCATTTTTCACAAAATCTGCTACACCCAATGGATAAGGGTATGACCTAGAATAGATGGGCTCCTCATGCTTTGTACGTATGGTTGCGACTACGTTTGTATTAAATGGTAAAGACTCATTTGGGTTAGCAAACGCACTTAACCTTTTCTCAATCATTTTTAAAACCCCCCTTTCACTGCGAGAGGTACGCTATCGTTATGTATTTGTGTAATATGTATGCTTTCACACTTTTTGAAATCGATCATATATAACTGCAAGGTTTGTACAATCTATAGAAACCAGGCACAAAATCAAATTATGGCTGCCCTTCCTTCCGAAAGTACTACCTTCACGCGCCCTTTTTACTAATACGGGCGTAGATTTCGCTGGTCCATTCGAGATCAAAAGTTATAGAGGGCGAGGCTGCGTAATCACGAAGGGTTACGTATGCCTGTTCGTTTGCTTTGCAACAAAAGCTAACCACTTGGAACTACAAACAACTAGAACACTCCTACCTTAGCAGCTCGACGAAGTATATTAATTCCGTTTTCGGAATACATATATTTGGGCACCCCCTACGAGATACGAACCTTAAAAATGCTGCTAAGGTAGGAGTGTTCAAATTGTTTGTAGTTCCAAGTGGTTAGCTTTTGTTGCTCTAGAGCTTTGAGAACATAATTGAAAGCATTTCTTTCTAATTCGAAATCTGCTGTAACGTCTAAGTTCTTTCATCAGCAGCTTTATTGGTATTTTATTCCAGCATCTGCTTCCCACATGGGTGGCTTATGGGAAGCAGGTGTGAATAGTTTTAAGCCTCATTTTCTAAAAATAGCATCTAATTTTAAATACACATTGGAAAAGTTTGCTTCATTACTATGTAGAATTAATGCGTGTCCCAATTTAAGACCGTTTAATGCAGCATTTACTGATGCCTCCAGCTTGGAACCACTGACTCCGAGACATTTTCTCGTCGGAAGTCCCATCCTAGTTCCGCCTGAGATTGAGATTACGGAAAATCCAGCTTCCGTGGTAAACCGATGGCACAAGATGAAGGCGCTCCATCACTCGTTTTGTCAACGTGGGAAAAACGAGGACTTTAATGAACTTCAAAAGCGGACGAAGTGGAAGCGATAGCAACCAGACATGCAGGTGGCCGACATGGTTGTTATTCGAGAGGAAAACCTTCCTCCAAACGAATGGCGACTAGGAGGAGTCGTCAAGGTTTACCACGGCGAAGATAAACGAGTCAGAGTGGCAGACATCCGCACCCATAAGGGATTCGTTACGAGACCAAACATCAAATTGGTCTTGCTACCATCAAAGAAGACCAGCACTTCCTAAGAAGCTCCAATATGCGCCATGCTCGCCACCCAGCCAAACCACAACAATCAGCTGTAACTTTTAGACCCTATGGTTTTTTTTGTCGAGTATTTTTCCCATTACAGAAAAGATGGCTCGTTGTACTGCTCGCCGAGTGAAATCCAACCAGAACGCTGCGATTGCCTGCCGGTTATGTGGTGGCAACCACGGGAAGAGGATATGCCCACAATACCGCGGGAAGACGGCAGAGAAGCGACTGCGGGTGGTGCTCATCCTCTGCTATTGTCCGAACTGCCTTTCTCCCTTCCACCGACTGGAGATCTGCAGCAGCACAGACCGGTGTCTCAGGTGCAAGGAAAAACACCACACATCGCTTCACCTCGACGATGTTCACGTCCGCACGAGGCCCGAAGACGACAGCTCCGACGACGTGCTGTCTCTTCACCCAACGGAGCCGTACAAATATTAAGCTCAGCAGGTGTAAAAGGCGGAGCATGCCGAAGAAGAGGCGGCCGTAACAAAGGTGACTACGTCGTCATCGAACTGCCGGTCTACAACAGAAGACACTCTACGGGTGAGCGGATTGGAACCACGTCCGTTCCGACCATCCATTACCTGCGCAACAAGAGAAAGCGGCTCTGCAGCTGGCTGCTTGGAACCTCGTCCGTTCCGACCGCTCCTGCAACACGAGAGGCGAGAGCTAGGCTCGGAATCACGTCCGTTCCGACCCCCTCAAGACGATAATTGGAGACAGGGTGACTCGTAATCACGTCCGTTCCGACCATCACATCACCGCAATCAGTGCCGACAATGCGGCTCGGAATCTCGTCCGTTCTTACTGTCTTCGCGCGATGCTCTCCGACAAGACCGAATACGAAAATCGCCTTATCATCGAGAAGAAGAGTTGGAAGACAAGATGCCCCCCCAGTCTGGTCGGCGACTTCAGCTAGCGGGCTTTCGAACGGGTCGAGTATCGGCTAATGCGACCCTTTCTTTTTACCAAAACTTTATCGCCTACCTTAAATGTACGTTCTATTCTGTCTTTGTTGTGAGTATTTTATTCTAGTTGCTGTGCGTGTGTTAAACGTGCCGATATTTCGTTACTTATATTCGTATCATTGGTCGTGGCTTGAATTATTTCTATTGGCCTTTTGTTAGTTACTGAGTGAATTGTTTTATTGTATTCGATGGTTCACAATAAAATTAAATCTCGTGTGTCATCAATGTTCCTTTCCAACTTCATATATCTGACAATATCTACTAATGTACTATGAAATCTCTACTGTCCGTTAGATGCGCTGTGGAGAGCTGGAGGATAAAAAATTTCAATACCGAAACTGTTGGCAAGAAAATATTTGACAGTATTGGAATTAAGTGACTTCTCGTTATCGCCATAAATGACTTTAGCCTTAGGAAATATGTTCAAAAGTTGTATGAGTTGGGGCTTTATATCCACAATTGTCTGAACAACTGCAAATTTGGAAAACTTGTTCAAACAGGTTAAAAAGTATTTCGAATCCGTTGAAAATATATCAACGTGAAGGATTTCTCCTAAACATGATGGAATTGGCTTTTCAGCTATTTTATGCTTTTGGTGATGTCTATGATATTTTGATTTTGAACAGATTCTGCAGTTTCCGACCGCTTTTTTGTTTTTTTTTCAGTTTTGGAAAAAAGTAGTAATTAAAAATTTGCTTTACATTTTCTTATGCGGCGCGATTATGCTCTGTAGTTATGATTTCAAGCTGGTCACTTGGATCAAAGATATCAGTCACAAATTTCTTGGCATATTTTAACCTGGTATTTGGAAATAATTTTACTATATCATGTTGGATAAAGGCTAGAACAGGCAAGCTACAGTGAATTCCGTTCACCACGTTGGTGTTGACAAGGTCTTGAATATAGTGTTTTTGTCACGAAAATAAATAAGATGCCGTGTTCTATTTCCAAATATAATAAAAGTCCGTTTAGATGGGTTCTCAGCTTCTTCAATAATAATCTGATTCTTGAAACAATTGACGTTTTTCAACCGCCTGTATGGTATAAGTTAATGACTGCTCGCTATGAATCGTGGCACAGTCAGAATTTGAAACCTGTTCCACCATGTTAATTAGTTGTCGCGACAAAGCGTCAGCAACATAGTTTCCTGGTTTATAATGTAATTTTGCATTGTGCTCGTCAATAAATGCCTTCCAACGCTTGAGTTTTGCATTTGGGTTTCTATCTGAGACTGCGAACGTTAGTGGTTGGTGATCTGTGAAAATGTTTAAATATTTTACACCATAGAGATAGTTTCTAAGGTTTTTTAATGCCCATACTATGGCCAAAAGCTTTATTTTATTTCTTGCAAAATTAAGTTCATTACCTCTCAAAGTTCTAGATATCATAGTAATTGGCATACCTTCCTGAGACAAGACAGCACCCAGGCCATGGTTAAAGCATCTGTTGTCAAAGCAAAATGTTTTTTAAAATCAGGGTAGGAAAGCATTACATCTTCAGATATCAAAACGCGTTTCAAAGTATCAAAAGCTTGGTATTGTATTGATTTAAGTGTGATTTTTATCTTATTTGACTGAGTGGCACTGACTTTTTCATTTTCACCCTTTAGAATGTCGGTCAAAGGTTTGGCTATGCTAGCAAAGTCTTTGACGAAGCGCCAATAGCCAATAATAGCTTGTCAGTCCTAAGAATGATCTTAGATTGTATAAGTTTTCGAAGGCTGGGAAGTTTAGCATGGTATGTACCTTGTCGGGACATGTTTTAATGCCTCCTCTTGATACAGTAAATCCGAGGTACTTGGTTTCGTTTTAAAAAAATGCGACTTTTCAACTGATACCCTCATGTTAGCATTATAAAAGATTTTACAACCCAGTTTACATCTTCAATATGTTGTTCTTTTGTTAGTGAAAATATTATAAAGTCGTCTATGTAAACATAACAGCTTTTGCCTATTATTTCCCTTAGTACGTCGTCTATAGCTCTCTGAAATATGCTGAGAGCGTTTTTTAAGCCAAACGGCAGTCTGCAAAATCAACATTACATTTGGTATTGGATACGTGTCGTCAATAGTAGCTTCATTTAACTTTCGGAAATCTACAACCATTCGTTTTTTCCTGTTGCCTAACTCGCCGAAGCCTTTTTTATCTACTACCCAAATTTGATTGTTGTAGGGAGATCTAGAGGGTTTAATAATGCCGTTATGTAAAAGTTCCTTTATCTCATTTTTCACAAAATCTGCTACACCCAATGGATAAGGGTATGACCTAGAATAGATGGGCTCCTCATGCTTTGTACGTATGGTTGCGACTACGTTTGTATTAAATGGTAAAGACTCATTTGGGTTAGCAAACGCACTTAACCTTTTCTCAATCATTTTTAAAACCCCCCTTTCACTGCGAGAGGTACGCTATCGTTATGTATTTGTGTAATATGTATGCTTTCACACTTTTTGAAATCGATCATATATAACTGCAAGGTTTGTACAATCTATAGAAACCAGGCACAAAATCAAATTATGGCTGCCCTTCCTTCCGAACGTACTACCTTCACGCGCCCTTTTTACTAATACGGGCGTAGATTTCGCTGGTCCATTCGAGATCAAAAGTTATAGAGGGCGAGGCTGCGTAATCACGAAGGGTTACGTATGCCTGTTCGTTTGCTTTGCAACAAAAGCTAACCACTTGGAACTACAAACAACTAGAACACTCCTACCTTAGCAGCTCGACGAAGAATATTAATTCCGTTTTCGGAATACATATATTTGGGCACCCCCTACGAGATACGAACCTTAAAAATGCTGCTTAGGTAGGAGTGTTCAAATTGTTTGTAGTTCCAAGTGGTTAGCTTTTGTTGCTCTAGAGCTTTGAGAACATAATTGAAAGCATTTCTTTCTAATTCGAAATCTACTGTAACGTCTAAGTTCTTTCATCAGCAGCTTTATTGGTATTTTATTCCAGCATCTGCTTCCCACATGGGTGGCTTATGGGAAGCAGGTGTGAATAGTTTTAAGCCTCATTTTCTAAAAATAGCATCTAATTTTAAATACACATTGGAAAAGTTTGCTTCATTACTATGTAGAATTAATGCGTGTCCCAATTTAAGACCGTTTAATGCAGCATTTACTGATGCCTCCAGCTTGGAACCACTGACTCCGAGACATTTTCTCGTCGGAAGTCCCATCCTAGTTCCGCCTGAGATTGAGATTACGGAAAATCCAGCTTCCGTGGTAAACCGATGGCACAAGATGAAGGCGCTCCATCACTCGTTTTGTCAACGTGGGAAAAACGAGGACTTTAATAAACTTCAAAAGCGGACGAAGTGGAAGCGATAGCAACCAGACATGCAGGTGGCCGACATGGTTGTTATTCGAGAGGAAAACCTTCCTCCAAACGAATGGCGACTAGGAGGAGTCGTCAAGGTTTACCACGGCGAAGATAAACGAGTCAGAGTGGCAGACATCCGCACCCATAAGGGATTCGTTACGAGACCAAACATCAAATTGGTCTTGCTACCATCAAAGAAGACCAGCACTTCCTAAGAAGCTCCAATATGCGCCATGCTCGCCACCCAGCCAAACCACAACAATCAGCTGTAACTTTTAGACCCTATGGTTTTTTTTTGTCGAGTATTTTTCCCATTACAGAAAAGATGGCTCGTTGTACTGCTCGCCGAGTGAAATCCAACCAGAACGCTGCGATTGCCTGCCGGTTATGTGGTGGCAACCACGGGAAGAGGATATGCCCACAATACCGCGGGAAGACGGCAGAGAAGCGACTGCGGGTGGTGCTCATCCTCTGCTATTGTCCAAACTGCCTTTCTCCCTTCCACCGACTGGAGATCTGCAGCAGCACAGACCGGTGTCTCAGGTGCAAGGAAAAACACCACACATCGCTTCACCTCGACGATGTTCACGTCCGCACGAGGCCCGAAGACGACAGCTCCGACGACGTGCTGTCTCTTCACCCAACGGAGCCGTACAAATATTAAGCTCAGCAGGTGTAAAAGGCGGAGCATGCCGAAGAAGAGGCGGCCGTAACAAAGGTGACTACGTCGTCATCGAACTGCCGGTCTACAACAGAAGACACTCTACGGGTGAGCGGATTGGAACCACGTCCGTTCCGACCATCCATTACCTGCGCAACAAGAGAAAGCGGCTCTGCAGCTGGCTGCTTGGAACCTCGTCCGTTCCGACCGCTCCTGCAACACGAGAGGCGAGAGCTAGGCTCGGAATCACGTCCGTTCCGACCCCCTCAAGACGATAATTGGAGACAGGGTGACTCGTAATCACGTCCGTTCCGACCATCACATCACCGCAATCAGTGGCGACAATGCGGCTCGGAATCTCGTCCGTTCTTACTGTCTTCGCGCGATGCTCTCCGACAAGACCGAATACGAAAATCGCCTTATCATCGAGAAGAAGAGTTGGAAGACAAGATGCCCCCCCAGTCTGGTCGGCGACTTCAGCTAGCGGGCTTTCGAACGGGTCGAGTATCGGCTAATGCGACCCTTTCTTTTTACCAAAACTTTATCGCCTACCTTAAATGTACGTTCTATTCTGTCTTTGTTGTGAGTATTTTATTCTAGTTGCTGTGCGTGTGTTAAACGTGCCGATATTTCGTTACTTATATTCGTATCATTGGTCGTGGCTTGAATTATTTCTATTGGCCTTTTGTTAGTTACTGAGTGAATTGTTTTATTGTATTCGATGGTTCACAATAAAATTAAATCTCGTGTGTCATCAATGTTCCTTTCCAACTTCATATATCTGACAATATCTACTAATGTACTATGAAATCTCTACTGTCCGTTAGATGCGCTGTGGAGAGCTGGAGGATAAAAAATTTCAATACCGAAACTGTTGGCAAGAAAATATTTGACAGTATTGGAATTAAGTGACTTCTCGTTATCGCCATAAATGACTTTAGCCTTAGGAAATATGTTCAAAAGTTGTATGAGTTGGGGCTTTATATCCACAATTGTGTGAACAACTGCAAATTTGGAAAACTTGTTCAAACAGGTTAAAAAATATTTCGAATCCGTTGAAAATATATCAACGTGAAGGATTTCTCCTAAATATGATGGAATTGGATTTTCAGCTATTTTAGGCTTTTGGTGATGTCTATGATATTTTGATTTTGAACAGATTCTGCAGTTTCCGACCGCTTTTTTGTTTTTTTTCAGTTTTGGAAAAAAGTAGTAATTCAAAATTTGCTTTACATTTTCTTATGCGGCGCGATTATGCTCTGTAGTTATGATTTCAAGCTGGTCACTTGGATCAAAGATATCAGTCACAAATTTCTTGGCATATTTTAACCTGGTATTTGGAAATAATTTTACTATATCATGTTGGATAAAGGCTAGAACAGGCAAGCTACAGTGAATTCCGTTCACCACGTTGGTGTTGACAAGGTCTTAAATATAGTGTTTTTGACACGAAAATAAATAAGATGCCGTGTTCTATTTCCAAATATAATAAAAGTCCGTTTAGATGGGTTCTCAGCTTCTTCAATAATAATCTGATTCTTGAAACAATTGACGTTTTTCAACCGCCTGTATGGTATAAGTTAATGACTGCTCGCTATGAATCGTGGCACAGTCAGAATTTGAAACCTGTTCCACCATGTTAATTAGTTGTCGCGACAAAGCGTCAGCAACATAGTTTCCTGGTTTATAATGTAATTTTGCATTGTGCTCGTCAATAAATGCCTTCCAACGCTTGAGTTTTGCATTTGGGTTTCTATCTGAGACTGCGAACGTTAGTGGTTGGTGATCTGTGAAAATGTTTAAATATTTTACACCATAGAGATAGTTTCTAAGGTTTTTTAATGCCCATACTATGGCCAAAAGCTTTATTTTATTTCTTGCAAAATTAAGTTCATTACCTCTCAAAGTTCTAGATATCATAGTAATTGGCATACCTTCCTGAGACAAGACAGCACCCAGGCCATGGTTAAAGCATATGTTGTAAAAGCAAAATGTTTTTTAAAATCAGGGTAGGAAAGCATTACATCTTCAGATATCAAAACGCGTTTCAAAGTATCAAAAGCTTGGTATTGTATTGATTTAAGTGTGATTTTTATCTTATTTGACTGAGTGGCACTGACTTTTTCATTTTCACCCTTTAGAATGTCGGTCAAAGGTTTGGCTATGCTAGCAAAGTCTTTGACGAAGCGCCAATAGCCAATAATAGCTTGTCAGTCCTAAGAATGATCTTAGATTGTATAAGTTTTCGAAGGCTGGGAAGTTTAGCATGGTATGTACCTTGTCGGGACATGTTTTAATGCCTCCTCTTGATACAGTAAATCCGAGGTATTTGGTTTCGTTTTAAAAAAATGCGACTTTTCAACTGATACCCTCATGTTAGCATTATAAAAGATTTTACAACCCAGTTTACATCTTCAATATGTTGTTCTTTTGTTAGTGAAAATATTATAAAGTCGTCTATGTAAACATAACAGCTTTTGCCTATTATTTCCCTTAGTACGTCGTCTATAGCTCTCTGAAATATGCTGAGAGCGTTCTTTAAGCCAAACGGCAGTCTGCAAAATCAACATTACATTTGGTATTGGATACGTGTCGTCAATAGTAGCTTCATTTAACTTTCGGAAATCTACAACCATTCGTTTTTTCCTGTTGCCTAACTCGCCGAAGCCTTTTTTTTCTACTACCCAAATTTGATTGTTGTAGGGAGATCTAGAGGGTTTAATAATGCCGTTATGTAAAAGTTCCTTTATCTCATTTTTCACAAAATCTGCTACACCCAATGGATAAGGGTATGACCTAGAATAGATGGGCTCCTCATGCTTTGTACGTATGGTTGCGACTACGTTTGTATTAAATGGTAAAGACTCATTTGGGTTAGCAAACGCACTTAACCTTTTCTCAATCATTTTTAAAACCCCCCTTTCACCGCGAGAGGTACGCTATCGTTATGTATTTGTGTAATATGTATGCTTTCACACTTTTTGAAATCGATCATATATAACTGCAAGGTTTGTACAATCTATAGAAACCAGGCACAAAATCAAATTATGGCTGCCCTTCCTTCCGAACGTACTACCTTCACGCGCCCTTTTTACTAATACGGGCGTAGATTTCGCTGGTCCATTCGAGATCAAAATTTATAGAGGGCGAGGCTGCGTAATCACGAAGGGTTACGTATGCCTGTTCGTTTGCTTTGCAACAAAAGCTAACCACTTGGAACTACAAACAACTAGAACACTCCTACCTTAGCAGCTCGACGAAGAATATTAATTCCGTTTTCGGAATACATATATTTGGGCACCACCTACGAGATATGAACCTTAAAAATGCTGCTAAGGTAGGAGTGTTCAAATTGTTTGTAGTTCCAAGTGGTTAGCTTTTGTTGCTCTAGAGCTTTGAGAACGTAATTGAAAGCATTTCTTTCTAATTCGAAATCTGCTGTAACGTCTAAGTTCTTTCATCAGCAGCTTTATTGGTATTTTATTCCAGCATTTGCTTCCCACATGGGTGGCTTATGGGAAGCAGGTGTGAATAGTTTTAAGCCTCATTTTCTAAAAATAGCATCTAATTTTAAATACACATTGGAAAAGTTTGCTTCATTACTATGTAGAATTAATGCGTGTCCCAATTTAAGACCGTTTAATGCAGCATTTACTGATGCCTCCAGCTTGGAACCACTGACTCCGAGACATTTTCTCGTCGGAAGTCCCATCCTAGTTCCGCCTGAGATTGAGATTACGGAAAATCCAGCTTCCGTGGTAAACCTATGGCACAAGATGAAGGCGCTCCATCACTCGTTTTGTCAGCGTGGGAAAAACGAGGACTTTAATGAACTTCAAAAGCGGACGAAGTGGAAGCGATAGCAACCAGACATGCAAGTGGCCGACATGGTTGTTATTCGAGAGGAAAACCTTCCTCCAAACGAATGGCGACTAGGAGGAGTCGTCAAGGTTTACCACGGCGAAGATAAACGAGTCAGAGTGGCAGACATCCGCACCCATAAGGGATTCGTTACGAGACCAAACATCAAATTGGTCTTGCTACCATCAAAGAAGACCAGCACTTCCTAAGAAGCTCCAATATGCGCCATGCTCGCCACCCAGCCAAACCACAACAATCAGCTGTAACTTTTAGACCCTATGGTTTTTTTTTGTCGAGTATTTTTCCCATTACAGAAAAGATGGCTCGTTGTACTGCTCGCCGAGTGAAATCCAACCAGAACGCTGCGATTGCCTGCCGGTTATGTGGTGGCAACCACGGGAAGAGGATATGCCCACAATACCGCGGGAAGACGGCAGAGAAGCGACTGCGGGTGGTGCTCATCCTCTGCTATTGTCCGAACTGCCTTTCTCCCTTCCACCGACTGGAGATCTGCAGCAGCACAGACCGGTGTCTCAGGTGCAAGGAAAAACACCACACATCGCTTCACCTCGACGATGTTCACGTCCGCACGAGGCCCGAAGACGACAGCTCCGACGACGTGCTGTCTCTTCACCCAACGGAGCCGTACAAATATTAAGCTCAGCAGGTGTAAAAGGCGGAGCATGCCGAAGAAGAGGCGGCCGTAACAAAGGTGACTACGTCGTCATCGAACTGCCGGTCTACAACAGAAGACACTCTACGGGTGAGCGGATTGGAACCACGTCCGTTCCGACCATCCATTACCTGCGCAACAAGAGAAAGCGGCTCTGCAGCTGGCTGCTTGGAACCTCGTCCGTTCCGACCGCTCCTGCAACACGAGAGGCGAGAGCTAGGCTCGGAATCACGTCCGTTCCGACCCCCTCAAGACGATAATTGGAGACAGGGTGACTCGTAATCACGTCCGTTCCGACCATCACATCACCGCAATCAGTGGCGACAATGCGGCTCGGAATCTCGTCCGTTCTTACTGTCTTCGCGTGATGCTCTCCGACAAGACCGAATACGAAAATCGCCTTATCATCGAGAAGAAGAGTTGGAAGACAAGATGCCCCCCCCCCAGTCTGGTCGGCGACTTCAGCTAGCGGGCTTTCGAACGGGTCGAGTATCGGCTAATGCGACCCTTTCTTTTTACCAAAACTTTATCGCCTACCTTAAATGTACGTTCTATTCTGTCTTTGTTGTGAGTATTTTATTCTAGTTGCTGTGCGTGTGTTAAACGTGCCGATATTTCGTTACTTATATTCGTATCATTGGTCGTGGCTTGAATTATTTCTATTGGCCTTTTGTTAGTTACTGAGTGAATTGTTTTATTGTATTCGATGGTTCACAATAAAATTAAATCTCGTGTGTCATCAATGTTCCTTTCCAACTTCATATATCTGACAATATCTACTAATGTACTATGAAATCTCTACTACTCCGTTAGATGCGCTGTGGAGAGCTGGAGGATAAAAAATTTCAATACCGAAACTGTTGGCAAGAAAATATTTGACAGTATTGGAATTAAGTGACTTCTCGTTATCGCCATAAATGACTTTAGCCTTAGGAAATATGTTCAAAAGTTGTATGAGTTGGGGCTTTATATCCACAATTGTCTGAACAACTGCAAATTTGGAAAACTTGTTCAAACAGGTTAAAAAATATTTCGAATCCGTTGAAAATATATCAACGTGAAGGATTTCTCCTAAACATGATGGAATTGGCTTTTCAGCTATTTTATGCTTTTGGTGATCTCTATGATATTTTGATTTTGAACAGATTCTGCAGTTTCCGACCGCTTTTTTGTTTTTTTTTCAGTTTTGGAAAAAAGTAGTAATTCAAAATTTGCTTTACATTTTCTTATGCGGCGCGATTATGCTCTGTAGTTATGATTTCAAGCTGGTCACTTGGATCAAAGATATCAGTCACAAATTTCTTGGCATATTTTAACCTGGTATTTGGAAATAATTTTACTATATCATGTTGGATAAAGGCTAGAACAGGCAAGCTACAGTGAATTCCGTTCACCACGTTGGTGTTGACAAGGTCTTGAATATAGTGTTTTTGTCACGAAAATAAATAAGATGCCGTGTTCTATTTCCAAATATAATAAAACTCCGTTTAGATGGGTTCTCAGCTTCTTCAATAATAATCTGATTCTTGAAACAACTGACGTTTTTCAACCGCCTGTATGGTATAAGTTAATGACTGCTCGCTATGAATCGTGGCACAGTCAGAATTTGAACCCTGTTCCACCATGTTAATTAGTTGTCGCGACAAAGCGTCAGAAACATAGTTTCCTGGTTTATAATGTAATTTTGCATTGTGCTCGTCAATAAACGCCTTCCAACGCTTGAGTTTTGCATTTGGGTTTCTATCTGAGACTGCGAACGTTAGTGGTTGGTGATCTGTGAAAATGTTTAAATATTTTACACCATAGAGATAGTTTCTAAGGTTTTTTTAATGCCCATACTATGGCCAAAAGCTCTATTTTATTTCTTGCAAAATTAAGTTCATTACCTCTCAAAGTTCTAGATATCATAGTAGATGGCCTACCTTCCTGAGACAAGACAGCACCCAGGCCATGGTTAAAGCATCTGTTGTCGTTTCAAAGTATCAAAAGCTTGGTATTGTATTGATTTAAGTGTGATTTTTATCTTATTTGACTGAGTGGCACTGACTTTTTCATTTTCACCCTTTAGAATGTCGGTCAAAGGTTTGGCTATGCTAGCAAAGTCTTTGACGAAGTGCCAATAGCCAATAATAGCTTGTCAGTCCTAAGAATGATCTTAGATTGTATAAGTTTTCGAAGGCTGGGAAGTTTAGCATGGTATGTACCTTATCGGGACATGTTTTAATGCTTCCTCTTGATACAGTAAATCCGAGGTACTTGGTTTCGTTTTAAAAAAATGCGACCTTTCAACTGATACCCTCATGTTAGCATTATATAAGATTTTACAACCCAGTTTACATCTTCAATATGTTGTTCTTTTGTTTGTGAAAATATTATGAAGTCGTCTATGTAAAAATAACAGCTTTTGCCTATTCTTTCCCTTAGTACGTCGTCTATAGCTCTCTGAAATATGCTGAGAGCGTTTTTTAAGCCAAACGGCATTTGGTATTGGATACGTGTCGTCAATAGTAGCTTCATTTAACTTTCGGAAATCTAAAACCATTCGTTTTTTCCTGTTGCCCAACTCGCCGAAGCCTTTTTTATCTACTACCCAAATTGGACTGTTGTAGGGAGATCTAGAGGGTTTAATAATGCCGTTATGTAAAAGTTCCTTTATCTCATTTTTCACAAAATCTGCTACACCCAATGGATAAGGGTATGACCTAGAATAGATGGGCTCCTCATGCTTTGTACGTATGGTTGCGACTACGTTTGTATTAAATGGTAAAGACTCATTTGGGTTTGCAAACGCACTTAACCTTTTCTCAATCATTTTTAAAAACCCCCTTTCACTGCGAGAGGTACGCTGTCGTTATGTATTTGTGTATGCTTTCACACTTTTTGAAATCGATCATATATAACTGCAAGGTTTGTACAATCTATAGGAACCAGGCACAAAATCAAATTATGGCTGCCCTTACTTCCGAACGTACTACCTTCACGCGCCCTTTTTACTAATACGGGCGTAGATTTCGCTGGTCCATTCGAGATCAAAAGTTATAGAGGGCGAGGCTGCGTAATCACGAAGGGTTACGTATGCCTGTTCGTTTGCTTTGCAACAAAAGCTAACCACTTGGAACTACAAACAACTAGAACACTCCTACCTTAGCAGCTCGACGAAGTATATTAATTCCGTTTTCGGAATACATATATTTGGGCACCCCCTACGAGATACGAACCTTAAAAATGCTGCTAAGGTAGGAGTGTTCAAATTGTTTGTAGTTCCAAGTGGTTAGCTTTTGTTGCTCTAGAGCTTTGAGAACATAATTGAAAGCATTTCTTTCTAATTCGAAATCTGCTGTAACGTCTAAGTTCTTTCATCAGCAGCTTTATTGGTATTTTATTCCAGCATCTGCTTCCCACATGGGTGGCTTATGGGAAGCAGGTGTGAATAGTTTTAAGCCTCATTTTCTAAAAATAGCATCTAATTTTAAATACACATTGGAAAAGTTTGCTTCATTACTATGTAGAATTAATGCGTGTCCCAATTTAAGACCGTTTAATGCAGCATTTACTGATGCCTCCAGCTTGGAACCACTGACTCCGAGACATTTTCTCGTCGGAAGTCCCATCCTAGTTCCGCCTGAGATTGAGATTACGGAAAATCCAGCTTCCGTGGTAAACCGATGGCACAAGATGAAGGCGCTCCATCACTCGTTTTGTCAACGTGGGAAAAACGAGGACTTTAATGAACTTCAAAAGCGGACGAAGTGGAAGCGATAGCAACCAGACATGCAGGTGGCCGACATGGTTGTTATTCGAGAGGAAAACCTTCCTCCAAACGAATGGCGACTAGGAGGAGTCGTCAAGGTTTACCACGGCGAAGATAAACGAGTCAGAGTGGCAGACATCCGCACCCATAAGGGAGTCGTTACGAGACCAAACATCAAATTGGTCTTGCTACCATCAAAGAAGACCAGCACTTCCTAAGAAGCTCCAATATACGCCATGCTCGCCACCCAGCCAAACCACAACAATCAGCTGTAACTTTTAGACCCTATGGTTTTTTTTTGTCGAGTATTTTTCCCATTACAGAAAAGATGGCTCGTTGTACTGCTCACCGAGTAAAATCCAAGCAGAACGCTGCGATTGCCTGCCGGTTATGTGGTGGCAACCACGGGAAGAGGATATGCCCACAATACCGCGGGAAGACGGCAGAGAAGCGACTGCGGGTGGTGCTCATCCTCTGCTATTGTCCGAACTGCCTTTCTCCCTTCCACCGACTGGAGATCTGCAGCAGCACAGACCGGTGTCACAGGTGCAAGGAAAAACACCACACATCGCTTCACCTCGACGATGTTCACGTCCGCACGAGGCCCGAAGACGACAGCTCCGACGACGTGCTGTCTCTTCACCCAACGGAGCCGTACAAATATTAAGCTCAGCAGGTGTAAAATGCGGAGCATGCCGAAGAAGAGGCGGCCGTAACAAAGGCGACTACGTCGTCATCGAACTGCCGGTCTACAACAGAAGACACTCTACGGGTGAGCGGCTTGGAACCACGTCCGTTCCGACCATCCATTACCTGCGCAACAAGAGAAAGCGGCTGTGCAGCTGGCTGCTTGGAACCTCGTCCATTCCGACCGCTCCTGCAACACGAGAGGCGAGAGCTAGGCTCGGAATCCGTTCCGACCCCCTCAAGACGATAATTGGAGACAGGGTGACTCGTAATCACGTCCGTTCCGACCATCACATCACCGCAATCAGTGGCGACAATGCGGCTCGGAATCTCGTCCGTTCTTACTGTCTTCGCGTGATGCTCTCCGACAAGACCGAATACGAAAATCGCCTTATCATCGAGAAGAAGAGTTGGAAGACAAGATGCCCCCCCCCAGTCTGGTCGGCGACTTCAGCTAGCGGGCTTTCGAACGGGTCGAGTATCGGCTAATGCGACCCTTTCTTTTTACCAAAACTTTATCGCCTACCTTAAATGTACGTTCTATTCTGTCTTTGTTGTGAGTATTTTATTCTAGTTGCTGTGCGTGTGTTAAACGTGCCGATATTTCGTTACTTATATTCGTATCATTGGTCGTGGCTTGAATTATTTCTATTGGCCTTTTGTTAGTTACTGAGTGAATTGTTTTATTGTATTCGATGGTTCACAATAAAATTAAATCTCGTGTGTCATCAATGTTCCTTTCCAACTTCATATATCTGACAATATCTACTAATGTACTATGAAATCTCTACTACTCCGTTAGATGCGCTGTGGAGAGCTGGAGGATAAAAAATTTCAATACCGAAACTGTTGGCAAGAAAATATTTGACAGTATTGGAATTAAGTGACTTCTCGTTATCGCCATAAATGACTTTAGCCTTAGGAAATATGTTCAAAAGTTGTATGAGTTGGGGCTTTATATCCACAATTGTCTGAACAACTGCAAATTTGGAAAACTTGTTCAAACAGGTTAAAAAATATTTCGAATCCGTTGAAAATATATCAACGTGAAGGATTTCTCCTAAACATGATGGAATTGGCTTTTCAGCTATTTTATGCTTTTGGTGATGTCTATGATATTTTGATTTTGAACAGATTCTGCAGTTTCCGACCGCTTTTTTGTTTTTTTTTCAGTTTTGGAAAAAAGTAGTAATTCAAAATTTGCTTTACATTTTCTTATGCGGCGCGATTATGCTCTGTAGTTATGATTTCAAGCTGGTCACTTGGATCAAAGATATCAGTCACAAATTTCTTGGCATATTTTAACCTGGTATTTGGAAATAATTTTACTATATCATGTTGGATAAAGGCTAGAACAGGCAAGCTACAGTGAATTCCGTTCACCACGTTGGTGTTGACAAGATCTTGAATATAGTGTTTTTGTCACGAAAATAAATAAGATGCCGTGTTCTATTTCCAAATATAATAAAAGTCCGTTTAGATGGGTTCTCAGCTTCTTCAATAATAATCTGATTCTTGAAACAACTGACGTTTTTCAACCGCCTGTATGGTATAAGTTAATGACTGCTCGCTATGAATCGTGGCACAGTCAGAATTTGAACCCTGTTCCACCATGTTAATTAGTTGTCGCGACAAAGCGTCAGCAACATAGTTTCCTGGTTTATAATGTAATTTTGCATTGTGCTCGTCAATAAACGCCTTCCAACGCTTGAGTTTTGCATTTGGGTTTCTATCTGAGACTGCGAACGTTAGTGGTTGGTGATCTGTGAAAATGTTTAAATATTTTACACCATAGAGATAGTTTCTAAGGTTTTTTAATGCCCATACTATGGCCAAAAGCTCTATTTTATTTCTTGCAAAATTAAGTTCATTACCTCTCAAAGTTCTAGATATCATAGTAGATGGCCTACCTTCCTGAGACAAGACAGCACCCAGGCCATGGTTAAAGCATCTGTTGTCGTTTCAAAGTATCAAAAGCTTGGTATTGTATTGATTTAAGTGTGATTTTTATCTTATTTGACTGAGTGGCACTGACTTTTTCATTTTCACCCTTTAGAATGTCGGTCAAAGGTTTGGCTATGCTAGCAAAGTCTTTGACGAAGTGCCAATAGCAAATAATAGCTTGTCAGTCCTAAGAATGATCTTAGATTGTATAAGTTTTCGAAGGCTGGGAAGTTTAGCATGGTATGTACCTTATCGGGACATGTTTTAATGCTTTCTCTTGATACAGTAAATCCGAGGTACTTGGTTTCGTTTTAAAAAAATGCGACCTTTCAACTGATACCCTCATGTTAGCATTATATAAGATTTTACAACCCAGTTTACATCTTCAATATGTTGTTCTTTTGTTTGTGAAAATATTATGAAGTCGTCTATGTAAAAATAACAGCTTTTGCCTATTCTTTCCCTTAGTACGTCGTCTATAGCTCTCTGAAATATGCTGAGAGCGTTTTTTAAGCCAAACGGCAGTCTGCAAAATCAACATTACATTTGGTATTGGATACGTGTCGTCAATAGTAGCTTCATTTAACTTTCGGAAATCTAAAACCATTCGTTTTTTCCTTGTGCCTAACTCGCCGAAGCCTTTTTTATCTACTACCCAAATTGGACTGTTGTAGGGAGATCTAGAGGGTTTAATAATGCCGTTATGTAAAAGTTCCTTTATCTCATTTTTCACAAAATCTGCTACACCCAATGGATAAGGGTATGACCTAGAATAGATGGGCTCCTCATGCTTTGTACGTATGGTTGCGACTACGTTTGTATTAAATGGTAAGGACTCATTTGGGTTTGCAAACGCACTTAACCTTTTCTCAATCATTTTTAAAAACCCCCTTTCACTGCGAGAGGTACGCTATCGTTATGTATTTGTGTAATATGTATGCTTTCACACTTTTTGAAATCGATCATATATAACTGCAAGGTTTGTACAATCTATAGGAACCAGGCACAAAATCAAATTATGGCTGCCCTTCCTTCCGAACGTACTACCTTCACGCGCCCTTTTTACTAATACGGGCGTAGATTTCGCTGGTCCATTCGAGATCAAAAGGTATAGAGGGCGAGGCTGCGTAATCACGAAGGGTTACGTATGCCTGTTCGTTTGCTTTGCAACAAAAGCTAACCACTTGGAACTACAAACAACTAGAACACTCCTACCTTAGCAGCTCGACGAAGTATATTAATTCCGTTTTCGGAATACATATATTTGGGCACCCCCTACGAGATACGAACCTTAAAAATGCTGCTAAGGTAGGAGTGTTCAAATTGTTTGTAGTTCCAAGTGGTTAGCTTTTGTTGCTCTAGAGCTTTGAGAACATAATTGAAAGCATTTCTTTCTAATTCGAAATCTGCTGTAACGTCTAAGTTCTTTCATCAGCAGCTTTATTGGTATTTTATTCCAGCATCTGCTTCCCACATGGGTGGCTTATGGGAAGCAGGTGTGAATAGTTTTAAGCCTCATTTTCTAAAAATAGCATCTAATTTTAAATACACATTGGAAAAGTTTGCTTCATTACTATGTAGAATTAATGCGTGTCCCAATTTAAGACCGTTTAATGCAGCATTTACTGATGCCTCCAGCTTGGAACCACTGACTCCGAGACATTTTCTCGTCGGAAGTCCCATCCTAGTTCCACCTGAGATTGAGATTACGGAAAATCCAGCTTCCGTGGTAAACCGATGGCACAAGATGAAGGCGCTCCATCACTCGTTTTGTCAACGTGGGAAAAACGAAGACTTTAATGAACTTCAAAAGCGGACGAAGTGGAAGCGATAGCAACAAGACATGCAGGTGGCCGACATGGTTGTTATTCGAGAGGAAAACCTTCCTCCAAACGAATGGCGACTAGGAGGAGTCGTCAAGGTTTACCACGGCGAAGATAAACGAGTCAGAGTGGCAGACATCCGCACCCATAAGGGAGTCGTTACGAGACCAAACATCAAATTGGTCTTGCTACCATAAAAGAAGACCAGCACTTCCTAAGAAGCTCCAATATGCGCCATGCTCGCCATGCTCGCCACCCAGCCAAACCACAACAATCAGCTGTAACTTTTAGACCCTATGGTTTTTTTTGTCGAGTATTTTTCCCATTACAGAAAAGATGGCTCGTTGTACTGCTCGCCGAGTGAAATCCAACCAGAACGCTGCGACTGCCTGCCGGTTATGTGGTGGCAACCACGGGAAGAGGATATGCCCACAATACCGCGGGAAGACGGCAGAGAAGCGACTGCGGGTGGTTCTCATCCACCGCTATTGTCCGAACTGCCTTTCTCCCTTCCACCGACTGGAGATCTGCAGCAGCACAGACCGGTGTCACAGGTGCAAGGAAAAACACCACACATCGCTTCACTTCGACGATGTTCACGTCCGCACGAGGCCCGAAGACGACAGCTCCGACGACGTGCTGTCTCTTCACCCAACGGAGCCGTACAAATATTAAGCTCAGCAGGTGTAAAAGGCGGAGCATGCCGAAGAAGAGGCGGCCGTAACAAAGGCGACTACGTCGTCATCGAACTGCCGGTCTACAACAGAAGACACTCTACGGGTGAGCGGCTTGGAACCACGTCCGTTCCGACCATCCATTACCTGCGCAACAAGAGAAAGCGGCTCTGCAGCTGGCTGCTTGGAACCTCGTCCGTTCCGACCGCTCCTGCAACACGAGAGGCGAGAGCTAGGCTCGGAATCACGTCCGTTCCGACCCCCTCAAGACGATAATTGGAGACAGGGTGACTCGTAATCACGTCCGTTCCGACCATCACATCACCGCAATCAGTGGCGACAATGCGGCTCGGAATCTCGTCCGTTCTTACTGTCTTCGCGCGATGCTCTCCGACAAGACCGAATACGAAAATCGCCTTATCATCGAGAAGAAGAGTTGGAAGACAAGATGCCCCCCCAGTCTGTTCGGCGACTTCAGCTAGCGGGCTTTCGAACGGGTCGAGTATCGGCTAATGCGACCCTTTCTTTTTACCAAAACTTTATCGCCTACCTTAAATGTACGTTCTATTCTGTCTTTGTTGTGAGTATTTTATTCTAGTTGCTGTGCGTGTGTTAAACGTGCCGATATTTCGTTACTTATATTCGTATCATTGGTCGTGGCTTGAATTATTTCTATTGGCCTTTTGTTAGTTACTGAGTGAATTGTTTTATTGTATTCGATGGTTCAAAATAAAATTAAATCTCGTGTGTCATCAATGTTCCTTTCCAACTTCATATATCTGACAATATCTACTAATGTACTATGAAATCTCTACTGTCCGTTAGATGCGCTGTGGAGAGCTGGAGGATAAAAAATTTCAATACCGAAACTGTTGGCAAGAAAATATTGGACAGTATTGGAATTAAGTGACTTCTCGTTATCGCCATAAATGACTTTAGCCTTAGGAAATATGTTCAAAAGTTGTATGAGTTGGGGCTTTATATCCACAATTGTCTGAACAACTGCAAATTTGGAAAACTTGTTCAAACAGGTTAAAAAGTATTTCGAATCCGTTGAAAATATATCAACGTGAAGGATTTCTCCTAAACATGATGGAATTGGCTTTTCAGCTATTTTATGCTTTTGGTGATGTCTATGATATTTTGATTTTGAACAGATTCTGCAGTTTCCGACCGCTTTTTTGTTTTTTTTTTCAGTTTTGGAAAAAAGTAGTAATTAAAAATTTGCTTTACATTTTCTTATGCGGCGCGATTATGCTCTGTAGTTATGATTTCAAGCTGGTCACTTGGATCAAAGATATCAGTCACAAATTTCTTGGCATATTTTAACCTGGTATTTGGAAATAATTTTACTATATCATGTTGGATAAAGGCTAGAACAGGCAAGCTACAGTGAATTCCGTTCACCACGTTGGTGTTGACAAGGTCTTGAATATAGTGTTTTTGTCACGAAAATAAATAAGATGCCGTGTTCTATTTCCAAATATAATAAAAGTCCGTTTAGATGGGTTCTCAGCTTCTTCAATAATAATCTGATTCTTGAAACAACTGACGTTTTTCAACCGCCTGTATGGTATAAGTTAATGACTGCTCGCTATGAATCGTGGCACAGTCAGAATTTGAACCCTGTTCCACCATGTTAATTAGTTGTCGCGACAAAGCGTCAGCAACATAGTTTCCTGGTTTATAATGTAATTTTGCATTGTGCTCGTCAATAAACGCCTTCCAACGCTTGAGTTTTGCATTTGGGTTTCTATCTGAGACTGCGAACGTTAGTGGTTGGTGATCTGTGAAAATGTTTAAATATTTTACACCATAGAGATAGTTTCTAAGGTTTTTTAATGCCCATACTATGGCCAAAAGCTCTATTTTATTTCTTGCAAAATTAAGTTCATTACCTCTCAAAGTTCTAGATATCATAGTAGATGGCCTACCTTCCTGAGACAAGACAGCACCCAGGCCATGGTTAAAGCATCTGTTGTCGTTTCAAAGTATCAAAAGCTTGGTATTGTATTGATTTAAGTGTGATTTTTATCTTATTTGACTGAGTGGCACCGACTTTTTCATTTTCACCCTTTAGAATGTCGGTCAAAGGTTTGGCTATGCTAGCAAAGTCTTTGACGAAGTGCCAATAGCCAATAATAGCTTGTCAGTCCTAAGAATGATCTTAGATTGTATAAGTTTTCGAAGGCTGGGAAGTTTAGCATGGTATGTACCTTATCGGGACATGTTTTAATGCTTCCTCTTGATACAGTAAATCCGAGGTACTTGGTTTCGTTTTAAAAAAATGCGACCTTTCAACTGATACCCTCATGTTAGCATTATATAAGATTTTACAACCCAGTTTACATCTTCAATATGTTGTTCTTTTGTTTGTGAAAATATTATGAAGTCGTCTATGTAAAAATAACAGCTTTTGCCTATTCTTTCCCTTAGTACGTCGTCTATAGCTCTCTGAAATATGCTGAGAGCGTTTTTTAAGCCAAACGGCAGTCTGCAAAATCAACATTACATTTGGTATTGGATACGTGTCGTCAATAGTAGCTTCATTTAACTTTCGGAAATCTAAAACCATTCGTTTTTTCCTTGTGCCTAACTCGCCGAAGCCTTTTTTATCTACTACCCAAATTGGACTGTTGTAGGGAGATCTAGAGGGTTTAATAATGCCGTTATGTAAAAGTTCCTTTATCTCATTTTTCACAAAATCTGCTACACCCAATGGATAAGGGTATGACCTAGAATAGATGGGCTCCTCATGCTTTGTACGTATGGTTGCGACTACGTTTGTATTAAATGGTAAAGACTCATTTGGGTTTGCAAACGCACTTAACCTTTTCTCAATCATTTTTAAAAACCCCCTTTCACTGCGAGAGGTACGCTATCGTTATGTATTTGTGTAATATGTATGCTTTCACACTTTTTGAAATCGATCATATATAACTGCAAGGTTTGTACAATCTATAGGAACCAGGCACAAAATCAAATTATGGCTGCCCTTCCTTCCGAACGTACTACCTTCACGCGCCCTTTTTACTAATACGGGCGTAGATTTCGCTGGTCCATTCGAGATCAAAAGGTATAGAGGGCGAGGCTGCGTAATCACGAAGGGTTACGTATGCCTGTTCGTTTGCTTTGCAACAAAAGCTAACCACTTGGAACTACAAACAACTAGAACACTCCTACCTTAGCAGCTCGACGAAGTATATTAATTCCGTTTTCGGAATACATATATTTGGGCACCCCCTACGAGATACGAACCTTAAAAATGCTGCTAAGGTAGGAGTGTTCAAATTGTTTGTAGTTCCAAGTGGTTAGCTTTTGTTGCTCTAGAGCTTTGAGAACATAATTGAAAGCATTTCTTTCTAATTCGAAATCTGCTGTAACGTCTAAGTTCTTTCATCAGCAGCTTTATTGGTATTTTATTCCAGCATCTGCTTCCCACATGGGTGGCTTATGGGAAGCAGGTGTGAATAGTTTTAAGCCTCATTTTCTAAAAATAGCATCTAATTTTAAATACACATTGGAAAAGTTTGCTTCATTACTATGTAGAATTAATGCGTGTCCCAATTTAAGACCGTTTAATGCAGCATTTACTGATGCCTCCAGCTTGGAACCACTGACTCCGAGACATTTTCTCGTCGGAAGTCCCATCCTAGTTCCGCCTGAGATTGAGATTACGGAAAATCCAGCTTCCGTGGTAAACCGATGGCACAAGATGAAGGCGCTCCATCACTCGTTTTGTCAACGTGGGAAAAACGAAGACTTTAATGAACTTCAAAAGCGGACGAAGTGGAAGCGATAGCAACAAGACATGCAGGTGGCCGACATGGTTGTTATTCGAGAGGAAAACCTTCCTCCAAACGAATGGCGACTAGGAGGAGTCGTCAAGGTTTACCACGGCGAAGATAAACGAGTCAGAGTGGCAGACATCCGCACCCATAAGGGAGTCGTTACGAGACCAAACATCAAATTGGTCTTGCTACCATAAAAGAAGACCAGCACTTCCTAAGAAGCTCCAATATGCGCCATGCTCGCCATGCTCGCCACCCAGCCAAACCACAACAATCAGCTGTAACTTTTAGACCCTATGGTTTTTTTTGTCGAGTATTTTTCCCATTACAGAAAAGATGGCTCGTTGTACTGCTCGCCGAGTGAAATCCAACCAGAACGCTGCGACTGCCTGCCGGTTATGTGGTGGCAACCACGGGAAGAGGATATGCCCACAATACCGCGGGAAGACGGCAGAGAAGCGACTGCGGGTGGTGCTCATCCACCGCTATTGTCCGAACTGCCTTTCTCCCTTCCACCGACTGGAGATCTGCAGCAGCACAGACCGGTGTCACAGGTGCAAGGAAAAACACCACACATCGCTTCACCTCGACGATGTTCACGTCCGCACGAGGCCCGAAGACGACAGCTCCGACGACGTGCTGTCTCTTCACCCAACGGAGCCGTACAAATATTAAGCTCAGCAGGTGTAAAATGCGGAGCATGCCGAAGAAGAGGCGGCCGTAACAAAGGCGACTACGTCGTCATCGAACTGCCGGTCTACAACAGAAGACACTCTACGGGTGAGCGGCTTGGAACCACGTCCGTTCCGACCATCCATTACCTGCGCAACAAGAGAAAGCGGCTCTGCAGCTGGCTGCTTGGAACCTCGTCCGTTCCGACCGCTCCTGCAACACGAGAGGCGAGAGCTAGGCTCGGAATCCGTTCCGACCCCCTCAAGACGATAATTGGAGACAGGGTGACTCGTAATCACGTCCGTTCCGACCATCACATCACCGCAATCAGTGGCGACAATGCGGCTCGGAATCTCGTCCGTTCTTACTGTCTTCGCGCGATGCTCTCCGACAAGACCGAATACGAAAATCGCCTTATCATCGAGAAGAAGAGTTGGAAGACAAGATGCCCCCCCAGTCTGTTCGGCGACTTCAGCTAGCGGGCTTTCGAACGGGTCGAGTATCGGCTAATGCGACCCTTTCTTTTTACCAAAACTTTATCGCCTACCTTAAATGTACGTTCTATTCTGTCTTTGTTGTGAGTATTTTATTCTAGTTGCTGTGCGTGTGTTAAACGTGCCGATATTTCGTTACTTATATTCGTATCATTGGTCGTGGCTTGAATTATTTCTATTGGCCTTTTGTTAGTTACTGAGTGAATTGTTTTATTGTATTCGATGGTTCACAATAAAATTAAATCTCGTGTGTCATCAATGTTCCTTTCCAACTTCATATATCTGACAATATCTACTAATGTACTATGAAATCTCTACTGTCCGTTAGATGCGCTGTGGAGAGCTGGAGGATAAAAAATTTCAATACCGAAACTGTTGGCAAGAAAATATTTGACAGTATTGGAATTAAGTGACTTCTCGTTATCGCCATAAATGACTTTAGCCTTAGGAAATATGTTCAAAAGTTGTATGAGTTGGGGCTTTATATCCACATTGTCTGAACAACTGCAAATTTGGAAAACTTGTTCAAACAGGTTAAAAAGTATTTCGAATCCGTTGAAAATATATCAACGTGAAGGATTTCTCCTAAACATGATGGAATTGGCTTTTCAGCTATTTTATGCTTTTGGTGATGTCTATGATATTTTGATTTTGAACAGATTCTGCAGTTTCCGACCGCTTTTTTTTTTCAGTTTTGGAAAAAAGTAGTAATTAAAAATTTGCTTTACATTTTCTTATGCGGCGCGATTATGCTCTGTAGTTATGATTTCAAGCTGGTCACTTGGATCAAAGATATCAGTCACAAATTTCTTGGCATATTTTAACCTGGTATTTGGAAATAATTTTACTATATCATGTTGGATAAAGGCTAGAACAGGCAAGCTACAGTGAATTCCGTTCACCACGTTGGTGTTGACAAGGTCTTGAATATAGTGTTTTTGTCACGAAAATAAATAAGATGCCGTGTTCTATTTCCAAATATAAAAAAAGTCCGTTTAGATGGGTTCTCAGCTTCTTCAATAATAATCTGATTCTTGAAACAATTGACGTTTTTCAACCGCCTGTATGGTATAAGTTAATGACTGCTCGCTATGAATCGTGGCACAGTCAGAATTTGAAACCTGTTCCACCACGTTAATTAGTTGTCGCGACAAAGCGTCAGCAACATAGTTTCCTGGTTTATAATGTAATTTTGCATTGTGCTCGTCAATAAATGCCTTCCAACGCTTGAGTTTTGCATTTGGGTTTCTATCTGAGACTGCGAACGTTAGTGGTTGGTGATCTGTGAAAATGTTTAAATATTTTACACCATAGAGATAGTTTCTAAGGTTTTTTAATGCCCATACTATGGCCAAAAGCTTTATTTTATTTCTTGCAAAATTAAGTTCATTACCTCTCAAAGTTCTAGATATCATAGTAATTGGCATACCTTCCTGAGACAAGACAGCACCCAGGCCATGGTTAAAGCATCTGTTGTCAAAGCAAAATGTTTTTTAAAATCAGGGTAGGAAAGCATTACATCTTCAGATATCAAAACGCGTTTCAAAGTATCAAAAGCTTGGTATTGTATTGATTTAAGTGTGATTTTTATCTTATTTGACTGAGTGGCACTGACTTTTTCATTTTCACCCTTTAGAATGTCGGTCAAAGGTTTGGCTATGCTAGCAAAGTCTTTGACGAAGCGCCAATAGCCAATAATAGCTTGTCAGTCCTAAGAATGATCTTAGATTGTATAAGTTTTCGAAGGCTGGGAAGTTTAGCATGGTATGTACCTTGTCGGGACATGTTTTAATGCCTCCTCTTGATACAGTAAATCCGAGGTACTTGGTTTCGTTTTACAAAAAGGCGACTTTTCAACTGATACCCTCATGTTAGCATTATAAAAGATTTTACAACCCAGTTTACATCTTCAATATGTTGTTCTTTTGTTAGTGAAAATATTATAAAGTCGTCTATGTAAACATAACAGCTTTTGCCTATTATTTCCCTTAGTAAGTCGTCTATAGCTCTCTGAAATATGCTGAGAGCGTTTTTTAAGCCAAACGGCAGTCTGCATTACATTTGGTATTGGATACGTGTCGTCAATAGTAGCTTCATTTAACTTTCGGAAATCTAAAACCATTCGTTTTTTCCTGTTGCCTAACTCGCCGAAGCCATTTTTATCTACTACCCAAATTGGACTGTTGTAGGGAGATCTAGAGGGTTTAATAATGCCGTTATGTAAAAGTTCCTTTATCTCATTTTTCACAAAATCTGCTACACCCAATGGATAAGGGTATGACCTAGAATAGATGGGCTCCTCATGCTTTGTACGTATGGTTGCGACTACGTTTGTATTAAATGGTAAAGACTCATTTGGGTTAGCAAACGCACTTAACCTTTTCTCAATCATTTTTAAAACCCCCCTTTCACTGCGAGAGGTACGCTATCGTTATGTATTTGTGTAATATGTATGCTTTCACACTTTTTGAAATCGATCATATATAACTGCAAGGTTTGTACAATCTATAGAAACCAGGCACAAAATCAAATTATGGCTGCCCTTCCTTCCGAACGTACTACCTTCACGCGCCCTTTTTACTAATACGGGCGTAGATTTCGCTGGTCCATTCGAGATCAAAATTTATAGAGGGCGAGGCTGCGTAATCACGAAGGGTTACGTATGCCTGTTCGTTTGCTTTGCAACAAAAGCTAACCACTTGGAACTACAAACAACTAGAACACTCCTACCTTAGCAGCTCGACGAAGTATATTAATTCCGTTTTCGGATTACATATATTTGGGCACCCCCTACGAGATACGAACCTTAAAAATGCTGCTAAGGAGGAGTGTTCAAATTGTTTGTAGTTCCAAGTGGTTAGCTTTTGTTGCTCTAGAGCTTTGAGAACATAATTGAAAGCATTTCTTTCTAATTCGAAATCTGCTGTAACGTCTAAGTTCTTTCATCAGCAGCTTTATTGGTATTTTATTCCAGCATCTGCTTCCCACATGGGTGGCTTATGGGAAGCAGGTGTGAATAGTTTTAAGCCTCATTTTCTAAAAATAGCATCTAATTTTAAATACACATTGGAAAAGTTTGCTTCATTACTATGTAGAATTAATGCGTGTCCCAATTTAAGACCGTTTAATGCAGCATTTACTGATGCCTCCAGCTTGGAACCACTGACTCCGAGACATTTTCTCGTCGGAAGTCCCATCCTAGTTCCGCCTGAGATTGAGATTACGGAAAATCCAGCTTCCGTGGTAAACCGATGGCACAAGATGAAGGCGCTCCATCACTCGTTTTGTCAACGTGGGAAAAACGAGGACTTTAATGAACTTCAAAAGCGGACGAAGTGGAAGCGATAGCAACCAGACATGCAGGTGGCCGACATGGTTGTTATTCGAGAGGAAAACCTTCCTCCAAACGAATGGCGACTAGGAGGAGTCGTCAAGGTTTACCACGGCGAAGATAAACGAGTCAGAGTGGCAGACATCCGCACCCATAAGGGAGTCGTTACGAGACCAAACATCAAATTGGTCTTGCTACCATCAAAGAAGACCAGCACTTCCTAAGAAGCTCCAATATACGCCATGCTCGCCACCCAGCCAAACCACAACAATCAGCTGTAACTTTTAGACCCTATGGTTTTTTTTGTCGAGTATTTTTCCCATTACAGAAAAGATGGCTCGTTGTACTGCTCGCCGAGTGAAATCCAAGCAGAACGCTGCGATTGCCTGCCGGTTATGTGGTGGCAACCACGGGAAGAGGATATGCCCACAATACCGCGGGAAGACGGCAGAGAAGCGACTGCGGGTGGCGCTCATCCTCTGCTATTGTCCGAACTGCCTTTCTCCCTCCCACCGACTGGAGATCTGCAGCAGCACAGACCGGTGTCTCAGGTGCAAGCAAAAACACCACACATCGCTTCACCTCGACGATGTTCACGTCCGCACGAGGCCCGAAGACGACAGCTCCGACGACGTGCTGTCTCTTCACCCAACGGAGCCGTACAAATATTAAGCTCAGCAGGTGTAAAAGGCGGAGCATGCCGAAGAAGAGGCGGCCGTAACAAAGGCGACTACGTCGTCATCGAACTGCCGGTCTACAACAGAAGACACTCTACGGGTGAGCGGCTTGGAACCACGTCCGTTCCGACCATCCATTACCTGCGCAACAAGAGAAAGCGGCTCTGCAGCTGGCTGCTTGGAACCTCGTCCGTTCCGACCGCTCCTGCAACACGAGAGGCGAGAGCTAGGCTCGGAATCACGTCCGTTCCGACCCCCTCAAGACGATAATTGGAGACAGGGTGACTCGTAATCACGTCCGTTCCGACCATCACATCACCGCAATCAGTGCCGACAATGCGGCTCGGAATCTCGTCCGTTCTTACTGTCTTCGCGCGATGCTCTCCGACAAGACCGAATACGAAAATCGCCTTATCATCGAGAAGAAGAGTTGGAAGACAAGATGCCCCCCCAGTCTGGTCGGCGACTTCAGCTAGCGGGCTTTCGAACGGGTCGAGTATCGGCTAATGCGACCCTTTCTTTTTACCAAAACTTTATCGCCTACCTTAAATGTACGTTCTATTCTGTCTTTGTTGTGAGTATTTTATTCTAGTTGCTGTGCTTGTGTTAAACGTGCCGATATTTCGTTACTTATATTCGTATCATTGGTCGTGGCTTGAATTATTTCTATTGGCCTTTTGTTAGTTACTGAGTGAATTGTTTTATTGTATTCGATGGTTAACAATAAAATTAAATCTCGTGTGTCATCAATGTTCCTTTCCAACTTCATATATCTGACAATATCTACTAATGTACTATGAAATCTCTACTGTCCGTTAGATGCGCTGTGGAGAGCTGGAGGATAAAAAATTTCAATACCGAAACTGTTGGCAAGAAAATATTTGACAGTATTGGAATTAAGTGACTTCTCGTTATCGCCATAAATGACTTTAGCCTTAGGAAATATGTTCAAAAGTTGTATGAGTTGGGGCTTTATATCCACAATTGTCTGAATAACTGCAAATTTGGAAAACTTGTTCAAACAGGTTAAAAAATATTTCGAATCCGTTGAAAATATATCAACGTAAAGGATTTCTCCTAAACATGATGGAATTGGCTTTTCAGCTATTTTATGCTTTTGGTGATGTCTATGATATTTTGATTTTGAACAGATTCTGCAGTTTCCGACCGCTTTTTTGTTTTTTTTTTCAGTTTTGGAAAAAAGTAGTAATTCAAAATTTGCTTTACATTTTCTTATGCGGCGCGATTATGCTCTGTAGTTATGATTTCAAGCTGGTCACTTGGATCAAAGATATCAGTCACAAATTTCTTGGCATATTTTAACCTGGTATTTGGAAATAATTTTACTATATCATGTTGGATAAAGGCTAGAACAGGCAAGCTACAGTGAATTCCGTTCACCACGTTGGTGTTGACAAGGTCTTGAATATAGTGTTTTTGTCACGAAAATAAATAAGATGCCGTGTTCTATTTCCAAATATAATAAAAGTCCGTTTAGATGGGTTCTCAGCTTCTTCAATAATAATCTGATTCTTGAAACAATTGACGTTTTTCAACCGCCTGTATGGTATAAGTTAATGACTGCTCGCTATGAATCGTGGCACAGTCAGAATTTGAACCCTGTTCCACCATGTTAATTAGTTGTTGCGACAAAGCGTCAGCAACATAGTTTCCTGGTTTATAATGTAATTTTGCATTGTGCTCGTCAATAAATGCCTTCCAACGTTTGAGTTTTGCATTTGGGTTTCTATCTGAGACTGCGAACGTTAGTGGTTGGTGATCTGTGAAAATGTTTAAATATTTTACACCATAGAGATAGTTTCTAAGGGTTTTTAATGCCCATACTATGGCCAAAAGCTTTATTTTATTTCTTGCAAGATTAAGTTCATTACCTCTCAAAGTTCTAGATATCATAGTAATTGGCATACCTTCCTGAGACAAGACAGCACCCAGGCCATGGTTAAAGCATCTGTTGTCAAAGCAAAATGTTTTTTAAAATCAGGGTAGGAAAGCATTACATCTTCAGATATCAAAACGCGTTTCAAAGTATCAAAAGCTTGGTATTGTATTGATTTAAGTGTGATTTTTATCTTATTTGACTGAGTGGCACTGACTTTTTCATTTTCACCCTTTAGAATGTCGGTCAAAGGTTTGGCTATGCTAGCAAAGTCTTTGACGAAGCGCCAATAGCCAATAATAGCTTGTCAGTCCTAAGAATGATCTTAGATTGTATAAGTTTTCGAAGGCTGGGAAGTTTAGCATGGTATGTACCTTGTCGGGACATGTTTTAATGCCTCCTCTTGATACAGTAAATCCGAGGTACTTGGTTTCGTTTAAAAAAAATGCGACTTTTCAACTGATACCCTCATGTTAGCATTATAAAAGATTTTACAACCCAGTTTACATCTTCAATATGTTGTTCTTTTGTTAGTGAAAATATTATAAAGTCGTCTATGTAAACATAACAGCTTTTGCCTATTATTTCCCTTAGTACGTCGTCTATAGCTCTCTGAAATATGCTGAGAGCGTTTTTTAAGCCAAACGGCAGTCTGCAAAATCAACATTACATTTGGTATTGGATACGTGTCGTCAATAGTAGCTTCATTTAACTTTCGGAAATCTACAACCATTCGTTTTTTCCTGTTGCCTAACTCGCCGAAGCCTTTTTTATCTACTACCCAAATTTGATTGTTGTAGGGAGATCTAGAGGGTTTAATAATGCCGTTATGTAAAAGTTCCTTTATCTCATTTTTCACAAAATCTGCTACACCCAATGGATAAGGGTATGACCTAGAATAGATGGGCTCCTCATGCTTTGTACGTATGGTTGCGACTACGTTTGTATTAAATGGTAAAGACTCATTTGGGTTAGCAAACGCACTTAACCTTTTCTCAATCATTTTTAAAACCCCCTTTTCACTGCGAGAGGTACGCTATCGTTATGTATTTGTGTAATATGTATGCTTTCACACTTTTTGAAATCGATCATATATAACTGCAAGGTTTGTACAATCTATAGAAACCAGGCACAAAATCAAATTATGGCTGCCCTTCCTTCCGAACGTACTACCTTCACGCGCCCTTTTTACTAATACAGGCGTAGATTTCGCTGGTCCATTCGAGATCAAAAGTTATAGAGGGCGAGGCTGCGTAATCACGAAGGGTTACGTATGCCTGTTCGTTTGCTTTGCAACAAAAGCTAACCACTTGGAACTACAAACAACTAGAACACTCCTACCTTAGCAGCTCGACGAAGAATATTAATTCCGTTTTCGGAATACATATATTTGGGCACCCCCTACGAGATACGAACCTTAAAAATGCTGCTAAGGTAGGAGTGTTCAAATTGTTTGTAGTTCCAAGTGGTTAGCTTTTGTTGCTCTAGAGCTTTGAGAACATAATTGAAAGCATTTCTTTCTAATTCGAAATCTACTGTAACGTCTAAGTTCTTTCATCAGCAGCTTTATTGGTATTTTATTCCAGCATCTGCTTCCCACATGGGTGGCTTATGGGAAGCAGGTGTGAATAGTTTTAAGCCTCATTTTCTAAAAATAGCATCTAATTTTAAATACACATTGGAAAAGTTTGCTTCATTACTATGTAGAATTAATGCGTGTCCCAATTTAAGACCGTTTAATGCAGCATTTACTGATGCCTCCAGCTTGGAACCACTGACTCCGAGACATTTTCTCGTCGGAAGTCCCACCCTAGTTCCGCCTGAGATTGAGATTACGGAAAATCCAGCTTCCGTGGTAAACCGATGGCACAAGATGAAGGCGCTCCATCACTCGTTTTGTCAACGTGGGAAAAACGAGGACTTTAATGAACTTCAAAAGCCGACGAAGTGGAAGCGATAGCAACCAGACATGCAGGTGGCCGACATGGTTGTTATTCGAGAGGAAAACCTTCCTCCAAACGAATGGCGGCTAGGAGGAGTCGTCAAGGTTTACCACGGCGAAGATAAACGAGTCAGAGTGGCAGACATCCGCACCCATAAGGGAGTCGTTACGAGACCAAACATCAAATTGGTCTTGCAACCATCAAAGAAGACCAGCACTTCCTAAGAAGCTCCAATATACGCCATGCTCGCCACCCAGCCAAACCACAACAATCAGCTGTAACTTTTAGACCCTATGGTTTTTTTTGTCGAGTATTTTTCCCATTACAGAAAAGATGGCTCGTTGTACTGCTCGCCGAGTGAAATCCAACCAGAACGCTGCGACTGCCTGCCGGTTATGTGGTGGCAACCACGGGAAGAGGATATGCCCACAATACCGCGGGAAGACGGCAGAGAAGCGACTGCGGGTGGTGCTCATCCTCTGCTATTGTCCGAACTGCCTTTCTCCCTTCCACCGACTGGAGATCTGCAGCAGCACAGACCGGTGTCACAGGTGCAAGGAAAAACACCACACATCGCTTCACCTCGACGATGTTCACGTCCGCACGAGGCCCGAAGACGACAGCTCCGACGACGTGCTGTCTCTTCACCCAACGGAGCCGTACAAATATTAAGTTCAGCAGGTGTAAAAGGCGGAGCATGCCGAAGAAGAGGCGGCCGTAACAAAGGCGACTACGTCGTCATCGAACTGCCGGTCTACAACAGAAGACACTCTATGGGTGAGCGGCTTGGAACCACGTCCGTTCCGACCATCCATTACCTGCGCAACAAGAGAAAGCGGCTCTGCAGCTGGCTGCTTGGAACCTCGTCCGTTCCGACCGCTCCTGCAACACGAGAGGCGAGAGCTAGGCTCGGAATCCGTTCCGACCCCCTCAAGACGATAATTGGAGACAGGGTGACTCGTAATCACGTCCGTTCCGACCATCACATCACCGCAATCAGTGGCGACAATGCGGCTCGGAATCTCGTCCGTTCTTACTGTCTTCGCGTGATGCTCTCCGACAAGACCGAATACGAAAATCGCCTTATCATCGAGAAGAAGAGTTGGAAGACAAGATGCCCCCCCAGTCTGTTCGGCGACTTCAGCTAGCGGGCTTTCGAACGGGTCGAGTATCGGCTAATGCGACCCTTTCTTTTTACCAAAACTTTATCGCCTACCTTAAATGTACGTTCTATTCTGTCTTTGTTGTGAGTATTTTATTCTAGTTGCTGTGCGTGTGTTAAACGTGCCGATATTTCGTTACTTATATTCGTATCATTGGTCGTGGCTTGAATTATTTCTATTGGCCTTTTGTTAGTTACTGAGTGAATTGTTTTATTGTATTCGATGGTTCACAATAAAATTAAATCTCGTGTGTCATCAATGTTCCTTTCCAACTTCATATATCTGACAATATCTACTAATGTACTATGAAATCTCTACTACTCCGTTAGATGCGCTGTGGAGAGCTGGAGGATAAAAAATTTCAATACCGAAACTGTTGGCAAGAAAATATTTGACAGTATTGGAATTAAGTGACTTCTCGTTATCGCCATAAATGACTTTAGCCTTTGGAAATATGTTCAAAAGTTGTATGAGTTGGGGCTTTATATCCACAATTGTGTGAACAACTGCAAATTTGGAAAACTTGTTCAAACAGGTTAAAAAATATTTCGAATCCGTTGAAAATATATCAACGTGAAGGATTTCTCCTAAACATGATGGAATTGGATTTTCAGCTATTTTAGGCTTTTGGTGATGTCTATGATATTTTGATTTTGAACAGATTCTGCAGTTTCCGACCGCTTTTTTGTTTTTTTTCAGTTTTGGAAAAAAGTAGTAATTCAAAATTTGCTTTACATTTTCTTATGCGGCGCGATTATGCTCTGTAGTTATGATTTCAAGCTGGTCACTTGGATCAAAGATATCAGTCACAAATTTCTTGGCATATTTTAACCTGGTATTTGGAAATAATTTTACTATATCATGTTGGATAAAGGCTAGAACAGGCAAGCTACAGTGAATTCCGTTCACCACGTTGGTGTTGACAAGGTCTTGAATATAGTGTTTTTGTCACGAAAATAAATAAGATGCCGTGTTCTATTTCCAAATATAATAAAAGTCCGTTTAGATGGGTTCTCAGCTTCTTCAATAATAATCTGATTCTTGAAACAATTGACGTTTTTCAACCGCCTGTATGGTATAAGTTAATGACTGCTCGCTATGAATCGTGGCACAGTCAGAATTTGAACCCTGTTCCACCATGTTAATTAGTTGTTGCGACAAAGCGTCAGCAACATAGTTTCCTGGTTTATAATGTAATTTTGCATTGTGCTCGTCAATAAATGCCTTCCAACGCTTGAATTTTGCATTTGGGTTTCTATCTGAGACTGCGAACGTTAGTGGTTGGTGATCTGTGAAAATGTTTAAATATTTTACACCATAGAGATAGTTTCTAAGGTTTTTTAATGCCCATACTATGGCCAAAAGCTCTATTTTATTTCTTGCAAAATTAAGTTCATTACCTCTCAAAGTTCTAGATATCATAGTAATTGGCATACCTTCCTGAGACAAGACAGCACCCAGGCCATGGTTAAAGCATCTGTTGTCAAAGCAAAATGTTTTTTAAAATCAGGGTAGGAAAGCATTACATCTTCAGATATCAAAACGCGTTTCAAAGTATCAAAAGCTTGGTATTGTATTGATTTAAGTGTGATTTTTATCTTATTTGACTGAGTGGCACTGACTTTTTCATTTTCACCCTTTAGAATGTCGGTCAAAGGTTTGGCTATGCTAGCAAAGTCTTTGACGAAGCGCCAATAGCCAATAATAGCTTGTCAGTCCTAAGAATGATCTTAGATTGTATAAGTTTTCGAAGGCTGGGAAGTTTAGCATGGTATGTACCTTGTCGGGACATGTTTTAATGCCTCCTCTTGATACAGTAAATCCGAGGTACTTGGTTTCGTTTTAAAAAAATGCGACTTTTCAACTGATACCCTCATGTTAGCATTATATAAGATTTTACAACCCAGTTTACATCTTCAATATGTTGTTCTTTTGTTTGTGAAAATATTATGAAGTCGTCTATGTAAAAATAACAGCTTTTGCCTATTCTTTCCCTTAGTAAGTCGTCTATAGCTCTCTGAAATATGCTGAGAGCGTTTTTTAAGCCAAACGGCAGTCTGCATTACATTTGGTATTGGATACGTGTCGTCAATAGTAGCTTCATTTAACTTTCGGAAATCTAAAACCATTCGTTTTTTCCTGTTGCCTAACTCGCCGAAGCCATTTTTATCTACTACCCAAATTGGACTGTTGTAGGGAGATCTAGAGGGTTTAATAATGCCGTTATGTAAAAGTTCCTTTATCTCATTTTTCACAAAATCTGCTACACCCAATGGATAAGGGTATGACCTAGAATAGATGGGCTCCTCATGCTTTGTACGTATGGTTGCGACTACGTTTGTATTAAATGGTAAAGACTCATTTGGGTTTGCAAACGCACTTAACCTTTTCTCAATCATTTTTAAAAACCCCCTTTCACTGCGAGAGGTACGCTATCGTTATGTATTTGTGTAATATGTATGCTTTCACACTTTTTGAAATCGATCATATATAACTGCAAGGTTTGTACAATCTATAGGAACCAGGCACAAAATCAAATTATGGCTGCCCTTCCTTCCGAACGTACTACCTTCACGCGCCCTTTTTACTAATACGGGCGTAGATTTCGCTGGTCCATTCGAGATCAAAAGTTATAGAGGGCGAGGCTGCGTAATCACGAAGGGTTACGTATGCCTGTTCGTTTGCTTTGCAACAAAAGCTAACCACTTGGAACTACAAACAACTAGAACACTCCTACCTTAGCAGCTCGACGAAGTATATTAATTCCGTTTTCGGAGTACATATATTTGGGCACCCCCTACGAGATACGAACCTTAAAAATGCTGCTAAGGTAGGAGTGTTCAAATTGTTTGTAGTTCCAAGTGGTTAGCTTTTGTTGCTCTAGAGCTTTGAGAACATAATTGAAAGCATTTCTTTCTAATTCGAAATCTGCTGTAACGTCTAAGTTCTTTCATCAGCAGCTTTATTGGTATTTTATTCCAGCATCTGCTTCCCACATGGGTGGCTTATGGGAAGCAGGTGTGAATAGTTTTAAGCCTCATTTTCTAAAAATAGCATCTAATTTTAAATACACATTGGAAAAGTTTGCTTCATTACTATGTAGAATTAATGCGTGTCCCAATTTAAGACCGTTTAATGCAGCATTTACTGATGCCTCCAGCTTGGAACCACTGACTCCGAGACATTTTCTCGTCGGAAGTCCCATCCTAGTTCCGCCTGAGATTGAGATTACGGAAAATCCAGCTTCCGTGGTAAACCGATGGCACAAGATGAAGGCGCTCCATCACTCGTTTTGTCAACGTGGGAAAAACGAGGACTTTAATGAACTTCAAAAGCGGACGAAGTGGAAGCGATAGCAACCAGACATGGTTGTTATTCGAGAGGAAAACCTTCCTCCAAACGAATGGCGACTAGGAGGAGTCGTCAAGGTTTACCACGGCGAAGATAAACGAGTCAGAGTGGCAGACATCCGCACCCATAAGGGAGTCGTTACGAGACCAAACATCAAATTGGTCTTGCTACCATCAAAGAAGACCAGCACTTCCTAAGAAGCTCCAATATACGCCATGCTCGCCACCCAGCCAAACCACAACAATCAGCTGTAACTTTTAGACCCTATGGTTTTTTTTTGTCGAGTATTTTTCCCATTACAGAAAAGATGGCTCGTTGTACTGCTCGCCGAGTAAAATCCAAGCAGAACGCTGCGATTGCCTGCCGGTTATGTGGTGGCAACCACGGGAAGAGGATATGCCCACAATACCGCGGGAAGACGGCAGAGAAGCGACTGCGGGTGGTGCTCATCCTCTGCTATTGTCCGAACTGCCTTTCTCCCTTCCACCGACTGGAGATCTGCAGCAGCACAGACCGGTGTCACAGGTGCAAGGAAAAACACCACACATCGCTTCACCTCGACGATGTTCACGTCCGCACGAGGCCCGAAGACGACAGCTCCGACGACGTGCTGTCTCTTCACCCAACGGAGCCGTACAAATATTAAGTTCAGCAGGTGTAAAAGGCGGAGCATGCCGAAGAAGAGGCGGCCGTAACAAAGGCGACTACGTCGTCATCGAATTGCCGGTCTACAACAGAAGACACTCTACGGGTGAGCGGCTTGGAACCACGTCCGTTCCGACCATCCATTACCTGCGCAACAAGAGAAAGCGGCTCTGCAGCTGGCTGCTTGGAACCTCGTCCGTTCCGACCGCTCCTGCAACACGAGAGGCGAGAGCTAGGCTCGGAATCCGTTCCGACCCCCTCAAGACGATAATTGGAGACAGGGTGACTCGTAATCACGTCCGTTCCGACCATCACATCACCGCAATCAGTGGCGACAATGCGGCTCGGAATCTCGTCCGTTCTTACTGTCTTCGCGTGATGCTCTCCGACAAGACCGAATACGAAAATCGCCTTATCATCGAGAAGAAGAGTTGGAAGACAAGATGCCCCCCCAGTCTGGTCGGCGACTTCAGCTAGCGGGCTTTCGAACGGGTCGAGTATCGGCTAATGCGACCCTTTCTTTTTACCAATACTTTATCGCCTACCTTAAATGTACGTTCTATTCTGTCTTTGTTGTGAGTATTTTATTCTAGTTGCTGTGCGTGTGTTAAACGTGCCGATATTTCGTTACTTATATTCGTATCATTGGTCGTGGCTTGAATTATTTCTATTGGCCTTTTGTTAGTTACTGAGTGAATTGTTTTATTGTATTCGATGGTTCACAATAAAATTAAATCTCGTGTGTCATCAATGTTCCTTTCCAACTTCATATATCTGACAATATCTACTAATGTACTATGAAATCTCTACTACTCCGTTAGATGCGCTGTGGAGAGCTGGAGGATAAAAAATTTCAATACCGAAACTGTTGGCAAGAAAATATTTGACAGTATTGGAATTAAGTGACTTCTCGTTATCGCCATAAATGACTTTAGCCTTAGGAAATATGTTCAAAAGTTGTATGAGTTGGGGCTTTATATCCACAATTGTCTGTGTTTACGCCAGCTGTTTACATCAGCATTCACAAGTGGATCTGCCATTGTGAATTACTATAATTCCACTTGCAGATGTCGCTGTGATACTACGGGAACAGGGACTCGTTACTTTCTCTCCCTTTTCTCGAGTCCTGTTACCCGTCCCGTTTGATGGGTTTCGCCTTCTGCGAAACTCCTGCACTCTTTCACTTTGTGAAGAGACGCCCCCAACGCTACAAGTAAGGTTATCTGAAATTTTGTATATTTTAACCCCACTTTTTTCCAGCAGTGTTATATATATTATAAAATAAATTGCTTGTCGATGACAAGCCCCCTTTTTGCCTTTATAAATTTAATATAACTTGTGTTTTTACTTGCGAGTGCAATACGGCAATCAGCTTATTAATTTAACGATCATAAATATTCAGAAGATCGGCCTCCTATTTTTTCGAACCCCGTTGCCGTGGAATTCATGAGGAATTCCCGGCCCCTAATTCCTCCCCGCTCGAACATGGTCCTTCGAGCCGGATCATTCTGATTTTTTTTGTTAATATTTTTGTGGCTGAGTTGCTGTGCTCGCAAGTAAAAATCGAAAACACAAGGTAAAAACATAACCCCAAAACTGCCAAGTTGCCCACTTATCCCCCATTTTAAATATCCCGTAAAGGTGTGTTTAATTAATTTTGGATAAAGAAATATATTAATATCCAATTAAACACACCTTAAAAAATTGCTTTAATATTTTCACAATCTTCTATTGTGAACGAGCAGTGGATTCCGAATTGCAATCCACAATTTGGCAGCTGCCAAAGATAGAAAAAAAAAAAATAATAATAATAAAAGATAACTAACCTGCAAGTCGCCATTTGCACGTGTGCATAAGTTTTTTTAAATAAATTTAAATAAGCCCTAAATTGGCGACCGCGACAACTCCGGCGACAACGAGGGATATTAGAAGGGCACGGCGGCCCCAGCGATTGGAGCATCCTTACTCATAAAAGGTAATCCTTTAAAATTTACAATTTTATTGATTCGTGTGTTTACAGCACCCGAGTTGCCCGCACTGAAGAAGTAGCGGGTGCTCCAGCAGACGGCAAAACAACTGCCGGCGTTGTTAGCTGGAAAATTGTGCTACGTCAGTGCTGATTGATTCTTACATCAGCACTGGCACAATTATACATTAGTGCTGACGAAATTATACGTCAGTGCTGAAAAAATTTTACACCAGTGCTCCGGCGGGAGCACCAACTAATTGGGCGGCGGCCCCAACGATTGGAGCATCGATAGACAAAAAGGTAACCATTTAACATTGGTGTTGCTTAATTCCATTTCACTTACAGGAACGGAAATTAAGTTGAAGGAAATTTCCGTGCTCCTGCACAGAGTCGAGGGTGCTCCCACAAGCACCGCTAAATTGGACTTCAGCAGCGCCCGGCTGAAGCAGCTGAAACCAGGTACGCCAACGCAGCAGCGTCAAATTCGTGCGTCAACGCCCCGGCATTAATAGCCGCACCTCAGCACAACTGGCGGTAGCGCCATTGTAAAATAAAAACTTAATATAAATTAAAAAGTAAACTAAAATAAATTATTTTAATAAAATTCGTAAAAAACGAACAAAAGTGAAAATAAATTCAAAGATAAAATAAAATAAATTTAATTTAATAAAATTTGAACACAAAAAACAAACAGAAATTATAAATTAAAAATAAAAATTACAAATTAATTAAATTAAAAATAAAAGAGCAAAATAACAAACTAAAATAATTAAATTAAAAATAAAAATAAAGTGAAAGTGAAGAAGAGTGGTTGCACCGGTACACGATTAGTGCCACGAAATAAGGTGCAACCATTTTTAGTTGTGTGCAAGTGTTGACCGCCGGCACTAGGTGCCACGAAGTCAGGCGGCAGTGCGCAACGAGTTGCTGCAAGGCCCCCACCAGTGGCCCACCGTGCAGCAAGGCCCACACCAACGGCCCAACGGTTGCTGTAAGGCCCATACGAACGGCCCAACGGTTGCTGCAAGGCCCACACCAACGGCCCAACGAATTTGCAGCAAGGCCCACACGAACGGCCCAACGTTCAGCAAGGCCCCCACCAGCGGCCCAACGTGCTGCAAGGCCCCTACCAACGGCCCAACGAATTTGCAGCAAGGCCCACACCAACGGCCCAACGGTTGCTGCAAGGCCCACACCAACGGCCCAACGAATTTGCAGCAAGGCCCACACGAACGGCCCAACGTTCAGCAAGGCCCCCACCAGCGGCCCAACGTGCTGCAAGGCCCCTACCAACGGCCCAACGAATTTGCAGCAAGGCCCACACCAACGGCCCAACGGTTGCTGCAAGGCCCACACCAACGGCCCAACGAATTTGCAGCAAGGCCCACACCAACGGCCCAACGGTTGCTGTAAGGCCCATACGAACGGCCCAACGGTTGCTGCAAGGCCCACACCAACGGCCCAACGAGTTGCTGCAAGACCCCCACCAGTGGTTCAACGTGCTGCAAGGCCCCTACCAACGGCCCAACGAATTCAACAAGGCCCATACCAACGGCCCAACGGTGCAGCAAGGCCCCCACCAGTGGCCCATCGTTTCCACAACAACAACAGTAAGCAGTAATACAAGGTAAGCCGTTGACATTCAACACGTATATTCGTGAGTGACGAAAGTACGAAATTTTTTGTGAGACTATTACGGGCCTTTGCTTAATAAATAAAGACCATTACGGGTATTTTCCCGTCGACGTTTCGAATTACTCAATACATAAAAAATATAAAAACTTTTCAAAAAATTTAAATTATTTTTTTTTGGAGTAAATTGAATTTATTTTGTCTTTGACATTTTTTTTTGCCATCCATATAAGGTGGGGTGGCTGGTTTAAAACTATTGGATTTCGGTACCTTTTTTCGCTTTTTGGAAAATTGGTTTTTCTTCAAGTGATTTTATTGATTAGTGGTATTTGAAATTTTCGTTTCCTTTCCTAGGACACGTTATTAAACGAATTTTGCAATTTTTATTCGGTTTGATAAGAAACTTTGCTTTCCACTAGTAGGTTTTTTTTGCCTTATATAAAATTAATTGGTTTTTTCCGGTTGTGCGATACACGGAAATAAATCAAGCCAATTAATTTTCTGGATTATCGTTTTGTCGAACGTGGATTTCTCCCGCGTTAGAATCTTTACAATTAACGATTTTAAATAATTTCATTTTTTATTCGTGCGAGCTATTTGGAAGGCCTTCGAAGAAATTAAGTTATCGCCAGTGGATCATAACACTGAGGGAAATAAATTCGATTTTTTTTGGATTTTTATTTCCGGCTTTTCCGTGATTTTCCCCAGTGGTGCCTAACACTGAGGGAAATACATTCGATTTTTTTTGGATTTTTATTTCCGGCTTTTCCGTGATTTTCCCCAGTGGTGCCTAACACTGAGGGAAATACATTCGATTATTTTTGGATTTTCATTTCCGGCTTTTCCGTGATTTTCCCCAGTGGTGCCTAACACTGAGGGAAATACATTCGATTTTTTTTGGATTTTAATTTCCGGTTTTTTCCGTGATTTTCCCCAGTGGTGCCTAACACTGAGGGAAATAAATTCGACTTTTTTTTGGATTTTCGGAATTTTAATTCCCGGCTTTTTTTTCGTGATTTTCCCGAGCGAAGCGTTACACTGAGAAAAATAAATTTACTTTAGTCTCTGACTTATTTTTTCTCGTGATTCAATCGGGATTTCATTCAGTGGTGCGATACACTGAAACAATCTTTACAACGTCTTGTTTTTCGAAACATTTTTCAAACGTTGGAGTTTGAAAACTTGAAACTTTTTTTTCGTGGATTAGTCTTTACGACATTATCTTTAAATCGTTTGCTTTTTTCGAGAGATTTTCAAGAAAAAATTTCGTAAGCCTTTTCGTGACATGGCCACACTCAACGATTTTTCGCGCGCATGCGATGCGCTGCTTGAGTTTGAGTCGGGCTATAACACGATGCCCAGTAACTGCCATTCGATCTTCTCTCTGGAAATACAGAGAGAAGAGCTTAAGACGTTGTGGGTCAAGGTTAAAGACGAATTTGATAAGTACTCAAAGACCTTGTCCGACAACGAAAGCGATCAGTCCGCTCTTCGGTTGGCCAAGTGCCGATACCAGGACTGCTACACCGCATACTTAACTTGCGGTGCGCTTATAGGTGAGACGGCTCATGGTCTCACTTTTGCTCAACAAAGCAGTTCAACGGTCAATCACGGGCGTCATGAAGTTGAACTCCCTGCGCATTCAAATATCCGTTTACCTCCATGTGATACGGAGATATTCTACGGTGACTACATGTCGTGGCCATCGTTTCGAGATTTATTCACAGCGATTTACGTGAACAATTCGCGCTTAACCCCGGTCGAAAAGCTGTATCATTTGAATCAGAAGACCCGGGGTGAAGCAAAGGATATAGTTAAAAAATCCCCTCTGACTAATGACGGCTTCGCCACAGCGTGGCAAAATCTATCGGAACGATATGAGAATAAGCGGATAATGGTCAATAGTCAGCTGAAAATCCTATTTAATTTACCATCGGTCACGGTAGAACGCGGAACCGATATTAAGAATCTACAACGATCGGTCAACAATTGCATCTCAGTGTTAGAAATGTACGGTATTGACATTGAGAACTGGGATGCAATTTTCGTGTTTTTGGTGTCGAGTCGGTTGCCAGACACCACCCTAGCGCTATGGGAACAAGGGATTGTGAGGAAGGCGGAAATTCCGAGGTGGGAGGAATTAGACAGCTTTCTCACAAGCCGGTTCCAAACGTTGGAAACTGTTTCCGACATTCGGGGTGCTAGAGCGGTAAAGCCGACCGTCAGTCGACCACCCGCCGCAAGCTATGAGAGGCGAGTGTCGGCACACCATGGGCAGTTCTCTCAACCTACCTGTAGGTTATGCCCCGAGCAAATCCATGTATTGAAGGGTTGCCCCAAATTTTTGGCAATGAAAGTTGACGATCGCGTCACTGTTGCCAGAAAACATAACTTGTGCATGAATTGCCTTGCACATTCCCATATGGCAAAAGATTGCAAGAGCCCTTTCTCTTGTTGGAGTTGTCACCAAAGACATCACTCCCTTCACATCGACCTCCTGCGTTACAGTTGCCCAGCACGTCTGCACCACAACCGTCACCCCGAAGTAAGGTGCCCCGACCCCCACAACCACGATCAGCACAACCCAGAACGACACAACCCCGACCAAGCACGAGCAATGTGCAATCCCTACATGCTGCAAGCAATTGCAATATATTGCTAGGAACTGCCATGGTCAACATCTACCATCTAGGAGTCACCTACCAAGTCAGGGCTTTACTTGATTCGGGATCGGAGGGGACATTCATCACTGACCGGCTCCGGAAGCGCATCGGGCTGCCAACGAAAGTAGCTGATACTCAGGTAACAGGGATAAGTGCCACGGTATCGGCAAATGTGCGAAAAGTAGCGCATCTGGTCATAGGTTCTCCTGTAAACCCCCAGTTTAAAATGGAGGCAAGAGGCCTCGTTTTACCCCAATTGACAGGAGACCTCCCCAAGTTTTCATTGGACCGGGTGCATCTTGGATCACTCCCCCCTCTTAGGTTGGCCGATGTAAATTTCTATAGGAGTCAGCAGGTGGATGTCCTATTGGGTGCGGATGTATACCCGGCTGTTATCATGGACAACGTGGAGCGAAACGTGCTGGGATCACTTCTGGCGCAGGAGACGGTGTTCGGGTGGATCCTTACAGGGCCAGTTCCTCGGACGGTCACAACAAGCTGTTTTTCGTCATGTGTGTCGTACTGCACACAGATGACGAACCCCCAACTGACACGTTTTTGGGAGTTGGAAGAAGTTTCACCCAAAAGGAAGATCACCCCCGAAGATGCATTTTGCGAGGAACTCTATAAGAGAACGACGGTAAGGGATGAATGCGGACGATATGTAGTATCGCTACCCTTTCGACGGGAGTTCCCAGAAAGCATCAACCTCGGCTATTCTCGGACTGGAGCGGCACGGCAATTTCTTCGAAGTGAGGCCAGTTATCTGCGCAGGCCTGACTTGAAGAAGGAATATGATCGAGTCTTAAAGGAGTACATCGATCTCAACCATATGGTCCCGGTTGGAAACACAGGGAATCGAACGTTTTACCTGCCACATCACGCCGTCGTCAAACCAGAGAGCACTACGACCAAGGTTCGAGTAGTGTTCAACGCGTCGTGCCCGTCTTCAAATGGAGTCAGTTTAAACGACGTCCTCTACCCCGGTCCAATCTTGCAGGCAGATTTAGTTTGTCTTCTATTGAAGTGGCGTTTATTTAAATACGTCTTTAATGCAGACATTGAAAAAATGTATAGACAAATCTTGCTTCAGCCAGATCAAACTGCATTTCAAAGAATTCTTTTCAGAGAGTCCCAGGACGCTGAATTGCAAGACTTTGAACTAAAAACCGTAACGTTCGGAGTAAATTGCGCTCCTTATCTGGCGATACGAACGCTACATCAACTCGCTGAAGATGTTAAAACGAAATATCCGCTAGCATCAAGAGTTGTAAAGCAACACATGTACGTGGATGATGTGTTGGCTGGAGCTCATGATTGCACAACAGCAATAAAAATGCGTGATGAGCTACTCGAAGCTCTCAAAAGTGCAAGTTTTCCTCTACGGAAATGGACGTCGAATTCGAAAACAATTTTAGCAGGTTTACCAAAAGACCACATCTACAAGGAAAACTTCTTGGAAATTGACGACATGAGCGAGACGAAGATGTTGGGAATCCGGTGGAATGCAATACATGATATGTTCCATTTCACAGTGCAGCCGATACCCGTGAAGCAGGATTACACCAAGCGAGAGGTATTATCGTGTGTAGCAAAGTTGTTCGATCCAGCAGGATGGCTCGGACCAATTGTCGTTGTAGCCAAAATACTGATGCAGGATATCTGGCTATCCAAAATAGACTGGGACGACAGTCTACCCCGAAATTTGCTACTGCGATGGGAATCATTTCTGGATAACTACGATAATATTCAGAAAATAAAAATTCCTCGTTGGATCCGGTTTTCACCATGGAATGAAGTAGAATTCCACGGATTTTGTGATGCCTCCGAGAAGGCATATGCGGCGGCTTTATATATTAGAGTCCGCGAACGCACTTCCCAAAAAACACCCCATATTTATTTGCTGGTAGGTAAAACAAAGGTAGCCCCAGTAAAAACGGTGTCTCTCCCCCGATTGGAGCTGTGCGGAGCATTGTTGTTAGCGGAATTAATTAATGCCTTCCTTCCACAGCTTGAAATTTTGCAGCCAACTATCCATAAATGGACTGACTCTACGATTGTTCTCTCATGGCTCAAGAAACCAGCGTGTTCATGGACAACCTTTGTGGCAAACCGAGTCTCAAAAATAGACGAGCTTGTTGGAGTGACTGGATGGAATCACGTGGATTCTGCAGATAATCCAGCAGATCTCGGAAGTCGAGGCGTCACACCACAGGATTTAGAAGCCAACGCGTTATGGTGGCACGGACCAAAGTGGTTACAGAAAGAGCCATCAGCTTGGCCCCAAGCGAGTAGTTGCAATGACACGTTGGAAACAGATGTAGAGCAGAGGAAAGTACGAGTTCACGCGACAGGTGTCTCAGGAGAAGGAGATATCCTGGAGCGTTTTTCGGACTTCTCTCGAGCCTTGAGAGTGATAGCGCGAATTTTTCGATTTTATCGTAGAGTTCACCCTGTCCATAAGTTGGTGATAAGCGACCAGAGAGACGAAATAACATCCGAGGAAATCAAGGAGGTAAAGCGTCGCCTTATTCTTGTAGCACAGAGGCGACACTATCCAGAGGAGTACAGGGCTGGCGGCGCTTCCGCGCCCCTTAATGCGAAAGGTCCAATAGCCACTCTTAATCCGTTTCTCGACAGAAACGGAGTTATGAGAGTGGGGGGGCGACTCGCGTTATCGAGTTTACCATATAACGAACGGTACCCTATAATTCTTCCTTACGATTGCCAGTTTTCAAGACTGCTCGTAAAATTCTCACATCTGATTTCCCTGCACGGCGAAAATCAGCTTATGTTGAGACTTTTGCGGTCTGAATACTGGATCGTACGTATGAAAAATTTAATCAAAAATACTGTACACAATTGCAAAGTATGTATTATTTACAGGAAGAAAGCGCGGGAGCAGTTAATGGCAGCCTTGCCAGTGGAACGAACAGAAGTGTCCAGGCCCTTCACGAACACTGGAATCGACTTCACGGGCCCATTCGAAATAAGGAGTTTTACGGGCCGAGCATGCCGTATCACGAAAGGATATGTCTGCGTATTTGTCTGTTTCGCGACTAAGGCAATACATTTGGAGGCAACCAGCGATTTGTCAACCCCGACGTTCCTAGCAGCCTTTTCGCGATTCGTATCCCGACGCGGGTGCCCTCTAAATGTATACTCGGACAACGGCACCAATTTTGTAGGGGCGAACAAAGCACTGAGGCAGGATTTCAAGGCATTCGTCTCTACGGTGGCCAGTCGGACAACGCAGACATACGCTCATCAAGGTATCTCGTGGCACTTTATACCTCCAGGAGCCCCTCATATGGGAGGGCTCTGGGAAGCAGGTGTAAAAAGCTTCAAGATACATTTCAGGAAAGTCGCTCATTCAATGCGTTTCACCATAGAGGAGCTTTCCACACTGTTGGCAAGGATCGAGTCGTGCTTGAATTCTCGACCAATCAGCCCCATCTCTGAGAACTCTGAGGCAATGGAACCCCTAACACCAGGACATTTCCTAATTGGAACCCCGATACTCGCGATTCCAGAGCCCGAAGTCACGGAGAATCCGATGTCCATCGTCAATCGATGGCAAAAGATTAAAGCCATCCAGCAGACGTTCTGCCAAAGGTGGAAGGCGGAGTACCTGAAGGAGTTGCAGAAACGAACCAAATGGAGGCTCCCCCAACGTAACATCGAGACAGATGACCTGGTGGTTATTAAAGAGGACAATCTGCCTCCAAATGAATGGCGACTTGGCAGAGTAGTTAGAGTTTTTTCAGGTCCTGATAGCCGCGTCCGTGTCGTAGAACTACGAACGGCGCGGGGAAACATAACTCGGCCAATTGTGAAATTGGTTCTTTTACCACGATTGTAAACAAAATTTCTAACTCTAATTCTCTTTCCAGACCAAAAGTACCTAAATTTTGAAAATGGAGACCACCAGCAAATCTGGCCTGAGGAAATGCCCCGTGTGCGCAAAGAACCACCCGTTGTTATACTGCCGGGTGATGCGTAGGATGGAGCCAGCCGAGAGACTGCGTGCTGTCCTCGTGCATCGGCACTGCGCCAATTGCATGTCGCCGCACCATATGGCAAAAACGTGTCCGTCGCCCCGAAACTGCGACCAATGCAGCGAGAGGCACCACAGTCTCCTTCACCTCCACGAGAAGGCAAGAGGGAAGGAAGACAGGACTCTGCCTGCTCTTGAGCCCGAAGAGCTCCGTCGACGACGCTACAGTGCGTATAACGCTCAACCTCTGAGCGAGTCGAGCGACGAAGAGGTGTTGGAGATCAACGCCGAAGATGATGAGATGGAGGAAGAAGCGGTATCACCAGCATCCAACGTGCCACCGGTAGCCAGACCTCGACTGTCGGTTATGCGGTCGGCAGTCCAGTTGCCCCCTCCCGTTGCCGCGAAGCGCCAGGCACCGCACGCACCACCCAGAAAGTCGCAGCTGAAACCGCAACAGATCCGAACGCGCCGTGGTGTGAGAGACGCCCGAGAGCGTATTACGGGCACAGCCCGTACCGCTTCAGGGCTATCTGTCCTCACGCCAACGGTAGCGGTCCGGATCATGACTAGAGGAAGACCGCAATTGGTGAGAGCGATCGTAGACCCAGGGCAGCCGCAGTCATCGATTTCGCAGCAGCTGGCGCGAAGGCTGCAGTTGGTGCACGGTCGTGAGAATTCATGCCAGTTCACGCTAAAAGGGTGGAATGAGCGGCTCCAGGTGACCGCGAATGTGGAGACCCATCTGTCCCGCATTACACCCCAGCGCACACTCGACGCACGCGTAGTCAGCGAATTCGACAATTTCCGGCTGGCGGACCCGAATTTCCACCGCTCGAGCGCGGTATCGCTGATCCTGGGAGCTGAGGTCTACGCGATGATCCTGCGTCCAGGACTGATGGCAGCGACTCCCACTCGACCAGCCGCGCAGAACACGATGTTCGGGTGGATGATATCTGGCGGCACCATCTATTAGAATAGATTAGCTCGTAGCTTACATTTTCTTTTTTTAATTTATTTCTTTTTGTAACCTCAGATTTTTGAATTTTTAAATGAACTGTTATATATATAGGTTATTCAATGAAATAGCAAACATTATTTATGTATATAATCTAAACAAATTTTGTAGTAACTTATTGCAGCGATACTGCAAGGCGGGCGGCATGTTTACGCCAGCTGTTTACATCAGCATTCACAAGTGGATCTGCCATTGTGAATTACTATAATTCCACTTGCAGATGTCGCTGTGATACTACGGGAACAGGGACTCGTTACTTTCTCTCCCTTTTCTCGAGTCCTGTTACCCGTCCCGTTTGATGGGTTTCGCCTTCTGCGAAACTCCTGCACTCTTTCACTTTGTGAAGAGACGCCCCCAACGCTACAAGTAAGGTTATCTGAAATTTTGTATATTTTAACCCCACTTTTTTCCAGCAGTGTTATATATATTATAAAATAAATTGCTTGTCGATGACAAGCCCCCTTTTTGCCTTTATAAATTTAATATAACTTGTGTTTTTACTTGCGAGTGCAATACGGCAATCAGCTTATTAATTTAACGATCATAAATATTCAGAAGATCGGCCTCCTATTTTTTCGAACCCCGTTGCCGTGGAATTCATGAGGAATTCCCGGCCCCTAATTCCTCCCCGCTCGAACAGTCTGAACAACTGCAAATTTGGAAAACTTGTTCAAACAGGTTAAAAAATATTTCGAATCCGTTGAAAATATATCAACGTGAAGGATTTCTCCTAAACATGATGGAATTGGCTTTTCAGCTATTTTATGCTTTTGGTGATCTCTATGATATTTTGATTTTGAACAGATTCTGCAGTTTCCGACCGCTTTTTTGTTTTTTTTTTCAGTTTTGGAAAAAAGTAGTAATTCAAAATTTGCTTTACATTTTCTTATGCGGCGCGATTATGCTCTGTAGTTATGATTTCAAGCTGGTCACTTGGATCAAAGATATCAGTCACAAATTTCTTGGCATATTTTAACCTGGTATTTGGAAATAATTTTACTATATCATGTTGGATAAAGGCTAGAACAGGCAAGCTACAGTGAATTCCGTTCACCACGTTGGTGTTGACAAGGTCTTGAATATAGTGTTTTTGTCACGAAAATAAATAAGATGCCGTGTTCTATTTCCAAATATAATAAAAGTCCGTTTAGATGGGTTCTCAGCTTCTTCAATAATAATCTGATTCTTGAAACAACTGACGTTTTTCAACCGCCTGTATGGTATAAGTTAATGACTGCTCGCTATGAATCGTGGCACAGTCAGAATTTGAACCCTGTTCCACCATGTTAATTAGTTGTCGCGACAAAGCGTCAGCAACATAGTTTCCTGGTTTATTATGTAATTTTGCATTGTGCTCGTCAATAAACGCCTTCCAACGCTTGAGTTTTGCATTTGGGTTTCTATCTGAGACTGCGAACGTTAGTGGTTGGTGATCTGTGAAAATGTTTAAATATTTTACACCATAGAGATAGTTTCTAAGGTTTTTTAATTTCCATACTATGGCCAAAAGCTCTATTTTATTTCTTGCAAAATTAAGTTCATTACCTCTCAAAGTTCTAGATATCATAGTAGATGGCCTACCTTCCTGAGACAAGACAGCACCCAGGCCATGGTTAAAGCATCTGTTGTCGTTTCAAAGTATCAAAAGCTTGGTATTGTATTGATTTAAGTGTGATTTTTATCTTATTTGACTGAGTGGCACTGACTTTTTCATTTTCACCCTTTAGAATGTCGGTCAAAGGTTTGGCTATGCTAGCAAAGTCTTTGACGAAGTGCCAATAGCCAATAATAGCTTGTCAGTCCTAAGAATGATCTTAGATTGTATAAGTTTTCGAAGGCTGGGAAGTTTAGCATGGTATGTACCTTATCGGGACATGTTTTAATGCTTCCTCTTGATACAGTAAATCCGAGGTACTTGGTTTCGTTTTAAAAAAATGCGACCTTTCAACTGATACCCTCATGTTAGCATTATATAAGATTTTACAACCCAGTTTACATCTTCAATATGTTGTTCTTTTGTTTGTGAAAATATTATGAAGTCGTCTATGTAAAAATAACAGCTTTTGCCTATTCTTTCCCTTAGTACGTCGTCTATAGCTCTCTGAAATATGCTGAGAGCGTTTTTTAAGCCAAACGGCATTTGGTATTGGATACGTGTCGTCAATAGTAGCTTCATTTAACTTTCGGAAATCTAAAACCATTCGTTTTTTCCTGTTGCCCAACTCGCCGAAGCCTTTTTTATCTACTACCCAAATTGGACTGTTGTAGGGAGATCTAGAGGGTTTAATAATGCCGTTATGTAAAAGTTCCTTTATCTCATTTTTCACAAAATCTGCTACACCCAATGGATAAGGGTATGACCTAGAATAGATGGGCTCCTCATGCTTTGTACGTATGGTTGCGACTACGTTTGTATTAAATGGTAAAGACTCATTTGGGTTTGCAAACGCACTTAACCTTTTCTCAATCAATTTTAAAAACCCCCTTTCACTGCGAGAGGTACGCTGTCGTTATGTATTTGTGTATGCTTTCACACTTTTTGAAATCGATCATATATAACTGCAAGGTTTGTACAATCTATAGGAACCAGGCACAAAATCAAATTATGGCTGCCCTTACTTCCGAACGTACTACCTTCACGCGCCTTTTTTACTAATACGGGCGTAGATTTCGCTGGTCCATTCGAGATCAAAAGTTATAGAGGCCGAGGCTGCGTAATCACGAAGGGTTACGTATGCCTGTTCGTTTGCTTTGCAACAAAAGCTAACCACTTGGAACTACAAACAACTAGAACACTCCTACCTTAGCAGCTCGACGAAGTATATTAATTCCGTTTTCGGAATACATATATTTGGGCACCCCCTACGAGATACGAACCTTAAAAATGCTGCTAAGGTAGGAGTGTTCAAATTGTTTGTAGTTCCAAGTGGTTAGCTTTTGTTGCTCTAGAGCTTTGAGAACATAATTGAAAGCATTTCTTTCTAATTCGAAATCTGCTGTAACGTCTAAGTTCTTTCATCAGCAGCTTTATTGGTATTTTATTCCAGCATCTGCTTCCCACATGGGTGGCTTATGGGAAGCAGGTGTGAATAGTTTTAAGCCTCATTTTCTAAAAATAGCATCTAATTTTAAATACACATTGGAAAAGTTTGCTTCATTACTATGTAGAATTAATGCGTGTCCCAATTTAAGACCGTTTAATGCAGCATTTACTGATGCCTCCAGCTTGGAACCACTGACTCCGAGACATTTTCTCGTCGGAAGTCCCATCCTAGTTCCGCCTGAGATTGAGATTACGGAAAATCCAGCTTCCGTGGTAAACCGATGGCACAAGATGAAGGCGCTCCATCACTCGTTTTGTCAACGTGGGAAAAACGAGGACTTTAATGAACTTCAAAAGCGGACGAAGTGGAAGCGATAGCAACCAGACATGCAGGTGGCCGACATGGTTGTTATTCGAGAGGAAAACCTTCCTCCAAACGAATGGCGACTAGGAGGAGTCGTCAAGGTTTACCACGGCGAAGATAAACGAGTCAGAGTGGCAGACATCCGCACCCATAAGGGAGTCGTTACGAGACCAAACATCAAATTGGTCTTGCTACCATCAAAGAAGACCAGCACTTCCTAAGAAGCTCCAATATACGCCATGCTCGCCACCCAGCCAAACCACAACAATCAGCTGTAACTTTTAGACCCTATGGTTTTTTTTTGTCGAGTATTTTTCCCATTACAGAAAAGATGGCTCGTTGTACTGCTCACCGAGTAAAATCCAAGCAGAACGCTGCGATTGCCTGCCGGTTATGTGGTGGCAACCACGGGAAGAGGATATGCCCACAATACCGCGGGAAGACGGCAGAGAAGCGACTGCGGGTGGTGCTCATCCTCTGCTATTGTCCGAACTGCCTTTCTCCCTTCCACCGACTGGAGATCTGCAGCAGCACAGACCGGTGTCACAGGTGCAAGGAAAAACACCACACATCGCTTCACCTTGACGATGTTCACGTCCGCACGAGGCCCGAAGACGACAGCTCCGACGACGTGCTGTCTCTTCACCCAACGGAGCCGTACAAATATTAAGTTCAGCAGGTGTAAAAGGCGGAGCATGCCGAAGAAGAGGCGGCCGTAACAAAGGCGACTACGTCGTCATCGAACTGCCGGTCTACAACAGAAGACACTCTACGGGTGAGCGGCTTGGAACCACGTCCGTTCCGACCATCCATTACCTGCGCAACAAGAGAAAGCGGCTCTGCAGCTGGCTGCTTGGAACCTCGTCCGTTCCGACCGCTCCTGCAACACGAGAGGCGAGAGCTAGGCTCGGAATCCGTTCCGACCCCCTCAAGACGATAATTGGAGACAGGGTGACTCGTAATCACGTCCGTTCCGACCATCACATCACCGCAATCAGTGGCGACAATGCGGCTCGGAATCTCGTCCGTTCTTACTGTCTTCGCGTGATGCTCTCCGACAAGACCGAATACGAAAATCGCCTTATCATCGAGAAGAAGAGTTGGAAGACAAGATGCCCCCCCCCAGTCTGGTCGGCGACTTCAGCTAGCGGGCTTTCGAACGGGTCGAGTATCGGCTAATGCGACCCTTTCTTTTTACCCAAACTTTATCGCCTACCTTAAATGTACGTTCTATTCTGTCTTTGTTGTGAGTATTTTATTCTAGTTGCTGTGCGTGTGTTAAACGTGCCGATATTTCGTTACTTATATTCGTATCATTGGTCGTGGCTTGAATTATTTCTATTGGCCTTTTGTTAGTTACTGAGTGAATTGTTTTATTGTATTCGATGGTTCACAATAAAATTAAATCGCGTGTGTCATCAATGTTCCTTTCCAACTTCATATATCTGACAATATCTACTAATGTACTATGAAATCTCTACTACTCCGTTAGATGCGCTGTGGAGAGCTGGAGGATAAAAAATTTCAATACCGAAACTGTTGGCAAGAAAATATTTGACAGTATTGGAATTAAGTGACTTCTCGTTATCGCCATAAATGACTTTAGCCTTAGGAAATATGTTCAAAAGTTGTATGAGTTGGGGCTTTATATCCACAATTGTCTGAACAACTGCAAATTTGGAAAACTTGTTCAAACAGGTTAAAAAATATTTCGAATCCGTTGAAAATATATCAACGTGAAGGATTTCTCCTAAACATGATGGAATTGGCTTTTCAGCTATTTTATGCTTTTGGTGATCTCTATGATATTTTGATTTTGAACAGATTCTGCAGTTTCCGACCGCTTTTTTGTTTTTTTTTTCAGTTTTGGAAAAAAGTAGTAATTCAAAATTTGCTTTACATTTTCTTATGCGGCGCGATTATGCTCTGTAGTTATGATTTCAAGCTGGTCACTTGGATCAAAGATATCAGTCACAAATTTCTTGGCATATTTTAACCTGGTATTTGGAAATAATTTTACTATATCATGTTGGATAAAGGCTAGAACAGGCAAGCTACAGTGAATTCCGTTCACCACGTTGGTGTTGACAAGGTCTTGAATATAGTGTTTTTGTCACGAAAATAAATAAGATGCCGTGTTCTATTTCCAAATATAATAAAAGTCCGTTTAGATGGGTTCTCAGCTTCTTCAATAATAATCTGATTCTTGAAACAACTGACGTTTTTCAACCGCCTGTATGGTATAAGTTAATGACTGCTCGCTATGAATCGTGGCACAGTCAGAATTTGAACCCTGTTCCACCATGTTAATTAGTTGTCGCGACAAAGCGTCAGCAACATAGTTTCCTGGTTTATTATGTAATTTTGCATTGTGCTCGTCAATAAACGCCTTCCAACGCTTGAGTTTTGCATTTGGGTTTCTATCTGAGACTGCGAACGTTAGTGGTTGGTGATCTGTGAAAATGTTTAAATATTTTACACCATAGAGATAGTTTCTAAGGTTTTTTAATGCCCATACTATGGCCAAAAGCTCTATTTTATTTCTTGCAAAATTAAGTTCATTACCTCTCAAAGTTCTAGAAATCATAGTAGATGGCCTACCTTCCTGAGACAAGACAGCACCCAGGCCATGGTTAAAGCATCTGTTGTCGTTTCAAAGTATCAAAAGCTTGGTATTGTATTGATTTAAGTGTGATTTTTATCTTATTTGACTGAGTGGCACTGACTTTTTCATTTTCACCCTTTAGAATGTCGGTCAAAGGTTTGGCTATGCTAGCAAAGTCTTTGACGAAGTGCCAATAGCCAATAATAGCTTGTCAGTCCTAAGAATGATCTTAGATTGTATAAGTTTTCGAAGGCTGGGAAGTTTAGCATGGTATGTACCTTATCGGGACATGTTTTAATGCTTCCTCTTGATACAGTAAATCCGAGGTACTTGGTTTCGTTTTAAAAAAATGCGACCTTTCAACTGATACCCTCATGTTAGCATTATATAAGATTTTACAACCCAGTTTACATCTTCAATATGTTGTTCTTTTGTTTGTGAAAATATTATGAAGTCGTCTATGTAAAAATAACAGCTTTTGCCTATTCTTTCCCTTAGTACGTCGTCTATAGCTCTCTGAAATATGCTGAGAGCGTTTTTTAAGCCAAACGGCATTTGGTATTGGATACGTGTCGTCAATAGTAGCTTCATTTAACTTTCGGAAATCTAAAACCATTCGTTTTTTCCTGTTGCCCAACTCGCCGAAGCCTTTTTTATCTACTACCCAAATTGGACTGTTGTAGGGAGATCTAGAGGGTTTAATAATGCCGTTATGTAAAAGTTCCTTTATCTCATTTTTCACAAAATCTGCTACACCCAATGGATAAGGGTATGACCTAGAATAGATGGGCTCCTCATGCTTTGTACGTATGGTTGCGACTACGTTTGTATTAAATGGTAAAGACTCATTTGGGTTTGCAAACGCACTTAACCTTTTCTCACACAATTTTAAAAACCCCCTTTCACTGCGAGAGGTACGCTGTCATTATGTATTTGTGTATGCTTTCACACTTTTTGAAATCGATCATATATAACTGCAAGGTTTGTACAATCTATAGGAACCAGGCACAAAATCAAATTATGGCTGCCCTTACTTCCGAACGTACTACCTTCACGCGCCCTTTTTACTAATACGGGCGTAGATTTCGCTGGTCCATTCGAGATCAAAAGTTATAGAGGGCGAGGCTGCGTAATCACGAAGGGTTACGTATGCCTGTTCGTTTGCTTTGCAACAAAAGCTAACCACTTGGAACTACAAACAACTAGAACACTCCTACCTTAGCAGCTCGACGAAGTATATTAATTCCGTTTTCGGAATACATATATTTGGGCACCCCCTACGAGATACGAACCTTAAAAATGCTGCTAAGGTAGGAGTGTTCAAATTGTTTGTAGTTCCAAGTGGTTAGCTTTTGTTGCTCTAGAGCTTTGAGAACATAATTGAAAGCATTTCTTTCTAATTCGAAATCTGCTGTAACGTCTAAGTTCTTTCATCAGCAGCTTTATTGGTATTTTATTCCAGCATCTGCTTCCCACATGGGTGGCTTATGGGAAGCAGGTGTGAATAGTTTTAAGCCTCATTTTCTAAAAATAGCATCTAATTTTAAATACACATTGGAAAAGTTTGCTTCATTACTATGTAGAATTAATGCGTGTCCCAATTTAAGACCGTTTAATGCAGCATTTACTGATGCCTCCAGCTTGGAACCACTGACTCCGAGACATTTTCTCGTCGGAAGTCCCATCCTAGTTCCGCCTGAGATTGAGATTACGGAAAATCCAGCTTCCGTGGTAAACCGATGGCACAAGATGAAGGCGCTCCATCACTCGTTTTGTCAACGTGGGAAAAACGAGGACTTTAATGAACTTCAAAAGCGGACGAAGTGGAAGCGATAGCAACCAGACATGCAGGTGGCCGACATGGTTGTTATTCGAGAGGAAAACCTTCCTCCAAACGAATGGCGACTAGGAGGAGTCGTCAAGGTTTATCACGGCGAAGATAAACGTCAGAGTCAGAGTGGCAGACATCCGCACCCATAAGGGAGTCGTTACGAGACCAAACATCAAATTGGTCTTGCTACCATAAAAGAAGACCAGCACTTCCTAAGAAGCTCCAATATACGCCATGCTCGCCACCCAGCCAAACCACAACAATCAGCTGTAACTTTTAGACCCTATGGTTTTTTTTTCTCGAGTATTTTTCCCATTACAGAAAAGATGGCTCGTTGTACTGCTCACCGAGTAAAATCCAAGCAGAACGCTGCGATTGCCTGCCGGTTATGTGGTGGCAACCACGGGAAGAGGATATGCCCACAATACCGCGGGAAGACGGCAGAGAAGCGACTGCGGGTGGTGCTCATCCTCTGCTATTGTCCGAACTGCCTTTCTCCCTTCCACCGACTGGAGATCTGCAGCAGCACAGACCGGTGTCACAGGTGCAAGGAAAAACACCACACATCGCTTCACCTCGACGATGTTTACGTCCGCACGAGGCCCGAAGACGACAGCTCCGACGACGTGCTGTCTCTTCACCCAACGGAGCCGTACAAATATTAAGCTCAGCAGGTGTAAAAGGCGGAGCATGCCGAAGAAGAGGCGGCCGTAACAAAGGCGACTACGTCGTCATCGAACTGCCGGTCTACAACAGAAGACACTCTACGGGTGAGCGGCTTGGAACCACGTCCGTTCCGACCATCCATTACCTGCGCAACAAGAGAAAGTGGCTCTGCAGCTGGCTGCTTGGAACCTCGTCCGTTCCGACCGCTCCTGCAACACGAGAGGCGAGAGCTAGGCTCGGAATCCGTTCCGACCCCCTCAAGACGATAATTGGAGACAGGGTGACTCGTAATCACGTCCGTTCCGACCATCACATCACCGCAATCAGTGGCGACAATGCGGCTCGGAATCTCGTCCGTTCTTACTGTCTTCGCGTGATGCTCTCCGACAAGACCGAATACCAAAATCGCCTTATCATCGAGAAGAAGAGTTGGAAGACAAGATGCCCCCCCCAGTCTGGTCGGCGACTTCAGCTAGCGGGCTTTCGAACGGGTCGAGTATCGGCTAATGCGACCCTTTCTTTTTACCAAAACTTTATCGCCTACCTTAAATTTACGTTTTATTCTGTCTTTGTTGTGAGTATTTTATTCTAGTTGCTGTGCGTGTGTTAAACGTGCCGATATTTCGTTACTTATATTCGTATCATTGGTCGTGGCTTGAATTATTTCTATTGGCCTTTTGTTAGTTACTGAGTGAATTGTTTTATTGTATTCGATGGTTCACAATAAAATTAAATCTCGTGTGTCATCAATGTTCCTTTCCAACTTCATATATCTGACAATATCTACTAATGTACTATGAAATCTCTACTGTCCGTTAGATGCGCTGTGGAGAGCTGGAGGATAAAAAATTTCAATACCGAAACTGTTGGCAAGAAAATATTTGACAGTATTGGAATTAAGTGACTTCTCGTTATCGCCATAAATGACTTTAGCCTTAGGAAATATGTTCAAAAGTTGTATGAGTTGGGGCTTTATATCCACAATTGTCTGAACAACTGCAAATTTGGAAAACTTGTTCAAACAGGTTAAAAAATATTTCGAATCCGTTGAAAATATATCAACGTGAAGGATTTCTCCTAAACATGATGGAATTGGCTTTTCAGCTATTTTATGCTTTTGGTGATCTCTATGATATTTTGATTTTGAACAGATTCTGCAGTTTCCGACCGCTTTTTTGTTTTTTTTTTTCAGTTTTGGAAAAAAGTAGTAATTCAAAATTTGCTTTACATTTTCTTATGCGGCGCGATTATGCTCTGTAGTTATGATTTCAAGCTGGTCACTTGGGTCAAAGATATCAGTCACAAATTTCTTGGCATATTTTAACCTGGTATTTGGAAATAATTTTACTATATCATGTTGGATAAAGGCTAGAACAGGCAAGCTACAGTGAATTCCGTTCACCACGTTGGTGTTGACAAGGTCTTGAATATAGTGTTTTTGTCACGAAAATAAATAAGATGCCGTGTTCTATTTCCAAATATAATAAAAGTCCGTTTAGATGGGTTCTCAGCTTCTTCAATAATAATCTGATTCTTGAAACAACTGACGTTTTTCAACCGCCTGTATGGTATAAGTTAATGACTGCTCGCTATGAATCGTGGCACAGTCAGAATTTGAACCCTGTTCCACCATGTTAATTAGTTGTCGCGACAAAGCGTCAGCAACATAGTTTCCTGGTTTATAATGTAATTTTGCATTGTGCTCGTCAATAAACGCCTTCCAACGCTTGAGTTTTGCATTTGGGTTTCTATCTGAGACTGCGAACGTTAGTGGTTGGTGATCTGTGAAAATGTTTAAATATTTTACACCATAGAGATAGTTTCTAAGGTTTTTTAATGCCCATACTATGGCCAAAAGCTCTATTTTATTTCTTGCAAAATTAAGTTCATTACCTCTCAAAGTTCTAGATATCATAGTAGATGGCCTACCTTCCTGAGACAAGACAGCACCCAGGCCATGGTTAAAGCATCTGTTGTCGTTTCAAAGTATCAAAAGCTTGGTATTGTATTGATTTAAGTGTGATTTTTATCTTATTTGACTGAGTGGCACTGACTTTTTCATTTTCACCCTTTAGAATGTCGGTCAAAGGTTTGGCTATGCTAGCAAAGTCTTTGACGAAGTGCCAATAGCCAATAATAGCTTGTCAGTCCTAAGAATGATCTTAGATTGTATAAGTTTTCGAAGGCTGGGAAGTTTAGCATGGTATGTACCTTATCGGGACATGTTTTAATGCTTCCTCTTGATACAGTAAATCCGAGGTACTTGGTTTCGTTTTAAAAAAATGCGACCTTTCAACTGATACCCTCATGTTAGCATTATATAAGATTTTACAACCCAGTTTACATCTTCAATATGTTGTTCTTTTGTTTGTGAAAATATTATGAAGTCGTCTATGTAAAAATAACAGCTTTTGCCTATTCTTTCCCTTAGTACGTCGTCTATAGCTCTCTGAAATATGCTGAGAGCGTTTTTTAAGCCAAACGGCAGTCTGCAAAATCAACATTACATTTGGTATTGGATACGTGTCGTCAATAGTAGCTTCATTTAACTTTCGGAAATCTAAAACCATTCGTTTTTTCCTTGTGCCTAACTCGCCGAAGCCTTTTTTATCTACTACCCAAATTGGACTGTTGTAGGGAGATCTAGAGGGTTTAATAATGCCGTTATGTAAAAGTTCCTTTATCTCATTTTTCACAAAATCTGCTACACCCAATGGATAAGGGTATGACCTAGAATAGATGGGCTCCTCATGCTTTGTACGTATGGTTGCGACTACGTTTGTATTAAATGGTAAAGACTCATTTGGGTTTGCAAACGCACTTAACCTTTTCTCAATCATTTTTAAAAACCCCCTTTCACTGCGAGAGGTACGCTATCGTTATGTATTTGTGTAATATGTATGCTTTCACACTTTTTGAAATCGATCATATATAACTGCAAGGTTTGTACAATCTATAGGAACCAGGCACAAAATCAAATTATGGCTGCCCTTCCTTCCGAACGTACAACCTTCACGCGCCCTTTTTACTAATACGGGCGTAGATTTCGCTGGTCCATTCGAGATCAAAAGGTATAGAGGGCGAGGCTGCGTAATCACGAAGGGTTACGTATGCCTGTTCGTTTGCTTTGCAACAAAAGCTAACCACTTGGAACTACAAACAACTAGAACACTCCTACCTTAGCAGCTCGACGAAGTATATTAATTCCGTTTTCGGAATACATATATTTGGGCACCCCCTACGAGATACGAACCTTAAAAATGCTGCTAAGGTAGGAGTGTTCAAATTGTTTGTAGTTCCAAGTGGTTAGCTTTTGTTGCTCTAGAGCTTTGAGAACATAATTGAAAGCATTTCTTTCTAATTCGAAATCTGCTGTAACGTCTAAGTTCTTTCATCAGCAGCTTTATTGGTATTTTATTCCAGCATCTGCTTCCCACATGGGTGGCTTATGGGAAGCAGGTGTGAATAGTTTTAAGCCTCATTTTCTAAAAATAGCATCTAATTTTAAATACACATTGGAAAAGTTTGCTTCATTACTATGTAGAATTAATGCGTGTCCCAATTTAAGACCGTTTAATGCAGCATTTACTGATGCCTCCAGCTTGGAACCACTGACTCCGAGACATTTTCTCGTCGGAAGTCCCATCCTAGTTCCGCCTGAGATTGAGATTACGGAAAATCCAGCTTCCGTGGTAAACCGATGGCACAAGATGAAGGCGCTCCATCACTCGTTTTGTCAACGTGGGAAAAACGAGGACTTTAATGAACTTCAAAAGCGGACGAAGTGGAAGCGATAGCAACCAGACATGCAGGTGGCCGACATGGTTGTTATTCGAGAGGAAAACCTTCCTCCAAACGAATGGCGACTAGGAGGAGTCGTCAAGGTTTACCACGGCGAAGATAAACGAGTCATAGTGGCAGACATCCGCACCCATAAGGGAGCAACCATCAAAGAAGACCAGCACTTCCTAAGAAGCTCCAATATACGCCATGCTCGCCACCCAGCCAAACCACAACAATCAGCTGTAACTTTTAGACCCTATGGTTTTTTTTTGTCGAGTATTTTTCCCATTACAGAAAAGATGGCTCGTTGTACTGTTCGCCGAGTGAAATCCAACCAGAACGCTGCGATTGCCTGCCGGTTATGTGGTGGCAACCACGGGAAGAGGATATGCCCACAATACCGCGGGAAGACGGCAGAGAAGCGACTGCGGGTGGTGCTCATCCACCGCTATTGTCCGAACTGCCTTTCTCCCTTCCACCGACTGGAGATCTGCAGCAGCACAGACCGGTGTCACAGGTGCAAGGAAAAACACCACACATCGCTTCACCTCGACGATGTTCACGTCCGCACGAGGCCCGAAGACGACAGCTCCGACGACGTGCTGTCTCTTCACCCAACGGAGCCGTACAAATATTAAGCTCAGCAGGTGTAAAAGGCGGAGCATGCCGAAGAAGAGGCGGCCGTAACAAAGGCGACTACGTCGTCATCGAACTGCCGGTCTACAACAGAAGACACTCTACGGGTGAGCGGCTTGGAACCACGTCCGTTCCGACCATCCATTACCTGCGCAACAAGAGAAAGCGGCTCTGCAGCTGGCTGCTTGGAACCTCGTCCATTCCGACCGCTCCTGCAACACGAGAGGCTAGAGCTAGGCTCGGAATCACGTCCGTTCCGACCCCCTCAAGACGATAATTGGAGACAGGGTGACTCGTAATCACGTCCGTTCCGACCATCACATCACCGCAATCAGTGGCGACAATGCGGCTCGGAATCTCGTCCGTTCTTACTGTCTTCGCGCGATGCTCTCCGACAAGACCGAATACGAAAATCGCCTTATCATCGAGAAGAAGAGTTGGAAGACAAGATGCCCCCCCAGTCTGGTCGGCGACTTCAGCTAGCGGGCTTTCGAACGGGTCGAGTATCGGCTAATGCGACCCTTTCTTTTTACCAAAACTTTATCGCCTACCTTAAATGTACGTTCTATTCTGTCTTTGTTGTGAGTATTTTATTCTAGTTGCTGTGCGTGTGTTAAACGTGCCGATATTTCGTTACTTATATTCGTATCATTGGTCGTGGCTTGAATTATTTCTATTGGCCTTTTGTTAGTTACTGAGTGAATTGTTTTATTGTATTCGATGGTTCACAATAAAATTAAATCTGGTGTGTCATCAATGTTCCTTTCCAACTTCATATATCTGACAATATCTACTAATGTACTATGAAATCTCTACTGTCCGTTAGATGCGCTGTGGAGAGCTGGAGGATAAAAAATTTCAATACCGAAACTGTTGGCAAGAAAATATTTGACAGTATTGGAATTAAGTGACTTCTCGTTATCGCCATAAATGACTTTAGCCTTAGGAAATATGTTCAAAAGTTGTATGAGTTGGGGCTTTATATCCACAATTGTCTGAACAACTGCAAATTTGGAAAACTTGTCCAAACAGGTTAAAAAATATTTCGAATCCGTTGAAAATATATCAACGTGAAGGATTTCTCCTAAACAAGATGGAATTGGCTTTTCAGCTATTTTATGCTTTTGGTGATGTCTATGATATTTTGATTTTGAACAGATTCTGCAGTTTCCGACCGCTTTTTTGTTTTTTGTTTCAGTTTTGGAAAAAAGTAGTAATTCAAAATTTGCTTTACATTTTCTTATGCGGCGCGATTATGCTCTGTAGTTATGATTTCAAGCTGGTCACTTGGATCAAAGACATCAGTAACAAATTTCTTGGCATATTTTTACCTGGTATTTAAAAATAATTTTGCTATATCATGTTGGATAAAGGCTAGAACAGGCAAGCTACAGTGTATTCCGTTCACCACGTTGGTGTTGACAAGGTCTTGAATATAGTGTTTTTGTCACGAAAATAAATAAGATGCCGTGTTCTATTTCCAAATATAATAAAAGTCCGTTTAGATGGGTTCTCAGCTTCTTCAATAATAATCTGATTCTTGAAACAATTGACGTTTTTCAACCGCCTGTATGGTATAAGTTAATGACTGCTCGCTATGAATCGTGGCACAGTCAGAATTTGAACCCTGTTCCACCATGTTAATTAGTTGTTGCGACAAAGCGTCAGCAACATAGTTTCCTGGTTTATAATGTAATTTTGCATTGTGCTCGTCAATAAACGCCTTCCAACGCTTGAGTTTTGCATTTGGGTTTCTATCTGAGACTGCGAACGTTAGTGGTCGGTGATCTGTGAAAATGTTTAAATATTTTACACCATAGAGATAGTTTCTAAGGTTTTTTAATGCCCATACTATGGCCAAAAGCTCTATTTTATTTCTTGCAAAATTAAGTTCATTACCTCTCAAAGTTCTAGATATCATAGTAATTGGCATACCTTCCTGAGACAAGACAGCACCCAGGCCATGGTTAAAGCATCTGTTGTCAAAGCAAAATGTTTTTTAAAATCAGGGTAGGAAAGCATTACATCTTCAGATATCAAAACGCGTTTCAAAGTATCAAAAGCTTGGTATTGTATTGATTTAAGTGTGATTTTTATCTTATTTGACTGAGTGGCACTGACTTTTTCATTTTCACCCTTTAGAATGTCGGTCAAAGGTTTGGCTATGCTAGCAAAGTCTTTGACGAAGCGCCAATAGCCAATAATAGCTTGTCAGTCCTAAGAATGATCTTAGATTGTATAAGTTTTCGAAGGCTGGGAAGTTTAGCATGGTATGTACCTTGTCGGGACATGTTTTAATGCCTCCTCTTGATACAGTAAATCCGAGGTACTTGGTTTCGTTTTAAAAAAATGCGACTTTTCAACTGATACCCTCATGTTAGCATTATATAAGATTTTACAACCCAGTTTACATCTTCAATATGTTGTTCTTTTGTTTGTGAAAATATTATGAAGTCGTCTATGTAAAAATAACAGCTTTTGCCTATTCTTTCCCTTAGTACGTCGTCTATAGCTCTCTGAAATATGCTGAGAGCGTTTTTTAAGCCAAACGGCAGTCTGCAAAATCAACATAACATTTGGTATTGGATACGTGTCGTCAATAGTAGCTTCATTTAACTTTCGGAAATCTACAACCATTCGTTTTTTCCTGTTTACTAACTCGTCGAAGACTTTTTTATCTACTACCCAAATTGGATTGTTGTAGGGAGATCTAGAGGGTTTAATAATGCCGTTATGTAAAAGTTCCTTTATCTCATTTTTCACAAAATCTGCTACACCCAATGGATAAGGGTATGACCTAGAATAGATGGGCTCCTCATGCTTTGTACGTATGGTTGCGACTACGTTTGTATTAAATGGTAAAGACTCATTTGGGTTTGCAAACGCACTTAACCTTTTCTCAATCATTTTTAAAAACCCCCTTTCACTGCGAGAGGTACGCTATCGTTATGTATTTGTGTAATATGTATGCTTTCACACTTTTTGAAATCGATCATATATAACTGCAAGGTTTGTACAATCTATAGGAACCAGGCACAAAATCAAATTATGGCTGCCCTTCCTTCCGAACGTACAACCTTCACGCGCCCTTTTTACTAATACGGGCGTAGATTTCGCTGGTCCATTCGAGATCAAAAGGTATAGAGGGCGAGGCTGCGTAATCACGAAGGGTTACGTATGCCTGTTCGTTTGCTTTGCAACAAAAGCTAACCACTTGGAACTACAAACAACTAGAACACTCCTACCTTAGCAGCTCGACGAAGTATATTAATTCCGTTTTCGGAATACATATATTTGGGCACCCCCTACGAGATACGAACCTTAAAAATGCTGCTAAGGTAGGAGTGTTCAAATTGTTTGTAGTTCCAAGTGGTTAGCTTTTGTTGCTCTAGAGCTTTGAGAACATAATTGAAAGCATTTCTTTCTAATTCGAAATCTGCTGTAACGTCTAAGTTCTTTCATCAGCAGCTTTATTGGTATTTTATTCCAGCATCTGCTTCCCACATGGGTGGCTTATGGGAAGCAGGTGTGAATAGTTTTAAGCCTCATTTTCTAAAAATAGCATCTAATTTTAAATACACATTGGAAAAGTTTGCTTCATTACTATGTAGAATTAATGCGTGTCCCAATTTAAGACCGTTTAATGCAGCATTTACTGATGCCTCCAGCTTGGAACCACTGACTCCGAGACATTTTCTCGTCGGAAGTCCCACCCTAGTTCCGCCTGAGATTGAGATTACGGAAAATCCAGCTTCCGTGGTAAACCGATGGCACAAGATGAAGGCGCTCCATCACTCGTTTTGTCAACGTGGGAAAAACGAGGACTTTAATGAACTTCAAAAGCGGACGAAGTGGAAGCGATAGCAACCAGACATGCAGGTGGCCGACATGGTTGTTATTCGAGAGGAAAACCTTCCTCCAAACGAATGGCGACTAGGAGGAGTCGTCAAGGTTTACCACGGCGAAGATAAACGAGTCATAGTGGCAGACATCCGCACCCATAAGGGAGTCGTTACGAGACCAAACATCAAATTGGTCTTGCAACCATCAAAGAAGACCAGCACTTCCTAAGAAGCTCCAATATACGCCATGCTCGCCACCCAGCCAAACCACAACAATCAGCTGTAACTTTTAGACCCTATGGTTTTTTTTTGTCGAGTATTTTTCCCATTACAGAAAAGATGGCTCGTTGTACTGTTCGCCGAGTGAAATCCAACCAGAACGCTGCGATTGCCTGCCGGTTATGTGGTGGCAACCACGGGAAGAGGATATGCCCACAATACCGCGGGAAGACGGCAGAGAAGCGACTGCGGGTGGTGCTCATCCACCGCTATTGTCCGAACTGCCTTTCTCCCTTCCACCGACTGGAGATCTGCAGCAGCACAGACCGGTGTCACAGGTGCAAGGAAAAACACCACACATCGCTTCACCTCGACGATGTTCACGTCCGCACGAGGCCCGAAGACGACAGCTCCGACGACGTGCTGTCTCTTCACCCAACGGAGCCGTACAAATATTAAGCTCAGCAGGTGTAAAAGGCGGAGCATGCCGAAGAAGAGGCGGCCGTAACAAAGGCGACTACGTCGTCATCGAACTACCGGTCTACAACAGAAGACACTCTACGGGTGAGCGGCTTGGAACCACGTCCGTTCCGACCATCCATTACCTGCGCAACAAGAGAAAGCGGCTCTGCAGCTGGCTGCTTGGAACCTCGTCCATTCCGACCGCTCCTGCAACACGAGAGGCGAGAGCTAGGCTCGGAATCACGTCCGTTCCGACCCCCTCAAGACGATAATTGGAGACAGGGTGACTCGTAATCACGTCCGTTCCGACCATCACATCACCGCAATCAGTGGCGACAATGCGGCTCGGAATCTCGTCCGTTCTTACTGTCTTCGCGCGATGCTCTCCGACAAGACCGAATACGAAAATCGCCTTATCATCGAGAAGAAGAGTTGGAAGACAAGATGCCCCCCCAGTCTGGTCGGCGACTTCAGCTAGCGGGCTTTCGAACGGGTCGAGTATCGGCTAATGCGACCCTTTCTTTTTACCAAAACTTTATCGCCTACCTTAAATGTACGTTCTATTCTGTCTTTGTTGTGAGTATTTTATTCTAGTTGCTGTGCGTGTGTTAAACGTGCCGATATTTCGTTACTTATATTCGTATCATTGGTCGTGGCTTGAATTATTTCTATTGGCCTTTTGTTAGTTACTGAGTGAATTGTTTTATTGTATTCGATGGTTCACAATAAAATTAAATCTGGTGTGTCATCAATGTTCCTTTCCAACTTCATATATCTGACAATATCTACTAATGTACTATGAAATCTCTACTGTCCGTTAGATGCGCTGTGGAGAGCTGGAGGATAAAAAATTTCAATACCGAAACTGTTGGCAAGAAAATATTTGACAGTATTGGAATTAAGTGACTTCTCGTTATCGCCATAAATGACTTTAGCCTTAGGAAATATGTTCAAAAGTTGTATGAGTTGGGGCTTTATATCCACAATTGTCTGAACAACTGCAAATTTGGAAAACTTGTCCAAACAGGTTAAAAAATATTTCGAATCCGTTGAAAATATATCAACGTGAAGGATTTCTCCTAAACAAGATGGAATTGGCTTTTCAGCTATTTTATGCTTTTGGTGATGTCTATGATATTTTGATTTTGAACAGATTCTGCAGTTTCCGACCGCTTTTTTGTTTTTTGTTTCAGTTTTGGAAAAAAGTAGTAATTCAAAATTTGCTTTACATTTTCTTATGCGGCGCGATTATGCTCTGTAGTTATGATTTCAAGCTGGTCACTTGGATCAAAGACATCAGTAACAAATTTCTTGGCATATTTTTACCTGGTATTTGAAAATAATTTTGCTATATCATGTTGGATAAAGGCTAGAACAGGCAAGCTACAGTGTATTCCGTTCACCACGTTGGTGTTGACAAGGTCTTGAATATAGTGTTTTTGTCACGAAAATAAATAAGATGCCGTGTTCTATTTCCAAATATAATAAAAGTCCGTTTAGATGGGTTCTCAGCTTCTTCAATAATAATCTGATTCTTGAAACAATTGACGTTTTTCAACCGCCTGTATGGTATAAGTTAATGACTGCTCGCTATGAATCGTGGCACAGTCAGAATTTGAACCCTGTTCCACCATGTTAATTAGTTGTTGCGACAAAGCGTCAGCAACATAGTTTCCTGGTTTATAATGTAATTTTGCATTGTGCTCGTCAATAAACGCCTTCCAACGCTTGAGTTTTGCATTTGGGTTTCTATCTGAGACTGCGAACGTTAGTGGTCGGTGATCTGTGAAAATGTTTAAATATTTTACACCATAGAGATAGTTTCTAAGGTTTTTTAATGCCCATACTATGGCCAAAAGCTCTATTTTATTTCTTGCAAAATTAAGTTCATTACCTCTCAAAGTTCTAGATATCATAGTAATTGGCATACCTTCCTGAGACAAGACAGCACCCAGGCCATGGTTAAAGCATCTGTTGTCAAAGCAAAATGTTTTTTAAAATCAGGGTAGGAAAGCATTACATCTTCAGATATCAAAACGCGTTTCAAAGTATCAAAAGCTTGGTATTGTATTGATTTAAGTGTGATTTTTATCTTATTTGACTGAGTGGCACTGACTTTTTCATTTTGACCCTTTAGAATGTCGGTCAAAGGTTTGGCTATGCTAGCAAAGTCTTTGACGAAGCGCCAATAGCCAATAATAGCTTGTCAGTCCTAAGAATGATCTTAGATTGTATAAGTTTTCGAAGGCTGGGAAGTTTAGCATGGTATGTACCTTGTCGGGACATGTTTTAATGCCTCCTCTTGATACAGTAAATCCGAGGTACTTGGTTTCGTTTTAAAAAAATGCGACTTTTCAACTGATACCCTCATGTTAGCATTATATAAGATTTTACAACCCAGTTTACATCTTCAATATGTTGTTCTTTTGTTTGTGAAAATATTATGAAGTCGTCTATGTAAAAATAACAGCTTTTGCCTATTCTTTCCCTTAGTACGTCGTCTATAGCTCTCTGAAATATGCTGAGAGCGTTTTTTAAGCCAAACGGCAGTCTGCAAAATCAACATAACATTTGGTATTGGATACGTGTCGTCAATAGTAGCTTCATTTAACTTTCGGAAATCTACAACCATTCGTTTTTTCCTGTTTACTAACTCGTCGAAGACTTTTTTATCTACTACCCAAATTGGATTGTTGTAGGGAGATCTAGAGGGTTTAACCCTACGATTCATAACCAGCAAAACTCCTTTAATTTCATAACCAGGTACCCGGGTACCCGAAGTAGGTTGTTTTGCGTTTATTAAAATAAAATAATATTTTCCTGGAAATATTTTTGGTGTTGATTATATTTTGCGTTCTCAACTGTACAAATTTGATATTTGGAAAAAAAACAGGTTTCTGTTCGTATATAAGTACCTAAAGCGACACAAGTAGGCAGAAACTGGTTTTATGTAAGGGTTGTTTATTTGCTTAGTTTGCTTATTTTCGGTACCTACTTGCTTAATTGCTTTTGAATTAGATAGCAGATGTTCATTTGTGTCGTAAAATTGAAATATTTCATTTGCTTCGTCATTCTGTGTTGAATATTTGAACAGCGAAGTTGGTGAAAAAAGAGCCACAACGACCGATATTTGTCTACAAGGGAATACTGGAATTTGAGTGATGAAGCAAGAAGCACATATATTCAACGTTTATTTGAGGAAGTGACTCAAGATGAGGACCTTGAAGTGGACCCTGTGGAAGGCCAAAATGAAGGCAATGTGTCCTATACTGGCGAAGTTTCGGAATCAGAGAATGAAGATTTGAATGTTGACAACGCAAACGAAATTGCAGCTGTTATTGACGCACCAGAGGAAATTTTCTTTGATGACGAAAGTGAAAATGATGATATGCAAGAAGATGCACCAGCAACAAACCCAGCAGACTACATGACTGCACGTGACGGCACACAATGGCAGCGAACACCACGTAGTTGCCAACAAGTGAGAAGCCACAATATATTCAGAGACCGCTGTGGTCCAGCGCGGATTACTGAAAATATGACGCCTTTGCAGTGTTTCAAATCATACCTCACAGTGGAAATGGTGGATGTAATAGTGCGCCACACAAATAGAAAAGCGCATGCCACATATAATGCGTACAATGAAGCGAATCCCAATAGACGTCAGTTGAAGTGGAAAGACACGACAATCAACGAAATTTATGCGTTCATTGGAATGATTTTGATGGCTGGCACAAATCATTCTAATGACGAAAACGCAAGAGATTTGTGGACGTCACAGGCTCACCCAATATTCCGCGCCACCATGGGAATAAACAGATTTTTCGATTTGCTGCGTTTTATGCGGTTTGACGAACCCAGAACACGGGTAGAGCGGCAGCGTCAAGACAAAGCGGCGCTAATTCGCGATATTTGGATAATGCTCAATGGAAATCTTGCCAGATATTATGTGCCATCAGAATATTTGACCATTGATGAACAATTATATCCATACCGTGGTAGAACCAAATTCACACAATATATACCCTCGAAGCCAGCAAAATATGGTATAAAAGTATGGTGGATTTGCGATGCCAAAAACTCATATCCACTTCATGGCCAAATATATACTGGCAAACAAGAAACTGGTCGTGAAGTTGGTGTTGGCGAAAGAGTGGTGAGAGATTTAGTTGGGCCATACTACGGTAGCGGACGAAATATCGCAATGGATAATTTTTTTACGACGCTGTCGTTGGCTAGGCAACTAAAAGTAGAAAAGCTCAGCATTGTGGGTACACTCCGCCGCAACAAAGCTTACATCCCTGCGGAGATGAAAGAAGACAAAAAAAAGACGTTGGTTCAAGTTTATTTGGCTTCCACGACAACGTAACACTGCTCTCATATAAGCAGCGGAAGTCCAACTCGGTCATCCTTCTTTCTAGTATGCATGATGATGCACAAATTGACGAGAATGGGAAACCAGAAATTATAAATTTTTACAACCAAACAAAAGGTGGGGTGGACGTTATGGACCAAACGCTCCAAGAATACACGACCCAGCGACAAACAAGAAGATGGCCAATGGCATTTTTCTATAACATCATTGATGTGAGCGCATTTGCATCACACATCATATATTATGGAAATAATCCAACTGCACGATACACCACGACGCGCAGGAAGAATTTCCTGCGTCAACTGGCAGAAAGCCTGTGCATTCCTGTTATAGAAAATAGAATTTCAAATGTGCAAAGCGTGCGCCAATTTTCAACAAAAAATGCAATTGAAAGCATCATTGGAAGGCCGTTGGAGCGTGTGCTTTGTGCTGCAGGTCCGTTAACATCTCCGTCAGCACGACAAAGGGGCAGAAAAGCACATACGGGCGTGTGCTACATGTGCAACCTTCTTCCAAATAAGCGCAGAAGAAAAACTAGAAAAAATTGCAGCATATGTAGCACGCCGATATGCGATGAGCACGCCATAACAATTACTAAATGCTACAATTGCCACAATAACAACGATAGTGATTCGGATGAATTATAATATAATATATATAAAATATGATAAAATAAATAAAAAAGACATTTATTTCCAATAAAAACAACACAAAAAAACGTTTTTTCATTTACATGTCAGGCATTTACATAGGAATTGCATTAGGGTACCTGGGGACCCGGTTGTGTGTTTATGGGGGTAAAACATTTAAAATCATTTTTTAAAGAAAATATTGAAAATATTTTGAATTTTTTGGTATTTAAATCTTAGTTTAGCCAAAATCTCTGATGATTCGGAGTTTTATGTCCATATCTCAAAAATTATAGGCACAGCAGCACTTTAAATTCAAAAAAGGTACACGGGTACCCGGTTATGAATCGTAGGGTTAATAATGCCGTTATGTAAAAGTTCCTTTATCTCATTTTTCACAAAATCTGCTACACCCAATTGATAAGGGTATGACCTAGAATAGATGGGCTCCTCATGCTTTGTACGTATGGTTGCGACTACGTTTGTATTAAATGGTAAAGACTCATTTGGGTTAGCAAACGCACTTAACCTTTTCTCAATCATTTGTAAAAACCCCCTTTCACTGCGAGAGGTACGCTATTGTTATGTATTTGTGTAATATGTATGCTTTCACACTTTTTGAAATATAGCTTTTCTGCTCCAAGGTCGTGGGTAATTTTACCTTTTTTCAGGTCCACTATGGCATTAACCCGCGTTAGTAGGTCAAGCCCAATTATTGCATGAAAAGTTACCAAAGTAGGTAATATAACCAAATAAGAATTTATTCCAAAAAATTTATTTTACACCTTTGGTTTACCTTGGTCTCGCCATGAATTGATTTAACTAAAAATGGTTTAGGTAATGGTACAATTCCCTTTAGCTCGTTTAAGAGTCTAATATAACCTTTTTACGCTCCTGTATCTATTAACATTTTTATAACCTCTCTCTTAGTACCTATTGTTCTGCTAACCCAAGGAAGCAGGGCCCTTTACCAAAAAATTTGATCTCTTCCTCAATATCTACAATTTCGTTTTCTACTATGTCATCGTAAGAAGTTTTATCAGCGGTATCTTGTGTAATGTGATTTATTCTTTGAATTTTAGGCCCAGTAGTCCTATCAAATTCAGAAAATTATTTGCTCTGGTTTCATCGAAGGATCCATATGACGGATTTTTGAGCTCATAGTTCGATGAGCGACGGAAGCGAGATGTTGAAGGATCGCCTCTAACTCCTGAGCAAGTGCCAAAGCAGACGGTAAGTCAGCTGGCTTTGTAGAAAATAAAATGTCGCAAAGAGGTTTTCTAAGACCGGAAAGAAAAACGCGAAACGCATCACTTCTGTATTTTTCATTTATTGAATTCGCTAAGTGACCCTCGTAAGTCATAATAGTCTCATTAGTAAGCAGTGTGAGCTTTCTTTCGACTAAGCTCCTGTTCAATTAAATAAACTGGGCGTTTATCCGCAAAGGTAAAATCTAACCTAGCTATTATGGCCTTGAAATTTAACACGGTATTAAAAGAAGCCAGAACAGTGTCTGCAGGACCTCTAATTTTGTTCCTAATTATTGCGATCGCTTGGTAGTGTTTTGCGTCAGGGTAGTAGCAAACTTCTTTGTCATTTCGTCTTACTTTTTATCGAAATCTTCCTTCTCTGATTTTAGAGCAGCTGATATTGCTGCCGTAACAATAGCCGTCAACTCGTTAGTGTTCATAATTATTTCTTTATTGTCCTTTAAAATTAATGCGTCAAAGAGGTTAGATAATTCAGAGTTGCACATCAACTTAAAGTATAACACGTGGTATTGAGCGAATAAAAGTGTTTTCCTTTATATAAGCGAATTCGAATTCCGTAGAGAAAAATATCATAAAATATTTCCAAAAAGTTTCAGAAAAAATTCAGAAAATTTAACAAATGCACTTTGGAATTATACATTTTTTGGAGTTATTTAATTATTTCGTAAAAAATACTGGTTTCCGTTGTTTTAACCTTATTGTTATTTCAATGTTGCATTCTGTGTAAAAGTGGTCTCTTAAAAGCTGTTGCTTGGTAACTGTAGTTGCTATGCCCTTTAGATGTCAACCAATGTGATATCATGTAATCTCAGCTTAAGTTGTTGTACGCAACCGATACTAATACAGTAGCACAAATAATGTAATTAGGTTTCCGTTGTCTTATCCTTGTTGTTGCTTCAATGATGAATTCGATACACGCGGTTTCTTAAAAACATTGCTGATACTCCTCCCTAATTCCTTTCTTCGAATGTCAGCAAAGGTCGAGGGCAGGTGTCGTATTTTAATATTTTCAGCATTCAGCCTTGTTAACTTCTATTTAAGACGTCTTTTCTCCATCGATAATATAAATTTCAGATATTTTATAACCTCCCGTGCCCCAGGTTAGGCGCCAGTTAAATTAAAGTCTTTTATAATATTAAATTTTTTTATTAAGTTTAGCAAAGTATGCTTACGTAGCTAATTCTAGTAGCAGGACTTTAGTAATCCAGTTGCGACTTTATTCTGATCAGAAAATACTCCAATAAGCATTCACCAACCGCTTTCTCGCTCTCCGCTGATATCCGCAACTGTTAATCTTTACTCGACTAACTTTATTCCAAAATAGTGACCTTCCCCTGTCATATACTCAGACAGACAACTCTCCGAGGAATCAACACACTTGTGCACCGCTGGCTCACTCTCTGCTGTTAACCGCAAATGTTATAACTCATTCAGCTAACGTTATTCCCATAACGTGAAGACCGCAAAAAGTTGAAAGTATGCTTCGTCTCGCAAACCGATCGGCAAGCGAGCGCTCGTTTGCTTTCAACTGTCATTGTTGTTGTTTGACAGCCTTTTGCGCATTTCGAAGCATCTTTCATGTGGCAACATCGTTTATCATAGCCTTTTTGAGCACAAAAAAGCCTTTTAATAAGAAATATTGATAAAATCGATTGTCGCGTTACTGATATTTTTAAATTAATTAATTTATACCGACAATATGAGTTGGTTTTGAGTTTGAATAGCACGCAGAACACGAACCTCCTTGCTCTACGAAATGTTGTAAATGAAAAAGTATGCTTTCAAAATGCCCAGTAAACAAATCTCTCTCTCGCTTGCGATGACAAGAAGCAGAAAGCAAGCGACAATTGGAAGTAGGTGAAGACCGCTCGTAAGAATTGAATCGCTGCTTACTAACTTTAAGTTGCAATACAGACTGACCGCTCTCCCAGCAATCAACACACTATTGCCAAAGATAATAAGATACGAAACTCTTTGTTTCGAGAGAGCGCTGTCAAAAGGCGCATTTTTTATAACATTTTCCATAAGAGCCACTCTGTAGAAATAGTATCTGGGGCTTTTTATTTAATTTTTTGGAGATTTTGCAGTTGCTTCGCCACAGTTAAGGTTTGCTAACGGAATGAATGAAAATGCAATAAAAATAAGAGCAAATAAGAGATGTTATTTATCTTAATGCCAGAAGATACTATATATAAAATCAAAACAATGAAAACAATTAAAATATCGCAGAAATTTATATTTCGCAAAAACTGCTTTTATATATGCATTAAACATAAATTTAAGATATAGCGTGTTTTCTTATAAACATACATATGTACATGTTTATTCATGCATATTAAAATGCAATATTTACCCAGTTCGCTTGGAAAAAATAGTTTTGGTATATATTTTTAAAATAAAATACAACATTTGTATGTAAATCAAAACCTTCATAGTTTGCTAAAATTTATATATTAAATTTAACTCTTAATTTAGAGATTTCAAGACACATTCTATAAAAAAAATAACATTTACTCGCTTTTTTTATTCAAATAAAAAATATAGCTATTTCCACGCATTTGCCTCTGGTAGCCCACCTTTTTGCGTGCCAGCTGTTCAGTAGCCCTTGATTCGGCTTTGTTGCCAGCCCAAAATGTGAGATCATGGGCTCTCGCAGCAAGCGAAAGAGAGAAGTTTCGTATCATATTATCTATGCTTTTGCACTGCAAGTGTTGGCGATGCTGTTGTGGGTGGCTATTGCGGCTTAACTTACGTATTTGACAATTCGTCCAAATACAAATTCTTTGTCTTTTTATTTAAAAATGGACTGCCCACAAGACCATTTGGAATTGCGGCAGTTTCGTCCATGGTCCTTTGCCGCCGTTGGAAAAGAACCACCGTTTTTTACAATAAAAGGTCTGAACACACTTTTAACAAATTGGTCTACAGTTTTTCCCAAAATTGGGCAATTCAACATGCCACATTACCACTAGGCTCAACAGATGCACACAAACCTCCGACTCTACATACGTACATCAACAATGGAACAAATCATCAATACAAAAGGTATGTAAGTCTTTTGTTTAAAATTTTCATGAAAGAAAATCAGTGAATAATCACAGTGCGCGAATGAGTTTGTGCGGCAACAACAATAAAGAATTTTTCATAAAATTTCCTTTCGGCTCAAGCCATCGTCATTCAATGTCAAGAATTAAACTCGCGGTGTGTACTTGTGAGTTCCAACTCCAAATTGAGTCTGTCTTTATTTAATAATTCAATTCTTATTCTAACCTAAGCTGCTATCGGTTGTAGTCGCTGCTATTGAAATTCCAGGAAGCTGTTTTACTTTATTTTATTTGCAAAATGTATTTGGAGTGTTGATTGTAAGTGTGAGAAATTTATGCTGATGCATCCGATGTCACATCATCTGAACGGTTGATATTATGGTCGTCAGCAGTTTTGGAAGCAAACAATTGCATTCCTTAATTCTGTGTGGGTGCTTCAGTTGTTTATAATTTGAATAGTTGACTTGATTGTTGTCAGCAGTTTTTTGGGAAAGCGGTTGCATTCCTTAACTCCCCCCTTTGTTAGATGAATCGTCCCGATTCAAAGACGAGTAGTAATTGATTCTTTCTATCATTTGTTCAATTGACATTGCTGGTTTTTGTATCGGAATTTGTTCGACGTTAACTTTAACTTTGGTTTTCTTAAATCTTCATTTACAAGTTATTATTATTGCTATTATTAAACTTATAATCGCCATTAGACTGTAATTTTGCTTTTTTTGCTTCATATCTGAGTTCTGTAATTTGCTGAATATTTTCAACACTTCTATTACTTAGGTTCATCATGATTGTTACATCAATTAATCTGACTGGGTTTGGCAATAATTGCACTGGGAGAGGTCTACGATGTTAATAGGTTACATTACCAATTTCGACGTTACATTTTTCAAATCGTATTAAATAATTTCCGCTAATAGAAAAATTGTTAGAACTACAGTTGTGATATATAGTTTGATTTTTTGCATTGATTACATAAACATGGTTTGTATCCATATCAAATACTTTCGATTGGTTATTAGTCATATATTTACAGTGCATTTTACATTTAAATAAATTTTCAATACATCCGTCTTTATATTCTTCCAATTCCTCCCTGAACGAAGTCTTTTTATAAGTAACATCATTTAGAGATAAAATTTCATTTTCGTGAATATAAATTTCTGCTTGATTAACATTGGGTATTGGTTGAACATACTTATGTAGATTGATTCATAAGTTTCGTTAGTAAAACAGGGTGTTTTAACTAATATTACAATATTTCCGTTATGAGTGACAATTACAATTTTGATCTTACTTAACCCGAATCACCCTACGTAAATTTTTTGTGGAATTTTGTAAAGATTTTTTTTTTGCGGTATCCTTTTGGGTAAACTAAAAAAACTGTAGCATTAGATTTTATGTCCTGGACCCAGGGTCCTTGAAATGTGCTGTTGCCATATGGCAACGCTAGGTAAGCTAGGCCACTTGTTTACATATATGTAGAAAATCATTCCGCAACCCCCAAAAATCAAACTTCAAAACAAAAATTTTCAATTCACTTTATTATATATCATTAAAAAATCAAAAATAATGAATTCATTTTATTAAATATCATTGAGATGATACAAAATTTTATTGAAAAATCCTGGTTTTTCACATTTTTGTATGATATACTTCGAAGCAAGGCAAACAAAAGTCCAACATCGCATTTTTTGCAGGCTGTTCGCACGATGGACTTGCATACATCACCTGCACATCGCCTCTTATTTCCAATTGGAACCACAAGGTGATCAGTCCTGTCATAGCGCAGGACATTCGTTACGGATTCAATTCGTTTATTTGACGATTTTTGGAACTTTTTCGGTTCGACGCCGTAGTGCTTGCAGTAGTAAATGGCTACTTCTCTCTTAAAATCTTTAAATGACTTATTTTCATTAGCGGATCTATAAAGAAGCCAGCTGCAAGCAAGCTTGCATCAATAAGCCAAGTAAAAATGGAATGCCACCATTTTTTTCCTCTAAAGCTTATGCGGTGGCCTGCAACATTTTGGTCAAATCGATCCACACCCGACATAAATTTGTTGTATTGAGTTACAACGCACGGACGTGGAACTGGTATTTTCCTACGCAATTCTCTACTGTGGCGAGATGCTGTGGATTTTGGTTCGCCACTAAAACATGTCGATGCAAGGCAGACTACCGAGTTATCTACCCATTTAGTCAGATAAATTGACTCTTCTTTGATTTCCACGCTTTCGTAATATCCTCTTTGCTGTTTACGCAAATCCTTCTTATGTGGAATAGGACAACTTTTTGGAATTCGGTTTTCTCGAATTGTACCGGTAGCATGGAAACCTCTTTTTTTCATATAAATCATAAATGGTATTCCAGTGAAAAGATTGTCAAAGTAAAAGGATAACGGAAGTTCTTGCACCTCTTCCGAAAATTCGTCAATCATGCACAAGAGTGGAGCTGCGCAAGTGCCAAAGCGTTCTTCATATTTAGGATTCACCCTCGGATTATTACCTTGGTATATTTCAAAATTGATCATATATCCTCTAGGAGTGCAAAGAGACCAAGCTTTGTATCCGAAACGAATTGGCTTTCCTTTTATGAACTGTTTACATCCATGGCGACCGAAATATGCAATCATACTTTCGTCATATGAGAGATTTTGTTCTGGGTGAAAGTTTTCAGTCATTTTGGCCTTTATATGGTCAGTCAGTGGGCGTAGTTTCCAAAGAGTGTCAAACCTATCAGAACTAGCAGACGGTTCGTGCAATGCGGACTCGAAGTGCAGCATATAGTTGATTTTCTCAAAGCGGTTCCTTCGCATAGCATTGAAGACCATAACGTTTTGAACGTCATCATCGCAGCTCCACATGTCTCGAAAGGCTCCTGTAGAAGTGTAGCCAGTTACTATCAAAATTGCGATGAACACACGTAACTCTGAAAATTTTTGTGTTAAATATAAATATCATAAAATCAAAATAGAGATTACATCGTCATTACCATCTATAGTAAGTTCTTCGTATCGTTTCTGATGATACGTAGCGTACAAATTCGAACATTTGCATATATGTATGTTCAAGCAAGTTATCGCTGAAAAATTTCTCAAAAAGTTGATGAGGTCTAAGATCCCGACAATCTTCGAAATTTGTTTCAGGGAATATGGGAAGGACTGGCTGGTGGAAGTGGTACTCCAGTATTTGATTGAATTGGGCGACAAATTTTCTTGGACGAGCTCGGCAAACAATCGTGTAAAGTATCGTCATAAGGTTCCTCGTCATCGACATCCTCTAGATTATAATTCGCGTACTATTTTCAAATACAATTTCACATCCGGCTTTAAGTTGTGCTGGGCATACATTGTCCGGAACTCCACCTTCATCCTCGCCATCATCTTCCCCACTTACATCCCCATCCTGATAAGGTGGCTCGATGTAGAGTGCCTGGATATTAGTAGGAACATCGTTTTCATCTTCAGAACACAATTCCTCTAAAAAATTCAAAGCTTCTTGCAACGTTAGAGGTCTTTAAAAAGTTAAAATTAGAAAAACAGCATTAGTAAGGTAATAAAACACAACCAAGAAATTCAAAGTATACCAGTGGCCTAACCTGCCTGGCGTTGCCATATGGACACATGCACAGAAAAATGCAAAAAAAACGCATTCAAATATAATTTTTTTAGAAAAAAATCATTGAGAGTTATTTTATATTCCAATCACTACACAAAAACACAACTATCATAGCCCGACCGCGCGAATCTTCGATATCTTAGATATACTTACTTTTTCATTTCACGTTTTTTCCCACTCCACATTTTGTATACACTTTGCAATGCACTCACGACCACGAACCAAATATAACTGACGAGCAAATGAATGCTGCCGAAAGCGCGATCAATTACGCAACAGCCACGTGCTAACAGATAACGGTATCTCCATTCTTTGGAATTTTGTGGACATATTAATGCAAGACTATCGCGCGTTGTCATATGGCAACCCCAGGGTGATTTGGGTTAATTTCTCAAAAGTTATATGAAAGTTTACAGTGTCGTCATCTGTTATAATTTCTCTACTTAGGAGGTTATTTTGGCTTGTTATAACGATTTCCTTAATTTTAATAATGTTAGTTTTAATATACATTAGATTTTCAAACAATTTGTTTGTCCACTTTTCCTTTCATAAGTTATTTAATTCTGTGTTAAGTTCATTAATATTTTGAAACAGTTATTTGTAATGCTGGTTAGTTTTGCAGTGATGCCTTTAATTTCATGGTTATATTTCTTATTAATATTCTTCTGAAGATTGATTTTTTCAATTGCATTATGGGCGTTCACTGTGTTTACTTTCAATTTCTTTTTTATTTCTTCATCATCTATCGTGCCATATATATATTTTTACACTGTTCCAAAGAAATTAAATATGATTTCAATTTGTGCTGTGATTAAAGGGATCGCCAATAAAACAATGATGAGGTGCATCATTGCGAACCTCGAGGATTTTAAGATTTGATATTATATTTATGTATTATTCTGTTTTTATTATTTTATTTCCTAAATCCTCTTTGACTACTTGTTTTTTATACTTAGGTTTAAGTGTACTTTGATATTGATTATCTTTTTGAATATTATTTCATTTTCATTAAACGCCCGCATTTGTCTATTTTTATTTCTACCATTCAATGTCCTTACTTGTGCGTCTTTTAGCTGGTTAGCCAAATCGCCATGTTTAACTTTATTGTAAAGGATTTCGAAAGGCTTTTTATCAGTTACTGAGTGTATTGTTTGATTATAGGATTGTGCAGCCCTAATTATGACTTCTATATCATTTACTATTTCAAACTCCTCCCTAATACATTTAGCGATTTCTATTACCGTAGAGTGAACTCTTTCGATTTGTCCATTAGTTGTTGAATGTTTAGGGTCGCAATATTTAATTTGTATTTTCATTCGCTCTGCAAAAGATTTAAATTGTGCTGAACTAAATCCCGGTTCGTTATCGCAAGTTATTCTCTTTACTCCTGGGAAGCTTTGTAAAGCTTCTAATACTTTATCTTGTAGTTGAGTTTTATCATCCATGTGTTTAATTACCAAAAATTTTGATTATGCGTCTATTAAAGTTAAGAATTTTAAGAATATATCAATGTGAATTTGTTCCCCCTCCTTGTTTGGAATTGGTGCCTCACCAATCGGGATTTGCTTAGGGTGTCTATCGGTACTTATTTTTATTGCATATATCGCAGTTTCTAATATATTGTTTGAAATTTTTCTTAATTTCAGGCCAATAGTAGTCCTTAAATATTTGTTTAATATTCTCCTTATAGCTTCTATGTGCCCTTGTGTGAGTTTGTCTCACAATCTTCTCTTGGTCATCTTCGTTTATTACATCCATTGCTATTACGTTTGTATGAACAACTTTTTTTGTTATTCTATTCTTTAAAACTTGTTTAACTGCATATAAGTCCTCGGAACTACAATAAATCCCTGTTAACATGTTCTTATTTAATCGCTTTGATATAATTTCTTTTAAAAAATCCAGGTCTTTATATTTTATATGATGTCGGAACGAATTAAAACTTTTCGTTATAAAATGGTCATTTAAACTATCCTTTTTCATCACAGCTTTGTTAATTGTTTTAATATGAAAAATATCTAAACTCTCTGCTGAATGTGCAGTTTCTGTTGGTTCATTGTTCCCTTTTTCTAAATTATTATTATTTGTATTTCCTGGTTTGTATATAATTTTAGGAGCATATTCCTCTATCATGGTTGTGTCAATTCGACTTGTTGAATTAATTCATTTTTCAGTTTCTCTACTGCATTTAATGCTTCTTCATCTCATTTGATTTCAATCTTTTTCGACCGATTTTGGGAAACTCTTCCGTTTTCTCCTGCTAAATACTTAGTTAACGGCTTTGTTATGTGGGCATACCTATACACAAACTTCCTATAATAACCAGTCATCCCTAAGAAACTTCTTAATTTCCTTAGTGTTCTTGGTACAGGATAATTTCTTATTGTTTAAATTTTCTTTCCATCTGTTGTAAAAGTATTATGAGCTACTTGGTAGCCCAAAAATTCTACATTTGACTTGAAAAATTCTGATTTCTCAAGTGATATTTTAATATGTGCTTTTTGCAATGTATTTATTATTTTAATTAAAAGTTCATAGTGCTCTTCAGCGTTGCTAGAGTAAACTATGATATGGTCTCTATAGACGTGACAAAATTTTCCAACGTATTGGCGAAAGATATTATCCATAGCTATTTGGAATATTGAAGGCGCATTCCGTAATCCAAAGGTATTCGAATATATTCGTACTTGCCATTGTTCATGTCTTCTGGTTTCATTAGTATTTGGTGGAAACCAGATTCTAAATCTATAGTAGAGAAAACTTTCGCTTTCCCTAAGTTGGAAAGTATTACATTGCAAATATCCCATGTCTGCTATCGTCATCTCGTTCAACTTTTTATTATCAATAACCATCCTCATTTTTGATGTTCCGTCTTCATTGGAACCTTTCTTGGGAACGACCCATATGGGTGAATTATAAGGACTCCTGCTTTCTCCTATAATATTTTGTTTTAACATTTTTCTTATTTCTTCATTTACAAATCCATTGGCTGATAGTGGGTAAGGGTATTGCTTACTCCAGATAGGACTGTCTGTAATAGTCCTAATTTTTGCATGTACATATGTACGTCCGTTCTAAAAGGTAGTGACGTATCTATTTTTCCGTGTTCATTTACAATTATCCTCTTTATTTCTTTCAATTCATGGTCATTGTTACCTTTTATATTATTTATTTCTCCTAACTCAATATCGCCAAGATTATAAAATTGCTCTTTTTACCCATTTACCACGAGCATATTTTCCCCAAAATTTATTTGTATTTTCGCTTTACTTAACAAGTTAATTCCTATAAGCATATCGCATATCGCTTTCTAAATTTTCAACTTTATAAAATCGTATTAAAAATGTATGCATTACAACAATGCGTAATTTTTGTGTAACCATTTATCGTTTTTACCCGTTTCGCAATTACTAGCTGCTCTCTATTTGGTAGAATGTTTGGTTTACAGAAGCAATTTGTTGCACCTGTGTCTATCAATACTTTTAATTTTCTGTTTGTGCCCGCAGTTGCCTGAATATGTAAGGCAAGGGGTTGCTTCGTCTAAAAAAGTATTCTCCTGTATGTTGTTGATTCGTTGCTGTTTTAGTTAGGGTTGGTAACTATTGCCTGACCCGAAACTTCTTTTTGGATTTCGATCTAGCGTGTATTAGTAGATTGGAAGCTAGGTTTATAAGTATTTTGCCCTGGCTGAGAGCTGGTTTGTTGTTTAAATTGGCCTGAATTATCAACTTCCATTGGAACTGAGTTAGGTTGGTTTTGCCATCCAAAGTTTTTGTAACCATTGTTCAGTTGACGCTGGTCAAAACGTAAATTATTTTAATTTTGATTATTATAATCATTTTGCTTAGGAGAATTGCTATTAGTATTACAGTAGTTTTCCGATTTAACGAACCATCGGTTTAACGAATTCGGGATTTAACGAACTCATAAAAATTTTGAATTGAGTACCTTATATTACGAACACCGTAACTTTGTACCGTAATTTTGTACTCGATATAACGAACAAATCCAAAATTAATTAATCTTAAGTATAGAATGAGATGCAAATACAAAGATTTCCGCAAACAATATGCAAAAGCAATAGACATACATAAGTATAGAGAAAGGGGATTCCCCAACGATGTTCTGGTTGCGTTTTCTTTGTTTACTTCTGGAGTTTTTAGCATTCTTGTACGATCGTTTGTGGTGTAAACATTAGAAAACATGGGAAGCAGAAAAAGATTGTTAATAAAAGAAAAATTAAATATAGTGGATGACTATAAAAAAGGTGAATGCGTGAGTGCATTGTGTGTTAAATATGGATTGGCCAATTTTGTTTAGTTATTCTTTGTTAACTCGATTCTAATGCAAGATCTCAATACAAATTCATATGAATTGCATTTATTTTATTTATTACTCTGTTAAAATAATAATAAAGGCATTCTTCAAAAATTTTTAGAGTTGTTATTTCCATAGTTTTTGAGTAAACAAACTTTGTCGTAGATAGTACTCGGTTTAACGAATTTTTCAATTTAACGAACAGGGCTGACATTATATAGTTCGTTAAATCGAAAAACAACTGTATTTTGATTCCTATTCACTTGGCTGCTTGCTAGACTGAATTCATTAGCGAATTGGTGTCTAATTTGGTTTGACACCATTTCTTAGGCCTTAGCTAATGCATAAGGTAGATCTGATGGGTTAATAGCCATTATAATATTATTCAGAGGATAATTCAATCCTGTTATAAAAACTCTAAGTGCACCTGAACGATGTATTTTGTTATATTCTTTAGTTATTTCTGAATTATTCCCGTAAGTCATTATAGTTTTATTTATCATGAGTGTCAATTGAGAATTCACTTAATTATAGTAATTTACTAAGCTCAAATTAGTTTGTCTTATTAGATTTAGTTCCTGTTCCAAAATGTGCAGAGAGCGTTTATCTGCTTAAGCAAAATCTAAACGGCTTATAATTGTCTCGAAATTAAGGACTGTGCCATGATTTGTAAGAGTATCATTGGCTGCTTGTGTAATTTTATTACGATGGATAGTTAATGCGGCAAAATATTTCCTACTTCCCTTCGCGTACAGTGAAATAGTATTAGAAGCTGCTTCTCTCCAACTCACGTAGCCTTTGCCATTGAATTCGGGTAAAGACTTTATAATATCCAAAGTCTCTTTATATTGAACAGTTTCTAGAATATTTTGTGTTTCAAATTCTGTTACATTATGAGTGCTGGTAAAATTTCTTAATTGCAGTCTCAACTGCTCTTATTCCGTTTGTTCAGCAACAAGCTGTGCTAACATTTCATTTTCTGAATTTATTTTATCGTTTTTTTTTTCAATTTATCCACTTTGTCACTTTACATACATAAAATTGTATTCACTTAAAACTAATTACTTTACTTTTTCTCCGGTTAGTAGGAAACTTGATTGTTGTGATTCCTGGTAGAGCTCCTTCGTCGTTTGGAGGTTCTTGTTGTCCAGATATCGGCTAACTTGATTGCTAAGTCCCGAACTGTTTGTTGGGCGTCCTTTTCAATTTTGGTTAGTTGATCGTAGGCACACAGCAAAAAATAAGAACTAACACTTATTGCTCTATTTTCCTTATTTTATTTCAATGATAATTTTAAATGCAATTATGAAAAATTCGATCTTAAGCATAGCCAAGTCCTTTTCCGATCGATGCTTAATTTTTTATTACTGTGGTCCCTGCGTGGGCGCCAATTAAACTTGCGGTGTGTACCTGTAAGTTCCAACTCCAAATTGAGTATGTCTTTATTTAATAATTCAATTCTTATTCTAACCTAAGATGCTGTCGGTTGTTGTCGCTGCTGCTGCAATGCCAGGAAGCTGTTTTAATTTTTTTTATTTGCAAAATTTATTTGGAGTGTTGATTGTAAGTGTGAGAAATTTATGCTGATGCATCCGATGTCACATCATCTGAACGGTTGATATTACGGTCGTCAGCAGTTTTGGTAGCAAACAATTGCACTCCTTAATTCTGTGTGGGTGCTTCAGTTGTTTATAATTTCAATAGTTGACATGATTGTTGTCAGCAGTTTTTTTGGGAAAGCGGTTGCATTCCTTAACTCCCCCCTTTGTTAGATGAATCGTCCCGATTCAAAGACCAGTAGTAATTGATGATTTTTATCATTTGTTCAATTGACATTGCTGGTTTTTGTATCGGAATTTGTTCGACGTTAACTTTAACTTTGGTTTTCTTAAATCTTCATTTACAAGTTATTATTATTGCTATTATTAAACTTATAATCGCCATTAGACTGTAATTTTGCTTTTTTTGCTTCATATCTGAGTTCTGTAATTTGCTGAATATTTTCAACACTTATATTACTAAGGTTCTTCATGAGTGTTACATCAATTAATCTGACTGGGTTTGGCAATAATTGCACTGGGAGAGGTCTACGATGTTTATAGGTTACATTACCAATTTTGACGTTACAATTTTCAAATCGTATTAAATAATTTCCGCTAATAGTAAAATTGTTAGAACTACAGTTGTGATATATAGTTTGATTTTTTGCATTGATTACATAAACATGGTTTGTATCCATATCAAATACGTTCGATTGGTTATTAGTCATATATTTACAGTGCATTTTACTTTTAAATAAATTTTCAATACATCCGTCTTTATATTCTTCCAATTTCTCCCTGAACAAAGTATTTTTATAAGTAACATCATTTAGAGATAAAATTTCATTTTCGTGAATATAATTTCTGCTTGATTAACATTGGGTATTGGTTGATTCATAAGTTTCGTTAGTAAAACAGGGTATTTTAACTTATACTACAATATATCCGTTATGAGTGACAATTACAAAAGTTATATTAAAGTTTACAGTGTCGTCATCTGTTATAATGTCTCTACTTAGGAGGTTATTTTGGCTAGTCATTACGATTTCCTTGATTCTAATAATGTTAGTTTCAATATACATTAGATTTTGCATGTCCACTTTTCCTTTGATAAATTATTTAATTTTGTGTTAACTTCATTAATATTTTGAAACAGTTCTTTGTAATGCTGGTTTAGATTTGCAGTGATGCCTTTAATTTCATGGTTAAATTTCTCATTAATATTCTTCTGAAGATTGATTTTTTCAATTGCATTATGGGCGTTCACTGTGTTTACTTTCAATTTCTCTTCTATTTCTTGCCGATCTTTATCATCCATTGTGCCATAAATATACTTCATCCCTGTTCCAAAGAAATTAAACAATGATATTTGTTGGAACGATTTTCCATTATCCCTTGTCAAGTTTGGTTTGGTGACAAACCGGTTTCGGCGTTGTGCTATCTTCAGTGTCAATTTTCGTTCTGTTCAGTATATTGTTCCGCATTTATTTCGTGTTTTCGGTCAACCAGGTATTGGTGCATAATCGTTAGAGTCCAAAAGGGTATATTTTATCTCGAATCTGCCTTTGCGCTAAGAACAGGTAGATAGTCAGTAATCTTAGCCTGTTTAGATATTGCAGGTTTGTTTTGTATGTTGGTATCTGTAATTTTACCTACGGCTTTGTTTTGTTTTTTTGTAAACAAGCCTTAACACTAGAAAGATGGGCATGGGTAATTTTACCCATTTTGAAGTTTGACTGCCAATAATAATTATTCTACTTGCTTGTTTATCTTGTAACTTCGTGACTTTTATCAAAACTGCATGAAGTTTAATAAAAAAAGACCGAATTTTTTTAGGATTTTTAAAAATTGAAAAAATGACACAACTACCTATAAAGACGGACAGGGGTCATTTGACCCCAAGTATATTTCGCTTATAAAATCGGTTTTTTAGTTTATAATTTTTCGAGTCGAAAGTTTGATTTTTGTCACATTTATTTATCCTTTCACGTAAGGGCAATTCACTTTTTACATATATTACGTCAAGATCAGGGTAGATACTTATTTTACCAGAGGAGATAATTTGACACAATAACATTATTAATAAAACCAAATTTTATTGAACATTTTTTTAACATATATTCAGACTATCATATTAATCATTAATCAGGCTAATATTATAGCCTTTTTTCTAAAACAAGAGCGTTTCAATTACAAAAATTCATATATATATGTATATTTACATAAATTATCATATTATAAAATAAAAAAAACATACAAAATTAAATGCATTAATTTACCGACATAAGCAAAAAATTAATTTCAAATAATATTACAAATTAAAGGCACTCTCTTGCCTAAATAAACGAACCAAAAATAAAATAAAAATGCTTAAGCTCTCTCAAAAACATTTACTGACTTTTTAAAGAAGTAATATATCCTCTGCCCTTTCAAAAGAAGATTTGGCATGGGGAGAGTCTCGACAACCTGATTTTCTGAGATGAACGAAATATCGTGTTCATCAACCTTAAATAATTTTCGAGTTTCGTCCACTACTTTATAGAAAACTACCTCTATCTCACCATCCTGTTCCGTACAAATAGCGACGTAACGATACTCTACTGTCACAGGTGAAAGTTTAACTACAATAAAATCACCATTCTTGAAAGTTTTTTTTGGATTTTGACGGTAGTTTCTCATCCTCTGTCTGATGTTTGCTTCCTTTGGATGTATTAATGTGTTCGTTTTCAAATGAATTCTCGTTTTCGGACTCTGTATCCGGTCCATAAACATCCTCCACCCGGATACGAGATTTTTTATTAAACGAGTATGTCATGACAACCAATTTGAAATGATCGCAATGTATACTTTCATTGCAAAAGCAGATTAAAGACTTCATTTTCATTTTATTTTGATTTTCAATATTCCATGAGACCTGATGGACACGCAAAGTACCGGGAAAAGTCTTCATGTGCTCTTTAACACCAGCAAGCAAAACTTCTTTTTCTTGGATACTTTTGTTGTCAACCACGAAACATTGATGCTAGGAAAGTTTTCCTGAATAGCATCTGACAAATCGCTCAGAGATGCTATATCTTTGCCACTTGCCACCAATCGGTCACCTGTTCTCTTGCATACAGCACCGACACCATCAGGTGTCCCCTTAACGTGTCCAGCTTCATGGTAATTCGAATGTGTAAGTTTTGGGAAACATTCTCTTAAATGATTGACAAGAAAGTAAAACATGTATTTGTTGCGATATTGTGTTACCGGTTCATTGCTCCAAAAATGGAGGATCTCTACTTTTGGTGGTAAGCGGTTCAAAATTGGCTTTAAGTGTGCCCATATAGCTGGAGGCGAATGCAACCAATTTTCGGACATCGAAAAATAACATGTTGTCTTCACTTCGCCTGATGCCTCTTCTTTCGTGTAAGTTACAACCGTATGCAGACTTATCTGTTGACGCGAACCTCCAAAATGAAATGCCTGAATCTCTTCTGCGTATTTAGTTAAGTAATTCTTACTAAAATCCATATGAATCACAGCTTCATTTTCTGTTATATTTGTCTTCTTAGTTTTAAAAGCAGAATGCTGGTGGGCTATGTTCAGTTCATGTTGAAGGAAATATTCCAAATTACATTCTATTAATTAAATATCTTTGTCGTCTAGCTCGGAACTTGGACATGGGGAATGCATTTTTTACCGAAAACTATGTCCAGAGATCGCTTTAAAGAAATAATGGCATTTTTGCGATCAGAGAGATCCACAAAAATCCAAACAGATAAGTTTGATTGATTTCCCAAGTTTGGAATCGATTTATTGAGAACTGCAAATCTTGTTACGGGTCAGGTGCAAATTTACACAATACATGGCCAATAAACCAGATAAATTTGGAATACAATGGCCATGCGCAGATGTGAAATCGAAATATTTGCTAAACGGTTTGCCATATTTAGGAAAAAATGAATGCTGGGAGAACACGTTGTCATGCGACTAATAGAGCCTTATATAAATAAGGGAAGAAATGTGACCACTGACAATTTGTTTACGTCCGTGTCTTTGGCTCAAAATTTACTTTCCAAGCGTACTACTATGGTTGGTACCGTAAACAAAGGAAGACGCGATATTCCACCATATGTAAAAAAATTAAAATTGACGTTACATGCCACGGAAGTTTTTCAAACGGAAAATAAGCAGTGCCTGTTGACAGCTTACCAAGCGAAGAAAAACAGAAACGGTTTGTTGCTGAGTACGTTGCATGATAAGGTTCAGATAGATGGTTATAGTACCAAAAAAAAAACTTAATACTATAACTTTTTATAACAGCACTAAATTTGGCGTAGATGTTGTTGACCAAATGGCCAGAAGATACAGCGAGAAAAAGGCCCGTCCAAAGTTTTTTTATTATACTAGATTTAGCTGGCATAAATGCGTGGGTATTGTACCAAGAAATGATGAAAAAAGTTCGCAGAAGGGACTTCATTTTACAAATAGCTGCCGAACAAAGCAAGATGCAGAGCCACAAGCCTTTACAACATCTTCATCCAATGCTTCATCATCAAACTCGAGAAAAAGACGGCTCTGCGACTTAACTGGCTGCATAAATATATCAAATAAAATATGTGACAACCGTAAATTACCTCAGTGCGGTAGTTGCAACAAACCAAACCAATTTTTATGTTGTAGCTGTATATAAATACAAAAAATGTTTTGAGGTTTAAGTATAAGTTTTTTGTGTTTCGGCGATCTGTCTTACGATATCCGATAATACGCTGTTTTCATATCAGTAAATATAATTAAACCTTTTTTCTTGAAAAAAACTTGTTTGAATTTATATCACACGAAAAGCACATATTACCGACATTTAAAATTTAAAGATATGCAGTGAGAAGTTTGTACGCTAAGAAGGATCGATCAAACGAAAAATTGCTTTCTATTCACTTAAGACTGGCGGACGTTATACGGGTAGATATTATCATGGACCTATTCGAATATATAAAAACGAACTCTGAGCACATAATGAAGCGGGTATATGAAAAATTGAAGAAAAAACTGCAAAAACTAACGGGGCCATATGGAGTAAAAGACAAGTCACAAATTCATAACTTTCACACCAGACTAGTGAATCTTGCAAACATATCCATCAGCGAGGAAGAAATCCAACTATTGGAGAAATGACTTAAACACAATATAAAGGACAATAACAGGATACGGATAGCAGAACAAGCTATTATATACGGAAGTAGGAATATCTTTGCTGCCAAGTGATGACCAAGATCAGGCAAGGCACACATGCAGAGATATTATAGAAAACCAAATTAAAATAAATGAAAATGGAAGATATAGCCACGAAAGTACCACCGGCAGTACCACCACTGATAGCGCTTCCAAAAATCCACAAACCGGACACTCCAATGAGATCCATAATTAACTATTAGTCGACTCCTGCTTATAGACTGTCCAAACATCTGAAAATGCTGTTAAATGATAACTTGGAACTTCGTAAAGAGCACATTGTAGCAAACACGACGGAACTCATCCTTAAACTGGCAAACGTGAAAATTACACAGCATAGCAGGCTAGTGTCAGTTGATATTAAGGACTTATACCCGTCGATCCCACAAACAAAAAACCATAGATATGGTCCGGAAAACATTACTCGAAAAAACGAAGTACAATATAAAAACAACCCAAATCACAAACACATTACGAACAACACCGCGACAAAATTATTTTAAGTTTAATAACAAAATATACCGACAAACAAACGTACTCGGAATGGGAAATCCAACCTCGGCCATCCTAATGGAGGTATTTATGCAAGAACTGGAGGGACAGTATATGGAAGAACTGAAAGCCTAGTTAGGCGTAGTATTATATGCATGGTACGTGGATGACATTATTTGCGTGATCACCAAGGACAATGAAGAGCAGATACTAAAATACATAAACAAACAACATGGATATGTTATGTTAACGATGGAAACGGAAAAGAAGGGAACAATAAATTACCTGGATCTGACGATTAAGATAGACAAAATTGCCAAAAAACTTGACTACGAAATTTACAGAAAACCGACAGCTACAGACACCATAATACATAACACATCAAATCATCCTCAAGAACACAAATACGTCGCTATAAGACAACTCACAAACAGACTTGAACGAATACTACTATCGCGAGAGGCATACGGAAAGGAACTAAACACAATATACGACATAGCAACGAACAACGGATATAAAAAGGAGCTCGTGGATAAATTCAGAAAAATGTATGCATTTCAAAAAAGAAGCGAGAGAAAGCTAGGCGAAAAAACTTAGACAGTAATGACTTATACAGGAAAAATGACATACAAACTTGCAAATTTTTTCAGAAAGTATAATATTCACACGGCGTTTAAAACTGGAAACAACCTGGGAAGGAGACTTAAAAGCAGCACGAATGAAGAAGACCCATTGAACAAACAAGGCGTGTATAAACTGACCTGTGAGTGTCAATATAGCTATATAGGACAAACAGGACGTAAAGTAAGAACAAGAGTCCGTGAACACATAAGGGACTACAACAAAAGGATACGAAAACTCATGGCAATACCAGAATCTAATTTTGCAAAACAATTTGTAAACGCAAAATGTTTACCCGCAAACATAAAGAAAACCGTTAAGTTGCAGTACCTTAGAACAAAAAGGACGGCATCTAAATGCTCTTGAAAACATGGAACTAACAAAAAATTTTGATGGGAGGATTATTATTATTATTATTAGGGCATGGTAGCGCTGCGACCTAGCAAGATCTATTGTGCTAACCCTTTAAGTTTTGTCACTCCATCCTCAGGCTACTTAATAAGTTAAGCACTTTGGAGGGTGTAGTTGTCCATAATCTTTTCGGAGTGCCGGTAGTTGCCGCCAAACAGTGCCCTTTCGTTAACTTTCCCCTTAACTCGGTGCATTGTTTGGCGGTTCAACGGCGTTTAAACAAACTCCGTCTGACCACTTCTTTTCCGAAGACGAGACATTCAAGTTATCCAGCAGCCACCACGCCACTACGGAGGTAATTCATATTTTTTTAATATATTATCATATCATCATAGATTCCGATTTGTAACGTTTTAAAGTGAATAAATTCAATTGCTAATATCAAAACACTTGTTCATTTCTTATTTTTCCATAAAACTTTACACCGGAGCGTACATTCCGTCTACGCCGCGTGTAAATATTGGTCCTATCGGAGCCGTGAGAAAATACAGTCCACTACTACTACGGAGCTATTAACTCATCACCGTGTACACCACATTATTCCAAGAATTAATCTCAGCACTTGATATCCATATCGGAGCGAGAAGCTTTAAGCGAACGAGTCGCTAACACACAACATCACTTGCATCCGCACCGAACAGAGACAAAGTTAAAAGAAATCAGCACTGCAATCATTCCAGATATTATAAACACAAGGTACGTGGTTTGAATTTCAGTGCTACTCCGTTTTTTTTCTTTAAACCAATCTTAATAAAATCATCAAAAAAGTTTGTAAACGCAAATGCAGGAGTGAAGAAGAATACTCAGTGAAGACACTTTTTGAGGCACGCACATTAATATTGATGAATTTTCTTTTGTTCCAATAAATACGCGTATTCATACATAAAATTGTTCAGTTTATAAAAAAAAAAAAAAAAAAATTTACGCGCGAACATTAATTTTGTGTAAGACTTTTCCATAAAATTTTCACAAATCACCGGTCTGCACAATATATGCACACGCACATATATTATTGATCACTTCGCGCACTGTGTTGTTGTTTCATTGCTTATTCCATCAAGTGATCGACTTAAACGAATCTAATCACGTTCCACTTACATGGCATTTTAATTCGAGATCACAAAGTTTTATTTGGCACATATTAATTGTTGCGTATAAGCGGTCAAATTGTTTTTTTTTTTAAATCATTTTATGTTGTAAGGGTTCATTTGCACATAACCTTGAATATCACCTTGCACACTGCTTCTTCTTCTTCAGACTTGCGGCGACACAATCACTTATTGCATTGTCAAAAAAAAAAACTTTGAGTTTGAGAATTTGCGAGATATAAATAAACCTTTATACTGTTGCGTATATTCCGTATACGCGGCCGTGTAAATATTGTTTGGATAAATATTGTAAAACGTTGCACTGTTGCGTATATTCCGTATACGCAGCCGTGTACATATTGTTATTGTTATTGGTATATTCCATATACACGTCTATAAAATTTTACTTTATACACTTGAAATCACCGGTCGTTGGGGTGGCGAGTTAGCTAGAGAAATTAATACATATTAACAAAAAATACATATATATATAAATACTATTACTTTTATATGCACATTCTTGCATACATAAAACCAAGTTGTTATTTTTTAAAGAGGCGTTTGTGTTTTTCCTAGCGTGATTAGGCTAAGGCTACTAATTTTGTCAGAGATTTCAAAAGAGACAATAAAAATTTTCTGCAAAACTTTTCAACTACGGTCATAGACACAGAAACTCGAATAATGGAAACCTTCCTTCGGTTGGCAGATTCAGTAGCAGAATTCGAAACTGACTACACCAGCGCTGACGCAGCTGAACACACAAAACACTCTATTGCAATTGAGCAAGACGAACTTAAAGCTTTATGGGGAAAAACTAAAGTAGCTTACGATGAACTCGTTGGTTCAACACAGCTATGTTTAAAAGAGCTCATGGCTATAAAGAAAAAATATAAAATGAGTTATTATAGTTTTGTTCGCTGCCAGACTACCATGGCCGACCTCTCCGAAAAATTGACCAAATCGAAGAAGGTCACTGAAGATAAACCTGCTCGCGAGCACAATATTCATTTGCCTCCATGCGATACAGACGTCTTTAGGGGAGATTATCTCTCATGGCCTTCCTTCCGAGATATGTTCACGGCCATATATATAATAAATAAACGTCTTACACCGGTTGAAAAACTATTTCATCTAAACCAAAAAACCCAAGGGGAAGCGAAAGAAATCGTGCAAAGGTGCCCATTAACAAACGAAGGTTTTTCAACAGCCTGGAAAAACCTCAGTGACAGATACGAAAACAAACGTATACTAGTCAACACCCAGCTAAAGCTTCTCTTTAGCTTAATGTCAGTTGAGAGTGAGTGTGGTAGCTCTATCAAAAAGTTGCAGCGCGATGTAAATAATTGCATCTCATCACTTCAATGTCATCAAATTGACATCTCCAATTGGGATGCAATCATCATATATTTGTGCTCAACAAAACTGCCAGAATGCACACTGGCACTATGGGAACAATCCATTGAAAACAAAACCGAAATATCCAAATAGGAGGATATGGATCGATTCCTATCAAATCGTTTTCAGACGTTGGAAACAGTGTCAGGCTTGAGAGCCAATAAAATTTCACAGGCACCTAAACCACAAAGCCTGCGGCAAAATACTAACAACCCTCCAAAAAGATTTGGCGCTTATCCAGCGAACGTGAAGCAACATTCCTGTAAAATTTGCCAAAGCAATGACCACAAATTACGAAATTGTCAAAGATTCCGACAACTAACCACGACTCAAAAAATAGAGTATGTCAAGAGCAATAATGGATGCTTGAATTGCTTATCATTTGGACATACGGTGTCAAGATGCACAATCTCCTTCAATTGCAGTACGTGTCTCTCGCGACATCACACACTGCTCCATGTGCAAGCATTCCAGCCAAAAGCACAAGCTCAGAGGGGAACTCCGAACCCCCAAGATGGCATACCTTTCACTTCAAGGCAAGCACAGTGGAGACGAGAATCTGCGAATAATAATGACAAAGCTGTGAAAAACGTTAACTCTTGCTACGCAAACACAAATATGGGAGTGCTACTAGGTACGGCACGTGTCAACATATTTTATAATGGCACAAATTTTTGTGCTAGGGCACTCATTGATTCGGGTTCTGAGTGTTCATTCATTACCGAAAAGCTCAAGCGCCGAATCAACATACCATCACAGCGGTTCTGTGCTCAAGTGTCGGGAATCAACAATACCAAGTCTGCGCAAGTTAAAGAAGCATGTGCAATACAACTGCGGTCTTCCACAGGCCCACTAGTCAAAATCGAAACAGTGGCCCTTGTTCTACCACATCTAACTGGGAATCTGCCAACTTGCCAAGTAAGTGCAATGACGAGGCAGGCATTCCCAGACTTGGTATTGGCGGATAAGAGGTTCTTCGTCAACGAACCAGTTGATCTTATTTTTAGCGGAGACGTTTATCCCCAAATTATTCTAGATGGCTTAAGAAAAAATGTGCTTAATACACTCATTGCCCAAGAAACTGTGTTTGGTTGGATAATTACCGGCAATGCAGAAACTACGAGCGCTTCCAACAATATCGTCTACTTTTTCAACGAAGTTTCAGTGGATAAGCAGTTAGCGGCTTTCTGGGAATTAGAGGAGATTCCGAAAAAGCGGAAGGCAAGCGAAGAAGACGCTTATTGTGAAAAGCTCTTCAAAACAACAACTCAACGAGATTCTGACGGAAAATACATTGTATGCCTACCGTTTCGACAAGATTTTCCGAATCATGTCTCCCTCGGGCCTTCCTTGAAAAGTGCATGCTCTCAGTTCTACCGGAATGAGACATGACTAGCAAAGAAACCTGTACTACAAACGGAATACAACAGGGTTGTTAAGGAATACGGGACACTTGGACACATGACGAAAATAACTAACAACGTGGCAGCGGATTCCACCGATTGTTACTTCCTACCACACCATGCAGTCTTGAAAGAAGAGAGTGTCTCAACAAAGATCCGAGTGGTGTTCAATGCCTCGTGTCCTACCGCAAACGGCGTGAGTCTGAATGATGTCCTCCTTCCAGGTCCAGTTTTACAAGCCGACCTAACAATACTGATCCTGCGTTGGAGGTTGTTTAAGTACGTTTTCAATAGTGATATCGAGAAAATGTATCGGCAAATTCTGATAAACGAAAACCAAGTAAAGTGTCAACGCATAGTTTTCAGAAACAATCCTCAGGATCCAATCAGTTTATACGAATTAAAAACCGTGACCTTTGGTATCAACTGCGCCCCATTCCTGGCGATAAGGACTCTACATCAATTGGCCGACGACGTGGAAACATCCCACTCACGAGCATCGACCGTTCTTAAGCGATGTATGTACGTCGATGACGTCCTCGCCGGGGAACACAGTATAGAAGCTGCTATAACAGCGAGAGACGAGATAACGCACGTACTACAATCGGCTGGTTTCCCATTAAGAAAATGGACCTCAAACTGTAGCGAAATATTAAACGGCATACCTAGGAACATTTGCTGTCCGGAGACTTCTTGGAGTTTGAGGATACCAGCACGGTGAAGGCACTTGGCATCAGATGGAATGCTCATGCCGATTATTTCTATTTCAACGCTAAACCGATTGAGAACCAGAATAAAATCACAAAGAGAGCAATACTTTCTGCTATCGCAAACTTTTTGATTCTCTAGGATGGCTCGCACCCATAATCATCATTGCAAAAATTATCATGCAAGATATATGGTTGGAAAAAACAGGCTGGGATGAAGAAGTATCGTCAACCACTTTGGATCGATGGCTAGCATTTATGCGAGATTATACAGAAATCAACAGCATCCGCATACCAAGATGGGTCCAATTCGCACCAACGGAAGAGGCCGAGATACATGGGTTTAGCGATGCGTCAGAAAAAGCATATGGAGCAACTATTTACTTACGGGTTAAGACCGCCAACAAAGTGTTCGTCAACTTACTCATGGCAAAGACAAGAGTAGGCCCAGTAAAAACAATATCCTTGCCTAGAGTAGAACTGTGTGGCGCAGTCCTATTAGCGGACATTGTCGAAGCGGTCACCGATAATCTCAACCTCAGTCATTTAAAGATCAGTCTTTGGACTGACTCAACAATTGTGCTAGCCTGGATTCGGAAACCACCTTGCTCTTGGTCAACTTTTGTGGCACATCGAATAACAAAGATAATAGAAAAGGTTGGAAACAAAACCTGGCGTCATGTGGATTCTGCATCGAATCCTGCAGATTTAGCAAGCAGAGGATTATTAGCAAGCGAACTGATCGACAATGCCTTGTGGTCGCAGGGACCTTCTTGGCTGCAAGAAGACAATTCCCAATGGCCAGCACAAGAAGAGCATTATAATACAGTCATAGAGGAAAAAAGGATACAAGTTCAGGCTGCTGCCACATTTATAAACAACATTAACATTTTTCTCGAGCGATTTTCAGATTTACCTAGGGCTTTGCGAGTTATCTCATACTTTCTGAGATTCTTTCAAAGAACATACTCAAAAACAAAATCTTCTGTTCAAGCAGAGTCTTGCCTCAACGACTCAACGCTTAATAAGCCTTTCTCAAAAGCAATGTTACTTAGAGGAATATAATAGTCTTAAATCTGATAAGTCGATTGGAGCGAAAAGTGAAATTCTGCCTCTCAACCCTTTCATCGATTCAGCTGATATTATAAGGATCGGAGGCCGTTTAGGTGCTTCGTTAGACCTGGCGTATAGTGAACGACATCCAATCGTATTACCGTATGATTGCAGGTTGTCCCGACTCATTGTTCAGTTCATCAATCGAGTTTCCCTTCATGGAGAAAATCAGCTCATGCTACGCATAATCCGAACGCAGTATTGGATCCCACGGGTAAAGAATATGATCCGATCTGTCATTCATAATTGTAAGGTATGCACCATTCATAAAAAACGCACTCAAACGCAAATTATGGGCATCTTACCCCAGGAACGCACCACCTTCTCCCGGGCCTTCACAAATAGCGGTGTAGACTTCGCAGGACCCTTTGATATTAAGAGCTTTCGCGGGAGAGGATGCCGAACTTCAAAAGGGTATGTCTGCTTATTTGTATGTTTCACCACCAAAGCCATACACCTCGAAGCTACCACCGACCTCAGTACCGCGTCTTTTTTGGCTGCATTTGCCCGTTTTACCGCGAGACGAGGTTGTCCGCAAAATGTTTATTCCGACAATGGCACTAACTTTGTCGGAGCTTCTCGATCTTTACGATCCGTAGCCAAAGTCTTTATGGCTGAAGCACGCAGTAGCACCCTATCGAAGTATTCGCACCAATTCATTTTCTGGCACTTCATACCGGCGGCAGCCCCACACATGGGAGGATTGTGGGAGGCCGGGGTAAAAAGTTTTAAAAGCCATTTCAAGAAAATCGCCTCGAATACAAAATATACGTTAGAAGAGTTTATGACTCTCCTATGCCGAGTTGAATCGTGCCTCAACTCACGCCCAATGAGTCCTGCTTCGAATAACCCATTAGACCTGGAGCCGCTTACCCCAGGCCACTTTTTACTGGGGGGACATTTATTGGCTCCACCCGAGTCTGACACCCACGAAAACCCTGCCTCTGTCATAAATCGATGGGAAAAGCTCAAGGCCCTCCATCAACTATTTTGTAGAAGATGGAAGTCAGAATACCTGAATGAGATGCAAAAGCGCATCAAACGGAAGCATCCACAAAGTAATCTGCAATCAGGAGATCTTGTAGTGATTAAGGAAGAGAACCTACCACCTAATGAATGGAGACTGGGACGTGTCACGAAAGTATACCCAGGTTCCGATAAACAGGTCAGAGTGGGGGATGTTGTGACAGAAAAGGGGGAGATTTCAAGACCCATCGCAAAATTGGCCCTGCTACCACACGGCAGTGAAACCACAGAAAAATCAACGTCTACTAAATCTGCCTAAACCCTCATTTCTCTTCCCAACCAACCACCAGAAAACCCAACGATAACTATAAAAAAGGGCTTGAATCGATATTAAGAAAAAAAAAAATTTTTTTTTCTTTGATGGTTCTTCGCCCGGTCAACCTCGGGTCGATCTGGTGACATAAAACCGACCATCGTCAGATCCTTCACCCAATTTATTCGCATAAACCCTAACCGTAGAGCAGAGCCGGAAGTGACCCCAGAATTACAATATACCCCCTCACATATAAAAAGGTAACAATAAAACAAACTCACCTCAAATTCCAAGGTGTGACTTACGCCTCCCCATTACACTCCGCGTCTGGTAAAGGGTGATCCAATAAGGTGTCCATCTTTACCAGGGACCTTGAGATACCATATCGTACTAGTAACGAGTTAACATCCACCCCATCTGAAAATGTAAAAGCTTTAGTGACTTACGCAATTGGAAATTGACAAATCAAGACATAGGTTATACGCGTCGCAATGCCAATCACCCACATAATGGCATTTGAACTCATGTAACTCGTAGGGACTGCGCAGTGTCTTCTGGCAGTGTTAGCATCGATCCGCACGTGAAACTGTTGGGTGCGTGAGGGGTACATGGGGGTCGCGTAGCCCAACCACCGAGGTTGAGGCAAAATAATTGTGTAACGTCCCCGCCGCCATATGATAGTCTTACTCGTGTTCTGGGTGACTTATACCATCTTCTACACAAGAGATCGAACACTTTTGGTCGCCAATATCTGCCACACAGGCAGTCCCGCCCCAAAAGTGACCTCCACAGGATCTTGCAATAAAAAACAAGAACGGAAACGTAAACGTTGCAGCAGCACTGTTGTTAACTCTCTTAGATGGCTGCGAGTATGGGCGTCTGATGTAACCAGCACCGCACTGTATTGTGGCACTGTGTATGCGGTAATATTCGGATGTTTGTTCAATGCATCCAACCAAATGGTTTCCATATCAGCGATAATGGCAGCTGTAGATCCTCCCACGCCTTTATGGAGCTTCAAGTCGCCTCGCTTTATTGGGATATATATATATATTGCAATAGTTACTGAGAATTTTCACAGCTCAAGGTTACGCCTCTTTAACCTTCATTGTCGAATATGTTCTGGTCCTTATAAACATACATTTGTGCGCTCAAATCGTTTTTGGAACGTTACATACAAATATGCAAAGGTCGGTCATTGTGTCCCTGAGGATTTATGTTTTCACGTTTTAAATGGGCGACTGCATATTGACTGTAGTAGTTGCCGTGACTGATTGTGATAACATCGTGCAGTTAGTTTTGGTAATATACAAAGGTCAGTCATTGTGTTCCTGAAAATTTATGTTTTCACGTTTTCAATGGGCGACTGCATGTTGACTGTAATAGTTGCCGTGACTGATTGTGATAATATCGTGCAGTTAGTTTTGGTAATATTTGCACCATATTTCGTATAATTCAATTTAAAAATGGCCTTAGCATTAAAAAGGCCGCATTCGGGAACGGAAACCATCGAGGTAGCTCAGAAGATTTCGAAGAAAATACGCATTCAAACAACAGTGAAAAGTAATGCTTGCAGCCATATTTTGCAAAATTTGTCTTCATTGGAGAGGGTGCCTCCCGGTCCTGGTCGTCAGGGTAACAAGGAGTTGTTGGGAATATAGGTAAAAATAGCGGATGAGCTGTATTAGCTGATACCAAGGTCGCTGAATTACAAGATGTCCAAAACCGGTTAATGGAAATATTTCGTCAAGAGCGTGATGGTGATACCACTGCCCGCGTAAAGATTCTCGGCTGACAGACCAGTGGACGTACGTGCACCAGAAGTTGTCAACGCTTTAGTCGACGGAATCATTGCTGTATTAAAGCAGGAGCGATCTCAAAAAGTAATTGCACAGGGCTTGTACAGTCTCCATAAGATTTGCATTAAAAATCTTAAGCTCCTACCTTCCACATATATCACTAAAATAGCGCACTTGGCGTTAAGCAATCCAGATTTTGCAGTGATCTGTCTGGACCTTCTAGTTGATATGTTCAATGACGAAATCGAGGTTTGCACTTAATGTTGCAGTTTACGAAAGGATTGGCTGCGTTTGTGTGTGCGTGTCCGTCGTGCCTGCTGCTAAGCCGACTTGTATATGATGGCTTTTCAAAGTTGGCTGCTAGCACCGAGTCAAATCTCATTAGAATTCCCTTTAAAAAACGCCGAAAATTTCCTCTTACGATAACAGCACAGCCACATCCGCACTTGATTTTTTCTTTATTTTCTGAAATGACAAAACATTCATTAAGATATCTACAATAATTACTGCAATTAATTATGCCGACAGTTGCTTGAAGAATATATTTCTTTGGACCAGCGAGGCCGGCTGGTTAAACGATAACGACTGGAGCTGCGCACTGTAGTGAAAATTACTGTTATTGGTATATCGAGTGGCCGCTGAAACTGCATGCTATTGGAACGGAATTGGTATCAGGCTATACTGGCGAGGCAGCAGATTTGGAACTAAGATGTTGCGTTGTTTCATCAACACAAATTTGGTGAAAAATACATTTAAATTATTGTCTTACGTGTGTATGTATGTGTTGTTAAAGGACTTTTTCTGCAGGTAGTTGCCCGACAATGGTTCTGATGTGGGTGCTGCTTCTACCACCGCAGTCGGGGCCATTGTCGGACACGTCGAACTCGCACGTATCCCTTGTCCAAACAGGGGCGTGATGCGGTTATATTCCGGCTGGCTGGGTTCGTTGATGTTCGTCATCGAGACGGAAAGACTGCTCAGGTTTGTGCTCGTTTTCGATGGTTTGCAAGTGGGAGTGACTTCGTTTTGTTGTTCTTCTTACCCAGCCTTTTTATCAGAATTAGACTTCATTTTACGACTTTCCGTTTTGTTGAAATTTTCCCAAAAGTTTTGGCCGATGCGTCAAATAGAGGTAACGGCCAGAAATGAATACATATGTATGTACGTTTGTATCTGTTCAACACAGGATTATTCAATATAAGAACAAAAAATAACGAAAGAAACTGTAACCGAATTGAGATCTTAGAAAATAAAAGTACTTACTATTAATAAATGCTCAAAATACTAATTCACAGCAACACCACCACTGCTTTCAGTTATTCTCCTCCGTTTTCCCAGCAATGGATAATCGGAGCTCGGATGTGAATTATTCGGTTGCGCTGTGTCGTTTTCATGGTTGCAGTCTTCTGATCGCACCCTCATACCCAGCACCTTCTTACGCTCCACTGTGGAATACTCGAGTTCCTCATTATCACCATCATTCTCCGACGATTCAGATTTCGTATCACATACAGATGCGAAACCGGACTCCGGACTATGGCACAGTGTGGATCCAGCGTTGGACAGTTTAGATGCTGCACATAATATTGCTTTCACTTTACTCAATTGTAAATTGTGTAAGGCAATTATAGCTTTCATGCATGGTTCAACCATTTCGTGTGTGCATTCATAAAACAATGAATGACGAATTTTTCGTAACTTAGAGTCTGACCCACTAGACTAAGGAGAAACTTGCAGAGTGCAGTAGCCATTTCTTCGTAATAACACTTTGGTTTTTACATACATATGTATGTACGTATTTTGCGCTGGCAAACGGGCGGCAAACCGAATATGGCGTGGTTGCTGAAAAATGGAAGGAATTAGTAAAATACATATGAAATAACCCCAATTGCTACATACTCTACCGTTACTTACTGTAACTTACCATTTATTCCGCAAGAAAAATCCATTTTTTCACGACCTCGTGCTGCTGCAAATGTTCTGAATGACAGCTGAATTCTGTTGATTTTCCTCTTTTACTTTTGGACATTGGCGGCTACGAACAGTTTTACAACATTGGAGTTATTGCATTCGGGCAAGGAGACGCTGCGTTAAATGATGCCAACGCATGATTCGCCTATTAAAACGGTTAAGATGCAACTTAGTCCTTCAATGCGTGGCGAAATTGGTTTGAAGCGTTACCTTCGCGTACGGTGCAACGATGCGCAGCAACAGCATGAAATACATCAATGGTGCTCCTTCATGGTTCGTTGCTGGTTGCCTGTTTCTGGAAAGTCACCATATTCCGGAAGCTTACGAGGATGCTTAGCGGATCGGTCGACCACACGATGTATTTGGCTCTATCCGAGCCCGACAATGATTCTGATGCGGGTGCTGCTTCTACCACCGCAGTCGGGGCCATTGTCGGGCACGTCGAACTTGCACGTACACCTGTTTTGCCCTTTTTCGAAGCTGGGACCGCGCTGGTTGTGCGTGTGTGCACGAAGTACACATATTCTGCGTTGGCAATTGATCGGCAAACAAAATGTGGCATTTTTCCTGAAATAGGGAAGTAATTAGTAAAATATATACTAAATAATCTAAATTACTACATACTTTACCGTTACTTACTGTAACTTACCATTTATTCCGCAAGAAAAATCCATTTTTTCACGACCTCGTGCTGCTGCAAATGTTCTGAATGACAGCTGAGTCAATTCAAGAAAATGGCAGGGTATGGTGTGTTGAATAAGCACATACAGTGTTGCCACGGGCGACAATTCAAAGTAGTAAAAAACTTGGAAATTTTATTCAACCTTTTGAATGTTCCACCTTTTTCTTTTTTTTTTTAAATCAAAACAGAACGATTCCTCAATTCTAGATAATTATTTAGGTGAGTGTGAAACCAATCGTGGCGCGCCATCTACAGTGGATTATTTTTAATTTATTCAATTCAACCATCTCGACTTAGCCAAGGACACAAACCAAATCGGCTAAGATCGTAAATTTTTCGGGTTGCAGGCTATGGTGACAGACAAAGTCACCACTCATATTGGACAGCTAGTAACTAGGAATGTTCAAGTAAATATTCGAAAATCTCACTTACCATGAAAAAAAAAAAAATGAATGAATGAATTTCTCAATTATTTTGAACTCAATTTAATTTCATTTAACTCAATTCACTTACCATGAAAAACAATGAATGAATGAATTTTCAATTATTTTTAATTCAATTTAATTTCATTTAATGCAATTCAAGTTTTTCACTTCACTCACTACTACAAGTAACAACAATTCGTTAACCAGAATTACAACTTTAGCTGCCCACGGTAGGCACAAAGGGCCGGACCTCCACACTACGTAGGCCAATGCCATCAGCAGTTACACGCAGGGTCATGCGTGGTGGCGGCGGGACGGGGTTCGAGGCACCCAACCCAATCCTCGGTTGAGTCGGGTCATCATACCCTTGGCAAACCACCACCCGACGTGTTTCAAGGCCCCGGGTATGCACAATCACGCGCATGGTTACGACTTCCTTCACCGGGGTCAAATCTCCCAATTGATTCCTGAGAAAAAAAAAAATTATATATAATAAAGAAAATAATAATAAGCGAATAAAATAAAAATAACCATGCAATACGTAAATTGCTACTTACAAATTTGGATTATCCATAACTCAGTTCAACCGCGTGCTGTATGTTATGCTGTAGGTTGTCCGCCAAATGACCGCTAACCAGTTAGGACACCGGTCACAGCGTTGCCATACCTTATCTGTATTTCCGATACAAGATAACTAAATAAATGTTGACAAACCGATTTTACGCGTAGTACCTCAAGAACGGGCACCCTCACCACACCCATTAGCACACATTTTTTCGCCTTCCATAGTTCGCCGGTAATTGGCAGCATACCAGAAATCTGGCATGAACCTTTGTTCGACCCTCTGGCAACTGTCTTAAAAGGGGCAGGTGCGTTAGGTGCCACGACAAGCATCACACCACTCTGCATCTCGATGAGGAAGATGCTCGCCGATCGCCAAGCTCCGCAACGCTGCCGGAAATGGACAAGGTATTGTCACTCGACCTCACTGGTCAGACGTTGTCCTGGGCGCAGCGAGTTGAGGAGGCGGAGAGGCTGGAAACGGAAGAAGTCGAAGAATCTGCGCAGCCAATAACTACGGAAATATACAGACCAAGGAGATTGCGTCCGAAACTGCAACACGAAAAGCACGCAGACGGCTCGGAAACCCGTTTTTTCCGACCGTCAAAGCAGCGCGGCTCTGGATCACGTCCATTCAGACCGCCTGCTCAGCGGCGTGTTCGCCACACTGAGGACAGCTCGGAAACTCGTCCTTTCCGACTGTCAACATGCGAAAACCCCCAACGTATGGGTGGTTCGGGAACACGTCCTTTCCGACAACTCCCTCGCACAACGCGCCACGATGCAATCGTCCCTCGTGAGGCTATACTGAGGCGACTCGGCCAACCGGCCAGCTTCCGAACAGGGCGACTCACCAGTTCTAACATTCCCCCCCTAACGAGGGTCTTTGAAGCCGTGGCACCAACTGTGGTGGGCAAAATAGAAGCAGGGGGGCGCCTCCATCTGGTCCGCGCGCTGGTCGACCCCAGTGCGTCGGCCACGATAATAGACGATGAGCTGGCGCGAACTCTCCGACTCGAGCGCACCACAACAAAGCGCGGAGCGACGTGCGCACTGATTCTCAGGGGAAGACATGGCGTGGCGGAAAGAATTACGACGCAGGCGACCGTTGCCGAATATTATAGCCGCATCGTTCCGCGAGAAACACTGGACCCAAAGGTGGCGATCCCATTCAGGCTAATGCGGCTTGCGGACCCGCAGTTCTACCAGTCCACACCCGTGATACTAACCCTGGCATGCGATGTGGTCCCCCAGATTATGCTGAGCGACCCCCCTCCTACGACAGTCGGCGGTCTCCTCACACAGGCCACAATATTTGGTCTGATGGTCTCCGGTGCTCACCAACGTTAATCATATTTGTACCAAAACCGTTGTAGAGACCTATATTACTCCAATAATATTTTCAGCAAACGAACGATCATGATAAATTAAATTATGCGTAAATTAAAAATTAAAAAAAAAAAAAAAATTTATCGGAGGTGCATATTATTATTATTATTAACATATTATACACTACATGTATATTTACTTATTTGTAAGCTATTTAACAGCACTGAAATTCATCCATAACCACGTCCATATCGTAGTATTTAAGTTTATTTTTTCATAGAATTATATTCCCGCACGTGAACGTGGTGGCGCACACCTCCCTGTAAATTTGCTGACAGCAAGGGGCCGGTATGTTTAGGCTTCCGGCCTAAATCTCATCGCCACCCTCCTTCGACCGACAAATCGTACGCGCAACCCTAGTAAGCGGTTTGCGTGTACACACTCACACACATACACACACTTTCACCCACATGCTACGCCGTCGCTTAGCAACGCGATTAAGTTAGTCCGGAATATGTTTAATCTTTTGTTTGCTTGTATCTTTCACAGGTGAAGTCGTAGCAGAACGCTCCTGAACCCCTAAACACATTACGTGGATGGGGGACTATGGAAAAGGCGTCATGAAAGTCAGGCATTTATGCCATAGCCCCTCCCTGATGAAATGCGTGAGTAGTCCCGGGGAGGTGGCTTCACCAGAGATTCATACGGGCCTCTTGATGGATAGCGCGCTATCCCAACGTCCGTGAAAAAAAAAAAAACCCACATGCACACACACACACACACAGTTCTTTACACTTTTCGGAGTGCCGGTACTTGCCGCCAAACAGTGCCCTTTCGTTAACTTTCCCCTTAACTCGGTGCACCGTTTGGCGGTTCAACGGCGTTTAAACAAACTCCGTCTGACCACTTCTTTTCCGAAGACGAGACATTCAAGTTATCCAGTAGCCACCACGCCACTACGGAGGTAATTCATATTTTTTTTACATATTATCATATCATCACAGATTCCGATTTGTAACGTTTTAAAGTGAATAAATTCAATTGCTAATATCAAAACACTTGTTCATTTCTTATTTTTCCATAAAACTTTACTCCGGAGCGTACATTCCGTCTACGCCGCGTGTAAATAGTGCAACTAGATCAAAAGAAAAACCAAAATATTAATATAAATTCCCTTGTAAACGAAATTTTGGAGTGGTGTAATTACTCTGGCGCAAAGTTATCCCTCCATAAATGAAAACACCTACATATTTGCAGAAAACGAGAGTCCAAATGTACTATTCAAACCAGCAACATTCGCCTTAACGAGGTAGAGAAACTCAAAATCCTATGAGTCACCTTCAATTCCAGATACAGATGGAACTCCCACGTAGAAGAGCTTGCGCAGTCGCTATTAAAAATTCTAAACATTATCAAATGCTTGGCAAGCAATAATATCTACTGCAATACGAGCTCTCTCATCGCTGTTATAAACGCTTTAATAGTTTCAAAAATTGACTACGGATACGCTCCGAAAAACATACTAGGTAAAGTCCATTCAATCATTAATGCAGCTGTCCGTTTAGCTTTCGGTGCTTTTCGAACCACTCGTATACACAATATGATGTACGAAGCCAACCTAAAATCTATCGAGACCTGAAGAGAACTTATCACCACAAATCTTGTTGAATTACTTTTAACTAGTCATGATACACCACTTCACAAGCTCATATCCACTGGTGCAAAGCGCAAGCAAACCATAAACTAGAATCAGTTATCGCCAAAACTATAACAAAATGTTCTCTTAGCCAACCACCATATCTTTCCGAACCACCACCAGCCTGCAAATTCCCGCCGTGGAAGCTTCCTACATCTGCCATCAACACATCCCTTCGCCGACATACCAAATCTTCAACTTCTACCACCATATATCAAAAACTCTTTTCCGAACTTTCAAGCAAACTGCAGGACTAATCACTTATCGTCACCGACGGATCTAAAACAAGCCAGTCCACCAGTTTCAGCGTGACTACCAATACAACAATAATCCGTAATTGTCTCCTTCCCGAATGCTCCTCCGTCTATTCAGCTAAGATCATAGCTATTTATAGTGCCCTAGATCACCACTTATCAACGGAAGGTAAATACGCAATTTGCACCGATTCACTCTCCTCATTAGACTCCATTTGTAATTTGGAAAACAGTGAGTACTACGCCAACCAAATTCGAAACCTACTAACTGAATGCTACCCGAAATTTATCTTAGTATAGATTCCCGGTCACGCCGGATTTCAAGGAAACGAACTAGCCGACCATACCGCAAAGCTAGCGTCCCTAGCTCCCCTGACTACCATACATAATTGGAACACTAAAGACATAAAAAGACATATAAATTCACACTTCAGACAAATTCACAAAAACTCATTCCCACAAACTTCACCATGGTACCAATATTTTACGACTTCCTTCACCGGGGTCAAATCTCCCAATTGATTCCTGAGAAAAAAAAAATATATATAATAAAGAAAATAATAATAAGCGAATAAAATAAAAATAACCATGCAATACGTAAATTGCTACTTACAAATTTGGATTATCCATAACTCAGTTCAACCGCGTGCTGTATATTATGCTGTAGGTTATGCGCCAAATGACCGCTAACCAGTTAGGACACCGGTCAAGTGTGGGTGGTGAAAACCACTCACACAGCGTTGCCATACCTTATCTGTATTTCCGATACAAGATAACTAAATAAATGTTGACAAACCGATTTTACGCGTAGTACCTCAAGAACGGGCACCCTCAGCACACCCATTAGCACAAATTTTTTCGCCTTCCATAGCTCGCCGGTAATTGGCAGCATACCAGAAATCTGGCATGAACCTTTGTTCGACCCTCTGGCAACTGCCTTAAAAGGGGCAATAAGCAAAATGCAACTCTGAACATACTCACCTCAGACTCGAATAAAACCTTGTAAGAAGCCTACACTGACGAGTTTTCGCATTATAGTACCCAGCTCTCTATCAGTTTTTTAGCATTCCATTGCAACTTCTTAACCAATTTCAAGGGAAGAGTTAGGAGCATATCAGCCACTACTCGCCACCCAATAACGACAAGAAAGTGGGAGATAGATAACAATAATGTACCTTTTCTAGAAATATGGGCCGTTTCGCAGTAACGCGAACCAAGCAGGAAGACCATTTCGAGATCGCATGTCGACTCTGCGACAAGAACCACGGATTACGGTTCTGCCCGATATATCGGAAGAAATCAGCCGAAGAGAGACTCCGAGTGGTCATCCTTCACCGGTACTGCACCAACTGCCTATCCCCGTTTCATCACCGGGAAATATGCGGCAGCCAGGGGCGGTGCTTCAGGTGCCACGACAAGCATCACACCACTCTGCATCTCGACGAGGAAGATGCTCGCCGATCGCCAAGCTCCGCAACGCTGCCGGAAATGGACGAGGTATTGTCACTCGACCTCACTGGGCAGACGTTGTCCTGGGCGCAGCAAGTTGAGGAGGCGGAGAGGCTGGAAACGGAAGAAGTCGAAGAATCTGCGCAGCCGATAACTACGGAAATATACAGACCAAGGAGATTGCGTCCGAAACTACAACACGAAAAGCACGCAGACGGCTCGGAAACCCGTCCTTTCCGACCGTCAAAGCAGCGCGGCTCTGGATCACGTCCATTCAGACCGCCTGCTCAGCGGCGCGTTCACCACACTGAGGACAGCTCGGAAACTCGTCCTTTCCGACTGTTAACACGCGAAACCCCCCAACGTATGGGTGGTTCGGGAACACGTCCTTTCCGACCACTCCCTCGCACAACGCGCCACGATGCAATCGTCCCTCGTGAGGCTATACTGAGGCGACTCGGCCAACCGGCCAGCTTCCGAACAGGGCGACTCACCAGTTCTAACATTCCCCCCTAACGAGGGTCTTTGAAGCCGTGGCACCAACTGTGGTGGCCAAAATATAAGCAGGGGGGCGCCTCCATCTGGTCCGCGCGCTGGTCGACCCCTGTGCGTCGTCCACGATAATAGACGATGAGCTGGCGCGAACCCTTTGACTCGAGCGCGCCACAACAGAGCGCGGAGCGACGTGCGCACTGATTCTCAGGGGAAGACATGGCGTGGCGGAAAGAATTACGACGCAGGCGACCGTTGCCGAATATTATAGCCGCATCGTTCCGCGAGAAACACTGGACCCAAAGGTGGCGATCCCATTCAGGCTAATGCGGCTTGCGGACCCGCAGTTCAACCAGTCCACACCCGTGAGACTAACCCTGGCATGCGATGTGGTCCCCCAGATTATGCTGAGCGACCCCCTCCTACGACAGTTGGCGGTCTCCTCACACAGGCCACAATATTTGGTCTGATGGTCTCCGGTGCTCACCAACGTTAATCATTTTTGTACCAAAACCGTTGTAGAGACCTATATTACTTCAATAAATTTTTCAGCAAACGAACGATCATGATAAATTAAAATATGCGTAAATTAAAAATTAAAAAAAAAAAAAAAAAAAATGTATCGGAGGTACATATTATTATTATTATTAACATATTATAAACTACATGTATATTTACTTATTTGTAAGCTATTTAACAGCACTGAAATTCATCCATAACCACGTCCATATCGTAGTATTTAAGTTTATTTTTTCATAGAATTATATTCCCGCACGTGAACGTGGTGGCGCACACCTCCCTGTAAATTTGCTGACAGCAAGGGGGCCGGTATGTTTAGGCTTCCGGCCTAAATCTCATCGCCACCCTCCTTCGACCGACAAATCGTACGCGCAACCCTAGTAAGCGGTTTGCGTGTACACACTCACACACATACACACACTTTCACCCACTGTGTGCATGCGGGCCAAGTCGAAACTAATGGAGAATGGCTGAACCCGCCGAAAACCCATTTAGGCGGAGTTCAGGTATCATGCACTCCCCTCCGAGAGTAAGGGAAAGGAATGAGGCCGAAAAAGCCGAAGTCCAAAAGAGAAGTGCGCTCGCTTCAGAAGATGACGGATGTCAAGAAGCGAAAAAAGCCAATAAAGCCGATATAAGCGATAAAGCTCCAGCTAAATGTTCTCCTAACGCGGAAAGACGTGACAACATAAATGTCGAGAAGGAAGCAGAAAATTTACGTTCGCGCTCCTCACCACCGGATATCAGCCGCGGGGTAGCCCTTTTGCCCGAAAACTCTTTAGCAAACGTTAAAAGTCCTATGAAAGAGTTGGGCTCCAAGATAAATGAGCTCTTAAGCATGATAGGCGGAGGCAGAAGATCTATTCACCAACCCATGCGCGATCTAGTCGGGGAAATTGCGAAGTTGCACAAACAGGCAACAGAAGTGCAGAACGCAGGCGTTAGCAACAAAATATATAAGATTACTAAAGAGCAATACGCCCAAACTTCAAGCGACCGAAATGTTAACAAGCCGACAGTAAACGCGAGCCAGGCGCAGGCAGAATCGACTAAAAGAAACACTGAGGCAAAGGTTATAAACAAGGCGGCCGCAAGGGCAGAAACCCCAGCTAACAAATGGACCCTGGTGCAAAACCAGAAAAAATTGAGCAAAACCGTAAGGAAAGCGTCAAAGCCTGATGCGGTAATAATCTCAAAAACAGGCGAAACCTCATATGCGGACATCATCAAGCAAATGAAGAAGCAACCCGCAATGCAAGAACTAGGGCAAAGTGTCAACAAAATTGTCACCACAGCTAGGGGAGACTTACTAGTCCAATTACGCGATAAAACCGGCCACGTGGCAAGCAAGTTCAGAGAGTGCGCTAACGAGGTACTAAAAAACGTCGCAAACGTAAAAGTCCTGACCCACACAGTAAATGTAGAGATTCGCGACATGGATGCTGCAACAACAGAAGAAGAGGTTGGCGATGCAATCAAGCACCAATTCCCCGAAGTAAATTATGGGAATCCAGTTCCAGTCAAATCCATAAAAACGCTAAGAAATGGAACGCAAACTGCGCTCATAAGCCTTTCATTACGAGACGCAAAAACTTTGGTAGAGGCGGGACGAATTCGCATTGGCTGGGTCAACTGCCGAATTAGGGAACTGATCAGTCCCCTCAGGTGTTATCGATGCCTCGATTTTGGACACATATCCAGGCATTGCAAGTTCGCCAAAGATTGCAGCGGTACGTGTCTTCGTTGTGGAGAGAAAGGACACTTCGCCAAGCAATGCAAAGCAGCACCCAAATGCGCCATTTGCAAGACAGCACATGACCACCCTACTGGAAGCTACAGATGCCCAGCGTACAAAAAAGCGGTCAACCAGATAAAACAATGATTAAGTGCATACAGATTAATTTAAATCACTGCAAGGCTGCACAAGACCTCCTAAAGCAAGCAGTATACGAACAAAAGATTGATATTGCGCTCATCAGCGAGCAGTACAAAGAACCCTCAGTGGAAGGAAGTTGGCTGCAAGACAAAGGGAAAAAAACTGCAATATAGGCATGCGGAGACTTCCCCATTGAATCCATGGACAACGACCAACAGCAGGGCTTTATCTACGCAAAAATTGGCAAAATCCACTTTTACAGCTGCTACGCGCCACCAAGTGAACCGTTAGATGCTTATAAAAACATGCTAAGTCGTCTGGTAGCAGACGCGCTGGGAAAAACAGCCCTCATAATATCTGGAGACTTCAACGCATGGGCCGTCGAATAGGGTAGCCCAAAAACAACTCCACGGGGTCAGGCGCTTCTTGAAGCCTTTGCCAGTCTTAATGTCGTGCTACTCAATAACGGAAGCAAAAACACATTCCAAAAGGGCAACGCGGGTTCAATCATTGACCTGACCTTTAGCAGTCCTGAAATATATAATAATATAACATGGGATGTTTCCGATGAATTTACATTCAGCGACCACTTTGCCATTAAATTTACCATAAACTCGCACCGAAACTCTTCGAATATGAAAAAAGGGTCGAAAGTTCAGAGAATTGGTTGGAAAACAAAAATGCTTGATAACAGCATGTTGGAATATATGACGGAACTCCTTCCAGACACACTCGATGGAAACAATGAAAACCCTAATACATGCGCTAATACACTAATTAAGCATGTCACCGACATTTGCAATGCATCAATGCCACGTAAAAAGAGCGGAAAGGAGAGAACACCCGCTTACTGGTGGACAAAGGAAATAGCGGAGCTGCGAGGGGAATGTTTAAGACTGCGCCGACGATACCAAAGGCAGAGGGCAAGGAGCAATTCCGAGTACCAATGTTTCCAAGATGCGTATAAAAACGGGCGAGTGAGACTGCGAAAAGAAATACAAAAAAGCAAGCGCGAGGCCTTTGTGGAACTTATCAAAGACGTGGACGACAACCCCTGGGGCAGCGGATACCACATCGTCCTGAAAAAACTAAAAGGGCGCAACGCCAAGCCGCCAGTATGCCCACATATAATGAAACGCATTGTCTCAGGGCTTTTTCCGCAGCAAGAAGCATGTAGCGCACCAAGAGAGCTAAAAGTAGAGCCCACCGAGATCCCTCCAGTAACAAATACCGAAGTGCTCGCCGCTGCAGCAAAAATCAAAAGCAATAAGTCCCCAGGCATGGACGGTATGCCGAATAGCATCCTGAAGTATATTATTAAGAAGAAGACTGAAACCTTTAGCAAACTGTACACGCAGTGCATTCAAGAAGGCACCTTTCCAAAGAAATGGAAGCGTCAACGGCTAGTTTTACTACCCAAGGGTAATAAGCCCCCAGAAGAGCCGTCCTCATATAGACCTTTGTGCATGTTAGACACAGCAGGAAAAATACTGGAAGCAATTATATGCGCGCGACTCCAAGAGATCACGGGTGGGGTGACAGGGGACTCTCGAATCAACAATACGGCTTCCGAAAAATGCGGTCAACGGTCGATTCCATTGCGTCTGTCTGCGATATAGCGCGAAGAGCACTCGAGGGCAAAAGATGGTTCGAAGGAACAAAACAGTACTGCGCTGTTGTCACGCTGGATGTAAAAAATGCGTTCAACTCCGCCAACTGGCACCACATAATTAAGGCGTTAATAGAGATGAAAGTTCCGGACTACTTGACGCGCATACTCCTAAGCTATTTTAGCGAAAGAGAGTTATTTTATGATACAAATGAAGGCCCAAAAAGGTACCATGTCACAGGTGGTGTGCCGCAGGGTTCGGTCCTCGGACCAATCCTTTGGAACATCATGTATGATGGCATCCTTAAAATTGAAAAACCCGAGGGCGTGTCTATAACAGGCTATGCGGATGACATAGCGATCGTAGTAGTGGCGAAACATCTGGTGGACGTGTCGCGCATGTGTAGCGAAGCAATAGCGTCAGCAAAAACTTGGCTGCAGAACGCTGGACTAGAGTTGTCTGATCACAAGACAGAGGCATTGCTCATTACCAGTCGAAAAAAGCTGGAAAAGATTCAAATCCGCATAGGAGAACATACTGTAACGTCAGCGCAAACTTTAAAATACCTCGGTGTCGTACTCGATCCAAGACTGAACTTTAAGGAACGCTTGAAATATGCCAGCGAGAAGGCAAGGAAGACCAGTATGGCTCTTGCAAGACTCATGCCAAATATGGGAGGCCCAAAAGAGAAACAAAGAACCCTGCTTGCGAGCGTCAACTCATCAATCTTAATGTACGCGGCACCAATCTGGGCAAGCGCGACTCCTATAACCTCATACATGAGAGCACCAGCCTCGGTGCACAGATTATCATCCCTTAGAGTATGCTGTGCATTCGTGACTGTGTCAGACGAGGCTGCAAATTTGCTGGCTGGAAGATGCCCGGTAGACATAGCTGCAAGAACGGCGGCAGCAATAAAGCATAGCCCAAGTGAACGCAACAAGATGCTGCAACAAAGCATCGACGAGTGGCAACAAATGTGGGACTCGTCCCCAAAAGGACGTTGGACAAAGAGATTGATCCCAAGGGTAGACGAGTGGATTAAGAGAAAACACGGAGAAACAAATTTCTACCTTACCCAGTTCCTTACCGGGCATGGCTGCTTCCGACAATATTTACATAAATACAAGCACGTTGACCACCCCTTCTGCTTATACTGCGATGGGAAAATTGAAAGCGCCGAACACATACTGATGGACTGCCACAGATTCGACACAGAACGCAACGATCTAGAACGTTATATGGGAAAAGCAGTGTCTCCGGAAGGCTTGCTGAAGGTTATGCTGTCCGATAAAGATATTTGGCAGAAATGTGAAGACACCATCACGGGAGTAATGAAAAGACTTCGAATAGACGAGCGATACGCGAACCGCGCAGAAATATAACGCACGCTGAGTGAAGACGAAGAATAACGTCCAGTGCCTGCCCTGCGAAGTAATATCGGAATTGTTAGTCCCGCAGGGGTGCCACAGGCCCAGCGTACGAAGGAGGTTGGGTTTAGTCCGTAGGTGCCAGGAGGCAAATCGGGCATGCGGGCAGTACGGGCTGCTCGTATCTATGAAGATTCCTCCTCCCTGGTCGTAACCGAAAAAAAAAAAAAAAAAAAAAAAAAAAAAAAAAAACCACATGCACACACACACACACACAGTTCTTTACACTTTTCGGAGTGCCGGTACTTGCCGCCAAACAGTGCCCTTTCGTTAACTTTCCCCTTAACTCGGTGCACCGTTTGGCGGTTCAACGGCGTTTAAACAAACTCCGTCTGACCACTTCTTTTCCGAAGACGAGACATTCAAGTTATCCAGTAGCCACCACGCCACTACGGAGGTAATTCATATTTTTTTTTATATATTATCATATCATCACAGATTCCGATTTGTAACGTTTTAAAGTGAATAAATTCAATTGGTAATATCAAAACACTTGTTCATTTCTTATTTTTCCATAAAACTTTACACCGGAGCGTACATTCCGACTACGCCGCGTGTAAATAGTGCAACTAGATCAAAAGAAAAACCAAAATATTAATATAAATTCTCCTGTTAACAAAATTTTGGAGTGTTGTAATTACTCTGGCGCAAAGTTATCCCTCCATAAATGAAAACACCTACATATTTGCAGAAAACGAGAGTCCAAATGTACTATTCAAACCAGCAACATTCGCCTTAACGAGGTAGAGAAACTCAAAATCGTATGAGTCACCTTCAATTCCAGATACAGATGGAACTCCCACGTAGAAGAGCTTGCGCAGTCGCTATTAAAAATTCTAAACATTATCAAGTGCTTGGCAAGCAATAACATCTACTGCAATACGAGCTCTCTCATCGCTGTTATAAACGCTTTAATAGTTTCAAAAATTGACTACGGATACGCTCCGAAAAACATACTAAGTAAAGTCCATTCAATCATTAATGCAGCTGTCCGTTTAGCTTTCGGTGCTTTTCGAACCACTCGTATACACAATATGATGTACGAAGCCAACCTAAAATCTATCGAGACCAGAAGAGAACTTATCACCACAAATCTTGTTAAATTACTTTTAACTAGTCATGATACACCACTTCACAAGCTCATATCCACTGGTGCAAAGCGCAAGCAAACCATAAACTAGAATCAGTTATCGCCAAAACTATAACAAAATGCTCTCTTAGCCAACTACCATATCTTTCCGAACCACCACCAGCCTGCAAATCCCCGCCGTGGAAGCTTCCTACATCTGCCATCACACATCCCTTCGCCGACACACCAAATCTTCAACTTCTACCACCATATATCAAAAACTCTTTTCCGAACTTTCAAGCAAACTGCAGGACTAATCACTTATCGTTACCGACGGATCTCAAACAAGCCAGTCCACCAGTTTCAGCGTGACTACCAATACAACAATAATCCGTAATTGTCTCCTTCCCGAATACTCCTCCGTCTATTCAGCTGAGATCATAGCTATTTATACTGCCCTAGATCACCACTTATCAACGGAAGGTAAATACGCAATTTGCACCGATTCACTCTCCTCATTAGACTCCATTTGTAATTTGGAAAACAGGGAGTACTACGCCAACCAAATTCGAAACCTATTAACTGAATACTACCCGAAATTTTTCTTAGTATAGATTCCCGGTCACGCCGGATTTCAAGAAAACGAACTAGCCGACCATACCGCAAAGCTAGCGTCCCTAGCTCCCCTGACTACCATATATAATTGGAACACTAAAGACATAAAAACACATATAAATTCACACTTCAGACAAATTCCCAAAAACTCATTCCCACAAACTTCACCATGGTACCAATATTTTACGACTTCCTTCCCGGGGTCAAATCTCCCAATTGATTCCTGAGAAAAAAAAAATAAATATATAATAAAGAAAATAATAATAAGCGAATAAAATAAAAATAACCATGCAATACGTAAATTGCTACTTACAAATTTGGATTATCCATAACTCAGTTCAACCGCGTGCTGTATGTTATGCTGTAGGTTATGCGCCAAATGACCGCTAACCAGTTAGGACACCGGTCTAGTGTGGGTGGTGAAAACCACTCACACAGCGTTGCCATACCTTATCTGTATTTCCGATACAAGATAACTAAATAAATGTTGACAAACCGATTTTACGCGTAGTACCTCAAGAACGGGCACCCTCAGCACACCCATTAGCACAAATTTTTTCGCCTTCCATAGCTCGCCGGTAATTGGCAGCATACCAGAAATCTGGCACGAACCTTTGTTCGACCCTCTGGCAACTGCCTTAAAAGGAGCAATAAGCAAAGTGCAACTCTGAACATACTCACCTCAGACTCGAATAAAACCTTGTAAGAAGCCTACACTGACGAGTTTTCGCATTATAGTACCCAGCTCTCTATCAGTTTTTTAGCATTCCATTGCAACTTCTTAACCAATTGCAAGGGAAGAGTTAGGAGCATATCAGCCACTACTCGCCACCCAATAACGACAAGAAAGTGGGAGATAGATAACAATAATGTACCTTTTCTAGAAATATGGGCCGTTTCGCAGTAACGCGAACCAAGCAGGAAGACCATTTCGAGATCGCATGTCGACTCTGCGACAAGAACCACGGATTACGGTTCTGCCCGATATATCGGAAGAAATCAGCCGAAGAGAGACTCCGAGTGGTCATCCTTCACCGGTACTGCACCAACTGCCTATCCCCGTTTCATCACCGGGAAATATGCGGCAGCCAGGGGCGGTGCTTCAGGTGCCACGACAAGCATCACACCACTCTGCATCTCGACGAGGAAGATGCTCGCCGATCGCCAAGCTCCGCAACGCTGCCGGAAATGGACGAGGTATTGTCACTCGACCTCACTGGGCAGACGTTGTCCTGGGCGCAGCAAGTTGAGGAGGCGGAGAGGCTGGAAACGGAAGAAGTCGAAGAATCTGCGCAGCCGATAACTACGGAAATATACAGACCAAGGAGATTGCGTCCGAAACTGCAACACGAAAAGCACGCAGACGGCTCGGAAACCCGTCCTTTCCGACCGTCAAGGCAGCGCGGCTCTGGATCACGTCCATTCAGACCGCCTGCTCAGCGGCGCGTTCACCACACTGAGGACAGCTCGGAAACTCGTCTTTCCGACTGTTAACACGCGAAAACCCCCAACGTATGGGTGGTTCGGGAACACGTCCTTTCCGACCACTCCCTCGCACAACGCGCCACGATGCAATCGTCCCTCGTGAGGCTATACTGAGGCGACTCGGCCAACCGGCCAGCTTCCGAACAGGGCGACTCACCAGTTCTAACATTCCCCCCCTAACGAGGGTCTTTGAAGCCGTGGCACCAACTGTGGTGGCCAAAATAGAAGCAGGGGGGCGCCTCCATCTGGTCCGCGCGCTGGTCGACCCCTGTGCGTCGTCCACGATAATAGACGATGAGCTGGCGCGAACCCTTCGACTCGAGCGCGCCACAACAGAGCGGGGAGCGACGTGCGCACTGATTCTCAGGGGAAGACATGGCGTGGCGGAAAGAATTACGACGCAGGCGACCGTTGCCGAATATTATAGCCGCATCGTTCCGCGAGAAACACTGGACCCAAAGGTGGCGATCCCATTCAGGCTAATGCGGCTTGCGGACCCGCAGTTCTACCAGTCCACACCCGTGAGACTAACCCTGGCATGCGATGTGGTCCCCCAGATTATGCTGAGCGACCCCCCTCCTACGACAGTCGGCGGTCTCCTCACACAGGCCACAATATTTGGTCTGATGGTCTCCGGTGCTCACCAACGTTAATCATTTTTGTACCAAAACCGTTGTAGAGACCTATATTACTTCAATAAATTTTTCAGCAAACGAACGATCATGATAAATTAAAATATGCGTAAATTAAAAATTAAAAAAAAAAAAAAAAAAAAAAATGTATCGGAGGTACATATTATTATTATTATTAACATATTATACACTACATGTATATTTACTTATTTGTAAGCTATTTAACAGCACTGAAATTCATCCATAACCACGTCCATATCGTAGTATTTAAGTTTATTTTTTCATAGAATTATATTCCCGCACGTGAACGTGGTGGCGCACACCTCCCTGTAAATTTGCTGACAGCAAGGGGGCCGGTATGTTTAGGCTTCCGGCCTAAATCTCATCGCCACCCTCCTTCGACCGACAAATCGTACGCGCAACCCTAGTAAGCGGTTTGCGTGTACACACTCACACACATACACACACTTTCACCCACATACACACACACACACACACACAGTTCTTTACACTTTTCGGTACTTGCCGCCAAACAGTGCCCTTTCGTTAACTTTCCCCTTAACTCGGTGCACCGTTTGGCGGTTCAACGGCGTTTAAACAAACTCCGTCTGACCACTTCTTTTCCGAAGACGAGACATTCAAGTTATCCAGTAGCCACCACGCCACTACGGAGGTAATTCATATTTTTTTTACATATTATCATATCATCACAGATTCCGATTTGTAACGTTTTAAAGTGAATAAATTCAATTGCTCATATCAAAACACTGGTTCATTTCTTATTTTTCCATAAAACTTTACTCCGGAGCGTACATTCCGTCTACGCCGCGTGTAAATAGTGCAACTAGATCAAAAGAAAAACCAAAATATTAATATAAATTTCCTTGTAAACGAAATTTTGGAGTGGTGTAATTACTCTGGCGCAAAGTTATCCCTCCATAAATGAAAACACCTACATATTTGCAGAAAACGAGAGTCCAAATGTACTATTCAAACCAGCAACATTCGCCTTAACGAGGTAGAGAAACTCAAAATCCTATGAGTCACCTTCAATTCCAGATACAGATGGAACTCCCACGTAGAAGAGCTTGCGCAGTCGCTATTAATAATTCTAAACATTATCAAGTGCTTGGCAAGCAATAATATCTACTGCAATACGAGCTCTCTCATCGCTGTTATAAACGCTTTAATAGTTTCAAAAATTGACTACGGATACGCTCCGAAAAACATACTAAGTAAAGTCCATTCAATCATTAATGCAGCTGTCCGTTAAGCTTTCGGTGCTTTTCGAACCACTCGTATACACAATATGATGTACGAAGCCAACCTAAAATCTATCGAGACCAGAAGAGAACTTATCACCACAAATCTTGTTAAATTACTTTTAACTAGTCATGATACACCACTTCACAAGCTCATATCCACTGGTGCAAAGCGCAAGCAAACCATAAACTAGAATCTGTTATCGCCAAAACTATAACAAAATGCTCTCTTAGCCAACTACCATATCTTTCCGAACCACCACCAGCCTGCAAATCCCCGCCGTGGAAGCTTCCTACATCTGCCATCAACACATCTCTTCGCCGACACACCAAATCTTCAACTTCTACCACCATATATCAAAAACTCTTTTCCGAACTTTCAAGCAAACTGCAGGACTAATCACTTATCGTCACCGACGGATCTCAAACAAGCCAGTCCACCAGTTTCAGCGTGACTACCAATACAACAATAATCCGTAATTGTCTCCTTCCCGAATACTCCTCCGTCTATTCAGCTGAGATCATAGCTATTTATACTGCCCTAGATCACCACTTATCAACGAAAGGTAAATACGCAATTTGCACCGATTCACTCTCCTCCTGGAAAACAGTGAGTACTACGCCATCCAAATTCGAAACCTATTAACTGAATACTACCCGAAATTTCTCTTAGTATAGATTCCCGGTCACGCCGGATTTCAGGGAAACGAACTAGCTGACCATACCGCAAAGCTAGCGTCCCTAGCTCCCCTGACTACCATATATAATTGGAACACTAAAGACATAAAAACACATATAAATTCACACTTCAGACAAATTCCCAAAAACTCATTCCCACAAACTTCACCATAGTACCAATATTTTACGACTTCCTTCCCGGGGTCAAATCTCCCAATTGATTCCTGAGAAAAAAAAAATAAATATATAATAAAGAAAATAATAATAAGCGAATAAAATAAAAATAACCATGCAATACGTAAATTGCTACTTACAAATTTGGATTATCCATAACTCAGTTCAACCGCGTGCTGTATATTATGCTGTAGGTTATGCGCCAAATGACCGCTAACCAGTTAGGACACCGGTCAAGTGTGGGTGGTGAAAACCACTCACACAGCGTTGCCATACCTTATCTGTATTTCCGATACAAGATAACTAAATAAATGTTGACAAACCGATTTTACGCGTAGTACCTCAAGAACGGGCACCCTCAGCACACCCATTAGCACACATTTTTTCGCCTTCCATAGCTCGCCGGTAATTGGCAGCATGCCAGAAATCTGGCATGAACCATTGTTCGACCCTCTGGCAACTGCCTTAAAAGGAGCAATAAGCAAAATGCAACTCTGAACATACTCACCTCAGACTCGAATAAAACCTTGTAAGAAGCCTACACTGACGAGTTTTCGCATTATAGTACCCAGCTCTCTATCAGTTTTTTAGCATTCCATTGCAACTTCTTAACCAATTGCAAGGGAAGAGTTAGGAGCATATCAGCCACTACTCGCCACCCAATAACGACAAGAAAGTGGGAGATAGATAACAATAATGTACCTTTTCTAGAAATATGGGCCGTTTCGCAGTAACGCGAACCAAGCAGGAAGACCATGGTCAGCGATTCGAGATCGCATGTCGACTCTGCGATAAGAACCACGGATTACGGTTCTGCCCGATATATCGGAAGAAATCAGCCGAAGAGAGACTCCGAGTGGTCATCCTTCACCGGTACTGCACCAACTGCCTATCCCCGTTTCATCACCGGGAAATATGCGGCAGCCAGGGGCGGTGCTTCAGGTGCCACGACAAGCATCACACCACTCTGCATCTCGACGAGGAAGATGCTCGCCGATCGCCAAGCTCCGCAACGCTGCCGGAAATGGACGAGGTATTGTCACTCGACCTCACTGGGCAGACGTTGTCCTGGGCGCAGCAAGTTGAGGAGGCGGAGAGGCTGGAAACGGAAGAAGTCGAAGAATCTGCGCAGCCGATAACTACGGAAATATACAGACCAAGGAGATTGCGTCCGAAACTGCAACACGAAAAGCACGCAGACGGCTCGGAAACCCGTCCTTTCCGACCGTCAAGGCAGCGCGGCTCTGGATCACGTCCATTCAGACCGCCTGCTCAGCGGCGTGTTCACCACACTGAGGACAGCTCGGAAACTCGTCCTTTCCGACTGTCAACACGCGAAAACTCCCAACGTATGGGTGGTTCGGGAACACGTCCTTTCCGACCACTCCCTCGCACAACGCGCCACGATGCAATCGTCCCTCGTGAGGCTATACTGAGGCGACTCGGCCAACCGGCCAGCTTCCGAACAGGGCGACTCACCAGTTCTAACATTCCCCCCCTAACGAGGGTCTTTGAAGCCGTGGCACCAACTGTGGTGGCCAAAATAGAAGCAGGGGGGCGCCTCCATCTGGTCCGCGCGCTGGTCGACCCCAGTGCGTCGTCCACGATAATAGACGATGAGCTGGCGCGAACCCTTCGACTCGAGCGCGCCACAACAGAGCGGGGAGCGACGTGCGCACTGATTCTCAGGAGAAGACATGGCGTGGCGGAAAGAATTACGACGCAGGCGACCGTTGCCGAATATTATAGCCGCATCGTTCCGCGAGAAACACTGGACCCAAAGGTGGCGATCCCATTCAGGCTAATGCGGCTTGCGGACCCGCAGTTCTACCAGTCCACACCCGTGAGACTAACCCTGGCATGCGATGTGGTCCCCCAGATTATCCTGAGCGACCCCCCTCCTACGACAGTCGGCGGTCTCCTCACACAGGCCACAATATTTGGTCTGATGGTCTCCGGTGCTCACCAACGTTAATCATTTTTGTACCAAAACCGTTGTAGAGACCTATATTACTTCAATAAATTTTTCAGCAACCGAACGATCATGATAAATTAAAATATGCGTAAATTAAAAATTAAAAAAAAAAAAAAAAAAAAATGTATCGGAGGTACATATTATTATTATTATTAACATATTATACACTACATGTATATTTACTTATTTGTAAGCTATTTAACAGCACTGAAATTCATCCATAACCACGTCCATATCGTAGTATTTAAGTTTATTTTTTCATAGAATTATATTCCCGCACGTGAACGTGGTGGCGCACACCTCCCTGTAAATTTGCTGACAGCAAGGGGGCCGGTATGTTTAGGCTTCCGGCCTAAATCTCATCGCCACCCTCCTTCGACCGACAAATCGTACGCGCAACCCTAGTAAGCGGTTTGCGTGTACACACTCACACACATACACACACTTTCACCCACATGCCCACACACACACACACACAGTTCTTTACACTTTTCGGTACTTGCCGCCAAACAGTGCCCTTTCGTTAACTTTCCCCTTAACTCGGTGCACCGTTTGGCGGTTCAACGGCGTTTAAACAAACTCCGTCTGACCACTTCTTTTCCGAAGACGAGACATTCAAGTTATCCAGTAGCCACCACGCCACTACGGAGGTAATTCATATTTTTTTTACATATTATCATATCATCACAGATTCCGATTTGTAACGTTTTAAAGTGAATAAATTCAATTGCTAATATCAAAACACTTGTTCATTTCTTATTTTTCCATAAAACTTTACACCGGAGCGTACATTCCGTCTACGCCGCGTGTAAATAGTGCAACTAGATCAAAAGAAAAACCAAAATATTAATAAAAATTCCCTTGTAAACGAAATTTTGGAGTGGTGTAATTACTCTGGCGCAAAGTTATCCCTCCATAAATGAAAACACCTACATATTTGCAGAAAACGAGAGTCCAAATGTACTATTCAAACCAGCAACATTCGCCTTAACGAGGTAGAGAAACTCAAAATCCTATGAGTCACCTTCAATTCCAGATACAGATGGAACTCCCACGTAGAAGAGCTTGCGCAGTCGCTATTAAAAATTCTAAACATTATCAAGTGCTTGGCAAGCAATAATATCTACTGCAATACGAGCTCTCTCATCGCTGTTATAAACGCTTTAATAGTTTCAAAAATTGACTACGGATACGCTCCGAAAAACATACTAAGTAAAGTCCATTCAATCATTAATGCAGCTGTCCGTTAAGCTTTCGGTGCTTTTCGAACCACTCGTATACACAATATGATGTACGAAGCCAACCTAAAATCTATCGAGACCAGAAGAGAACTTATCACCACAAATCTTGTTAAATTACTTTTAACTAGTCATGATACACCACTTCACAAGCTCATATCCACTGGTGCAAAGCGCAAGCAAACCATAAACTAGAATCAGTTATCGCCAAAACTATAACAAAATGCTCTCTTAGCCAACTACCATATCTTTCCGAACCACCACCAGCCTGCAAATCCCCGCCGTGGAAGCTTCCTACATCTGCCATCAACACATCCCTTCGCCGACACACCAAATCTTCAACTTCTACCACCATATATCAAAAACTCTTTTCCGAACTTTCAAGCAAACTGCGGGACTAACCACTTATCGTCACCGACGGATCTCAAACAAGCCAGTCCACCAGTTTCAGCGTCACTACCAATACAACAATAATCCGTAATTGTCTCCTTCCCGAATACTCCTCCGTCTATTCAGCTGAGATCATAGCTATTTATACTGCCCTAGATCACCACTTATCAACGGAAGGTAAATACGCAATTTGCACCGATTCACTCTCCTCATTAGACTCCATTTGTAATTGGGAAAACAGTGAGTACTACGCCATCCAAATTCGAAACCTATTAACTGAATACTACCCGAAATTTCTCTTAGTATAGATTCCCGGTCACGCCGGATTTCAAGGAAACGAACTAGCCGACCATACCGCAAAGCTAGCGTCCCTAGCTCCCCTTACTACCATACATAATTGGAACACTAAAGACATAAAAACACATATAAATTCACACTTCAGACAAATTCCCAAAAACTCATTCCCACAAACTTCACCATGGTACCAATATTTTAACAGTAACCAATCTAACATGCAAATAATCACCAAACACATTGACACTAGTATATCCCGACCACACCTAATAAAAGTTGAACGCCTCCGCTTAGGTTACACAAACGTTACGCACCGTTATCGCCTTGAAAATATTCCACCACAACACTCTCCTTTTTGCCACTCTCCCACAATCATCGATATCCCCCACCTCCTAACCGAGTGCCCAGCTTTCCGAACCCAGAGAACCAGATCATTTGCCAGCACGAACCCACTAACCTTCCTATCTACACCAAATACTGAAAATATACAGAATATTATATCCTTTTTAAAATCCACCCGCATCTATTATATTATTTAGAGATTTGTTTTCCTTGATCTGCAAATAACTATCCTAAGTTAAGCTCATAAGCTACGGCAACAATTAGTTAAACATCACGCGAGCTGAAGGTCCACGCTGCCATTGCTCCTATGAACAGCATTAGCTTGTAATTTTAATTATAATTTAATCATCAAATAATAATAATACATTGCAATAAGCACATATGAAAATATCACTTGAGAAATCAGAATTTTTTAAGTCAAATGTAGAATTTTTGGGCTACCAAGTACTATTACAACAGATGGAAAGAAACTTTAAACAATAAGAAATTATCCTGTACCAAGAACACTAAAGAAATTAAGAAGTTTCTTAGGAACTGGTTATTATAGGAAGTTTGTGTATAGGTATGCCCACATAACAAAGCCGTTAACTAAGTATTTAGCAGGAGAAAACGGAAGAGTTTCCCAAAATCGGTCGAAAAAGATTGAAATCAAATGAGATGAAGAAGCATTAAATGCAGTAGAGAAACTGAAAAATCAATTAATTCAACAAGTCGAATTGACACAACCTAATTTTAAGAAAACATTTATATTAACAACAGACGCATCCAATGAAACAATTGGAGCTGTACTCTCACAAGATAATAAACCCATTACGTTCATTTCAAAAACCCTTAACAAAACAGAGCAGAATTACGCTACGAATTTTATGCAATTGTATGGGCTTTAAAAAATTTGAGAAACTACTTATACGGAGTGGCGGATTTAGAAATTCATACTGACCACCAGCCCCTAACATTCGCAGTATCTGCGAGAAACCCAAATTCCAACATGAACGGGTGGCATGCCTTGATAGAGGAATATGCACCTAAAATTATATACAAACCAGGAAATACAAATAATAATAATTTAGAAAAAGGAAACGGTAAACCAACAGAAACTGCACATTCAGCAGAAAGTTTAGATATTTTTCATATTAAAACAATTAACAAAGCTCTAAACACGTTTCCACAACAAATAGTGTTGAATAAGGATAGTTTAAATGACCATTTTAGAACGAAAACTTTTAATTCGTTCCGACGTCATATAATATAAAGACCTGGAATTTTTAAAAGAAATTATATCAGAGCGATTAAATAAGAACATGTTAACAGGGATTCATTGTAGTTCCGAGGACTTATATGCAGTAATACAAGTTTTAAGGAATAGAATAAGAAAGAAAGTTTTTCATACAAACGTAATAGCAATGGATGTAATAAACGAAGATGTCCAAGAGCAGATTGTGAGACAAACTCACACAAGGGCACATAGAAACTATAAGGAGAATATCAAACAAATATTTAAGGACTACTATTGGCCTGAAATGAAGAAAAATTTCAAACAATATATTTGAAACTGCGATATATGCAATAAAAATAAGTCCGAAAGGCACCCTAAGCAAATCCCGATTGGTGAGGCACCAATTCCAAACAAGGAGGGGGAACAAATTCACATTGATATATTCTTTGCGCTTGAACTTAAAATTATTAACTTTAATAGACGTATTCTCACAATTTTTGGTAATTAAACACATGGATGATAAAACTAAAATACAAGATAAAGTATTAGAAGCTTTACAAAGCTTCCAAGGAGTAAAGAGAATAACTTGCGATAACAAACTGGGATTTAGTTCAGCACAATTTAAATCTTTTGCAGAGCGAATGAAAATATAAATTAAATATTGCGACGCTACACATTCAACAACAAATGGACAAATAGAAAGATTTCACTCTACGGTAATGGAAATCTCTAAATGTATTAGGGAGGAGTTTGAAATAGTAAATGATTTAGAAGTCATAATTAGGGCTGCACAATCCTATAATCAAACAATACACTCAGTAACTGACAAAAAGCCTTTCGAAATTTTTTATAAGAAAGTTAAACATGGCGATTTGGCTAACAAGCTAAAAGACGCACAACTAAGGACATTGAATGGTAGAAATAAAAATATACAAATGCGGACGTTTTATGAAAATGAAATGATATTCGAAAAAGATAATCAATATCAAAGTAAACTAAAACCTAGGTATGAAGAACAAGTAGTCAAAGAGGATTTAGGAAATAAAATAATGATTAAAAATAAAAACAGAAAAATACGTAATTAAAATATCAAATCTTAAAATCCTCTAGGTTCGCAATGATGCACCTCATCATTGTGTTAATGGCGATCCCTTTGACCACAGCACAAATTGACACATAGACCTTAATCACGGAAATGGATATTCACTTCTGAAGCTAGAAAAATTGAAATTACTTGAAACATACGGTAGAATTACCTATTTAATCAACACAACAATGTATAAACAACAAGTTGACAATTTAGAATCATTAATACTTAAAGAAATGGAACCTAATTCACTCATATTAACAAATGTTAAGTGTCCTGAGTATAGGTACCTAAAGTCTCGCGCGGTTGGAGTCCAAAAAGGTTATATTTTATCTCGAATCTGCCTTTGCGGTAAGAACAGGTAGATAGTCAGTAATTTTAGCCCGTTTAGGTATTGCAGGTTTGTTTGTATGTTGGTATCTGTCATTTTACCTACGTCTTTGTTTTGTTTTTGGTAAACAAGTCTTAATGGTGCAAATATCGCATCAGAGTTGCTGTTTATTTGTTCGTTTATTAACCTCCTATCTTCCTCTGACACCCTTGACAGGATCGGGCATGTCGTACACTATGGCTTCGGAAGGGTGCGCATTCACAAACAAGCCTGACAGTGGCACGTGTCAATGCACCCTCCGCAAGCACAGTTGTGGCAACGAATTCCACCTCTGCGGCTAGCAGTAGAACGGCGAACGAAGAGCGACCCTTTTGCTCAAAGGACGCTGCAACACTGCAGAATTATGAATCCTCGGTTGAAAACCCCAAAGGGCGACTAGTCTACCCAGATGGAAATACCAGCCCGAGGAAAAATGACCGCCAATACTCTCCCGCAAGAAAAGCGTCTGCCGCCCTGATTAAATTCAGACAATAACGCAAGAGGTGAGTCCTTTCTTGATTACTCTCCTAGTAGAAACCTACACATTCTAAACCGGGGAAATGAGCCGACATTTATTAAAGCCATTAGAAGTGAGGTCTTAGACCTGATTATATGCTCGTCTGGCATGTCTCCAATGAGGTATCCATGTCGGACCATCAACATATAATGTTCGACATAAAAGCCACAAGGGAGACAAGCCAGTTTTACAGAAACCCAAAGAAAACAAACTAGGAACTCTTTTATTTATCTATTGAACAAGAGACTAATACGGCCTCGGCGGACATTATGTCTACTCATGATCTAGAATTTGAATCAATACAGCTTCGGAACAATTTAACACCAGCCTTCGAGGTGAGCTGCCAAAGAGCAAAGGCTAGAAAGCTATTCAATAGGGCTAAACGGACTGGTGATTGGTCCACTTACAAAACAGCCCTAATTAACTATAATAGGAAGCTAAGAGAGTCCAAAAGGGTCACATGGCGGAAGCACTGTGATGATATCTCCACCCTTCCTGGGCCATACGAATGGCTTATGCCCACTATAGAAGGCCGACGGAACCTACACCACCGATCCAGAGTAGACCAATCGGCTTCTAATGGAAACCCACTTCCCAGCATGCATTATACAGGGCCTAAGTCCTGCTGTCACCACTGTTACAGTGTATGCCAACAAAAGGACAAGAGGCCTAGCGAGAAGAATTGGAAACTGTGACAGGTTACGTTGGGCCATCTCAACGTTCAGTGCTTATAAATCCCCTGGTCCAGATGGTATCTATCCATGTCTGTTGCAACATGGTTTAGAATCCATTTCTGGTACCCTTGTCAGGATACTGAGGTCGAGCTTGCTTCTTGCCAACATTCCCTCACCTTGGAAAGAGGTGAAAGTAGTATTTATACCAAAGGCGGGGAAAAACGCGAATCAACTTCCAAAGACGTTTAGACCCATTAGCCTTAGTTACTTTATGATAAAAACCTAGGAAAAACTTATTGACTTTCACATCAGGGATACCTATCTAAAGATAAAACCACTCTGTGAAAGTCAACATGCATATCAAGCAGGGAAGTCTTCCATTACAGCCATTCACGGCCTGACTCAAGTACTTGAAAAGGCCTTAGAGTACAAACAGATAGCCCTGTGTGCATTCCTTGATATATCAAGTGCTTTTGACAACACAAGTTATGAAGCAATCTCCGCAGGATTGGCAAGGAAGGATATCCCGATGCTTATAACCGACTGGGTTATAATATGCTCAGATCCAGAACCATAATGGCTGAACTGGGTGGAAGCAGACTTCAAGTAACGACCACGCGTGGCTGCCCTCAAGGGGGTATTCTCTCACCCCTATTGTGGACACTGGTTGTCGATGAACTCCTAGAGAAGCTTAAAATGAATGGATTTAACGCTTACGGTTATGCTGACGACCTTGAAATCTACGTTGTGGGCTGGGATGAAGGGACACTAAGCTCTAGGCTTCAATCTGCCCTAAATCTGACGCTCAAATGGTGCAATGAGAAAGGGTTGTCAATTAATCCATCAAAGTCCACCATTGTCCCTTTCAAAAGGAAGGTGAACCTGACCAAACCAAAGTTGGGAGGTACTGAGATTGAGTTCTCAAAAGAGGTAAAATACCTGGGAGTAACACTAGACAGTAAACTCAACTGGAACTCTCATCTCACAGAAATTACCAATAAGGCAACAAGAGCGTTTTATGCTTGTCAAAGACTGCACGGTAAAACCTGGGGAATCTCCCCGAAAATCACATACTGGTCATTTAACACGGTAATAAAGCCAATGATTACCCACTCAGCACTAGTATGGTGGCCTAAATCCAAAATGGCGAGTTCCGGCGCTACTCTCGGCAGGCTCCATCGCCTTGTATGTGTGGCCAATACGGGGGCCATGCGCACATGTCCAACGGATGCGCTTGGCATCATCACAGGCTTTGGCCCACCTTTGGCTATACTCATTGAGAGGGAGGCCTGTCAGAGCGCTCTAAGACTACCTAGTATTAATTATCTGAAAAGTGGTGACTTTAGGGGGCATTCGGGGGTCTTACAACCTCTCAGTGCTGACCCGATTGTCAAATTTACAGACTCCACGTTGCCAAAGCTATCCTTTACCAAGACCTACAAAGTCATAGTACTTGAAAGGGACACAAGTAAAGAGATGGTAAAAGCTATCAACAAAGAATCACAAAAGTGGTACGATGGGGTCATACCCAACCATATTCCAGGCGGAAATCCACGCACTGAGTTGTGCGCTCACAATCAACATTATGTCTGACAGCCAGGCAGCCCTTAGGGCCCTTGACTCCTTCAAGCCGGAGTCAAAGCTGGCAGACTACTGCAGAACGTGCAAGCCGACAAGTTAGTAAAGCTCGAGTCACTCTCTCCTACAATACATATCGAAATAACCGAACATTCCTCACTCAATTATACTAAAGACATAATATATTCCAACGACCTACGTGGTATAGCCGAGGAAGAAGTTCTCGCCGAGTTAAATAACCGAAACGTCTCAGAAGTTAAAAAAATTCTTAAAAAACCATCCAACAACGAACTACAAGAGACTGGGTTAGTCATACTCACTTTCTCTTCATTATCACTGCCGTCCGAAATCTCCATAGGGTACGAAAGAGTCAAAATCCGCCCTTACATACCACTACCACAAGATGCACCAACTGTCAACGCTATGGTCACATTGGCAAAATATGTAAGAACGACAAACTATGTACCAACAGCGCCAATAAACAACACACTGCCGACGATGGAGAATAATGTGTAAACCCGAAGATCTGCATTCACTCCAAGAAGAATAATCTCCATCCCTGCAACCATAACTCATTCGACAAAAACTGTCCTGTCTTCGTCCAAGAAAAGGAAATTGAAGCTATTATAACACTTGAGAGGGTCGACAGAAGAAAATCCATCGTCACATACAAAGAACGACATCAACACAATGGACCATCGTACTCCACCATCACCCAGAATAACGCAGCTACCAATTCGGCATCGTACCCATCTGCCACCCAAAGTGTCACGATTCCCAGCCTAGCACCACCGAGAGAGTCCATTGACTACGACAGCGCACCTTACGAAGATGTAATAATACCGCCATCTGTTCAAAGTACCCCTAAACGCACCTCGCACCATGTAACTGAAACAAAAATAAAAATTTTTCCAAAAAATATATCAAACAAAATGAAAACCAAACTCAAATTACAAAACTTGCCAAGCCGTAAAACTAAACTAGCACAACCAACACAACGTAATCTCAACGATTCGTCAGAATCTCTAACGATGGACCTACAACATGAAGACGATTTATAAGCCATCTAGCAACAAGATATTATCGAGAATCACTATCAACTATATATATATATATAATTTTGGCGCGTACACTATATAGCTCAGTGTTTGGCCGAGCTTGTCCTACCATTTTTGGTGTGCGTCTTTATATTATACCACAAATGGAGGGACCTACAGTTTTGTGCCGACTCCGAACGGCAGATGTATTTAATGAGAAGCTTTTTCATGGCAGAAATACCCTCGGAGGTTTGCCATTGCCTGCCGAGGGGTGACCGCTATTAGAAAAAACTTTTTCTATAATTAAGATTTTGCTTGCCCTGACTGAGATTCGAACCTCAAACTCACCTGCATATGAAGTTATTGCACGCACCGCTACCAACTCGACCACAGCGGCCTCTATCAACTATAGCGTATTGTTAATTTTACTATTAAGTTTGTTACTAACATCGATAACATTATCTCACGAAAACTCGCCACTATACTTAGACTCAGACTCATCAAATCGTAATACAATCTTTACTCCCTTCTCTACATTAATCATCAGTAAATTCCTAAACAGGGTCACCTCAGGAGGATGAACGACCTTGCCTTGGCAGAGGGGACTGCCCTGGTCGACATCTCTCTTGCCCCCCTAAAAATATTAGTCTGCCGCGCTCGCCTTGTCGAGCAGTGTGGACGGTTATGAAATTATGCAAAACTACAAAAAACCTGCCTCGGATAACCGAGAACCCCAAAAATTTGGACCCAACCCTTCAGGAAGGTCAGGTCTGTCTTCGGACAAGACCAAACTTGTCAGCGATGTAAAGCCTGTGGCTAAGCCAGGGCCAAGCACACGCTCTATCCCTTCGGGGATTGCCTCTACGGCATCGAGGTCATCTGCCGGGAAGCGACCTAACTCTGTCCTTAGACAAGCTAGTGACGCAACTTCCTCTACTAATGCCGGCAAAAGACTCAAGCTCGCTGATAGGTCTTCGGGAAGCAAGGGCAGCCCTGTCAAAAGACAAGCTAGCTCCTCTGATATCCCCGCCACTCCAGGAGGCACAAAGGCACCGGAAGGTGCTACACTTAAAAGTTCTGCCTCTGATGCGACCCCGGACTATAGCCATCCCCGGAAATCAATCAGCGCGTCTGAGAGACACTACCGCACGAAACGGTCAGCCCTTCGGATCCTGGAGAGACTGAGGGAAATAAAAGAAGAGGAACATTCCAAAGAGGAGCTGGACTCCAAAAAATGGGCTGAAACGTTCATGGCTGAACACCGCGCAAGGGCAAAGACCGAGGTTCTTCAGGGAAAACGGAAGAACTCGAGAGTGGAGGGGTCAAACCCGAAAAGGACAAAAACGTCCCCCTCTCTAGCTGTGAGAGAGCCCGCTAGATCCTTTTCAGATGTGGCAAAGGAAGCTTTTGAGAGAGCGGTTATAGACCGCAGTTCCCCTGATGGAGCGATCAAACCGCAAAATTAGGAGCTGGTTAACAGGAAACTCTGGACGGTGTACAGAGACATCCTGAAAGAAAATCCAGGGCCACCTCCTAGCTGCGCATATGCGGGATGGTTTCATTCTCGCGTCAAAATTATAAGATGCGCCGATCAAAGGTCAGTGGATCTATATACGCTGGCAATAAGTCGTGTAGGCGATCTCTGGGAAGGAGCGCGACTCGATGTGGTGCGTCGGAAGGACATTCCGAGCAGGCCCCGATCAAGAGCTTTGATTCCGGAGTTCCACACTGACCCAAAGGAAGTGCTAAAGCTAATCCAACTAGGCAATCCAGAGCTACCCACCCACGACTGGAAGGTGGCCAAGATTGGCGAAGTGGATGGTAGGCGCAGGTAAGCGGTAATAGTCCTCAATGAGGAATCAATAGCACCGTTTGCGAACCAGAAGTGGAAGATCAATTATGGCTTCCAAGCGCTGAATCTTCACATTTATCGTCAGGATGTGTCAATGAAGGCGAACCTGGCTGAGAATTTAGAGGCGGCGAAAAATGTCCTAGAGGACGACGCAACATCGAACTCTGGAGTTAGTGTGGAGGAAGGGCTGGGAGACTTCTCTGACCTCTCCGACACTGTAATGGTGGAGGAGACAGAGGACCTCCCGCAGAGGGGACTGTCCTGGTCGACATCTCTGTTTCCCCCCCTAAAAATATTAGTCTGCCATGCTCGCCTTGTCGAGCAGTGTGGACGGTTATTAAATTATGCAAAACTACAAAAAACCTGCCTCGGATAACCGAGAACCCCAAAAAGTTGGACCCAACCCTTCAGGAAGGTCAGGTCTGTCTTCGGACAAGACCAAACTTGTCAGCGATGTAAAGCCTGTGGCTAAGCCAGGGCCAAGCATACGCTCTATCCCTTCGGGGATTGCCTCTACGGCATCGAGGTCATCTGCCGGGGAGCGACCTAACTCTGGCGTTAGACAAGCTAGTGACGCAACTTCCTCCACTAATGCCGGCAAAATACTCAACCTCGCTGATAGGTCTTCGGGAAGCAAGGGCAGCCCTGTCAAAAGACAAGCTAGCTCCTCTGATATCCCCGCCACTCCAGGAGGCACAAAGGCACCGAAAGGTGCTACACTTAAAAAGACGTCGGCGACATCGATCCGCATGGCCAAACCATCGGTCGCCGATGTGCGCCCCTTTGACTCTGATGCGACCCCGGACTATAGCTATCGCCGGAAGTCAATCAGCGCGTCTGAGAGACACTATCGCACGAAACGGTCAGCCCTTCGGATCCTGGAGAGACTGAGGGAAATAAAAGAAGAGGAACTTTCCAAAGAGGAGCTGGACTCCAAAAAATAGGCTGAAACGTTCATGGCTGAACACCGCGCATGGGCAAAAACCGAGGTTCCTCAGGGAAAACGGAAGAACTCGAGAGAGGAGGGGTCAAACCCGAAAAGGACAAAAATGTCTCCCTCTCTAGCTGTGAGAGAGCCCGCTAGATCCTTTGCAGATGTGGCAAAGGAAGCTTTTGGGAGAGCGGTTATAGATCGCAGTTCCCCTGATTGAGCGATCAAACCGCAAAATTGGGAGCTGGTTAACAGGAAACTCTGGACGGTGTACAGAGACATCCTGAAAGAAAATCCAGGGCCACCTCCTAGCTGCGCATATGCGGGATGGTTTCATTCTCGCGTCAAAATTATAAGATGCGCCGATCAAAGGTCAGTGGATCTATATACGCTGGCAATAAGTCGTGTAGGCGACCTCTGGGAAGGAGCGCGACTCAATGTGGTTTGTCGGGAGGACATCCCGAGCAGGCTCCGATCAAGAGCTTTGATTCCGGAGTTCCATACTGACCCAAAGGAAGTGCTAGAGCTAATCCAACTAGGCAATCCAGAGCTACCCACCCACGACTGGAAGGTGGCCAAGATTGGCGAAGTGGATGGTAGGCGCAGGTAAGCGGTAATAGTCCTCAATGAGGAATTAATAGCACCGCTTGCGAACCAGAAGTGGAAGATCAATTATGGCTTCCAAGCGCTGAATCTTCACATTTATCGTCAGGATGTGTCAATGAAGGCGAACCTGGCTGAGAATTTAGAGGCGGCGAAAAATGTCCTAGAGGACGACGCAACATCCAACTCTGGTATGGTGGGCGAACTCTTCAGAAGAGTTAGTTTGGAGGAAGGGCTGGGAGACTTCTCTGACCTCTCCGTCACTGTAATGGTGGAGGAGACAGAGGACCTCCCTCCCATATCCGATGAGGAGGACGCCAACCAGACCGTAGTCGGGTGGAGAGAAGCACCCAACACTGCTGATGGTGGGGATAATACAAATTAATCTTCACCACAGCAAGGCGGCCTCGGCCGCACTACTCCTCCGTCTCACTGAAAGAGATGAGGATGTCGCGCTTATCCAAGAACCTTGGGTCGTATAAGATCGGGTATGCGGATTGAGCAGTAACGAATACAAGTTGATCCATGTAACAGACAAAGGTAAACCCAGGTCGTGCATATTGATAAGGAAGTGTATTAATGTGTTTCTTTTAATACAGTTCAGTGATGCGGACAATGTTGTCGTGGCAGTGGAGTCTGGCGGTAGGACAGTTTGGCTGGCGTCCTCGTACATGAACGGGGCGAGTCAATCTTTGAATTCATTATGTGTAATAACTTACAGGTTAGCAATGAAGGAGGGAAGTCCTCGACATTACATGTGCCAATGGGGAGGGGGCAGAACTTCTGCATGACTGGAAAGTCTCGAAAGAGTCTTCACTCTCGGATCATATGTATGTGATCTACAAGTTAGCTATACCGGTAAAAGAGCGAAAACCGTTCCTAAACCGAAGAAAAACCAAGTGGGAAAAGATTAAAGCAACCTTTTCCAACAATATTAATGGTTTAAATTGCCAAATAGACTCAGAGCATCAAATTGACAAAGTCGTAGACGATGTAACTAAAGCCTTCCAACGGGCCGTTAAGGAAGCCTGTCCGATAAGGACAGCGAGTAAGAAATCGAAACCTCCATGGTGGTCGACTGTAATTGCAACTCTTCGAAAAGAATGCAGAACAAAATTCAACCGGGCCAAGTTAACAAACTCATGGAAGCGCTAAGCAATCCTCCTGGAGAGACTTCTGTCAGAAGATAGAAAGCACTTCGGAAGCCAGCAGATTAAGGAAAGTACTATCGATGAGTCCAAGCAATATAAGCCATCTTATAAAAGATGACGGAGATTGGACAACAAACAGCGGCGAAACATTAGAACTCCTAATGCAAACACACTTTCCAGGGTGCTTGGAAAACAGAGTCAACATAGCTTGTACTCGACCTGAGAGACTCAATGATTTCTCCATGCTCAGTGTAACTGAAGGGAAAATAAAACGAGCCTTTGGCAGCTTTCAGCCCTTTAAATCCCCTGGACTAGACGGGATCATTCCTGCCAACCTTCAGAACACTTCGGAGATAATTGCGCCTATACTCGTACACGTCTACGAGGCGGTGTTACGGTATAGCCATATACCACGCAGATGGGAAGAGGTAAAAGTAGTCTTCATTCCTAAAGGAGGTAGAACAACCCATACGAGACCGAAAGACTTTAGACCAATTAGTCTATCGTCCTTCTTACTCAAATCGTTTGAGCGGCTACTAGACGAACATATTAGAGTTAATATTGGCAGTGGACTTACCACCGCGCAGCATGCCTACAGCAAAGGAAGATCAGTGGAAACAGCGCTACACTCCCTAGTCAATACGATTGAGAGATCACTGCATTACAAGGAATACACCCTAGCTGCCTTTCTAGACATCGAGGGTGCCTTTAATAACATCTCTCCTGTGGCGATCACCTCATCACTGGTCAACCTTGGGGTGAATAACTCACTGACCTCGCTCATTGGGCGTATGCTTGTTGGAAGAGAATTGAGCGCTGAGCTATGTGGGTCTACCCTTAGGAGGTACGCAGTCCGAGGAATGCCTCAAGGAGGAGTAATCTCACCACTCCTCTGGAATGTAGCCGTAAACGGGCTCCTCCAAAAACTCGAAGAGGCGGGTGGCAAAATAATTGCGTACGCGGATGACATCGTCATAGCAATCTCAGGCAAACACCTCTCCACGATAACGGACCTGCTTCAAAGATCGTTAAATAGCTTAACTCTGTGGTGCAGTAGCCGAGGACTTGGAGTAAATGCATCAAAGACGGACCTGGTGCTCTTCTCTAGGAAGCACAAAACCAGATCTCATGCAAATAACTCTAGGGGGAAACACCCTCGTAGTAAAGGAACAGACCAAGTATCTGGGACTCATTTTGGACAGGAAGCTTAACTGGAAGCCAGCCATCCAAGACAGAGTGCGTAAAGCGACAATAGCTCTCTACTCCTGCAGCAGGACAATTGGGAAAAGGTGGGGAATGCAACCAAGAGTTATATACTGGTTATACACAGCGGTGATCAGGCCGATCCTATGTTACGGCATAGTAGTATGGTGGGACTCCCTCCAGAAAGGTGTAAACTTTAAAATTATGGATAAAGTTCAGAGACTGGCGTCTATTCTCATAACTGGTGCGATGAAAACAACGGCATCGAAGTCACTATATACCGCACTAAATCTACTTCCAATAGACCTGCATGCCAAACAGGTAGCAAGTGCTACGGCGATACGCTTAAACGTCCTAAAGAAATGGTCAAACAGTACCTACGGTCACGGCAAGATACCAGCGGAATTCTCGGAGCTTCCTGGTCTGGTGGATTATGCGCTTCCGTCCGCTGCCCTCACCACGGCGTTTACGACCCTCCTACCTTCAAAGGAAGAGTGGAAACTGAACGCAGTTGGTAATAGCGAGTCCATCCATGTATACACAGATGGATCAAAGCTTGAGGGTAAGGTGGGTGGAGGTGTATATTCCCGGCATCTGGGGATCTCCTATAGCTTCCGTCTTCCAGACCACTGCAGCGGCCACACAACTGGTAAAGTGTGATACGATACCCGTGATTGATATCTACATTTTCACTGACAGCCAGGCGGCAATAAAATCTCTCACAAAGCAATCAACGACCTCCATTGTGGCTATGAAATGCCGCGCATCTCTTAACGAGATGGCTGAGTCATTTCGCCTGAGGGTGACATAGGTCCCAGGTCACAGCGGTATAGAGGGAAATTGTAAGGCCGACGAGCTAGCCCGACTCGGTACTGGGCTCTCGACCGAAGATATATGCGATGGACTAGGAATACCCTTGCAAACTTGCAAGCTTCGTATAGCCGAAAGGTTTACAAAATTATCGAACGATAGATGGCGGCAGGCAACAACGTGCAAAATATCGAAGCAACTATGGCCGGCTCTCAGCGCAAAACGCACAGGGCAACTACTAAACATGAATAAACACGACTTGAGCATGGTAATATGGGTCATAACAGGACACTGTCTTATAGGTAAACACGCCTTTCGATTAGGGCTGAGACTGTACGACTTCTGTAGAAGCTGTCACGACGAAGAGGAGAAAGAAACGATCTTGCACCTTCTGTGCCAATGTCCTGCTCTATCCCGAAGAAGACTCTCCACTATGGGCAGACAGTTCTTCAACGACCTGGAAGAGCTTGGGGAGATTGAAATAAGATATCTCCTTCGAAGCACTGATTGGTTTTAGGGGGTGGTTCCTTCGTGGGGAGTTACAACCCCCAAATGCGACATCACAATGGGCCACGAGCCTAAGTGTGTCTGTAACGACAACTGCTCTAACCTAACCTAACCTAAATTCCTAATAACTCAACCAGCCTTCTCTTTCCCCACAGCCGAAACACGTAAGTATCTCCATACCACTGTCAATCATTCCCACTCACTACAATGAGCTGTTAATACTTATAAAACAACACCATCCACAAATAATATCTCTTCAGGAAACCCACCTTCATACAACAGAAAATATCCCAATTCCCATTAACTTTACATTGTTACACAAAAACGAATCTTCAACATCATACGGCGGTGTGGCGCTGCTTATACGTAAGCAAATACCATATGAAACATTTAACACTAACACACGCATCGAAATAATATCAGCGATAATCCACTCAAAGATCAAGTTTGCCATCTACTCAACCTATATTTCCCACAACACCAGGTTTACCCCATCACATCTAGTACATGCTTTTGACTCCACTCAAATGCCACTCTTGGTTACCGGCGACTTTAATAGCTGGCACCCTTAATGGTGCTCTCACCGCAGTGATGCCGGGGGGAATTTGATCTCCAAATTTTTAGACAACTCACATTTCACTCTTCTTAACACATCCCTTCGCCGACACACCAAATCTTCAACTTCTACCACCATATATCAAAAACTCTTTTCCGAACTTTCAAGCAAACTGCAGGACTAATCACTTATCGTCACCGACGGATCTAAAACAAGCCAGTCCACCAGATTCAGCGTGACTACCAATACAACAATAATCCGTAATTGTCTCCTTCCCGAATACTCCTCCGTCTATTCAGCTGAGATCATAGCTATTTATACTGCCCTAGATCACCACTTATCAACGGAAGGTAAATACGCAATTTGCACCGATTCACTCTCCTCATTAGACTCCATTTGTAATTTGGAAAACAGTGAGTACTACGCCAACCAAATTCGAAACCTACTAACTGAATACTACCCGAAATTTTTCTCAGTATAGATTCCCGGTCACGCCGAATTTCAAGGAAACGAACTAGACGAGCATACCGTAAACTCATTCCCACAAACTTCAGCATGGTACCAATATTTTAACAGTAACCAATCTAACATGCAAATAATCACCAAACGCATTGACACTAGTATATCCCGACCAGACCTAATAAAATTTGAACGCCTCCGCTTAGGTTACACAAACGTTACGCACCGTTATCGCCTTGAAAATATTCCACCACAACACTCTCCTTTTTGCCACTCTCCCACAATCATCGATATCCCCCACCTCCTAACGACTGCCCAGCTTTCCGAACCCAGAGAACCAGATCATTTGCCAACACGAACCCACTAACCTTCCTATTTACACCAAATACTGAAAATATACAGAATATTATATCCTTTTTAAAATCCACCCGCCTCTATTATATTATTTAGAGATTTGTTCTCCTTGATCTGCAAATAACTATCCTAAGTTAAGCTCATAAGCTACGGCAACAATTAGTTAAACATCACGCGAGCTGAATGTCCACGCTGCCATTGCTCCTATGAACACCATTAGCTTGTAATTTTAATTATAAGTTAATCATCAAATAATAATAATACATTGCAATAAGCACATATGAAAATATCACTTGAGAAATCAGAATTTTTTAAGTCAAATGTAGAATTTTTGGGCTACCAAGTACTATTACAACAGATGGAAAGAAACTTTAAACAATAAGAAATTATCCTGTACCAAGAACACTAAAGAAATTAAGAAGTTTCTTAGGAATGACTGGTTATTATAGGAAGTTTGTGTATAAGTATGCCCACATAACAAAGCCGTTAACTAAGTATTTAGCAAGAGAAAACGGAATAGTTTCCCAAAATCGGTCGAAAAAGATTGAAATCAAATTAGATGAAGAAGCATTAAATGCAGTAGAGAAACTGAAAAATCAATTAATTCAACAAGTCGAATTGACACAACCAAATCTTAAGAAAACATTTATATTAACAACAGACGCATCCAATGAAACAATTGGAGCTGTACTCTCACAAGATAATAAACCCATTACGTTCATTTCAAAAACCCTTAACAAAACAGAGCAGAATTACGCTACGAATTTTATGCAATTGTATGGGCTTTAAAAAATTTGAGAAACTACTTATACGGAGTGGCGGATTTAGAAATTCATACTGACCACCAGCCCCTAACATTCGCAGTATCTGCGAGAAACCCAAATTCCAACATGAACGGGTGGCATGCCTTGATAGAGGAATATGCACCTAAAATTATATACAAACCAGGAAATACAAATAATAATAATTTAGAAAAAGGAAACGGTAAACCAACAAAAACTGCACATTCAGCAGAAAGTTTAGATATTTTTCATATTAAAACAATTAACAAAGCTCTAAACACGTTTCCACAACAAATAGTGTTGAATAAGGATAGTTTAAATGACCATTTTAGAACGAAAACTTTTAATTCGTTCCGACGTCATATAAAATATAAAGACCTGGAATTTTTAAAAGAAATTATATCAGAGCGATTAAATAAGAACATGTTAACAGGGATTCATTGTAGTTCCGAGGACTTATATGCAGTAAAACAAGTTTTAAGGAATAGAAAAACAAAGAAAGTTTTTCATACAAACGTAATAGCAATGGATGTAATAAACGAAGATGTCCAAGAGAAGATTGTGAGACAAACTCACACAAGGGCACATACATAGAAACTATAGGGAGAATATCAAACAAATATTTAAGGACTACTATTGGCCTGAAATGAAGAAAAATTTCAAACAATATATTAGAAACTGCGATATATGCAATAAAAATAAGTCCGAAAGGCACCCTAAGCAAATCCCGATTGGTGAGGCACCAATTCCAAACAAGGAGGGGGAACGAATTCACATTGATATATTATTTGCGCTTGAACTTAAAATTATTAACTTTAATAAACGTGTTCTCAAAATTTTTGGTAATTAAACACATGGATGATAAAACTAAAATACAAGACAAAGTATTAGAAGCTTTACAAAGCTTCCAAGGAGTAAAAAGAATAACTTGCGATAACAAACTGGGATTTAGTTCAGCACAATTTAAATCTTTTGCAGAGCGAATGAAAATATAAATTAAATATTGCGACCCTAAACATTCAACAACAAATGGACAAATAGAAAGATTTCACTCTACGGTAATGGAAATCGCTAAATGTATAAGGGAGGAGTTTGAAATAGTAAACGATTTAGAAGTCATAATTAGGGCTGCACAATCCTATAATCAAACAATACACTCATTAACTGACAAAAAGCCTTTCGAAATTTTTTATAAGAAAGTTAAACATGGCGATTTGGCTAACAAGCTAAAAGACGCACAAGTAAGGACATTGAATGGTAGAAATAAAAATATACAAATGCGGACGTTTAATGAAAATGAAATGATATTCGAAAAAGATAATCAATATCAAAGAAAACTAAAACCTAGGTATGAAAAACAAGTAGTCAAAGAGGATTTAGGAAATAAAATAATGATTAAAAATAAAAACAGAATAATACGTAAATATAATATCAAATCTTAAAATCCTCTAGGTTCGCAATGATGCACCTCATCATTGTTTTAATGGCGATCCCTTTGACCACAGCACAAATTAAAATCAAAGACCTTAATCAAGGAAATGGATATTCACTTCTGAAGCTAGAAAAATTGAAATTAGTTGAAAGATACGGTAGAATTACCTATTTAATTAACACAACAATGTATAAAAAACAAGTTGACAATTTAGAATCATTAATACTTAAAGAAATGGAACCTAATTCACTCATATTAACAAATGTTAAGTGTCCTGAGTATAGGTACCTAAAGTCTCGCGCGGTTGGAGTCCAAAAAGGTTATATTTTATCTCGAATTTGCCTTTGCGGTAAGAACAGGTAGATAGTCAGTAATTTTAGCCCGTTTAGGTATTGCAGGTTTGTTTGTATGTTGGTATCTGTCATTTTACCTACGTCTTTGTTTTGTTTTTGGTAAACAAGTCTTAATGGTGCAAATATCGCATCAGAGTTGCTGTTTATTTGTTCGTTTATTAACCTCCTATCTTCCTCTGACACCCTTGACAGGATCGGGCATGTCGTACACTATGGCTTCGGAAGGGTGCCCATCCACAAACAAGCCTGACAGTGGCACGTGTCAATGCACCCTCCGCAAGCACAGTTGTGGCAACGAATTCCACCTCTGCGGGTAGCAGTAGAACAGCGAACGAAGAGCGACCCTTTTGCTCAAAGGACGGTACAACTCTGCAGAATTAAGAATCCTCGGTTGAAAACCCCAAAGGGCGACTAGTCTACCCAGATGGAAATACCAGGCCGAGGAAAAATGACCCCCAATACTCACCCGCAAGAAAAGCGTCTGCCGCCCTGATTAAATTCACACAATAACACAAGAGGTGAGCCCTTTCTTGATTACTCTCTTAGTAGAAACCTACACATTCTGAACCGGGGAAATGAGCCGACATTTAATAAAGCCATTAGAAGTGAGGTCTTAGACCTGACTATATGCTCGTCTGGCATGTCTCCAATGAGGTATCCATGCCGGACCATCAACATATAATGTTCGAAATAAAAGTCATAAGGGAGACAAGCCAGTTTTACAGAAACCCAAAGAAAACAAACTAGGAACTCTTTTATTTATCTATTGAACATGAGACTAATACGGCCTCGGCGGACATTATGTCTACTCATGATCTAGAATTTGAATCAATACAGCTTCGGAACAATTTAACACCAGCCTTCGAGGTGAGCTGCCCAAAGAGCAAAGGCTAGAAAGCTATTCAATAGGGCTAAACGGACTGGTGATTGGTCCACTTACAAAACAGCCCTAATTAACTATAATAGGAAGCTAAGAGAGTCCAAACGGGTCACATGGCGGAAGCACTGTGATGATATCTCCGCCCTACCTGTTGCTCAGCGTCTACAAACACACACTAAAGAAGGCCGACGGAGCCTACACCACCGATCCAGAGTAGACCAATCGGCTTCTAATGGGAACCCACTTCCCAGCATGCATTCTACAGGGCCCAAGTCCTGCTGTCACCACTGTTTTAGTGTATGCCAACAAAAGGACAAGAGGCCTAGCGAGAAGAATTGGCAACTGTGACAGGTTACGTTGGGCCATCTCAACGTTCAGTGCTTATAAATCCCCTGGTCCAGATGGTATCTATCCATGTCTGTTGCAACATGGTTTAGAATCCATTTCTGGTACCCTTGCCAACATTCCCTCACCTTGGAAAGAGGTGAAAGTAGTATTTATACCAAAGGCGGGGAAAAACGCGAATCAACTTCCAAAGACGTTTAGACCCATTAGCCTTAGTTACTTTATGATAAAAACCTAGGAAAAACTTATTGACTTTCACATCAGGGATACCTATCTAAAGATAAAACCACTCTGTAAAAGTCAACATGCATATCAAGCAGGGAAGTCTTCCATTACAGCCATTCACGGCCTGACTCAAGTACTTGAAAAGGCCTTAGAGTACAAACAGATAGCCCTGTGTGCATTCCTTGATATATCAGGTGCTTTTGACAACACAAGTTATGAAGCAATCTCAGCAGGATTGGCAAGGAAGGATATCCCGATGCTTATAACCGACTGGGTTATAAGTATGCTCAGATCCAGAACCATAATGGCTGAACTGGGTGGAAGCAGACTTCAAGTAACGGCCACGCGTGGCTGCCCTCAAGGAGGTATTCTCTCACCCCTATTGTGGACACTGGTTTTCGATGAACTCCTAGAGAAGCTTAAAATGAATGGATTTAACGCTTACGGTTATGCTGACGACCTTGAAATCTACGTTGTGGGCTGGGATGAAGGGACACTAAGCTCTAGGCTTCAATCTGCCCTAAATCTGACGCTCAAATGGTGCAATGAGAAAGGGTTGTCAATTAATCCATCAAAGTCCACCATTGTCCCTTTCAAAAGGAAGGTGAACCTGACCAAACCAAAGTTGGGAGGTACTGAGATTGAGTTCTCAAAAGAGGTAAAATACCTGGGAGTAACACTAGACAGTAAACTCAACTGGAACTCTCATCTTACAGAAATTACCAATAAGGCAACAAGAGCGTTTTATGCTTGTCAAAGACTGCACGGTAAAACCTGGGGAATCTCCCCGAAAATAACATACTGTTCATTTAACACGGTAATAAAGCCAATGATTACCCACTCAGCACTAGTATGGTGGCCTAAATCCAAAATAACGAGTTCCGGCGCTACTCTCGGCAGGCTCCATCGCCTTGTATGTGTGGCCAATACGGGGGCCATGCGCACATGTCCAACGAATGCGCTTGGCATCATCACAGGCTTTGGCCCACCTTTGGCTATACTCATTGAGAGGGAGGCCTGTCAGAGCGCTCTAAGACTACCTAGTATTAATTATCTGAAAAGTGGTGACTTAAGGGGGCATTTGGGGGTCTTACAACCACTCAGTGCTGACCCGATTGTCAAATTTACAGACTCCATGTTGCCAAAGCTATCCTTTACCAAGACCTACAAAGTCATAGTACTTGAAAGGGACACAAGTAAAGAGATGGTAAAAGCTATCAACAAAGGATCACAAAAGTGGTACGATGGGGTCATACCCAACCATATTCCAGGCGGAAATCCACGCATTGAGTTGTGCGCTCACAATCAACATTATGTCTGACAGCCAGGCAGCCCTTAGGGCCCTTGACTCCTTCAAGCCGGAGTCAAAGCTGGCAGACTACTGCAGAACGTGCAAGCCGACAAGCTAGTAAAGCTCGAGTCACTCTCTCCTACAATACATATCGAAATAACCGAACATTCCTCACTCAATTATACTAAAGGCATAATATATTCCAACGACCTACGTGGCATAGCCGGGGAAGAAGTTCTCGCCGAGTTAAATAACCGAAACGTCTCAGAAGTTAAAAAATTTAAAAAAAAAAAAGCATCCAACAACGAACTACAAGAGACTGGGTTAGTTATACTCACTTTCTCTTCATTATCACTGCCGTCCGAAATCTCCATGATGTACGAAAGAGTCAAAATCCGCCCTTACATACCACTACCACAAGATGCACCAACTGTCAACGCTATGGTCACATTGGCAAAATATGTAAGAACGACAAACTATGTACCAACAGCGCCAATAAACAACACACTGCCGACGATGGAGAAGAATGTGTAAACCCGAAGATCTGCGTTCACTGCAAGAAGAATAATCTTCATCCCTGCAACCATAACTCATTCGACAAAAACTGTCCTGTCTTCGTCTAAGAAAAGGAAATTGAAGCTATTATAACACTTGAGAGGATCGACAGAAGAAAATCCATCATCACATACAAAGAACGACATCAACACAATGGACCATCGTACTCCACCATCACCCAGAATAACGCAGCTACCAATTTGGCATCGTACCCATCTGCCACCCAAAGTGTCACGATTCCCAGCCTAGCACCACCGAGAGAGTCCGTTGACTACGGCAGCGCACCTTACGAAGATGTAATAATACCGCCATCTGTTCAAAGTACCCCTAAACGCACCTCGCACCATGTAACTGAAACAAAAATAAAAATTTTTCCAAAAAATATTTCAAACAAAATGAAAACCAAACTCAAATTACAGAACTTGCCAAGCCGTAAAACTAAACTAGCACAACCAACACAACGAAATCTCAACGATTCGTCAGAATCTCTAACGATGGACCTACAACATGAAGACGATTTATAAGCCATCTAGCAACAAGATATTATCGAGAATCTCTATCAACTGTATATATATATAATTTTGGAGCGTACACTATATAGCTCAGTGTTTGGCCGAGCTTTTCCTACCATTTGTGGTGTGCTTCTTTAAATTATACCACAAATGGAGGACCTACAGTTTTGTGCCGACTCCGAACGGCAGATGTATTTAATGAGAAGCTTTTTCATGGCAGAAATACCCTCGGAGGTTTGCCATTGCCTGCCGAGGGGTGACCGCTGTTAGAAAAACCTTTTTCTATAATTAAGATTTTGCTTGCCCTGACTGAGATTCGAACCTCAAACTCACCGGCATATCAAGTTATAGCACGCACCGCTACCAACTCGACCACAGCGGCCTCTATCAACTATAGCGTATTGTTAATTTTACTATTAAGTTTGTTACTAACATCGATCACATTATCTCACGAAAATTCGCCACTATACTTAGACTCAGACTCATCAAATCGTAATACAATCTTTACTCCCTTCTCTACATTAATCATCAGTAAATTCCTAAACAGGGTCACCTCAGGAGGAAGAACGACCTTGCCTTGGCAGAGGGGACTGCCCTGGTCGACATCTCTCTTGCCCCCCCTAAAAATATTAGTCTGCCGCGCTCGCCTTGTCCAGCAGTGAGGACGGTTATGAAATTATGCAAAACTACAAAAAACCTGCCTCGGATAACCAAGAACCCCAAAAATTTGGACCCAACCCTTCAGGAAGGTCAGGTCTGTCTTTGGACAAGACCAAACTTGTCAGCGATGTAAAGCCTGTGGCTAAGCCAGGGCCAAGCACACGCTCTATCCCTTCGGGGATTGCCTCTACGGCATCGAGGTCATCTGCCGGGAAGCGACCCAACTCTGTCGTTAGACAAGCTAGTGACGCAACTTCCTCTACTAATGCCAACAAAAGACTCAACCTCGCTGATAGGTCTTCGGGAAGCAAGGGCAGCCCTGTCAAAAGACAAGCTAGCTCCTCTGATATCTCCGCCACTCCAGGAGGCACAAAGGCACCGGAAGGTGCTACACTTAAAAAGACGTCGGCGACATCGCATGGCCAAGCCAGCGGCTGCCGATGTGCGCCCCTCTGACTCTGATGCGACCCCGGACTATAGCCATCCCCGGAAGTCAATCAGCGCGTCTGAGAGACACTACCGCACGAAACGGTCAGCCCTCAGGATCCTGGAGAGACTGAGGGAAATAAAAGAAGAGGAACTTTCCAAAGAGGAGCTGGACTCCAAAAAATAGGCTGAAACGTTCATGGCTGAACACCGCGCAAGGGCAAAGACCGAGGTTCCTCAGGGAAAACGGAAGAACTCGAATGAGGAGGGGTCAAACCCGAAGAGGACAAAAACGTCCCCCTCTCTAGCTGTGAGAGAGCCCGCTAGATCCTTTGCAGATGTGGCAAAGGAAGCTTTTGAGAGAGCGGTTATAGATCGCAGTTCCCCTGATGGAGCAATCAAACGGCAAAATTGGGAGCTGGTTAACAGGAAACTCTGGACGGTGTACAGAGACATCCTGAAAGAAAATCCAGGGCCACCTCCTAACTGCGCATATGCGGGATGGTTTCATTCTCGCGTCAAAATTATAAGATGCGCCGATCAAAGGTCAGTGGATCTATATACGCTGGCTATAAGTCGTGTAGGCGAGCTCTGGGAAGGAGCGCGACTCGGTGTGGTTCTTCGGGAGGACATTTCGAGCAGGCCCCGATCAAGAGCTTTGATTTCGGAGTTCCACACTGACCCAAAAGAAGTGCTAGAGCTAATCCAACTAGGCAATCCAGAGCTACCCACCCACGACTGGAAGGTGGCCAAGATTGGCGAAGTGGATGGTAGGCGCAGGTATGCGGTAATAGTCCTCAATGAGGAATCAATAGCACCGCTTGCGAACCAGAAGTGGAAGATCAATTATGGCTTCCAAGCGCTGAATCTTCACATTTATCGTCAGGATGTGTCAATGAAGGCGAACCTGGCTGAGAATTTAGAGGCGGCGAAAAATGTCCTAGAGGACGACGCAACATCCAACTCTGGTATGGTGGGCGAACTTTTCAGAAGAGTTAGTTTGGAGGAAGTGCTGGGAGACTTCTCTGACCTCTCCGACACTGTAATGGTGAAGGAGACAGAGGACCTCCCTCCCATATCCGATGAGGAGGACGCCAACCAGACCGTAGTCGGGTGGAGAGAAGCACCCAACACTGCTGATGGTGGGGATAATACAAATTAATCTTCACCACAGCAAGGCGGCCTCGGCCGCACCTCCGTCTCACTGAAAGAGAAGAGGATGTCGCGCTTACCCAAGAACCTTGGGTCGTAAAAGATCGGGTATGCGGATTGAGCAGTAACGAATACAAGTTGATCCATGTAACAGACAAAGGTAAACCCAGGTCGTGCATATTGATAAGGAAGTGTATTAATGTGTTTCTTTTAATACAGTTCAGTGATGCGGACAATGTTGTCGTGGCAGTGGAGTCTGGCGGTCGGACAGTTTGGCTGGCGTCCTCGTACATGGCGCACGACGCGGAAACGCCACCTCCACCTGAGCCAATAAGAGATGCGGTAACCGAAGCGCACAAGCGCAGCACCCAGCTAATCATTGGAGCTGATGCAAATGCACACCATCATATCTGGGGCAGCTCAGACACAAATGAACGGGGTGAGTCATTCTTTGAATTCATTATGTGTAATAACTTACAGGTTAACAATGTAGGAAATACTTCCACTTTCGTGACTTCAAATAGGAGGGAAGTCCTCGGCATTACATGTGCCAATGGGGAGGGGGCAGGACTTCTGCATGACTGGAAAGTCTCGAAAGAGTCTTCACTCTCGGATCATATGTATGTGATCTACAAATTAGCTATACCGGTAAAAGAGCGAAAACCGTTCCTAAACCGAAGAAAAACCAAGTGGGAAAAGATTAAAGCAACCTTTTCCAACAATATTAATGGTCTAAATTGCCAAATAGACTCAGAGCATCAAGTTGACAAAGTCGTAGACGATGTAACTAAAGCCTTCCAACGGGCCGTTAAGGAAGCCTGTCCGATAAGGACAGCGAGTAAGAAATCGAAACCTCCATGGTGGTCGACTGTAATTGCAACTCTTCGAAAAGAATGCAGAACAAAATTCAACCGGGCCAAGTTAACAAACTCATGGAATGAATTTAAGGATAGTCAACGACGCTTTAAGTATGCAGTAAGAAGCGCTAAACAATCCTCCTGGAGAGACTTCTGTCAGAAGATAGAAAGCACTTCGGAAGCCAGCAGATTAAGGAAAGTACTATCGATGAGTCCAAGCAATATAAGCTATCTTATAAAAGATGACGGAGATTGGACAACAAACAGCGGCGAAACATTAGAACTCCTAATGCAAACACACTTTCCAGGGTGCTTGGAAAACAGAGTCAACATAGCTTGTACTCGACCTGAGAGACACAACGATTTCTCCATGCTCAGTGTAACCGAAGGGAAAATAAAACGAGCCTTTGGCAGCTTTCAGCCCTTTAAATCCCCTGGACTAGACGGGATCATTCCTGCCGACCTTCAGAACACTAAGGAGCTAATTGCGCCTATACTCGTACACGTCTACGAGGCGGTGTTACGGTATAGCCATATACCACGGAGATGGGAGGAGGTAAAAGTAGTCTTCATTCCTAAAGGAGGTAGAACAGCCCATACGAGACCGAAAGACTTTAGACTTATTAGTCTATCGTCCTTCTTACTCAAATCGTTTGAGCGGCTACTAGACGAACATATTAGAGTTAATATTGGCAGTGGACTTACCACCGCGCAGCATGCCTACAGCAAAGGAAGATCAGTGGAAACAGCGCTACACTCCCTAGTCAATACGATTGAGAGATCACTGCATTACAAGGAATACACCCTAGCTGCCTTTCTAGATATCGAGGGTGCCTTTAATAACATCTCTCCTGTGGCGATCACCTCATCACTGGTCACCCTTGGAGTGAATAACTCACTGGCCTCGCTCATTGGGCGTATGCTTGTTGGAAGAGAATTGAGCGCTGAGCTATGTGGGTCTACCCTTAGGAGGTACCCAGTCCGAGGAACGCCTCAAGGAGGAGTAATCTCACCACTCCTCTGGAATGTAGCCGTAAACGGGCTCCTCCAAAAACTCGAAGAGGCGGGTGGCAAAATAATTGCGTACGCGGATGACATCGTCATAGCAATCTCAGGCAAACACCTCTCCACGATAACGGACCTGCTTCAAAGATCGTTAAATAGCTTAACTCTGTGGTGCAGTAGCCGAGGACTTGGAGTAATTGCATCAAAGACGGACCTGGTGCTCTTCTCTAGGAAGCACAAAACACCAGATCTCATGCAAATAACTCTAGGGGGAAACACCCTCGTAGTAAAGGAACAGACCAAGTATCTGGGACTCATTTTGAACAAGAAGCTTAACTGGAAGCCAGTCATCCAAGACAGAGTGCGTAAAGCGACAATAGCTCTCTACTCCTGCAGCAGGACAATTGGGAAAAGGTGGGGAATGCAACCAAGAATTATATACTGGTTATACACAGCGGTGATCAGGCCGATCCTATGTTACGGCATAGTAGTATGGTGGGACTCCCTCCAGAAAGGTGTAAACTTTAAAATGATGGATAAAGTTAAGAGACTGGCGTCTATTCTCATAACTGGTGCGATGAAAACAACGGCATCGAAGTCACTATATACCGTACTAAATCTACTTCCAATAGACCTGCATGCCAAACAGGTAGCAAGTGCTACGGCGATACGCTTAAACATCCTAAAGAAATGGTCAAACAGTACCTACGGTCACGGGAAGATACTAGCGGAATTCTCGGAGCTTCCTGGTCTGGTGGATTATGCGCTTCCGTCCGCTGCCCTCACCACGGCGTTTACGTCCCTCCTACCTTCAAAGGAAGAATGGAAACTGAACGCAGTTGGTAATAGCGAGTCCATCCATGTATACACAGATGGATCAAAGCTTGAGGGTAAGGTGGGTGGAGGTGTATATTCCCGGCATTTGGGGATCTCCTATAGCTTCCGTCTTCCAGACCACTGCAGCGGCCACACAACTGGTAAAGTGTGATACGATACCCGTGATTGATATCTACATTTTCACTGACAGCCAGGCGGCAATAAAATCTCTCACAAAGCAATCAACGACCTCCATTGTGGCTATGAAATGCCGCGCATCTCTTAACGAGATGGCTGAGTCATTTCGCCTGAGGGTGACATGGGTCCCAGGTCACAGCGGTATAGATGGAAATTGTAAGGCCGACGAGCTAGCCCGACTCGGTACTGGGCTCTCGACCGAAGATATATGCGATGGACTAGGAATACCCTTGCAAACTTGCAAGCTTCGTATAGCCGAAAGGTTTACAAAATTATCGAACGATAGATGGCGGCAGGCAACAACGTGCAAAATATCGAAGCAACTATGGCCGGCTCTCAGCGCAAAATGCACAGGGCAACTACTAAACATGAATAAACACGACTTGAGCATGGTAATATGGGTCATAACAGGACACTGTCTTATAGGTAAACACGCCTTTCGATTAGGGCTGAGACTGTACGACTTCTGTAGAAGCTGTCACGACGAAGAGGAGAAAGAAACGATCTTGCACCTTCTGTGCCAATGTCCTGCTCTATCCCGAATAAGACTCTCCACTATGGGCAGACAGTTCTTCAACGACCTGGAAGAGCTTGGGGAGATTGAAATAAGATATCTCCTTAAGTTCCTTCGAAGCACTGATTGGTTTTAGGGGGTGGTTCCTTCGTGGGGAGTTACAACCCCCAAATGGCGCACCACAATGGGAAACGAGCCTAAGTGTGTCTGTAACGACAACCGCACTAACCTTATTTAACCTAAATTCCTAATAACTCAACCAGACTTCTCTTTCCCCACAGCCGAAACACGTAAGTATCTCCATACCACTGTCAATCATTCCCACTCACTACAATGAGCTCTTAATACTAATAAAACAACACCATCCACAAATAATATCTCTTCAGGAAACCCACCTTCATACAACAAAAAATATCCCAATTCCCATTAACTTTACATTGTTACACAAAAACGAATCTTCAACATCATACGGCGGTGTGGCGCTGCTTATACATAAGCAAATACAATATGAAACATTTAACACTAACACACGCATCGAAATAATATCAGCGATAATCCACTCAAAGATCAAGTTTGCCATCTACTTAACCTATATTTCCCACAACACCAGGTTTACCCCATCACATCTAGTACATGCTTTTGACTCCACTCAAATGCCACTCTTGGTTACCGGCGACTTTAACAGCTGGCACCCTTAATGGTGCTCTCACCGCAGTAATGCCAGGGCGAATTTGATCTCCAAATTTTTAGACAACTCACATTTCACTCTTCTTAACGACGGCTCTGCTACTCACTTCAACACACACAACACCCTCTCCCATATAGACCTCACTTTCTGCTCTCCCCAACTAGCTATTGACACAAATTGGATGGCTGAGAGGTATCTGCTTGGAAGTGACCACTTTCCCGTCGTAGCAACTCTCTTTCACTCATGTTTCTATGCCAACAATGACATTAAACCAAAATTTTCAACAAAACACGCCAATTGGTCTTTATATTATGACCTCTCAGAAAAATTTACAAGAGAAATAGCAACAATCGAAAACACCAACACAGAAGCCGAATACATACAAAAAATAGTACTAAGAAGCGCACATGCATCAATTCCACAGACATCTATTCGTCCCACCAAGAAATCCGTTCCTTGGTGGAATAAATACCTAGAAAAATTAAAACAGCAAAAAAACAAACAATGGTGTAAACTTAAAAGGTCTATCACAAACGATGCACAAAGAGCTTATGTTCTGTGCCGACGCAGATGATTTCCATGACGGGGTGTCGCTCGACCATGGGACTTTCGACCATATGGTCGAATGTCCACTTTATTAAATTGAGAATGTGGTCTAAAGTCACTGGCACAAACTTTTTTTGGGACTTTCGGCCATATGTTAAGTATGCATTTCGTAAAAGGGCAAACTATTCTACCAAAATAACAATTGCTTAAATTTAAGCTTGCCCTGTTACAAAATAAATGTTAAGTATGCATTTAATAAAATTCAACAATAAGAACAGGGCACACAAAATTTCCGTGCAGAACTCCTTTCTGCGTGAGCGGCCTTCGGCCGCGCTTCAAAAAAATAGCCCTGGCCGGACAAACTCCGGCTATGCCATCAACAGTATTTCCGCCCAGAACTCCTTTCTGCGTGAGCGGTCTTCGGCCGCGCTTAAAAAAAATAACCCTGGCCGGACAAGCTCCGGCTACGCCATCAACAGTACTTTCGCGCAGAACTCCTTTGCATTTTGTAAAAGGGCAAATTATTGTACCAAAATAACAATTGCTTAAATTTAAGTTTGCCCTGTTGCAAAATAATTGTTAAGTCTGCATTTAATAAAATATAAAATATGGTCGAAAGTCACTGTGCTCCAGTATGCCATATGGCCGAATGTCCACTTTAGAAAATTTAAAATATGGTCGAAAGCCACTAGCATACAATGACTTTCGACCATATGGTCGAATGTCCACTTTTTTGGGGACTTTCTGCCATATGGTCGAAAGTCCCGTGGTCGAGCGACACCCCGCCGATTTCCATATCATAGTGCAACTAGATCAAAAGAAAAACCAAAATATTAATATAAATTCCCTTGTAAACGAAATTTTGGAGTGGTGTAATTACTCTGGCGCAAAGTTATCCCTCCATAAATGAAAACACCTACATATTTGCAGAAAACGAGAGTCCAAATGTACTATTCAAACCAGCAACATTCGCCTTAACGAGGTAGAGAAACTCAAAATCCTATGAGTCACCTTCAATTCCAGATACAGATGGAACTCCCACGTAGAAGAGCTTGCGCAGTCGCTATTAAAAATTCTAAACGTTATCAAGTGCTTGGCAAGCAATAATATCTACTGCAATACGAGCTCTTTCATCGCTGTTATAAACGCTTTAATAGTTTCAAAAATTGACTACGGATACGCTCCGAAAAACATGCTAAGTAAAGTCCATTCAATCAATAATGCAGCTGTCCGTTTAGCTTTCGGTGCTTTTCGAACCACTCGTATACACAATATGATGTACGAAGCCAACCTAAAATCTATCGAGACCAGAAGAGAACTTATCACCACAAATCTTGTTAAATTACTTTTAACTAGTCATGATACACCACTTCACAAGCTCATATCCACTGGTGCAAAGCGCAAGCAAACCAAAAACTACAATCAGTTATGGCCAAAACTATAACAAAATGCTCTCTTAGCCAACTACCATACCTTTCCGAACCACCACCAGCCTGCAAATCCCCGCCGGACTAATCACTTATCTTCACCGACGGATCTAAAACAAGCCAGTCCACCAGTTTCAGCGTGACTACCAATACAACAATAATCCGTAATTGTCTCCTTCCCGAATACTCCTCCGTCTATTCAGCTGAGATCATAGCTATTTATACTGCCCTAGATCACCACTTATCAACGGAAGGTAAATACGCAATTTGCACCGATTCACTCTCCTCATTAGACTCCATTTGTAATTTGGAAAACAGTGAGTACTACGCCAACCAAATTCGAAACCTACTAACTGAATACTACCCGAAATTTCTCCTAGTATAGATTCCCGGTCACGCCGGATTTCATGGAAAGAACTAGCCGACCATACCGCAAAGCTAGCGTCCCTAGCTCCCCTTACTACCATACATAATTGGAACACTAAAGACATAAAAAGACATATAAATTCACACTTCAGACAAATTCACAAAAACTCATTTCCACAAACTTCACCATGGTACCAATATTTTAACAGTAACCAATCTAACATGCAAATAATCACCAAACACATTGACACTAGTATATCCCGACCAGACCTAATAAAATTTGAACGCCTCCGCTTAGGTTACACAAACGTTACGTACCGTTATCGCCTTGAAAATATTCCACCACAACACTGTCATTTTTGCCACTCTCCCACAATCATCGATATCCCCCACCTCCTATCCGACTGCCCAGCTTTTCGAACCCAGAGAACCAGATCATTTGCCAACACGAACCCACTAACCTTCCTATCTACACCAAATACTGAAAATATACAGAATATTATATCCTTTTTAAAATCCACCCGCCTCTATTATATTATTTAGAGATTTGTTCTCCTTGATCTGCAAATAACTATCCTAAGTTAAGCTCATAAGCTACGGCAACAATTAGTTAAACATCACGCGAGCTGAAGGTCCACGCTGCCATTGCTCCTATGAACACCATTAGCTTGTAATTTTAATTATAAGTTAATCATCAAATAATAATAATACATTGCAATAAGCACATATGAAAATATCACTTGAGAAATCAGAATTTTTTAAGTCAAATGTAGAATTTTTGGGCTACCAAGTAGCTCATCATACTATTACAACAGATGGAAAGAAACTTTAAACAATAAGAAATTATCCTGTTCCAAGAACACTAAAGAAATTAAGAAGTTTCTTAGGAATGACTGGTTATTATAGGAAGTTTGTGTATAAGTATGCCCACATAACAAAGCCGTTAACTAAGTATTTAGCAAGAGAAAACGGAATAGTTTCCCAGAATCGGTCGAAAAAGATTGAAATCAAATTAGATGAAGAAGCATTAAATGCAGTAGAGAAACTGAAAAATCAATTAATTCAACAAGTCGAATTGACACAACCAAATCTTAAGAAAACATTTATATTAACAACAGACGCATCCAATGAAACAATTGGAGCTGTACTCTCACAAGATAATAAACCCATTACGTTCATTTCAAAAACCCTTAACAAAACAGAGCAGAATTACGCTACGAATTTTATGCAATTATATGGGCTTTAAAAAAATTTGAGAAACTACTTATACGGAGTGGCGGATTTAGAAATTCATACTGACCACCAGCCCCTAACATTCGCAGTATCTGCGAGAAACCCAAATTCCAACATGAACGGGTGGCATGCCTTGATAGAGGAATATGCACCTAAAATTATATACAAACCAGGAAATACAAATAATAATAATTTAGAAAAAGGAAACGGTAAACCAACAGAAACTGCACATTCAGCAGAAAGTTTAGATATTTTTCATATTAAAACAATTAACAAAGCTCTAAACACGTTTCCACAACAAATAGTATTGAATAAGGATAGTTTAAATGACCATTTTAGAACGAAAACTTTTAATTCGTTCCGACGTCATATAAAATATAAAGACCTGGAATTTTTAAAAGAAATTATATCAGAGCGATTAAATAAGAACATGTTAACAGGGATTCGTTGTAGTTCCGAGGACTTATATGCAGTAAAACAAGTTTTACGGAATAGAATAACAAAGAAAGTTTTTCATACAAACGTAATAGCAATGGATGTAATAAACGAAGATGTCCTAGAGAAGATTGTGAGAAAAACTCACACAAGGGCACATAGAAACTATGAGAAGAATATCAAACAAATATTGAAGGACTACTATTGGCCTGAAATGAAGAAAAATTTCAAACAATATATTTGAAACTGCGATATAGGCAATAAAAATAAGTCCGAAAGGCACCTTAAGCAAATCCCGATTGGTGAGGCACCAATTCCAAACAAGGAGGCGGAACAAATTCACATTGATATATTCTTTGCGCTTGAACTTAAAATTATTATCTTTAATAGACGTATTCTCAAAATTTTTGGTAATTAAACACATGGATGATAAAACTAAAATACAACATAAAGTATTAGAAGCTTTACAAAGCTCCCAAGCAGTAAAGAGAATAACTTGCGATAACAAACTGGGATTTAGTTCGGCACAATTTAAATCTTTTGCAGAGCGAATGAAAATATAAATTAAATATTGCCACCCTAAACATTCAACAACAAATGGACAAATAGAAAGATTTCACTCTACGGTAATGGAAATCGCTAAATGTATTAGGGAGGAGTTTGAAATAGTAAATGATTTAGAAGTCATAATTAGGGCTGCACAATCCTATAATCAAACAATACACTCAGTAACTGACAAAAAGCCTTTCGAAATTTTTTATAAGAAAGTTAAACATGGCGATTTGGCTAACAAGCTAAAAGACGCACAAGTAAGGACATTGAATGGTAGAAATAAAAATATACAAATGCGGACGTTTAATGAAAATGAAATGATATTCGAAAAAGATAATCAATATCAAAGAAAACTAAAACCTAGGTATGAAAAACAAGTAGTCAAAGAGGATTTAGGAAATAAAATAATGATTAAAAATAAAAACAGAATAATACGTAAATATAATATCAAATCTTAAAATCCTCTAGGTTCGGAATGATGCACCTCATCATTGTTTTAATGGCGATCCCTTAGACCACAGCGCAAATTAAAATCATAGACCTTAATCAAGGAAATGGATATTCACTTCTGAAGCTAGAAAAATTGAAATTAGTTGAAAGATACGGTAGAATTACCTATTTAATTAACACAACAATGTATAAAAAACAAGTTGACAATTTAGAATCATTAATACTTAAAGAAATGGAACCTAATTCACTCATATTAACAAATGTTAAGTGTCCTGAGTATAGGTACCTAAAGTCTCGCGCGGTTGGAGTCCAAAAAGGTTATATTTTATCTCGAATCTGCCTTTGCGGTAAGAACAGGTAGATAGTCGGTAATTTTAGCCCGTTTAGGTATTGCAGGTTTGTTTGTATGTTGGTATCTGTCATTTTACCTACGTCTTTGTTTTGTTTTTGGTAAACAAGTCTTAATGGTGCAAATATCGCATCAGAGTTGCTGTTTATTTGTTCGTTTATTAACCTCCTATCTTCCTCTGACACCCTTGACAGGATCGGGCATGTCGTACACTATGGCTTCGGAAGGGTGCCCATCCACAAACAAGCCTGACAGTGGCACGTGTCAATGCACCCTCCGCAAGCACAGTTGTGGCAACGAATTCCATCTCTGCGGCTAGCAGTAGAACAGCGAAGGAAGAGCGACCCTTTTGCTCAAAGGACGCTACAACACTGCAGAATTAAGAATCCTCGGTTGAAAACCCCAAAGGGCGACTAGTCTACCCAGATGGAAATACCAGGCCGAGGAAAAATGACCCCCAATACTCACCCGCAAGAAAAGCGTCTGCCGCCCTGATTAAATTCACACAATAACGCAAGAGGTGAGTCCTTTTTTGATTACTCTCTTAGTAGAAACCTACACATTCTGAACCGGGGAAATGAGCCGACATTTAATAAAGCCATTAGAAGTGAGGTCTAAGACCTGACTATATGCTCGTCTGGCATGTCTCCAATGAGGTATCCATGTCGGACCATCAACATATAATGTTCGACATAAAAGCCACAAGGGAGACAAGCCAGTTTTACAGAAACCCAAAGAAAACAAACTACGAACTCTTTTATTTATCTATTGAACAAGAGACTAATACGGCCTCGGCGGACATTATGTCTACTCATGATCTAGAATTTGAATCAATACAGCTTCGGAACAATTTAACACCAGCCTTCGAGGTGAGCTGCCCAAAGAGCAAAGGCTAGAAAGCTATTCAATAGGGCTAAACGGACTGGTGATTGGTCCACTTACAAAACAGCCCTAATTAACTATAATAGGAAGCTAAGAGAGTCCAAAAGGGTCACATGGTGGAAGCACTGTGATGATATCTCCACCCTTCCTGTTGCTCAGCGTCTACAAAAGGCACTAAGACTGGACCATACGAATGGCTTATGCACACTAAAGAAGGCCGACGGAACCTACACCACCGATCCAGAGTAGACCAATCGGCTTCTAATGGAAACCCACTTCCCAGCATGCATTCTACAGGGCCCAAGTCCTGCTGTCACCACTGTTACAGTGTATGCCAACAAAAGGACAAGAGGCCTAGCGAGAAGAATTGGAAACTGTGACAGGTTACGTTGGGCCATCTCAACGTTCAGTGCTTATAAATCCCCTGGTCCAGATGGTATCTATCCATGTCTGTTGCAACATGGTTTAGAATCCATTTCTGGTACCCTTGCCAACATTCCCTCACCTTGGAAAGAGGTGAAAGTAGTATTTATACCAAAGGCGGGGAAAAACGCGAATCAACTTCCAAAGACGTTTAGACCCATTAGCCTTAGTTACTTTATGATAAAAACCTAGGAAAAACTTATTGACTTTCACATCAGGGATACCTATCTAAAGATAAAACCACTCTGTGAAAGTCAACATGCATATCAAGCAGGGAAGTCTTCCATTACAGCCATTCACGGCCTGACTCAAGTACTTGAAAAGGCCTTAGAGTACAAACAGATAGCCCTGTGTGCATTCCTTGATATATCAGGTGCTTTTGACAACACAAGTTATGAAGCACTCTCCGCAGGATTGGCAAGGAAGGATATCCCGATGCTTATAACCGAATGGGTTATAAGTATGCTCAGATCCAGAACCATAATGGCTGAACTGGGTGGAAGCAGACTTCAAGTAACGGTCACGCGTGGCTGCCCTCAAGGGGGTATTCTCTCACCCCTATTGTGGACACTGGTTGTCGATGAACTCCTAGAGAAGCTTAAAATGAATGGATTTAACGCTTACGGTTATGCTGACGACCTTGAAATCTACGTTGTGGGCTGGGATGAAGGGACACTAAGCTCAAGGCTTTAATCTGCCCTAAATCTGACGCTCAAATGGTGCAATGAGAAAGGGTTGTCAATTAATCCATCAAAGTCCACCATTGTCCCTTTCACTAAGAAAAGGAAGGTGAACCTGACCAAACAAAAGTTGGGAGGTACTGAGATTGAGTTCTCAAAAGGGGTAAAATACCTGGGAGTAACACTAGACAGTAAACTCAACTGGAACTATCATCTTACAGAAATTACCAATAAGGCAACAAGAGCGTTTTATGCTTGTCAAAGACTGCAGGGTAAAACCTGGGGAATCTCCCCGAAAATCACATACTGGTCATATAACACGGTAATAAAGCCAATGATTACCCACTCAGCACTAGTATGGTGGCCTAAATCCAAAATGGCGAGTTCCGGCGCTACTCTCGGCAGGCTCCATCGCCTTGTATGTGTGGCCAATACGGGGGCCATGCGCACATGTCCAACGGATGCGCTTGGCATCATCACAGGCTTTGGCTCACCTTTGGCTATACTCATTGAGAGGGAGGCCTGTCAGAGCGCTCTAAGACTACCTAGTATTAATTATCTGAAAAGTGGTGACTTTAGGGGGCAGTTGGGGGTCTTAGAACCACTCAGTGCTGACCCGATTGTCAAATTTACAGACTCCATGTTGCCAAAGCTATCCTTTACCAAGACCTACAAAGTCATAGTACTTGAAAGGGACACAAGTAAAGAGATGGTAAAAGCTATCAACAAAGGATCACAAAAGTGGTACGATGGGGTCATACCCAACCATATTCCAGGCGGAAATCCACGCACTGAGTTGTGCGCTCACAATCAACATTATGTCTGACAGCCAGGCAGCCCTTAGGGCCCTTGACTCCTTTAAGCCAGAGTCAAAGCTGGCAGACTACTGCAGAACGTGCAAGCCGACAAGCTAGTAAAGCTCGAGTCACTCTCTCCTACAATACATATCGAAATAACCGAACATTCCTCACTCAATTATACTAAAGGCATAATATATTCCAACGACCTACGTGGCAAAGCCGAGGAAGAAGTTCTCGCCGAGTTAAATAACCGAAACGTCTCGGAAGTTAAAAAAATTCTTAAAAAAGCATCCAACAACGAACTACAAGAGACTGGGTTAGTTATACTCACTTTCTCTTCATTATCACTGCCGTCCGAAATCTCCATAGGGTACGAAAGAGTCAAAATCCGCCCTTACATACCACTACCACAAGTTGCACCAACGCGATGGTCACATTGGCAAAATATGTAAGAACGACAAACTATGTACCAACAGCGCCAATAAACAACACACTGCCGACGATGGAGAAGAATGTGTAAACCCGAAGACCTGCGTTCACTGCAAGAAGAATAATCTCCATCCCTGCAACCATAACTCATTCGACAAAAACTGTCCTGTCTTCGTCCAAGAAAAGGAAATTGAAGCTATTATAACACTTGAGAGGATCGACAGAAGAAAATCCATCAACACATATAAAGAACGACATCAACACAATGGACCATCGTACTCCACCATCACCCAGAATAACGCAGCTACCAATTCGGCATCGTACCCATCTGCCACCCAAAGTGTCACGATTCCCAGCCTAGCACCACCGAGAGAGTCCATTGACTACGGCAGCGCACCTTACGAAGATGTAATAATACCGCCATCTGTTCAAAGTACCCCTAAACGCACCTCGCACCATGTTACTGAAACAAAAATAAAAATTTTTCCAAAAAATATTTCAAACAAAATGAAAACCAAACTCAAATTACAAAACTTGCCAAGCCGTAAAACTAAACTAGCACAACCAACACAACGAAATCTCAACGATTCGTCAGAATCTCTAACGATGGACCTACAACATGAAGACGATTTATAAGCCATCTAGCAACAAGATATTATCGAGAATCTCTATCAACTGTATATATATGATGAATTTCATATCAAATCCAATATGCGTTGAACCCGACCCCCTCAGAATTTGATGAAATTTTGCATATAGATATATCTTACCTACCCAAAATGGATTTTCGAAAAATTGTGGGCGTGGCAAGGTATCGAAATATTCGAAAATATTCGAAAAATTACGATAATAGGTACTTTTAAAGTGCGATTACCACGGAATTTCTTTATCGATTTCAAAGATCTTCATACCATTAGAAAGGTATTGAAATAAGCTTTCAAAAAAATACACTGTAAAAATTTTTTAGTACACTGAAAAAAAAATTTTTTCCAAAATAAAATTTTAAACTGAAAAAACACTTCAAAGATCAAGCGATTTTGAAAAATAAAATTTTATTTTAGAAAGGTCTATTTAATATATATAACATATCTGAAAACTAAAATGGGGTGTTATTTCTTTTTTTTTTTTAATTATTTAAGTAAATGCATCTCTTGTTAACTTTTTTTATTTTGATATTATTGTGTGAAAAAAAAGGTACCTAGCTATATAATCATTTTTGAAATATATAGATGAACTGCTATGCTATCATGGATATTACAATCGGATATTATGGCAAAGGTTCTATGAATTAAATTATCGTTATCTTTGTAATAAATAACGAACGGATGTATCGTGGCTTGATTATTATTCCAATGATATCCTTGAATGGCATCTTGTATAACAAACGCATGGTTTTCAGCGAAATCCATTTGAATTAGCAGTTCTCCTGGCAGCAGTGTCATTTTTCTTTCACTTACGAAGCGGGACTGGCGCTTAGCTGTGAAATGATGTGACACCAGCTTATTGATGTGTTGTACAAAATCGTCAACAAATGTGTTTGTAGTAGAGGAAATGGTTTCGAGATTACATCTGAGTGTTGTGTTCCATTTTTTGTAAATGACTTCTTGAAGCGAATTTTTTTCGTAATATTCCAACATCATCGTTCTAAGGTTCGTTAAATTATCGTAGCACCGACCACACATTGATACGCAACACTCGCTGTTTCCTATATTACCATTACAGACAACGAATTTAATAACATCTTTATAGTTTCTGAAATTATGTTGACCTTCCATCGATTTCAAACCCGATTTTTCGAACATCAGTTTTACATTCTGATGCAATGTGCACACACAAACATTTTGCTGGTTTTCAACCCCAAGTTTGATACAATTCTCTGGTCGCAACATGGTAAATTTTGTAAATCCTAATTGAAGTGAAGGATTTTTTTTTCTAAATTCATAGTTAGTTTCACGAAGCGATGACAGCATTAGTCTTTTTTGAAGTTTCTCGCGTATGTTTCCTTGTCTTACTACAATTGAGTCCTGTGACCCAGGCATGATTCGGCTGATTTCATCATCTTCATAAAACAATTTTACTGTGTTTAAAGTTTGTTCAGATAAACTACGTCTGTCCATGCTAAAGCGTTTGACGTCCGAAAACTTTGTTTTATTTTTTTGTATATCTTTGCTAATATTTATCAATTTGTAAGATAAATCATGCCCAAAAATGTCTTTAATTTCCTTAGATGTCATGGTGTTTGGTAATAGAGATAATATTTTTTGCTTATCCAAATTATTTGAGCAGTTTTCGATTTGATATTTCATGTTCTCCAAAATTTGTTCGTAGTAAGCTTTGATCTTCTTTTGGTCTTCTGATAAAGTTGACAGTGAACCACCTCCAAGTGAATCCGAAATACCTTGCGCAAATTGCTGTGTTTTTTTTTGCAGTATGAATCCCTTTCTAAATATTTTCGCTGCATTGGCGATGGATGGCTTGCAAGATGAGGAATAACATGCTTATTTATATTGTCGACGAGTTCGTTGCGTTCGAGTGATTTAGTATAGCTGCTGTATGTTGGAACTTCCTTATATTCTTGATACAATTCACCGCTAGCCAAGTCATGTAAATCCTCAATTTCCGTTTCAGTAGAACGCTGATTATCAGCAATCTTGATAGCATCCTTCAGTTTAAAGCGACAATTTTCGCAAATACGGCAACAATGAGTGTTGGAGACTGCTGGAAAATGCTCAGATATCACCGCTGCTTCGTTTAAGCTAATTTTTCGAAGTTTGGAGGAACATTTTGTTGATAGCTGCACACATCTGTATTTATTAGTTGATTCCATATCTATTTGTAATTTAAGGAGAAACTAAACACGAACTATAACAGCCGTTTAAACACAACTAAAAATTTTACTAGACGAAATTAACGTACGTTCGCTTTGAATTTGCAATGGCAACTGAAACGAATTCACAGAATATCGCTATGAAGCTAACAATCAGGTAGAAATAGTATATACCTAGTCATTAAAAGTTTATTGTACTATCTAACCGAAGGGTGTATGTTTATGTTGTCCAATAGATCCTAGGTACGTTTCGGCACTACTATGCATAGGATCTATTGTACAACATAAACATACACCCTTCGTTTAGATACTATTTCTACCTGACTGTTAGCTTCATAGCGATATTCTAGGAATCTGTTTCAGTTGTTGCGGTAAACAGCACAACAAACAGGTACAAAAAATTATTTTCGCTACTGATTTCATGTGGTGGAAGGTTGATCCGCTGTATCCTTTGATGAGCGGTTAAATTTTTGTGTTACCAAGGTCATTAATTTTATATTTTGGGAATGCCTGAAAATTTGACAACAAAAATTCTTGTTCGACTCTATTAGAATAAAAAAAAAATTGTATAACTTCCAAAGTATAGCTAGGTACCTTTTTTTGTCACACAATAATATCAAAATAAAAAAAGTTAACAAGAGATGCATTTACTTAAATAAATTAAAAAAAAAAAAAAACACCCCATTTTAGTTTTCAGATATGTTATATATATTAAATAGACCTTTCTAAAATAAAATTTTATTTTTCAAAATCGCTTGATCTTTGAAGTGTTTTTTCAGTTTAAAATTTTATTTTGGAAAAATTTTTTTTTTTCAGTGTACTAAAAACAGTGTATTTTTTTTAAAGCTTATTTCAATACCTTTCTAATGGTATGAAGATCTTTGAAATCGGTAAAGCCATTCCGTAGTAATCACACTTTAAAAGTACCTATTATCGTAATTTTTCGAATATTTTCGAATATTTCGATACCTTGCCACGCCCACAATTTTTCGAAAATCCATTTTCTAAAAATAAGGTTGTGTTTGGGTAGGTAAGATGTACCTATATGCAAAATTTCATCAAATTCTGAGGGGGTCGGGTTCAAAATGTACGTTTTTTTCAGCCGTTGAAATGAAATTCATCATATATATAATTTTGTCGCGTACACTATATAGCTCAGTGTTTGGCCGAGCTTGTCCCACCATTTGTGGTGTGCGTCTTTATATTATACCACAAATGCAGGACCTACAGTTTTGTGCAGACTCCGAACGGCAGATGTATTTAATGAGAAGCTTTTTCATGGCAGAAATACCCTCGGAGGTTTGCCATTGCCTGCCGAGGGGTGACCGCTATTAGAAAAACCTTTTTCTATAATTAAGATTTTGCTTGCCCTGACTGAGATTCGAACCTCAAACTCACCGGCATATCAAGTTATAGCACGCACCGCTACCAACTCGACCACAGCGGCCTCTATCAACTATAGCGTATTGTTGATTTTACTATTAAGTTTGTTACTAACATCGATAACATTATCTCACGAAAACTCGCCACTATACTTAGACTCAGACTCATCAAATCGTAATACAATCTTTACTCCCTTCTCTACATTAATCATCAGTAAATTCCTAATAACTCAACCAGACTTCTCTTTCCCCACAGCCGAAACACGTAAGTATCTCCATACCACTGTCAATCATTCCCACTCACTACAATGAGCTCTTAATACTAATAAAACAACACAATCCACAAATAATATCTCTTCAGGAAACCCGCCTTCATACAACAAAAAATATCCCAATTCCCATTAACTTTACATTGTTACACAAAAACGAATCTTCAACATCAAACGGCGGTGTGGCGCTGCTTATACATAAGCAAATACAATATGAAACATTTAACACTAACACACGCATCGAAATAATATCAGCGATAATCCTTTCAAAGATCAAGTTTGCCATCTACTCAACCTATATTTCCCACAACACCAGGTTTACCCCATCACATCTAGTACATGCTTTTGACTCCACTCAAATGCCACTCTTGGTTACCGGCGACTTTAACAGCTGGCACCCTTAATGGTGCTCTCACCGCAGTAATGCCAGGGGAATTTGATCTCCAAATTTTTAGACAACTCACATTTCACTCTTCTTAACGACGGCTCTGCTACTCACTTCAACACACACAACACCCTCTCCCATATAGACCTCACTTTCTGCTCTCCCCAACTAGCTATTGACACAAATTGGAAGGCTGAGAGGTATCTGCTTGGAAGTGACCACTTTCCCGTCGTAGCAACTCTCTTTCACTCATGTTTCTATGCCAACAATGACATTAAACCAAAATTCTCAACAAAACACGCGAATTGGTCTTTATATTATGACCTCTCAGAAAAATTTACAAGAGAAATAGCAACAATCGAAAATACCAACACAGAAGCCGAATACATACAAAAAATAGTACTAAGAAGCGCACATGCATCAATTCCACAGACATCAATTCGTCCTACCAAGAAATCCGTTCCTTGGTGGAATAAATACCTAGAAAAATTAAAACAGCAAAAAAACAAACAATGGTGTAAACTTAAAAGGTCTATCACAAACGATGCACAAAGAGCTTATGTTCTGTGCCGACGCAGATGATTTCCATATCATAGCGCAACTAGATCAAAAGAAAAACCAAAATATTAATATAAACTCCCTTGTAAACGAAATTTTGGAGTGGTGTAATTACTCTGGCGCAAAGTTATCCCTCCATAAATGAAAACACCTACATATTTGCAGAAAACGAGAAACCAAATGTGCTATTCAACCCAGCAACATTCGCCTTAACGAGGTAGAGAAACTCAAAATCCTATGAGTAACCTTCAATTCCAGATACAGATGGAACTCCCACGTAGAAGAGCTTGCGCAGTCGCTAATAAAAATTCTAAACATTTGTAGTCTCCAAAAGACCAAGAAAATCAATATGGTATGTTGGAAGCGGCATTGCTTCTTTAGGAATGTGGTGCATTTTTCCTTCTTGTTTACCTAACTTTCGATTCGCGACAATACATCAAACACAATTGACGATGTGCGTTCGTATCTTTTCTTCAATTTTTGGAATAAAAAATTCTCAACAAATTAGCTCCTTTGTCTTTTTTACGGCGAAATGACCGTTTTCATGTGCACGTCTGATTACGTCTCGCTGCATACGCTTCGGTACCACTAACTCGATGTCATCAACTAACTTATGAAGAATGCCTCCTTTCGCGATGTAATCGTTGTATGTCTGCTTTTCTTTTATAATTTCAGAAATTGTTCTTAAATCTTCATCTTGTTGTTGAGCACGACGTATAGAACTTAGAAAATCTGCATCTGCTACAATCATAACTGGGTAATGACTGAAAGCGTCTACGTGCCTCATTTGTTGACCACTTCGATGTTCTACTTCGTAATCGTATTCTTGAAGGAATAATATCCATCGAGCTAGTACTCAAATCTTTTTTCTCTAACGTTTTCGCGAAAGCGTTACAGTCGGTAATAAGTTTAAAGTGTAAGCCTAACACTCGAAACTTTTTCAGCGCTTCGATAACGGGGTAGATTTCTAGTTCATAACTTGGTTACTTTCGTTCTACTTCGGAAGTTTTCTTACTACTATAATAGATAGGATGTAACTGGTTGTCATCAGGGCACTTTTGAAGAAGTACTGCATCATAACCATCGATAGAAGCGTCAGTATGAACTTACGTTTTATATCGCCGATTGAAAATGCCTAAAACTGGTTTCTCACTCAATATTTTCTTCAGTGTTTCAAAAGCTAAAATTTGTTCGGGGCCTATTTCAAATTTTGTATTTTGTCTTGTCAAATCAGTCAATGGTTTTGCGATTACAGAAAATGAAGGTACCAATTTTCTGAAATACCCCGCAAGACCCAAGAAACTTTGCGACTGCTTAATATTTTTCGGTAATGGAAACTTACCCAGAGCATCGACTTTGGATGGTGACGGCGAAATCTTTTTGGCTCTCTATAACATGTCCAAGAAATACTACGCGTTTTTTCAAAAATGGCAGTTTTTCAAATTTAATATAAGTCCATAGCCTCTACATTGATTAAGCACTATTTTTAAATTACACAAAGCATCATGTTCATTTTCGGCAGGTATGATTATGTCGTCTATGTACGGCAGTGCTATTTCACGTCGCGTAAGATCACGAAAACTTGCGTTAACGTGTCTTTGGAAAACACCAGGCGAGTTCGACAAACCGAATGGCACTTTACAGAACTGATATTGACCGCCTTTCGTAACAAAAGATGTATATTTGCGGCTAGATTTACACACGGGCACATGGAAAAACCCGTTTTTAAGTCTATAGTACTAAATATTTTTGCCTTCTAATTGGTTCTCTATTAAAGGCAACGGAAAACGATCTTTAATTATAACTTTGTTAATCTGCCTATAGTCTATGCACAATCGGTGACCACTGTCTCGTTTCTTTACTAGCACTACAGAGCTACTAAACTCCGATTCCGAACTTTCAATTACACGGTCTTTTAGCCACTGTTCTATTTGATCATCAACTATAAATCTGTGGGTTAATGGAAGTCGACGCGGTCTAAACGATATATGTAGGTGATTCATCCCGTAGCACAATATTCATTTCAATGTTTGTTGATTTGCATTTTTCCGGCTTATAGTTATATACTAAATCACGCACTTCTTGTTTTGCTAACGTACAAGCACTCTCATCAATGTCGATATCAACTGTTGTTAACTCTACATTCATCATAGGAAATAACGTTTCACTTTCAAAGCTATTTTTCTATATGCAAATTCCATCACGATTAATATGTATTTTGTCTTGAGAACAAAACTCTTCACCAATTACTAAGTCAATGTCCATATACTTGGCAGATACCACCAAAAAATTTACGCGAAACAGTTCATTGTTTATTTTGATTTCAATATTTAGTTTGCCAATTGGTTTTATATTATTTTCGGATTTACGTTCACCAAAACCTACCAAACAAATGTTTTTTTGTTCTGACACAGGCTTACCCAAGGAGTTGTGCACACTATCGGTCATTATATTAAACTTACTGCCTGTGTCGAACAGAGCAAAATATTAACCACCAACTTGTTTATTATATATTGTTTTATGTACACTGGTATCGCGCATTGCTTTTACCACTTTTTGGTTCAGCTTTTGGACAATTCTTCGAAATATGTCCAAATTGCTTACACTGAAAACATTTTATACCTTTCTCTTTGTCTTTGCACTCGGAACTTTTGTGACCCTTTGCGCCGCAATTATAGCAAGTAATTTTATCTTTTTCATCTACTTTCAGTTCACTGTGTTTCTTATTACTCTTTTGCATTGTTTCGTATATTTTAATTTTTTCTTTAAATTCTTTCAAATTATATGCACCATATAAAACAGTTTTATTTATATTCATATCGCGAATACCCTCAATAACATACTGCATTAAGGCATTTTCGTTAATATTTCCACGCAGCGCGAGCTCTTTCATGCACAAAAAATACTCTTGTACACTCTCTTCTGCTTTCATATTTCTTGCGCTTAGTTTGTGTATATTTGCACTTTTTATAATAGGTTTAAATTCGTCTGCCAGTGCCGATTTTAGTTTTTGCCAAGATGTTATTCCCCGTTCACTTTGAATAAATAACTTAGCCAGCCCGCGTAATGATTCTTTTGCAAAAATAAACTTTTGTAGTTCATCCCAACCCATTAAAATTGCTGTTTCCTCAAAATCGCTTAACCATACTTTAACAGAAATATTTTCGCTACTATTGAAATTTCGAACAGAATCTTCGACGTCTCTAAAGTTGATTGCAAATCGTGACATTTGTGTCGGTTCTACCAATGAAGTTGTTTTTGTAACTGCTCTTGCGTCAAGTACGACGTTCTCCTCCGCGTTTGTTCATTCACGCTGCTTCTTGCATTCGTTCGTTGTGGATATTCGAAATTGATATTACTCGCTGCTGTTTCGTCAAAGCTGCGCATAATATCACCGTCATCATTATCGCTGTTTTCGTCAACTCCACACTCGTTTTCATCGTCGCTGTTCTCGTCGTTTTCTGCTGCAGCACATAATAATGTCGCTTTCTGCAAATTTCGAAAAATATGCTACTTAAGCCCAATACGTTACAAATTTAATTTAGATCATTAGTTGTCAAGTTGTTTTCGCTGTATGCAAACTTCGCAGCTTCGCTCGTACAAATTCAAATTTCTGCAAACTGGTCATTGTTGCAATTTTACGTTTTAATGTTTGGTTTCTAATGAAAATTAAACCGATCGACACTTCCGCGGCGGCGTATAGTTATCCGGCAATTTAAACAAATCACTTCCCGCACTACCGGTTCTTGTAAAAAAAAAATTTTCCCGTGTGAGCCCCTAAATATGTAGGACTTATACTCACTTTTGTATCATCCGTTTCATTAATGATTTAACGAATAGTTTAAGGATTTACAAAGTTTTATTAACGAATAAAAGTTATATTGAAAGATTAAAATATTGAATTTGACAACGTTGGAATATCGTCTGCAATATCGTAGTTTTCTTCGATCCACTCATTCAAATTATCATTACTTACATTTATATTCATACAATTTTCAACAAGATCTCTCATAAAAATCATTGTTTCACTTTCACCTGGTATTATAGAAGACATTATATTATGTCGAAGAGTAGCCAAAGGAATATCATCTTCAGAGATGGTATTTTCATAAGAAATTTTTGACCAGCACTTTTTTAAAACTTCCTCTCGAACTTTGTTCCATGCATGTTTGAGGAAAATACATGCATCCTTTAACGTAAAAGACTTCAAAGACTTATCGTAATCTCCACCTCCCCCCATTATATGACATAAAAGCGATTTTTTTAGTACAGTTTGGTTATTCTAATAGCGTTCTGGTCCATAGGTTGAATTAAACTGGTGCAATTAGGGGGTAAAAATAAACATTTGTAGTTTTCATAAGCAAGTTCGGTAGGATGACATGGTGCGTTATCTATTATTAGTAACGCTTTTTGGTCCAGATTGTTTTCAGTTTGGTATTGTTTAACTTGTGGAACAAAAGAATTCTGAAACCATTGCGAAAATATATATGACGTCATACAACCATTCTTAGACGCGTAGTACTCTACTGGAGGAAGATTGAATGAACGCGGCTTTTTGGATTTTCCTACAAGCATAATCCGCAATTTGTGATATCCAGTCTTATTTGCACAGCAAAGAAATGTAACCCTTTCTTTAGACATTTTTCTTCCTGGCGCAGATCTTTCCTTAGCATGTACCAAAGTTAGACTAGGAAGTAATTTCCAAAAAAGGGCCGACTCATCTGCGTTATAAATTTGCGAGTCGCATAAGTCTTCTGTTGATTGTAGTTTTTTCAACTGCCGTATAAATGCAGGTTCTAAATCATCTTGTGCGGATAATTTTTCGCCACAAATCTTTAAATAACGGGTATTATATCTCTTCTTAAAATTTTGATACCATCCATATGACGCATTAAATATTTTGCCACTGCCATAACTAACTTTAAACATTTGTTTGGCCTTTTTGCATAAAATTTCACGTGAAAGTATCTTTTGAAGTTCCCGCTGCCTTAAAAACCAAGAGTAAAGGTGTTCTTCAAACTCAGAAAATTCACCTTCTCTTAAAGTTTTAAGCAGTTTTAGATTTTTAACGCTTGCATTTTCCGATACTCTTTAAAACAAATGTATAAAAAATTAAAACTTGCAAACTAATTGTAACAGTTATGCATACAAACCTTTTAAGCTTATAACCTTTTCTTTTTATATCAGAAATAGTAGAACAACCTACTCCGTATTTGTTGGCTAATTCTTTATTAGATTTGCCTTTTCTTATTTCATCGATTCTTTTTATTTTATCTAATAAACACAAAGTTTTATGAGCACGTTTTTTATTATTCATTTTGCGTCTGATCACTTGCAAAACTGTTAAACAATGACAAAATATGCATTCTCTATTTCATTTGTGAAAGCTATGCTGTTAAAAAGCGTTAAATTCCCGTTAATCATTACATTCCATTGAATATATGAGCACATCATACATACAATTCGGATTATATATGTATAGAGTTGCAATTAATTCGGATTACAGAATAGGCAGTAGTAAGAAAATAACCCTTCGGATTACTGGATTTCCGGATTATAGAGTAGTCGGATTATCGAATTTCTACTGTATGTATGGATATAAATTATTTAATAAAAAAAAAAAAAAAATTGTAGAAATAATGATGATTTAATTGATTTTTATATTAAAAATTTTTAAAATTTAATATTTATGTAATTTTTTAATAATAATAATAATCCCAACGGTTTTATCCCTCCATACCCGCCCGATCGACGCGAGGAGCACATCCGCATGACGCACGGATATATAAAAAAAAAAATGTTATATGTTTTTTTTTTCATATACATAGTAGATTGCGCCGAGTCTTGAAAGGCAGAGGTTTGTTAATATAATAATAATAATAATCCCAATGGTTTTATCCCTCCATACCCGCCCGACCAACGCGAGGGGCGCATCCGCATGACGCACGGATATACATACATATGTATGTACATAAAAAAAAAAATATTTTGTTGCGCCGAGTCATGAAAGGCAGAGGTTTGTTAAGTGTCGAGATCTAAAACTGTTTAGCTACAGAACAAATGCTCATCAGCTGATCGAATAGTAATATACATACATATCGCACCCTAAACCAAAAACCGTCACAACTCAAAATTTTTTAAAATCGCTTTTATCTCATAAACCTATTCCCAGAATACTTCCCAATATGCTCCGAAAATTTCTTCATCGTAACTATCTTATTTACTGGAAAAGTACGTTTAATATATTACAACCATTTTTACATACAATTTTTTACTTCTCTTGGATATTAAAAAAAAAATAATTTTAAATCCTTTTTCCACATAAACTAATTCACGGAATACTTCCCCAACTGCTCCAGAAATTTTTTCGTAGTTACTATCTTCTTTTACTGGAAAAGTATGATTATAAAATTATCATCATTATTGTAGAGACAGTTTGTTTTTGCCTCTCCTGAACATTTGAGATTTTTTGAGTTGTGACTGTTTTTGATTTAGGGTGCGATATGTACATACATATGTATATGTATGTATGTATGTATTAATTATTGAGAGCATTGAGTATAGTTTTCTTTATGTAAAAAAGTGAGTCTGAAATATCAAAATAACTGGAGTGAGTGTTAAAATCCTGACACAAACTACGGAGTGGCTCATTTAACTCAAAATTACTTTTACATGGCTTCAGAAAGAGAGGCCGGAAATGTCTTGAAATTCTGGAGGGAACGTTTAGTTTTATTTCGCTAAGAAGAGATGGGCTAGAGATTAAGCCTGTCAGTAACTTGACCAAAAATAATTTTATTTTTTTGAAAATATTTAAAAAAAAAATGAAATTTTTTAAATTATAATTAATGATTATTTATAAATAATTTTTAAACAATAATTTTTAATAAATAAATATTTTAAAAAATAAAAATATAAAAATTTTTTTTATTAATAATTAATTAAATTTTATAAATAATTTTTAAAAATTTATATTTTTTTTTTGAATTATAAAATTATTAAATTTTAAAATTTAATATTTATAATATTATTTATTTATTTATGTTTTTTGATTATAATTAATTATTTAATTAATTAATTATTTATAATTATTTATTTTATAATTAAAATTAAAATTTTATATAAAATGAAATAAAAATTTTTCATAAAAAATTAAAATAAGTAAAATTTGATTAGGGGAATCAATTTACTGGCTATGAGGAAATACTAATGATTTTTATTTAATAACATTATTATTTTTACTTTTTTTAAATTATAAAATGGTATTAATATAAATATTAATTTATATAATTTATATTATTTTATAAAAATTTTTTATGTTATTAGTTTTAAAATTAATTAAATTTTATAATTCATAAAAACATTATAATTTTTTGAAAATTATTAATAAAATTTTATTTATGATGAAAAATTAAAAATTTAATATTTATAATAATATTTATAAAATTATAATTTTGTAATTATAAATAATTATTTAATTAATTATTAATTTTAATTTATTTATTAAATAATTAAAATTTAAATTTTATATAAAATAGAATTAATTTTTTCTAATAAAATAAAAATAAGTAAAATTTGATTAGGGGAATCAATTTACTGGCTATGAGGAAATACTAATGATTTTTATTTAATAATATTATTATTTTTACTTTTTTTTTAATTATAAAATGTTATTAATATAAATATTAATTTATATAATATATAATATTTTATAAAAATTTATTATACATTATATTTTAAAATAAATTTATTAATTAAATATATAAATTATGTATATGATTACTAATTAATTTTATTTTCTGTTTAATTTTATTTTTATAATTTGTTATTTAATAATTATTATTAAAATTAAATTTTATATTTAAATTAAATTTAATTTTAATTTTTTTGTTTAAATATTAAAGTTTTATTTTGGCTTATAATTTTGTTATTGATTTATTTTATATGTAAGTTATTGCATGAATTTATATTTATTTTAATAATAAATATATTTTATTATAATCTCAGTAAATAATTTTAATAATTGAGGAAATTTATAAATAGTAATTTCATTAAGTATTGGCTAAATTTGCGCCAGCAGCCGCG